>CM053604.1:153289812-153384032 GCA_028646535.1 Procyon lotor
CTACCCTTTGACCCTGCCATCACACTACTGGGTATTTACCCCCAAAGAAGCAGATGCATTACAAAGAAGGGCCACATGTACCCCAATGTTCATAACAGCAATGACCACATTTGCCAAACTGTGGAAAGAACCAAGATGCCTTCAACAGATGAATGGATAAAGAAGATATGGTCCATATATACAATGGAATATTATGCCTCCATTAGAAAGGACGAATATCCAACTTTTGTATCAGCATGGATGGGACTGGAAGAGATAATTAAATAAGTCAAGCAGAGAGAACCAATTACCTTATGGTCTCACTTACATGCTGAGCATAAAGAAAAACATGGAAGGCATTGTGAGAAGGAAGGGAGGGGTATATGGGGGGAAACCAGAGGGGGAGATGAACCATGAGAGACTGTGGACTATGAACAACAAACTGAGGGTTTTGGAGGGGAGAGGGTGGGCGTTGGGCGAGCCTGGTGGTGGGTATTGAGGAGGGTACATATTGCATGGAGCAATGGGTGTGGTGTAGGAACAATAAATCTTGTGACACCGAAAAAATTTAAAAAATTAAAAAATAAAACTGTATTATTTACTCTTTTATTTCAAGATGATACACATCCATGATATCTATAAAACATTGGTAGAAAGCTGCCAATTGTGTCTCAGGGGGGAAATAACAAACAGGCACAAAAATCTGGAAATACATAATTGGAGGTGAAATATTTATAATACAGGTTATGCTTAACAATTGTTTGATGTGATGTATACGGTGTAGTATAAACTAAAGTACAAAGAAATTCTCCTTTTGAAGAATACATTATTGAATTTGATCATTTTTCCAGAAAGTACAATCATTCAACAGACATGTGTAAACCTTAAATGAGTCTCATATTAAATATTAGGAAGCTCTCACAGTTGTTTAAATTTTAAATTGTTATTCACCTTTAGCCCTAAGAGGTGTGTGTGTGTGTGTGTGTGTGTGTGTGTGTGTGTGTGTGTGTGTGTGTGTCTGTCTCTGACTTTGCAGGTGTGTCTGTGCTTGTGTGATTGGCAATAGAGTTAATAAAGAGGAAGGAATGGGGTGGAGATCAGTTGGGGGGAGGTACAAAGAATTCTGTAGGGTGAGTAGGCAATTTGAGTTCTTGTTTTAGCTTTGGTAATAACTGTTTATGAACTTACACAAATCAATTTACTTCTTTTACTCAGTTTCTTCATCCATAAAAAAAGGTTTGGATTAAGATAAATTGTGGCTAGTACTTGTGATCTCAAGTAACAACTCTGAGCTACCAATAGAGCCCTCCACAGTTTTTGTTCAGAAGGAAGTTCAGGTTCCCAAGGAAACTACAGGTATTTATTAATGACTTCAAATGTGAGTATAAAGGAAGAAATGAATCTAGGTATTGGTACCATGAACTAGATGTCTTTTTTTAAAAAAATATATTATTTATTTATTTTACAGAGAGAGCACAAGCAGGGGAGCAGCAGGCAGAGGGAGTGAGAGAAGCAGGCTCCCCACTGAGTAAGGAGCACAATGTGGGGCTCGATGTGAGGCTCAATCCCAAGACCCCAGGAACACGACCCAAACCAAAGGCGGAAGCTCAACCAACTGAGCCACCCAGGCGCCCCTAGATGTCTCTAAAAACTTTCATTTTTCTAAAATTCTATCACATTTTATTATTTTTTCCAATTAGCATCAATTCAACTAATTGTATAAAAAATATAAAATTAATCAGCTTATTCCTTAAAATTAAACTTAAATAACATAAACATTTTAACATTATATACTACCATGAAAACAATAGGCTCACTTGGCAATATATTCTTCATGATGAATAACCCCTATTTTTATGTCTATTACTCATCATTTTTATCATTTTTATTGTTCAGCAAACACTGAGGGAATAGTGAGTAACTTATTACATTTCATAGAATTAATTGTCTAAATATAGCCTGTCTAAATCAGAAGCATTTTTGCCCTCTGGTTAATGGTAGTGTGAATGTGAGAGAGAACACTTCAAGTAATGAATGGCAGAACAGAGTTTCATGGAAGAGCCAAATGCTTTCAGCTCCAATTCATAAACCTACTTACTTTAATTAAGAAAAGTAATCTTCATGGTAATGGAAACCCAAACCATTCTGGGGGAAAAATCACCTGCCATCGTATCAAGAAGCTATTTATGTATCAAAAGATACACAGTCCAAGTGTAATGTATTGGAAATGACTGATACCTTAGGGTAATCAAAGTGAAAAGCAGTCTGCAACAAAGAAAACTAGTAAACAAAATGAAACTGTCAATAATTAAGGTCAGGTGAGAACACGAGAAACATTTTAATAACTTGCTTTTAAAAGCTGAAATAGATCATGAATTCTGTATATTGGTTGGCAATGCATTCCTCTGTAATTGTTTTAATGTCCACTATATGCTGAATATATCAAGGACATAATAATGTAGGAAATATATGTCAATTCTAAGATCGGTGAAGCATTTCTGAGTTGGTAGATGAAGGTGAGTCAAATTCAGTTAACTCAACCATGAAAGTCATTAACAATGAGTAACTGTAAAAATCTATACTAGCTTGACCTCTTTACACATTCCTCCAAAGTCCCCTAAAACTTTTCAGGGTTATTTTTTAAAAAATAGAAAATTATGGGAAAGTAATAAAGATACAGGAAAAAATTTTGAATAATGAATTTCTTGTACAAAATACACTGTATAGGGGCACAGGGTCACTCAGTCGGTTAAGCGTCTGCCTTCAGCAGATGCTTGGGGTGCTGGGATCAAGCCTGGCATCAGTTTCCCTCAGTGGAAAGTCTGCTTCTCCCTCTGACCCTTACAAAAGAGCTGCTGTTGAGTAGTGAGATGTTAGCATTTTTCTCATCTCTGAAGAGTTATACAGACAGGCATGCATCCATTTAGAGACCAAAGACTATCTATGTAGATGATTATATCATCTACCAAGGGAAAATTCTTTTTTTTTTTTTTTTTTTTTGAGAGACTGTGAGCAGGAGAGAGAGCACAAGCTGGAGAAGGGGCGGGGCAGGGGAGAGGGGGAAGCAGGCTCCCTGCTTAGCAGAGAGCTTGATGATGTGGGGCTTGATCCCAGGACCCTGGCATCATGACCTGAGCCGAAGGCAGGTGCTTAACTGACTGAGCCACCCAGGCATCTTGGGAAAACATATTCTAAAGAAAGCCTCATCATTCTGTGTGACTACTTTGCTCTGTTGTGATCTGTACTTCGGGCGTCATGAATCCAGAATTTATAGCAGGAGTGTGATGTTATCTTTTCCTAAATCAATAACCCACCTACCATGCTGCAAACACTAATGTAAGATATGTGAATATTGTTTGATAAGCAGTATAGAGCCATTAAAGATTTTACGCGTGCTTCAAATGCTACATTACAAAGATCTAACCATAAGCAGATACTGAAATAAATTGGAATAAGAGAGATGATAGATGGAGAAATAATTTGGAAAACATTAAAATTTGGAACATGATATAAAAATTAATAATCTTATGTTTTCTTATATTGTTTGCCTCATACAGAAAAATTTATTTTCATTTTATTTCAACAAACTAATAACACTTATTTAAAGAATTAAATAGTGCCAAAAGCACTTTGTTAAAATAATGCAACTGAGTGCATCTACTCCTACATGATTTTTGTCTCTTTCAGCTACTTCTTTTTGGGATTTTAAAAATAGATTTCTTAAAGTATAATTGTTAGAAATAAAATGAGTGTATTTAAAATATAGAATCTGACTGTTTTTTCATATGTACACTCTCATGAAATCATCACCATAATCAAGATAATAAAAATGTCCATCACTCTCAGGAGATTATTCATTTCCCTTTATAATCTCTTCTGTTTCTCTTCTATTCCTTTCCTCTTATCATGATATCTGTTTGTGGATTTAATTTGATGATTAATGATGTTGAATATCTTTTTTTGCAGTTACTTGCAATACATTGCCATCTTTGATGAGGAACTGTTAAAGTCTTTGCCCATTTTTCACTGGGCCTTTGTTTTCTTATAAAATTTTGAGAGTTATTTACATATTTTGGAAACAGGGCCTTTGTCATATCCCAGCCTGTGGTTTATGTTTTCATTCTCATAAGAGTGTCTTTTAAAGTTAAAAATTCTTAGTTTTGATGAAATCAATTTACTCATTTTTTTATGGACCATACTTTTGGTGTCATATCTAAACAAGTGTTGCTTTACAAAGGTCCAAAAGATTTTCTCCATTGTTCTCTTCTAAAAGGTTTATAGTTTTTAGATTTAGAACTATGATCTATTTTGAGCCAATTTTATATATAGTATGAGGTATGAGATTATTTTTTTGTGAGGTCCAATGTTTCCATCCCCATGGTTGAATAGAATTTTCTTTTTTAATTAAATTGCCTTTTGCACCTTTGCCAGAAATCAATTGACCGTACTTTTATGGGTCTATTTCTGGGATCCTTTCCTGTTTCATTGATTTTTTTCTCTATATTTTACAAATATTTCTGAATTATTATAGCTTTATAAGTCTTTAAATCACATAGTAAAAACATCTTCCAACACTGTTCCTCTTTTCAAAGTTATTTTGGATCTTCTCAGTTCTTTGCATTTCCTTGTGACCTGTAGGCGCAGCTTGTCAATTTCTCATAATGACTTCTGGACTTTTGATGGCAATTGCATTAAATCTATAAAAATGTTTAGAATGTATGACATCTTAGCAATATTGAATCTTCTATTTTAAGAACAGTGTGTATCACCATTCACTTAGATTTTAATTTTTCTCAGTATTGTGTATTTTTTCAGAGTACAAATCTTGCAATCTTTTGTCATATTTATCTATGCATTTTCATATTTTGATGCTATTATAATTGGTGATACTGTCTTTTAAATGTACATAAACATTTTAAATTAGCATTTTCTAACTCATTACGAATGTGTAGAAATATAATTCATTTTTGTATATGGACCTCCATTTCTGCGATCATGCTAAAGTCACTTATTAGGTTTTTTTTTTTAAGATTTTTTTTATTTATTTGACACAGAGAGAGAGATCACAAGTGGGCAGAGAGGCAGGCAGAGAGAGAGGGGGAAGCAGGCTCCCTGCTAAGCAGAGAGCCTGATGTGGGCTCGATCCCAGGACCCTGAGATCATGACCTGAGCCCAGGGTCCTGAGATCATGACCTGAGCCGGAAGCAGAGGCTTTAACCCACTGAGCCACCCAGGTGCCCCAGAAATCACTTACTACTTTTAACAGCTAATTTGTTATTTCATCGTATTTTCTACACAGATGATCATATCATCCACCAATAATGAGTGTTTTACTTCTACATTTTCAATTTGGATGCCCGTTGTTTCTTATTCTTGCTTTATTGGACAGAACTTGGACAGAACTTTCAGGACTATGTTGAATAGTAGTGGTAAGAGTGGACATTCTTGTCTTTCTGAACTTAGGGGAAAGCATTCAGGAATTCACCATTAAGGTTGATATTAGTTGTAAAATTTTTGTGACTGTCCTCTATCAGGTAGAGGAACTTCCCTTGTATTCTTAAATTGCTGAATATTTTCTCAGAAATTGATGTTGTATTTTTAAAAAATATATTTTCTGTATCTATGGAGATTATTAAAATTATTAAATGATATTCCCTTTTTAAAATTTTATTTATTTTTTTGAGAGTGAGAGAGTGAGAGAAAGCACAGCAGGGCGTGGGGGGGTAGAGGAAGAAACAGACTCCCCTCTGATCAGGAAGCCTGATGCAGGACTTGATCCCAGGACTCTGGGACAATGACCTGAGCTGAAGGCAGATGCTTGCTTAACTGACTGAGCCACCCAGGTGCCCTAAATGATTTTTTAAAAAAATTTTTATATGAGTATAATTGACACACAATGTTACACTAGTTTCAGGTATGCAACACAGTGGTTGAATGTCTTTATATGTTATGCTATGCTCACCGCAAGTGTAGTTACCACCTGTTACCATACAATACTATTATAATATCATTGATTGTATTCCCTCTGCTCTGCTTTTTATTATTTTATTTTATTTTATTTTATCTTATTTTTTTAAAGATTTTATTTTTAGGTAATCTCTACACTCAACTTGGGGCTTGAACTTACAACCCTGGGATCAAGAGTCATGTGTTCTACTGAGCCAGCCAGGCACCCCTGATATGCTTTTTATTCATGTGACTTATCATTTCATAACCAGAAGCCTGTATCTCTCACTCCCCTTTACCCATTTTGTGCATTCTCCCACCCCTTCCCTCTGGCAATAATCCGTTTGTTCTCTGTATTTATAGATCTGATTCTTTTTGTCTATTTATTCATTTGTTTTGATTTTTAGATTCTGCATATAAGTGAAGTCGTATGTTATTTATCTTTCTCAGTCTGTCTTATGTCACTTAGCAGAATGCCCTCTCAATCTATTCATGTTATTGCAAATGTCACAACCTCATCCTTTGGTATCTGCATTAATATTCCATTGTACATATATACTATATTTTTCTTATCCATTTATCTATTGATGGACACTTGCTGCTTCCATATCTTGGCTATTGTAAATATGCTGCAATAAACATAAAGGTGCATATATTTTTTTGAATTACTGTTTTTGTTTTCCTTGGATGGTAATTGCTGGCTCATATGGGTATTCTATTTTTAATTTGGGGGAACCTCCATAATGTTTTCCACAGTGGCTGCACCCACTTGCATTCACACCAACAGTGCACAAGAATTCCTTTTTTTTCCACATCTGCATAAAGAGTTATTTTTTTGTCTTTTTGATAATAGCCAGTCTGATAGGTATGAGGCATTACATCATTGTGGTTTTGATTTGCATTTCCCTGATGATTAAAGATGTAGAGCATCTTTACTTTTGTCTGTTGGACATCTGTATGTCTTCCTTGGAAAAATGCCTGTTCGGGTCTCCTGCTCATATTTTAATTCATAACTAATATTTGTTGTTAAGTTGTATAAGTTCTTTATATATTTAGATAGGAAACACTTATGGGCTATATCCTTTGCAAATATCTTCTACCCTTCAGGATGTTGTATTTTTGTTTTGTTGAAGTTTCCTTCACTGTGCAAAAGCTTTTTATTTTGATGTAGTCCCAAGAGTTTGTTTTGCTGTTGTTTCCCTTGCTGGAGGAGACATGTCTAGAAATAGGTTGCTATGGCTGCTGTCAGAGAAAATACTGCCTGTGTTCTCTTCTAGGATTTTTATTTTTTTAGGTCTCAAATGTATGTTTTAATTCCATTTGGGGTTTATTTTTGTGTATAGTGTTAGAAAGTGGTCCAATTTCATTCTTATACATGTGTAACTCTCCTGTTTTTCCAGTACCATTTATTGAAGAGACTGTCTTTTCCCCTTCGTGTATTCTTGCATCCTTTGTCATAAATTAATTGACCACATAAGCATGGCTTTATTTCTGGGTTTTCTATTCTTTTCCACTGATCTATATGTCTGTTTTTGTGCCAGTATGGTACTGTTTTGATTTCTACTGCTTTATAGTATATCTTGAAATCTGGGATTGTGAAGCTCCAGCTTTGTTCTTTCTCAAAAGTGGTTTGATTATTCAGGGTCATTTGTAGCTCCATATAAATTTTGGGGTTATTTCTTCTAATTCTGTGAAATATGCTGTTGGTATTTTGATAGAGATTGCATTGAATCTATAGATTGCTTTAGGTGATATGGACATTTAACAATATTAATTCTTCTAATCCACGAGTATAGAATAACTTTTCATTTGTTTGCATCATCTTCATATTTTTTCATCAATATTTTATAGTTTTTGGAATAGATACCTTTCATCTCCTTCATGAAATTTATTCTTCCATATTTTATTCTTTTTGTTGCATTTATGAGTGGGATTATTTAATTTCTCTTTCTGCTATTTCTTTACTAGTACATAGAAAAGCTACCAACTTCTGTGTATTGATTTTGTATCCTACAACTTTACTGAATTCATTTACTATTTCTAATAGTTTTTTTGATGGAGTCTTTAGGGCAATGTACATTATCATGTCATCTGCAAATAGTAACAGTTTCACTTTTTCCTTAGTAATTTGGATACCTCTTATTTTCTTTTCTTGTCTGATTGCTATGACTAGGACTTCCAGTACTATGTTAGTAAAAGTGGTCAGAGTGGACATCCTTGTCTTTTTCATGATCTTACTGGAAAAGTTTTCAGTTTTTCACCACTGAGTATAATTTTATCTCAGGTTTGTCATGTACGGTCTTTCTTATGTTGAGTAACTTTCTCTCTAAACCCACTTTGTTAACAGTATTTATCACGAAAATATATTAAACTTTGTCAAATACTTTTTCTGCATCTATGAAGATGATCACATGATTTTTATTCCTTGTTTTGTTGATGTGGTGTATCACTGATTAATTTGTGAATATTAAACTCTCCTTCATTCTGGAATAAATCCCACTTGATCATGGTAAATGACCTTTTTAATATATTGCTGAATGTGTTGTGATAATTAATATTTTATTGAAGATGTTTGCGTCTATGGTCATCAGGGATATTGGCCTGCATTTTTCTTTTTTTTGTAGTGTCTTTCTCTATTTTGTTATCGGGGTAATTCTACCAGCATCATAGAATATCTTTGGAAGCTTTCCTTCCTATTCTATTCTTTGGAATAGATTGAGAACAAGTATTAACTCTTTAAATGTTTGGCAGAATTTACCTGTGAATCCCTTTGGTTATGGACTTGTATTTTTTGGTAATTTTTTTTATTACTATTTCAATTTTGTATTCTATTTCTTGCTGATTCAGTTTGGAAGATTGCATGTTTCTAGGAATTTATCCATTTTTTTTTTACATTGTCCAATATGTTGGCATATATTTTCTCATAATTTTCTCATAATCCTTTGTATTTCTGTGGTGTCAGTTGTTACTTCCCTTTCATTTCTAATTTTATTTATTTATTTAGGTCTTTTCTTTTTTCCCGATGAGTTTGATTGTGTGCTTATCAATTTTGTTTATCTTTTCAAATAACCAGCTTTTGGTTTATTGATTTTTTATCTATTGCTTTTTACTCTCTCTGTTATTTCTTTCTGCTCTGACCTTTATTTTGTTCCTTCTACTCACCTTGGGCTTTGTTTGTTCTTCTTTTTCCAGTTCCTTTACAAGGTTAGATTGTTTGAACTTTTTCTTGTTTCCTGAGGTATGCCTATATCACTATGTTATTTCTCTCTTAGAACTGCTTTTGGATGGTTCCAACGATTTCCAACTATTGTGTTTTCATTTTCATATGTCTCCGTGTATGTTTTGATTTCTTCATTGATCCTTGGTTGTTTAGCATCATGTTGTTTAGCCTTCAACTGTTTCTATTTTTTCCAGTTTCTTTCTTGCAAATGATTTCTAGTTTCATACTATTGTGGTCAGAAAAGATCCATCTATAATGTCAATCTTCTTAAATTTATTGAAACTTGTTTTCTGGCCGAACAGTTGATCTATTCTGGAGAATGCTCCATATACACATGAAAAGAATGTATATTCTGTTGTTTTTGGATAGAATGTTCTCTATATATCTGTTAGGTCCAACTGGACCAATGTGTCATTCAAAGACATTCTTTTCCTTATTGATTTTTTTGTCTAGATAATCTACCCACTGATGTAAGTGGGGTGTTAATGTCCCCTACTCTTACCCTATTCTTATTATATTACTCAATTTCTCTCTATTATTTGTTTTATGTATTTAGGTGCCCCCATGTTGGCTATATAGATATTTATAATTCTTATAACCTCTTGTTGATTGATCACTTCGTTGTTATGTAATGACCTTCTTTGTTTCATGTTACGGTCTTTGTTCTAAAGTGTATTTTGTCTCATATAAGTATTGCTACCCTAGATCTTTTTTTTTCCCACTTTCATTTGCATGATAAATGCTTTTCCATCCTTTTATTTTCAGTCTGTATGTGTCTTTAGGTCTGAGATGAGTCTCTTGCTGGCAGCATATAGATGGGTCTTGTTTTTTTATTCATTTGACATTCTCTGTCTTCTGATTGGAGGATTTAGGCCACTTGCATTTAAAGTAATTTTTTTTTTAAAGATTTTAATTATTTGACAGAGAGAAATACAGCAAGAGAGGGAACACAAGCAGAGGGAATGGTAGCGGGAGAAGCAGGCTTCCTGCCAAGCAGGGAGCCTGATGCGGGGCTCGATCCCAGTACCCTGGGATCATGACCCGAGCCGAAGGCAGACGCTTAACGACTGAGCCACCCAGGTGCCCCTAAAGTAATTTTTGATAGGTATGTCTTTTCCATTCTATTAATCATTTTCTGGTTTTTATAGTTGTTCTCTGTTCCTTTCTTCTCTTACTCTCTTTTTTTATGATGATGAGTTTTTGTAGTGTTATGTTTGGCTTTATTTTTTGTGTATCTATTATATGTTTTGTAGTTATGATTATGAGATTCATATAAAACATCCTAATGATATAACAGTCAATATTAAGTTGATGGCCTTTTAAATTCAAACACATTCTTAAAAACATTTTTTTAAACTCCTGCCTCCATGTTTTATGTATAAGCTGTCATATTTTACATTTTTCATTCGAAATTTTTTATGTCTAGTTATGACCATTTCTTTTCCATTTAAAGAAGTCTCTTTAATATCTCTTACCAGGCTGGTTTAGTGGTGATTGACTCCTTTAATTTTGTCTGCAAAACTTAGTTTCTCCCTCCATTCTGAACAACAGTCTTACTGGGCAGTGTTCTTGGTTTTAGATTTTTCTTTTCAATATTTTGAATATATCATTCTACTTCTTTCTGGCCTGCAGAGTTTCCCTTGCATGTAGTCTTTCACTTTCCTGTTGCTTTTACATTTTTCTCTTCATTTTTAACCTTCGGCATCTTAATTATTGTGTGTCATGGTGTGGAGCTTCTTGGGTTCATACTGTTTGGAATTCTGCATTTCTTGAAATTGGATGTCTATTCCTTCCCTAGGTTAGGGAACTTTTCAGGTATCATTTTTTTCAAATAAGATTTCTGCTTTTTTTTCTCTCTTCTTCTTCTTCTGGGACCTCTATAATGGAAATATTTGTTCATTAGATATTGCCCAAGAGATCCCCTAACATAACCTCATTTAAAAAATTCTTTTACTCTTCAGCTTGAGTGCTTTCCATCGCTCTGTGACATTCTGTGTTTGTTTCTTTGGATTAGTAGGACAACTACTTCTCCTAAACTTGAGGGAATGATCTTGTGTATGGTCATTCCTTATGTAGACTGTGTGTGGTTGGTGACTTTTTGCTGACTGGCTAGAGCTGTGCCTGCTGTGGGCTGAGGGTCTCAAGGCTCACCACACAGTGGGCACCCTGGCAGGACATCTAAAGCTGAAGTGGTGCAAGCTGGGTTGTCCCAAGACTCTACACACAGAGGGCATCTTGGCAGGATAGCTGAAGCTGAAGTGGTATAAACTGGACTGTTTCACGACTCTGCACCAAAGGTGCTTTGAGGGACAGCTAGACCCAAGGTGAAGTTGAGGCTGGGGGTTCCCGGCAGGACAGGCAAAGCTAAAGTCAGTGCAGGTTGGTGTAGTACCCGGGTTCTCTGCACAAAATGTGCACTGGCAGGATGGCTGAAGCTAAAGTGGGTTCAAGCTGGGGTGTTCTGGGGTGCTTAGCACAGGGGGTGCCCTAGCTGGGTTAATGAGGCTGAAGCTGACATGGGTGGGCATGTTATGGGGTACTCTGTGCAGGAGTCACCCTGTTGGGTGGCTGGATCTGTAGCAGACATCTGCTGGAAGGTTCTAGAGCACCAAGTACCAGGATGCCCTAGCAAGCTGTGTGAAACTGAAGTGGTACAGACTTGGAGTTTTCGTGGGTGCTTTGTACATGTGTCACCTTGACATGAAGGCAGGCTGGGGTTATAGTGAGTACTAACCAGGGATGTTCTGCTGTGCACCCTCCTGTGGCTACCTTGATGCAATGGCTGGGGCTGGTATAGGCTAGGGGCTCTTGTAGGGCCCACTGAGGTGGCAGGTCGGTAGGACACCAGGACCATACACTGGTCTATGCTTTCAGGGTGGAGGTGGACCATAATTCATGTTGGTTTCCAGTCCCTCTGACCCAGAAAGAGTTCCAGCAGCTCCTCCACTGCTGGGCAGAATTCTAGGGCTGAATCTTTTATTAACTTAAACCATGACTTTTTTCTGTGCCCAAGGATAGACAAAACTGCTCCCAGTCCCTCAGTACCATCCCTCCTCACTACAGTCTACAGGATTGGGGGTGGGGGTTTCCTTAGTTACCATATCTCCCTCTTTCTAGATGTTCTCTTTTGCCATTCTATCTTTTGTTGTGCAGAAGCTATTTAGTCAGCCCTCAGTTCTTCTTCAGGAGCCCTATAAACATGTGTAAACTGGCATGTTTTTTAGAGGGGGTGAGTTTAGTCTTCCTATGTTACCATTTGGATGAGAAACTCCAGTGGTTTTCTTTTTCAGTGAATAAGGTGATTTGCCTTGATTGGTTTTTCAAATGTTAAGCTAATTTTGCATTCCAGGAATGAATCCCCTCTCAGTTTCATAAGGAAGCATTATCTCTTATATACTTTATCAAATTAAATTTGCTAAAATTTTATTTAGAATATTTGCATCCATAGTGATGAGGGAAATTGGTCTCTGGTTTCTTTCTTTTATAGTATCTTTGGTTTTGTGATCAGGGTAATGGTGATTTCGTGGGAAAAGTTGGAAAGTATTCACTCCTCTTCAATTTTCTGGAAGAGTTAGTGTAAAATTGGTATCATCACTTCTTCAAATCTTCGACGAAATTCACCAGCAGAACCATCTGGGTTTGAAATTTTCTCTGTAGGAAGGTTTTTAACTACAAATTCATCTTAAAAAATAGATACAGAATTATCTACCTTAAAGTTTTTTTGTCAAAGTATAATTGATGTACAATATCCTATTTGTTCCAGGTGAATATCACAGTGATTCAATATTTTTATACATTATAAAATGATGCCCACAATAAATCTAGTTAATATCCCTCTTCTTTTTTTTCTATCTATCTTCTTTATGAGTGTTGGTAAGTTATCTTTCAAGTAAATTGTTATTTTTTATGAGTTGCTGAAATTATTGGTATGAATTTGTACATATTATTCCCCATTATGGCTGTAATAGCTATAATTTTTGTGATGATGTCACTTCTCTCATTTCTGGTCTTGTTAACTTGTATCTTTTCTTTTTCTGATTTGTCTTTTTAAAAGTTTATTAATTTTATTGATCTTCACAAAGAACCAGTTTTTGGTTTCCTTTTTTCTAATTTTTTTTTCTGTTTTCTATTTCTTTGGTTTCCATTTTGATCTGTAATATATCCTTCTTTCTGCTTAATTTGGTTAACTTTTTAGTTTTTTGAAGTTTGAAGCTGAAGATGTTGATTCGAGGTCTTTTTTCTGTTTCTGTTATACGTGTTTCATGACAAAAATTTCTCCCTATGTACTCCTTTAGCAGCATCCCACAATTTCGATATGTGTATTTTCACTTTCATTCAGCTCAAAATGCTTTCTAATTTCCCTTGTAATTTCTTTTTTGACTTATGTGGTATTTAGTTTCTAAATATGTGGAGATTTTCCAGACATATTTCTGTTATTGATTTCTAATTCAATTCTATTTTGATAGAAAACATATTTAGTATGACTGTAATCCTTTGAAATGTATTGATAGTTCAGAATATGATCTATCTGGTAAATGTCCCATGTGTACTTGAAAAAGTATGTGTATTTTAAACTTATTTTGTTTATAAAATAAATGAGTTTACTTGTTTCCCAGGGTAAAGCAAGATAGAATCTGAGTTATAATGTTCTAGTAAATTTTAGCCAAAGAGAAATTTACCCTTCAATCTTCTCAAAGATGTTCACCTTTATTGAAACTTTACTAATAAGAACTGTATGCCTCCTTTTGTGGTAACTTCCAAACATTGAGCTTCCTTTTGTCTTAATGTTTAATTTAAATCTGGCTGCTGAATTAAGCTAGAAATGAGATATTTAAGAAGATAGAAGATGAATTAAATCTTGTCCATCTAAAGCACACATATAATACGGAGATAGATTTTATTACTATTTGCTACATTTAAACTGTCAAAACTTTCTAGAATCCTATTCTAGAATCTCCTATCTGGCATTACATAATGAGAAATAGCTTATTAAAATAAAAAATATATACATGTGCATATTTTGATTAACTGATACACCTGAATATAATCCCTTCATGTAGTCACATTCATTTCAGTTTTAATTTATTAGGTCAGTTAATTTATGGGGGTGAAATGTGATCTTAAAAATCATCTGCATTTTAAAGATGAGGTGAGGTCCACAGATACTAAGAATTACAAAGCCAATGTTGAGTCTATAATTTGTTCGGATAATACTTAATCTGATGTTTTTGCCCTATTGCATTATGATTTCAAATTTCACAGACCATTAGATTAAAAAAAAAAAAGGAAGCTGACATAAGGTATTATTGTCGAGTAAGAACATTAAAAAAGAAAACAACTCTGACACTACTATTCTCCAATATCCATTCTTTTCTCTCTAATTGAAAAATAAGATTGGTTTTTACCAAGGCAAAGGAATTTCTCCTTACCCAGGTCCCCACGGTTCCTCAGCTATTCTTTTAGCTGCTTCTCCCCTTCCCAAGACAGTTGATCCATACCAATCAATTCTTCCTCTAACAATCCCTCTCATTCTGAGCTGATGCTCTTATCTTAAATTATATTCCACCAGTCAAGACTTCTGTCACTTGGGGAAATTATATCATTTCTTAAATTTTTAAATTCTTATTTGGTAAAATGGAGATAGTAACAGTATCAACTCTGTTGGGAGAAATTAATTAAGGTAATGCATTTAAAGCTCAAGATAGTGAGTGGCATACTACAGTCAATAAACTGGCTTTTGTAGTCTTTATTAGTATCTATTTCTCCTTATTTCACTTTGAAAGGAAGCCTTAGATTAAACTACCTCAATTTCTTATCTTTGGACCTATACATTTATCTCTAATCTCACTTAATTCCATTTAGTCATCTTGGTCCACTCTCTAAGGAAATGGACTCCATCTCTAGTTTTAGCTCATGTGATCTCCTGTTGTAAGATCCTATGCTCATCCTCCCTCACAGATCTTGTCAATCATCTATCCCTCTTGCTCTTCACAGGGTATCTTGCTAGTAAAATACAAGTCTGTCCCATTAGGAAAGAATTTTTTATTACCCTCAGTATGCCCAGAGCAAGTTTTGACTCATCTTTTATTACTCTGGTTCAAGTTTTACCTCTCTATTAACCTTTGTTCACTTCTACTCCTTTCTGTCTGGCTTTACCTATTGGTTTGGCAATTTCTTTCCCTTTGCATATTTCTCACATAACTATAATTCTTTTCTTTCTCTCTTTTTTGCCCTCAGTAGATTGTTAACTGCAATAGTGTAAAGACTTTTATTCTTTGAATCTTCAGCAAATATCAAGTTCTCAGTACTTAGTGCTCAAGAAATAATTTAGAATATGAGAAGTTATAGAAATTGTCCTGATTTACATCTTTTTCTACTGTCTCGTCTTTATCCTTAGAGAGTCCTTTAGTTTTGTAAGTTTTACTTAAGTATTTTAAAAATTGATAAAACTCAGAAAGGGCACAGACTCCCAATTTTCTTTAAGCATAAAAAGTAGCAGGAATTTAAAAGATACAAAGAAAGTGGATGTTTTTGAATTTTTTTTTTTTTTGCCAGATCACCATCTGTCTGATTTTCACAAAATTCCACATTCAACTGTACAGATCTATACGAAGAAAATTTTGGTAAGGTATGAAATATATATATATATTAAGGGATCAGAATTTATTTTTTTGACAGATCACCTTCTGTCTCATTTTCACAAAATTCTACATTCAACTGTACAGATCTATATGAAGAAAATTTTGGTAAGGTGTGAAATATGTATATTAAGGGATCAGAATTCTTTTTTTTGCCAGATTACCATCTGTCTGATTTTCACAAAATTCCACATTCAGCTGTACAGATCTATATGAAGAAAATTTTGGTAGGGTGTGAAATATGTATATTATATATAATATATATAAAGGGATCAGAATTATATTTATTTATTATTATGTATATTACATATAATTTATATATATATAATACATGAAAAGACAACAAACACTCCTCAATTATAAGCACCCTGAGGCCAAGGAATTAATATATACAATAAGAGAGTCATGTTTTAAAACAATAAATTAAAGTTCACCTTAACTTTCTTTCTGTCAACTTAATGAATGTAGATCCTGAGTTCTTCTAGAGTTTGAATAATGAACTATGTGTTCCAGTGTGAGATGGAAGTTATTAATTTCCACTCAAGGCATTTTTATAATTATTGATGCAGAATTTCTCATCTAGAATTCATGGCAAACACTAGTACACCAGGTTGTTGTGGACAAGGATCAAGAGTTCGTAAAATAGATTTTTAAAAATTGTTTTTAGCCTCTTCACTGTGTCCTATTGCTTGTGCTGCCACACTGGGGAAGAATATATTCCCTAGGATTTTGAAGAGATCTGTAGTCAGGTACAAGAAAGGAATGTTCTCACTCAACCAGGGAAGCTCATCAAATCCTTCCATGTTTTTACTATCAATCCTTACTGCCTCTGAGGGGCTTAAAACAAACAAACAAATAAACAAACAGAACAACCAGAAGACTTAAACTTCACAAATATAATGTTTCTAATTTGTCTAATCACTGGGTTCACTAGTTAAAATTATAGTTTTTCTGACCTCCCCACCCCGACCCCCAGACCTGCTAAATCATACTGTCCATGAGAGAAGCCTGAGTATTTCTATTTTTAGTTGATGACTCTTAGGACACACAAATTTGGGAAGTACGGTGGTAAATTACTGAAGCCAGAGAATGGGAAGATACAACTAGTATGGTAATGGAACACACAACTGGGAAATGTCTCATTGTTCACTGCTGAAGATTTTATCAACAGGAATAATAATGTTGCTAAGATTATGCACCAGCAATTAACACTCAAATTGAATGATAAAGAAATAGACATGGTACATTAAGTACAAACATAAAAATATGTCAGAAAACAACTAGACTTGGCACAAGGCCATAAGAACAGATTAAAATCCTGACCATCAAAATAGCATTCTGGTTCTTCTTTCTTTTCTTTGTTTTTCTGTTTTTCCCTTCCTTCCTCCCTCCCTCCCTCCCTCCCTTCCTTCCTTCCTTCCTTCCTTCCTTCCTTCCTTCCTTCCTTCCTTCCTTCCTTCCTTCCCTTTCTCTTTCTTTTTATAATTGACAGTGCAGTTTAACTTACTGACTTAGTTGTTTTGTTTGGCAGAAGTATTCCCAAAATATTTTATCACAAAAAAGTAGCTGTGGCAACGGATCTGAGCCATATAAGAAAGTAGTCATGATGTAAGCCAATTCTCATGTTTCTAAGAGGGATGATTTATTCCAACTGTTGAATAAATTTTGTAGGCTTGGTGGATGGAGGGCAATGTGTTATATTTTCATAACATGGGAGACAATGTTTCCAGACTCTTGCCATTTGGCAGTAAGATTTCTATTGTTTTGTTTAATGTTTAATGGATTTTGAATAGTATTGTTTAGAAAGTCTCTAATTCTTCTGCAATGGAAAACATTTGAACCACAAAAAAAGAAAGAAAAATATTTCCAAAATGGAGCTCAAATGTTGCCATTAATAGAAGAATTCCTTTGGGGAACTAGACACACAGTCCTAAAGAGGAAGAACATTCTGGCAATAATAGGAATGTGTTTTCTTTTGAGTAATTTAATAAACTGATTTTAATAATAATGGTGATAACTAATACTAATAATAACTTATCCTTGCTGAGTGCTTACACCTACTTTGTGCCAGGCATTGTGCTAAGTAGTTTATATGGACTAATTTATTTAATTCTTACAAAACCTCTACAAGGAAGGAATTCTAATCTTTATTCTATAATTCAGGGAACAGAGGCTTGCAAAGTTAGAAAGTTGGCAAGTGGCAGAGTCAGCATTTGAACTCAGGCAGTCTGGTTCTTTGGCCTATGCTATTAACTGTTACTCTATAGTATTAAAGACTTGTCTTTGCTGGAGGCATTGTGTACCTAACTGGAGTCTTGTCCAAGGTGAGTGGTGGACAGGGAGAATTAAACTGTGTGTCCTTTTCCATAGCGGGTCTTTTTCTATCCATTCCGCTGGGTCTGACATCCCAGAATGTGGTGAAATTTCAGTATATATCCCTAAAAAGAGATTGTCACAAAATCAATCAATAAGTACTATGTGATAATTATGTGTCAAAACCAGATTAATATGAGTTCCCAAACTGATGTGCTATACACTGATACATTATTTCCTATTGCTGCTATAATGTTAATACCATTTTAGTGGCTTGAAATAATGCAAACATATTTTTTGATAGTTCTGGAGGTCTAAAATCAAGCTGTGAATGGGGGGGTTCCTTCCATGGGTCTAGAGGAGAATGTGTACTTTTCTAGCTTCTAGAGGCTGCCTGCATTCTTTGGCTCATGATCCTTCCCTCCATTTTCTGAGCCAGCAACATAGCATATTCCTCTCTCTCTGACCACTGGTACATTAAGTACAAACTTTGAAGGGTCTAAGCTTCATCATCACATCCCCTTCTCTCGCTCTAGTCCTCCTGTCTCCTTCTTATAAGAACCCTTATGATTGTATTGAGCCCTTTGAGATCATTCAGAATAATCTCCCCATCTCGAGATCCTTAACTTAGTCACATCTGCAGAGTCTTTTTGCCATGGAAGGTAATATACTCCCTCCAGGTTCTGCAGCTTAGGGTGTAGACACATCTCTGGGAGTCGTTACTCGGCCTACCAAAATTGGATTAGTATATATCCAAAGATTTGTGCATATATTTTATTTTCCCTACAGAATTTTACTGAAGAGACTAATTTTTTATCATTGGAGAAACTGAGACCCAGAAAAATAAGAAAGTATTGAAGAAAAACAGCTTAGACCCTTCAAAGTTTTTTTATTTTTAATCTCAAATTAGAAAATGGAAACTGTGTGAAATAGCATGTTTGCACAAGTGCCAAATAAAAATGAAAATAAGAGGCCAGCCTGTGCCTGGAGAGTCCATTGGGCAAAAAATACATTCTAGTTCTTCTTTCTGCCCTAAATGCTTTTACTTGTGGAAATTTTACAGTGATAAGATCATGTACTTGACAATTCTTAGGTCTTTCACAAAATCACTCAAAATCAGTAAATTGTATGTGTCCAGTCACATTTGGGAAACAAAGAATATGAGGCCTTAGAATTAATACTCACTTTCAGGGCCTCACACAGTAAATTTAAAAGAGCAATTTCAAGGCATATAACGTGGAGCATTTGAGGAAAAAATTAAAATGTATATATAAAACTAAGCAAGTGAAGAAGTAAGCAATTTATAGATTCCAGCAAAAACATGTACAAAGGAAGACACAATCATAGTTTACTATTGACCTTGAGGTGAGCATTGTGAAAATATTCTGCTGGATGGATGCTGATAACATATAAGGAATGGTCGTATGGGGGCCCTGGGTGGCTTAATTGGTTAAGCGTCTGCCCTAGGCTCAGGTCATGATCTCAAGGTTCTGGGATTTAGCCCTGCAGTACGCCACCTGCTTGGCAGGGTCTCTGCTTCTCCCACTCCCTCTCCCTCTTCTCATGCTCTCTCTCTCTCAAATAAAAAAAATAAAATCTTTAAAAAAAAAAAGAAATGGTAGTATAAAGGGATTAAATCCTTAGTAAAACAAGATATCAATAGATGGTAACTAAAATTGAAACATCTGGAAATAACATCATGAGCATATTGTTTGGAAATATGGAGGTAGATATCAGAGGGACTAAATATCAGTGTTTACTTCTAGGGATCAAGGCAGGAGGAAGGTAGAGATAGGTAAAATAAGAGACTGCTATTTGCAAATTATGTTTTGAAACATAATTTGATTTTTAACTTTGTACTAGTATGACTTTGCTAGAACTTTAAAAAACTTTTTAAAAGAGCACTAGAAACAAATAAGTAAAGCAATCAGCATCCTGTTAGGTACACAGTAAGCATTCAGTAAGGATTATCATTCTTACTATTATCCTTTGCTGGAGGGGGAAGACAGGAGTAGGATAAAAGAGTGAGTTATAGATTCTCATCAGCACTTTTGGGTGCCTAGGGAAGCCTTCCTTCAGGATAGGACCTCTCCTATAAATCAACCTGGTTTCTTCTTTCCTGCTCCAAAATACTGTGACCAACTTAAAAGATGAAAAAACAAACTTACCACCATTCCAAATTCAATATACATTTACTAAGTAGCTGCTGTTTTCAAGGCACTAGTGATTCAGAGATGAATAATATGACATTGTGCTGCTTTTCAGTAATGTTAGGCCTACAGGGCATGATAAACATGTGTCAAGATTTGTTAATTGCCAAAGTGAAGTACAAGCAAAGTACCATGTGTGCATTAAATATAGAACACTTGGTCTAGATTTGGGGTTCATAGAAGGATTCATAGAGGAAGTGGTATGTATTTTATTTAAGCCTTGAGAGTGTGTTCATAGATTTAATTAAGAAATGGAAAGAAGGAAGTCCAGAATCAGTCTTAAACTTGTCTGGACCAGCGAAGGTAGGGAGAGCAGATAGGAAAACTGTTACATGGCATTATAACATATATAGACTTAAATTTTAAAAGATAAAGTTTTATTGTTGTTGCTTTAGAAACAAATATTAACCAAGCCAAGGCCAGTGACCAGCTGAAAGAAAGAGAACTGGGATTCTTCCATTTTGGCTGTTGTTGAAGGCTTAATGTGCACCGATAGAGAGTAAATCATGGAACTTTTCAGGTTCTAGAATTTTGTTAAAATAATTTATCTACTGATGTTTCATGTCCTATTTTTCTTTGTAGGTTAATAACTTTAAAAATCTATTTAATGTTATTTAGTGGAGCTTCCTGTTTTTAGTCCATCAGGTTCAATTGAAGCCTACACTATTTTCAATATTTTTGGAATCTGAGCAAATTAAAATAATCTGTTTCCTTTATGAACTTTCTCAGACCAACTAGAACGTTGATTTTTCCCCTCTGTGATAACAGTGACTGATTCATGAAAATCTACTTCTGATTGGCTGTTAAATCTTTGATTGACTAAAAAATCCCAATGTATTTGATTTAAAAAATAGTTTCAAAATGTGAATACCATAAAGGAAAAAGAGTCTTTGGGACTTTTGGTGAAAAATTAAGTTGAAAACAAGTAAGTTATAAAATAGCAGCTCTTGCAGAAATTAAGTATGGGATAAGAAAAAGCCTGACTTCCCCTGATCTGTTCACTTCCATCAAGTGAGATCTTTTTGAGTTTAGAGTAAAACCAACAGCCCAGGCCTCTTTGTATCTGAAAGGTTGCTCTCAGTCAACCAATTTTTCTGTCCCCAATCACCAGAGCCTCTCCATCATGGTGAACCTGTAGTCCAACAGAACTAATCTCTCTAACCCCTTTATCCTTATATATGTGGCTTCAATAAACACCAATATCCCGCCTCACCCTCCACACCAGCATTCTAATTTCCAATTAACTGGTTGCACTCCCTATTTTGTCCTAATCACCAAAGACTCCATCTACAGAAACACTTCTGCTATTCCCATTGGAATTTATGTTTTGTCATAATTTCTCTAAGTGTTCCTTTTTAGCCTCTTGCTCTAAAAGAAACTTGGCTTTTTCTTAAGAATGTTGTTTCGGGGCACCTGGGTGGCTCAGTCTTTAAGCATCTGCTTTTGGCTCAGGTCACGATCCCAGGATCCTAGGATAGAGCCCCATGTCCGCGAACCTGTTTCTCCCTCTAGCACTCCCCCTGCTTGTGTTTCCTCTCTTGCTGTGCCTTTTTCTGTCAAATAAATAAATGAAATCTTAAAAAAAAAAAAAAAAAGAAGAATACTTAAAAAAAAAAAAAGAACCTTGTTTCCCCTACAGCTCTCCCAAGAGATCTTGTGGTTGCTTTGTATTAGGGCGACTCAGCTAAAGTGAAACTATGACTCTCAAAATTCTCTTCCTTGTAAGGCTCTAGGCAAAAGTTGGCTACAAGAGATATTTGCATGGGATTTGAAGGACAAAAGTGAAGAAGTAGCCATTATGTTCTGAAGGTCAGTGAAGTGTGCCAGGGCCATAGTTTCACTGCTCTCTTGGCTCATCTTATTTTCATGGGGCAGCATGAAAACCTTCCTAATCACCTTTTTTAGTTTTTCCAAGTTCCGTGCCAGGTATGTGTGTAGCTCCATGGTGAAAGTCTTCATCTTTTACAGGTCACCCAAGCCTTGTCAATCTTGGAGGCAATGAGAAAGTATCAAGGGAATTGAGGGGTTATGCAAGAGGGTAGTTATTATGGCCAGGATAATTTAAAATGGGCAAGGAGGAAGAAGAGGACATTCTGGAGATGAGAAAAGGTAAATGTTAATAGTATTAATAAATTATTTGCTCTGATAAAATTGAAGGGCTATTGCAGTGAGGATACAAAAATGTGCTGGCTGGAGAGTTGTATGGTGGTGATTGGAGAGTGGGATGCATGGAATTAAGATTTTAAGGTGGGAGGATTCTATTGTTGATAATGACCAGGCAAGGGTTAACAGTGGAAATGAATGAATAAGATAGATTAGGGAAAAAAAATCATTGAAGGAAAAGCATTCAAAATATAGGGTATTAAAACTACTATCTATATGGATATTGAATTTACCAAGAGTTAATTTTGGACTATAAATTATGGTAAGTGATAGAAAGCAAATGCAAAGGAATACATATGATTTCATTTATATGAACTACAAAGAATAGGCAAAGCTAATCTAATCTAAGAGAAACCTGAAGCTATTTCCCTGTGTATGTGTGGCAGGCTAGGGGATAGAGGCTGTCTGGGAATGAGAATAGGTGAATTTCCTGGAATGATAAATAAAATCTCTATATCTGATTTGGTGATGGTAACATGGATGTATAATCTGACAAAACTAATGTAAATGCACACTTTAATCTTTGCATTTTATTGTATAGAGTATACCACAGTAAGGAAAATATACAAAAACCCCAAGATGTTTAAAGAATTTTAGATATGAAAGAAGGAGAGGAGAAAGGGAGAAAAAGAGGCTGGCTTGGTATTGAAGGGAGTGACTGAAACAGGAATGAAAGCATCAAGATGAAAGCAATAAGGAAAGTAGTGGGTGATATAATATGATGACGTAATATTTGAAGATGAGATGGGGGACAGAGGTTAGGGAAGAATAGGGAAACTAACTGTAACCAATAATGACAAACAAAGAAAACACCTAGCTGACCTCCAGTCCCAGTCTCAGAAGGTCTGTTGGATTATATAAAAAGCTACTGGCATCAGTTGAGGTTCGATTAAGTAAGCAGAAACACTTAGTGATGAGTAGCAAACGAATTTATAGTATGGATCAGTTTTTACACATTTTTAGGAACTGGTGAAGGAGTTTATGGAAAGCTCTAGTCTCTGCATCTGGCGGTAGCTAAGAGTCACTTAGGTCAACAGAGCCAATAATTGGGAGAAAAACTTGATGGGGAGAAGACAAGTAAAACTGGAAAGCATAAAGATAAACCAGAACCTATATATTTGTCATTACCTTGACACCTTGACAGTTTGGTTGATGGGAAGCCTCAAGATGGAAAAATCTAAAATACCATCCATTTAATCCACTATTCCAGACTGGGAAAAGACAAAACCATGCTGAATGATATACCTTCAAATTCATGGTAAGGGTTTTACGTAGATTCCATGGCAACCATATAGTTTTCTGGTCCATGTGCTCTCCTATAATATACTATTTTATACTTATTCATCTCTACTCAAATATGCAACACTTCTGATTTTCAATTTCGACTTTTGCTTTTAGTTCCTGCTTCACTGAGAAAATTGAAGTGATCGAAAGAAAGCTTCCACAAGTTTACCAGTGCATCTACTATTCATTTATTCTATCTGTGTTCTTATGATCTCTTTTCCCTTAAACTATAATCTGAAGGTTGAAACCTACATTTTAAAATAAATCTCATTCCATTTCTCTGCTCAACGGCATATTTCAGTAATTGTGTATCCCTTTTCCCAAATTATCAATTTTTCCTTCTCTAATAGGTCATTCTCATCAGCATACAAATACTTTTGTCTTTTCCATCTTAAAAACCAAAAAGAGAAAACATATATTGAACACATTTCTCTTCCAGCTATTATCCCACTTATCTACCCTCCTTTGCAGTGAAGCTTTTCAAAAAGAATTGTTTATATGTAATTATTGTCTCTGAATCCTCTCCTTTCATTCTCTCTAAGACTTACTTAATTCCAATTAGGCTTTAATTCCCGTCGCTCCTATATATGCTCTTATTAAGGTCTCATCCATAAAGAGACCATTCCTTTCGGGTCTATAGCATTTCTGTAAGTTTTGTGAGAAGAGACACTGACTACCTTTGTTCTAGAATATGTTTTAAGGATATTTGTGTAGAAACCAATCTTGAAAGATAGAACTAGTGTCTTTCCATGGGGATAAAAGTCAAGCAAGATTACTGCTTATTATAAAAGAATGCGATACCCTAAACTGAGGGATTTTCTGCTCTAATGCAACCCACCGTCTGTGTGCTCATCACTGGGCCCTCCATATCATCCCGCAAGAAGTGGGGCTTGTGGACAACTGTTGACACTGTATTCCATGGTTCATTTATCCATCAAGTCTCTGCTCAAACTTAAACTCAGAGACGCTTTCAATGAATACCTCATTCATTTGAAACTATCATTGTAGGCCACCTAGGTGGTACAGTCAAACGTCCGACTCTTGGTTTCTGTTCAGGTCGTGATCTCAGGGTCCTGAGATGGACCCTCACATCAGACACCATGCTCAGTGTGGAGTCTGCTTAAGACTCTCCTTCTCCCTCTCTCTGTTCCTTCCAACTGCTCTCTCTCTCAAATAAATAAATAAAACTTTTTTTAAAAAAAGCTATCATCATACACTCTTTATGCTCATTTTCCTCCCAGCACTTATCACATTTTCCACATTATATCATTTACTTATTTAGTATGTTTAATGCTCATAGTCTGCCTCCCTCATCTTCTTGGGGACAGGGATCTTTTTCTGTTTTGTTCACCAACATATTCCTACTGTTTAAAACAGGATTTGTCTCATAGTAGCTGTTCAATAACTTATGTTAAAAGAATAAGTAAATTTACTTTTTAGATCTTCCTAGATTTCTACCATTGGCTGTTTTTTTTTTTTTTTAAGTAGGCTCAACACCAAGTGTGGAGCCCAACACAGGGCTCCACTCACAACCCTGAGACCAAGACCTGAGCTGAGATCAAGAGATGGATTCTTAACCATCTGAGCCATCCAGGTGCCACTCTACTAGTAGCTTCTTTTAATTCTTCTTCTATGAATATTCTCTAGGCACATCAGTCAAGATTTTGAAAATTCACTCAAATACATTGGATAACTGAACATAATAAAAAAAAGGAATATGCATGGAAGTTTCCTCCATAAAAAATTCAAAGCAAAGTAAATTTTAAGGTTTAATGTAAGATATAAACATTGAAAAATACTTGTCAAATTTTCCAGTATTTTTTTTCCTCTGGTTAAATCTTACACATTTGATACATTTGAATTGGTCCCATGGTCATGATCTAAAATAATTGAAATTTCTGCTTTCAACAGAAATTGAACACATCAACCTCTATTCCACAGGTGTTGCCCCCAAAGGCACTCCTTAATAAACATGCTGCCTGCTAACCTCCATTTAGGAATTTGCTTCAGAGGGAACCCAAAGTGATCTGTGAAACTTGATACTAGGAATGTTTTGAGAAAGCGGTTGCTAGGATTGGGTTTGGAGGTGCATCACTCACTGTCTGCTGCCATGAGGACCTCATAGCCCCCAGCTATCTCGCCCCTCTGTCTAATTGTTAAAACCTTTATCAATAGTAATTTGAGGCCAATGAAGGGACTGAATTAGCTGTTCTGATGTATCATGAGTCTAATAAATATGGAGGAAATGGTAAGTTGAAGATTAATGGGAGGCTAATATGGCTCATCCTTCCCTATTGAAATGTCCAACTCCTTTTTGCTTGGAGATAATCTAGAGGCTTTTCCCATGCAAGACATACTCTTTTCTCAGGATCTTTTCTTATTCCCTACTAAGTCACTGGGTCTATATCTAGGCTCAATCACAGAATAGCCCAGTTGGGAATGGGCTGACTCTGATAAAGGAGGAAATTGACTCTAGCCAAAAGGACTCTTAAGACTTTGCCAGTAGTGTGCCAACAAAAGGCAAGAAAATATGTTTTGTATTCAATTTTGAGGGCTTTTGATCAAAAGGGCAAATGTGTAAAGTTGGATAAGTGAAAGTTTATTAATTTGAGATCACTCTTCCACCATAATAGATTGAACACCTTGGTAATGACACTAGAAGATGATATAAATTTACTTTTAGCATGTCTCCTAGAAACATTGAATAATCCATGGCCTATGATAACTTAAGTTGAAATGCCGGATATCACTTTGGCAGAGGGCAGACTGTTTAAAACCTCAGGGAAGTGGGCATGCTATGTAAGGCAAAGAGATATACCAGGTGATTATGTGCCATGGAAAGACCCAGAGGGTAGACCATTTATTAAGGCTATAAAGAATGTGCTATTGAAAGGGTGACCAGCATCACTAAAATTAGTGGCGCTGGTTTTCCTCTATAAGACAAGGCTGACAATAAGAGAGGGTACTAGAGAATTAGGATCACTGATAGCAATAGGGATAATAAGATTCTAGAAAAATAAAGACCATTTAATAGCATTAACTATTAGAAGTTAGGTAGATGCAATTTGCATATTTAATGGTAAAATAGAAGGAGAAGCAAAAGCTCTACAAATTTAATAGAACATGATGACCCTAGAGATAAAATAAGTGAGTAGGAAACAACGGTACACTCATTTTGTAACATCAAAGGAAACTAAAGATAGGTGATTATAAGTCACCTATCCTTAGTGGTGGATATATATATATAAGGATATAATTTCTTCCCCAATTTCTATGTCTGAGCTACTTTTTGGAACTGGATCCCACTCTCTAAATATAAGTCCACTGCCCCTGGAGTAATGACACTGAATGATATTGGCAGGTAAACCTGGTTAAAGTTTTCATCCTTCCCTAAAGGGACCTATAGTCATTTTCTTGGGTGGAATTATTAATTAATTAATTAGGGAAAGAGAAATGCACAAACATTTCAAGAACTACAAGGCACAAAATTTGAGTTGTTGCTAATATCATGAGACTGAAAACATCATCATAGGCTCCTGCCAGAGATGAGGCATATATAAGACAGGTAAAAAATGAAGTCATGATAAGCATCCAAACATAGAGGGTCCACTGGTTCTGTGAACCTACCCAAAGACCATTTCTATGATTTTTGATTGTATATTCAGTATATAAATAATTAGTATTTGGCAAAACACCACCACTAGGTTCTTGTGGGGGTTAAATCTATCACAGCTGGCAAGGCCAAGTGGAAGTCTTTGAAACTGACCTCCTTTCTTCCCCAGTCTAGCCAAGAAAGAAATCAAAACAAATATTTTGTTCCAAAATATGTAACAATTAGTGCCACTCTAAAACATCTAAAGCATATGGTTTCTATCATACCTCCACTTAACTTATCAGTTTGGTGTCCTTGCAACAATCAGAAGGATCCTGGAAAATGACTAATTTTCCACCAGTTCAACTAAAAGAAATCCTAAATTGTATCTGCTATGCTATATATGCTCTATTTTTGCTAGAAGAGATTAATATGACCTCAGCTACATGATATGCAGCTACTGACTTGACAAATGAGTTATCTTCCATTCCTAGAAAAGAAAGAGGATCAGAAACAGCTTGCATTTACACAGACAGGCCAACAATATATATTTACAGTTTTGCTGCAGGACTATATTATTTTTCTTCTCCTTTACCATAATATTGCCCCAAGAGATCTGTTCTGTCAGGACATTCTACATGACATCACATTGATCCAAGACTTCATGCTGATTAGCCGGAAAAGGCTGGCTATAGTGCTGGAAACCTTGGTAAAAATGTGAGACATAAGCTCTATAAAGATTTGGAAGCCTACTTCATCAGTAAAATTTTCAGGGCCACACTTCAGTATTTCATCAAAGGCAAAGGACAAAGGAAAAAGGACAAATTATTGTATCTCTCACTTCCAGTACGGCCAAGGAAGCACAACACCACATCAAATCCTTTGACTCTTGAGGCAGCATATTCCATACCTAAGAATAATGTTCTGACCTGTAATCTGGATGATTCTAAATACTGTCAAATTTGAGAGCCTCTAAGAGCAGGAAAAGGGCTCTGTAGTAGGTCTGGTCTGGGCTATGAGCTTCCCTGCAGGTTGGGTCATATAACCCTGCAAACCCTATGGAACTAGTAATTGTAGTGGTAGGAAAAGATGCTGTCTAAATGAGAAACTCACAATTTAGACTGCTAAGTCTAAACTCACAAATTAGACTGCTAAGTTTCTACACAAAGTCATGGCATCTTTAGCAGACAATTGTTTATCTTTGAAGAACCACTTCCAGGCCTGCTACTAGGTTCCGGTAAAGACAAAATGTCTGACTATGAAGTGCTGCAGTAGGCTGAAAAATGGCTCCCTTAAAGATACCCACATTCAAATCCCTGAAACCAGTAAATGTTTCCACATGGCAAATTCTCAGTAGATGCAATTAAATCAAGAATTTTGAAGCGGAGAGATTATTCTGGATTATCTGAGTGGGTCCTAAATACAATGATATGTATACTTGAACTAGGGAGACAGAAGATTTGACATAGACTGAAGAGGAGGAGGCAATGCAACCATGAAGGCAAAGATTGGAGTGACGCAGCCACAAAGCAAGGCATAATGGTCACTGCCAGGAACTGAAAGGTAAGGAATAGATTCTTCTGTAGAGCCTCTTAAAAAAGTATGGTCTTGCCAACACCTTGATTTTGGCCCAAGGTTACTGATTTTGGACTTCTTGTCTCCAATAGTATGAGAGAATACATATGTGTTCTTTAAGCCTCACATTTGTGAGAGTTTGTGACAGCAGGCATAGGAAATGAGTACAGGTACTGAGTGACCTGATAGGCATAACTACTCATTATGAGTTGGTTCCTGTCAGAACTATCAAGCCATCAGGCTGGGCAGGCCCAACAAATCCATTGTTGTGTGGAAGTGTCATACTCAGGTTGAAGTATGAGCAGGACTAGAGGGCATAGGAGCAGGTAGCCAAGACACTCATGTCACTTGCCACTGTTGAACTAGTACCTCTCCTTTAGCTTATATCTGTAGAAATATGGAGGATCTATGAACTAAGGCTGAGTTTGGTTCACAAATGGGTTAGCTCAATAAATCCAAGTCGAAAATGGAGGGCAATCTACTGATAGGTGGACGCTAGAAGATGTATCAGGATTAATGTGGTTGTTCATTTACTGGTGTGGAGAGAAGTGGCACATATATAAACCATATTAACACTGATGGACAGTAGTGATTTGCTTGGCTGGTCAGGTACATGATATACAGCCTGGTCTCCTTTGTCAGAGCCCAAGAATGAGAAAGAGTAGATGATTGGGAAAGTAGATTTGGGCTAAAAGTATGAGATTGGACATAAAGGAATGGACATAAAGTGTGACTATTTCTATCACATACCTATTCCCCACAGTGAGCATCCACCAAGGAAGAAACAACAATTTGACAAAAAGATTTGGCCAACCCTTCCCGATTAGACTACATATAATGGCTGATCTCAAGATGACTTCTAATTACTCTGAAGGGACCTTCTAGCTCCACTATTCCCCATGGTGACAGCTGAAGCTCTCATTTGTCCAGCATCAGAGCTAAATTTCTCTCTCTGTTCATTCTTGCATCTTCTTCCTTCCACAGACAACCCATAATAAGCATCCTGTGTGCTAAACTCCATCTCAGAGTCTCCTTATCAGAAAAGCTAATCTACAACAGATATCTTTAAATATATATTGATAAAAATGATAAAAGAATGACAAACATGATAAATATGATTTAAAAAATAAATGAAAATAGGTAAAGGGGACTCAGCAACAAAGCATAATAACATTCCATTATAGGGATCCCTAGGGAAAATCAGAGAGAAAGGGGGCAGAAAGTTTATTTGAAGAAGTAACTGCTGAAGACTTCCCTGATCTGGGGAAGGGAACAGACATCTAGAGTCAAGAGGAACAGAGAACTTCCAACAAAATTAACCCAAGGAGGTCTACACCAAGATACATAATAATTAAAATGGTAAAAACTAGTGAAAAACAGAATTTTAAAAGCAGCAAGAGAAAACAGTTACATGCTAAGGAAACTCCATAAGGCTATCAGCTGATTTTCAGCAGAAACTTTGTAGGCCAGAAGAAAGTGGCAAGGTATATTCAATATGATGAAAGGAAGAAAACAGCCAAGAAGAACACTCTTTCCAGCAAGGATATCATTGAGAACAGAAAGAAAGATAAAGAGCTTCCTAGAAAAACAAAATTAAAGGAATTCACCACCAGTAAACTGGTCTTGCAAGAAATGTTAAAGGGGATTCTTTGAGTGGAAAGGAAAGGCTATAAGCAGGAATAAGAAAATTTTGAAAGGAAAAATTTCACAGGTACACATAAACTTAATAAGAAATTAATCATATTAAACCAACATGGAAGCTTAAGCACAAAAACAGTAAAATAAATATATCTATAAAAATCAGTCAAGGGATTCACAAAATAAAAGGTTGTAAAGTATGACACTGTAAATCTGAAATGTGGAGGGGGAGGCTCACTTCATACATAAAAGAGACTCACTTCATACATAAAAATACATGCAGATTGAAAGTGATGAGGTAGAAAAACATTAATCATGCAAATGGAAGCAAAGGAAAAGCTGAGGTAGAAATACTTATGTTGGACAAAATAAACATTGACATAAAAAATGTAACAAGAGACAAAGAAGGGTACTACATAATGATAAAGGTAACACTCCAACAAGAGGATATAGCAATTATAAATATTTGTGTACTCAATCTGGGAGCACCCATATGCATAAAGCAGTTATTAACTGACCTAAAGGAAGAAATCAATAGTAATACAATAGTAGGGGTTTTTAACAACTCATTCACATCAATAGATAGATCATCCAGGTAGGAAACCAATAAGGAAACAGTGGCTTTGAATGGCACATTGTACCAGATTTATCTAACACATATATTTAGAACACACTATCCTAAAACAACAGAACACAGTTTCTTTTCAAGTACACATGGAACATTCTTCAGAATAGATCACATGTCAGGCCACAAAATAAGTCTCAACAAATTTTAAAAGATTGAAACCTTATGAATTTTTTTCAACCACAAGAATATGATACAAGAAATTAATCACAAGAAATCTGGGAAAAACACAAATACATGGAGGTTAAATAGCATGCATAAAATAGCATGCATTAAATAGCATAATGAATGGGTTAATGAACTCAAAGAACAAATGAAAAAATACATGGAGATAAAAGAGAATGAAAACAATGGTCCAAAAATTTGAGATGCAGCAAAATCAGTTCTAAGACGGAATTTTATAGCAATACAGGCCTACCTCAAAAAGTAAGAAAAATCTCAAATAAAGAACCAACTTTTACACCTAAAGGAGCTAGAAAAAAAAATACAAGTAAAGGGGCGCCTGGGAGGCTCAGTCATTAAGCGTCTGCCTTCAGCTCAGGTCATGATCCCAGGGTCGAGCCCTGCATCGGGCTCCCTACTCTGTGGGAAGCCTGCTTTGCCCTCTTCCATTCCCTCGTCTTGTGTTGCCTCTCTTGCTGTGTTTCTCTCTGTCAAATAAATAAAATCTTTAAAAACAAAATAAGAAAAAGTACAAGTAAAGCGCAAAGTCAGTAGAAGAAAAAAATAATAAAGACTAGAGCAGAAATAAATGAAATAGAGACTAAAAACAGAATAGATCATTGAAACTAGGAGCTGGTTCGTTGAAAAGATCAAAAGAACAAAAGATCAAAATTGATAAACCTTTACCCAGACTCATTAAAAAAAAATACAAGATGACTCAAATAAACAAAATCAAAAATGAAAGAAGAGAAATAACAACCAACACCGCAGATATACAAATGATTTTAAGACAATATTATGAAAAAGTATATGCCAACAAATTGAATGATCTAGAAAAAGTATGTAAATTACTAGAAATATACAACCTTCAAAAACCAAATCAGCAAGAAACAGAGAATTTGAACAGACCAATTATTAGCAATAAAATTGAATCAGTAATTTAAAAACTCCCAACAAACAAAAGTCCAGAACCAGATAGCTTCACAGGTAAATTCTACCAAACATTTAACGAAGAAAAGTTAATACCTTTTCTTCTCAAAATGTCCAAAAACAGAGGCACCGGGGTGTCTCCGTTGGTTAAGCATCTGACTCTTGATTTTGGCTCAGTTCATGATCTTAGGGTCATGGGATTGAGCCCCATGTCAGGTCATGTGCTCAATGCGGAGTCTGAGATTCTCTCCCTCCCTCTCTCTCACCCCTTCCCTTCAATCAATCAATCAATCAATCAATTAAATCTTTTAAAAGATTGTTCCAAAAATAGGAGGAGAGATTTCACATTTATTTTATAAGGTCAGCATTACCTTGATACTAAAACCAGATACAGAGACTTCAAAAAAATAAAACCAAACAACTAGAGGCCAATATATCTGATGAACATAGATGCAAAAATCCTCAACAAAATATTAGGAAATTGAACTCAATAATACATTAAAAAAATAATTCACTATGATGAATTGTGATTTATTCTAGGGATGCAAGGATAGTCCAATATTCACAAATCAATCAATGCAATACATCAGAATAACAAAAGGATAGAAACCATATGATCATTTCAAAGGATGCAGAAAAAACATTGGAAAAAGTACAACATTCATTCACGATAAAAAGTCTTAATAAGGGGCGCCTGAGTGGCTCAGTTGGTTGACCTACTTCCTTCGACTCAGATCATGATCCCAGAGTCCTGGTATCAAGTCCTGCATCAGGCTTCCGGGTCCATGGGGAGTCTGCTTCTCCCTCTGACCTTCTCTCCTCTCATGCTCTCTCTCTCTCTCTCTTTCAAATAAATAAATAAAGTCTTAAAAAAAAAGTCTTAACAAAGTGGGTTTAGAAGGAACATATTTCAACATAATGATATATATATATGTATATATATATATCATCATCACTTCTTTATCCATTCATCACTTCAGGAACATTTGGGCTCTTTCCACAATTTGGCTCTTGTTGATAATGCTGCTATAAACATCCGGATGCATGTGCCCCTTTGAATCAGTATTTTTGTATCCTTTGGGTAAATACCTGGTAGTGCAATTGCCGTGTCATAGAGTAGTTCTATTTTTAACTTTTTGAGGAACTTCCATACTGTTTTCCAAAGTGGCTGCGCCTGTTTTTATTCCTATCAACAGTATATGAGGGTTCCTATTTTTTTTTTGTATCCTTGCCAACATCTGTTGTTTCCTGTCTTGTTAGCCTTTCTAACAGGTATGAGGTGGTATTTCATTGTAGTTTTGATTTGTATTTCCCTAATGATGAGTGATGTTGAGCATCTTTTCATGTTTCTGTTAGCTATTTGTATGTCTTCCCATTTTTAAATTGTATTGTTTGGTTTTTTTGGTATTGAGTCACATAAGTTCTTTATATATTTTGGATATTAACCCCTTATCATATACACCATTTACAAATATCTTCTCCCATTCAATAGGTAGCCTTTTCATTTTGCTGATGATTTTGCTGACTGTGCAAAAGCTTTTTATTTTGGAAATAGTTTAATTTTGCTTTTCTTTCCCTTGCCAAATGAGACATATCTAGAAAATGTTACAATAGCTCATGTTGAAGAAATTAGTGCTTAGGTTTTCTTCTTGGAATTCTGTGGTTTCAGGTCTCACATAGAGGTCTTTAATCCATTTTAAGTTTATTTTTGTGGATGGTATAAGAAAGTAGCCCAGTTTCATTCTTCTGCAAGTAGCTGTTCAGTTTTCTCAACACCATTTGCTGAAAGACTGTCTTTTAACATTGCATATTTTTGTCTCCTTTGTTGTAGATTAATCTAGCATAAAAGTGTGAGTTTATTTCTTCACTCTCTATTCTGTTCCCTTCATCTATGTGTATGTTTTTGTGCCGGTACCATACTGTTTTGATCACTACAAATTTGTGGTATATCTTGAAATCTGGGTTTCTGTTCTTTCTCAAGATTGCTTTGGCTATTTGGGGTCATTTCAACTTCCATCAAATGTTAAGACTATTTGATCTAGTTGTGCAAAAAATGCTGTTGGATTTTAATAGGAATCTGACTAAAGCCTATGATACAATATCCTAGTAAAATAATACAAAAGAAAGACAAGTCTTTTATCTCAACTGTGCCAGCACCAACAGAACCGAAAAATGTTATAATATGATTGTCTGGTCATATCAGAATTAATCTTTTCTACCACGTATGTACGATTTGTTTAGGAATAGGTTAGATTCTGATACACTATATTTTGAATACTGAGGCATCTTTAGAAAGAATAATTGAGAGTATGGAGGAGGGGAGGAGTCTCAAAGTCAACCTACTTATTCATATCCTTAGCTGAGAGAAAGAAGTTACTACAGTGACAGAAATATTTTAGTAATAAAAGCATGTATTCAAGGGTGATATTGAAAAAAAAAATTTTAGGAAAATTTCCTAAAGTGATGAAAACTTCAATCAGGATAGGACATAGAGCCAAAGAAACAGAAATCATGTACCTTAAGTCTTCCTTCCCAGATTCCCATCATTTTACAGATAATGAAACATATGCTCAGAAAAACTGATTTTTTTTTTTTAGAGGCCATACTGCTTAGATTGGAGATCAAAGTACAATTCAGATCATCTGAATTCCAGAGGAATGTGTTTTCAACACTCCATACTGCTACTTTTCATTTTAGTAAAGAAAACATCTTTGGCAGCATATTAACTAGTGTAGTGATGAGAACAGCAACCCAAGACCAGATAATAAATTAGGGGAAATTTGCATTGAAATTTTAGGACAGCAATCACCAATTGCCCAAAATAGGTGATTTTTGGAAACATCTAACAAGGAGATAGAATTGAGAAAAAAGTAATAGGATAACTTGGATATGTTTTGTACGCAAATGCAAGGAGATAGAATTAGGAAAATAGTGCTTTAGCTTATAAAGAAGGTTGTGCTGACATTGGAATAACAGATTAGGTGGCATGGCACCTAATTTAAATGCTGAGCTAAAATAAAGATTGAGAAACTAAAAAGCGAGCTGGTGTTTATTTGTATATTAATATTAAAAAATATTTAGCATTGCAGTAAACAGGAGTAAATCTACCAGGAAAAGGTAGACATTTAAATTTTAAAAAGCTGATTAATTATGTCAGAAATTGTAGAAGAGGCTGGGCACCTGGGTGGCTCAGTCAGTTAAGTGTCTGCTTTTGGCTCAGGTCATGATCCCAGAGTCTTGGGATCAAGTCCTACATCAGGCTCCATGCTCAGCAGGAATCTGCTTCTCTGCTGCTCTCTTCATGCTCTCTCTCTCTCTCTTACTCACTCTCTCATTAATAAATAAATAAAATCTTTAAAAAAAGAAATTGTAGAAGAGGAGAGGATTATTCTTGGAAATTACAGAATTATAAATCTAAAAAATATTCAAATCAAGTACAAGAAGTCTTGCTTTGTATAGTCCAGATATCCACAAATTTCAGTTACCATATTTTAGTTAAGAAACACTAGTTTCTTAAAAAAAAAAAAGATAGAAACACCAGTCTCTTGATAACAGAAGTTTCACTTGTTTCAAGTTTTAGCTACTGAAACTTGAATTCTATTCTATTCTAACTGTGAATGCTTTCATAGAGGATAAACTTAACCTCTAGGTCCTCAGTTCACAAATATCTACATAAAGCATAGATTTACATCATGATTAGTGACCAATTACATTACTTCTTTCCAAATCTGTAGGTAACTGACCACTAAAGTTGTTATCCAGTTTCTACACAGACAGCAAAGTATGTAGTCGCATCGCTTCTTTGTCTCCCAGTGATAAACCCACGTGGCATTTTACAAAAATGGTAATTGAAAGAAGGAATTAGCCAGTAAAGATGAAAGTGCAGCAAAGAAGTAACAATAATGACATTCAAAGTGAGATTCATACCAAACAGAAGTGGAGTCATAGAGGAAATAGCTGGTAATGAGAATGCTGACGCTGCTGTTTCAAAACTAGGTATAGAGTCAGGAACTTCGTGAAAGTGAACTTATACACAAATGAAGAATGTGGCTGTTACAGCAGGGATAAAAATGTCTTACAGATAACTCGTTTTGCAACAAAAGAAAACAAAACAAAAAAACTTTCTCAATTTTCTAATGTTTAAATTGTAATGTACAATGTATATATTTCATTACTATTTTTTATTTTCCTATATATTTATAAGCCATAATAAGAGCTTTTAATATTTTGACAAATACGGTAAAGGGCATTGAACAATTATCACTTTTTCCTTTGATTATTAAGATTGCTTTGCATGGTTCAACTTGTACAGTCATTTTTTGACTTTGAACTACCGTACAATATAAGAACTTCCCACATTAAGCAACTGGTTTTTATATACTGAGAGTACTGTAACATAGTGCCAAGTTATTTTTATGAAGAGTAAAGGTACTCAAGATTAACTTTACTTTTCATCTAATAAGGATAAATATTGAGGGGATAAAGATTTCAGAGCTTACTTTACTTAACACTAAGATGTGTCTTACATAAACAACACTTATGGAGTCACTAAGTATTTACTGTTTGTCCTTATTGTGCTAGAAAATGTGGAGGGAACAAAAGAAGCATTTCTCTCAGTAGCCCTATAAAATAATCATAAATCTAAATAAGCACAAATGAAGCAACTAGAGAACAATTAGGTTGTGAATTATATTAATTTCTGATAGGAAGAGATTAATGTGATGATAGCCTTCTTGGGGAATTAGGCTTAGGGTGGAGTGGAGATTTAAGATGTAAATTATGAGAAGGATTTGGAAAAGTGGAGAGGTTTAAATCCTAGGAAGGAGATGTATTACATTAGTGCAAGATTATCTTTGCCCATGTGCCTGGTATTCTCAGAGCACAGAATAGAAAAGGAATTTGCCAGAACATGGAAATAAATATTTGGGAGTCCATAGATGAAAGAGAGCATAGATCATCTGTAGCCAAATGTGCAACCCTCTGTAGGTTAGCACCTAGGTCAGAACAAGGAAAGAACCAGATATACATTAGAAAAAAGAGGGTGAACTTACCAGTTATCAAGAACTACATTAAGCAAATATTGAATTCAAAAGTCTAGAAAACAGTCAGGAATTTGTTCTGATTTTAGCATATGTGCTGCCAAAGTGAGCCCAATCAGTAATTTGAAGGATAGCATGAACTCTGAGAATGGTGTTTTGGAACCTGACTTACAGTTATACGCTTTTTTTAAGGAAGGCATCAGTTTATAAATTCCAGTTGTATTTAGCCCAAGATCTGAAGGGGGCAACATTGCCTTGGTGCACTTAATTAAATGGGGTTGAAGATAAGGGGTAAGACAATTGTTAATAGAGCATGAGCAAAAGCCCCAGAAAAATAACTGCAGTAATGAAAACTGGTTGGAATAACTGTAAACTTCAAATGATAGCTCATAAGTTGTGAAACAATTTTCTAGTTAATGAGAAGATTGTCAAAGACAGTATATCTAATCTATTAGAGCAAAAGGCAGGTCTACGCAGAGCTACTTTATTTAATCATCACTAAGACGTATAAAACAACATGGTAAGTATGTAAACATACCACAACACAATAATGAGGAAAAAAAGAATAGAAAAGACCAGGCTGTAAAAAATAGACCAAGAAATAAAGCCATTTCATCCAATGCTTCAAGCAATAGAAAGTTGTAAGAATAAGAATTCAATAAATTACAAGCTAATGAAAAAAAGCAGATAAGATACGGCTGAAAATAAGGAAACATAAAGGAAGATTAAGTTCCTGATATATTGACTCCAAAAAATGAAACACAAAAAATAATTTTCCTGAAATGAAGAAAAACTGATTCTATTCTATATTCTAAAGGACATCATTTATACCAAGAAAAATTATTGTCATCGATAAATATCCTATTACATACCTGAACATCTCTGATAATGAAACACTTCCTCAGGATTCTGGGAAATTGAAATCTCCAAGCAGTGAAAATCAGACTGGTTTTAGACTTTTTCAGAGCAAAATGCACTGCAAGAAGGGAATGAAGCAAAACTTACTAAGTGGAAAAAAAAAAAAAAAGTCTGACCCAATAATAAGTGTAAGTAAGTAAGTGTAAGAGGGAGATTTCCTCATATATGAAAGATCTCAGGTAATAGATCATCAATATCCATTTAAAACAAACAAACAAACAAACAAACAAACAAACAAACAACAACTTCTCAGTGGTAAAACCCCCAGGCAATCAAGAGAAAGTGTGTGGTAAAGGGTTGGTGGTGAACACTGAATCCATTTAAATCAAAAGTAAATGTAAACAATTTGAAATTTTTGGGTTGTATAATCAAATGTAAATATTAAAAATCTCATTGAAGTAGACATAATGTAATATACATGATAGGATGTTGGGCGAGAAAGGGAAGACATATATTATTGCTGATCACCTCATCTTTTGTAGTAGAGAAATAACATGTAGTTAAAAATCACAATGGCTTCTTTTATTCTTAATCTCAGAGGTATTTTTTTTAAGGAACTAATAATATGTCACTTAAGAGCATTTATCTGAAATTTAGAAATATATTTAGTTTTCTTCCAGTCTCTTTTTCTTTTATGAATACAATTAATAATAAAATTGATAGGATTTAACCTAAAAGAGCATACAAGATATTAACACATACTTTTTTCCCTCTCCCTATACTCCTGCACAAAAATATGAATATATAAATATTTTATATGTTTTGCAAATGTTTTAGGTGGTTTTAATGTGTTTATAGTTTTAAATAATTGTTTTCCGCTTTGTAGTAAAGCTTGAAATCAGGCACTGTGATGCCCCCAGCTTGGTTTTTCTTTTTCAGCATTTCCTTAGCAATTCGGGGTCTTTTCTGGTTCCATACAAATTTTAGGATTGTTTGTTCCAGGCCTTTGGAAAAAACTGGTGGAATTTTGATCGGGATGGCATTGAAAGTATAGATTGCTCTGGGCAGCAGACATTTTAACAATGTTTATTCTTCCGATCCAGGAACATGGAATGCTTTTCCACCTTTTTGTGTCTTCTTCAATTTCTTTCATGAGCGTTCTGTAGTTCGAGTACAGGGAGGGCATTGTGAGAAGGAAGGGAAGGGGGAATGGGGGAAAATCAGAGGGGGAGATGAACCAAGAGAGACTGTGGACTCTGAGCAACAAACTGAGGGTTTTGGAGGGGAGGGGGTGGGGGGTTGGGTGAGCCTGGTGGTGGGTATTGAGGAGGGCACGTATTGCATGGAGCACTGGGTGTGGTGCATGAACAATTAATCTTGTAACACGGAAAAAATAAAATAAACATATTTGGGGAAAAAAAACCTAAAAAATAAATAATTGTTTTCTTTGAAATTTTTATATGGTTTGAAATTCTGTGTTTTGTACAGGTATTGTATTATTATTTAACATATTCAATGTACACATTTCAGAACAAATTAGAAATATGAAAAAGAAGAAAAGTCACTCATTCTATCATACAAAGACACTTCAATTAAAATTGTGTTCCCTAGATTTTCCCAATTATTTTCCTATTCCTAAGAATTTCTGTACAGAGAAATTTTTTGTATAAATCATGCTTTACTCTACCACATCACCAATTTTCCCAGTCATTCTAAACTCTTTATAATTACCATTTTAATGATTGTATAATATTTCACTGAGTATCTCTATCTAGATTGTAATTTAGATTAGGAATATATCGTACAGTTGAAAGAGCAATTATCAAAATTGCCTCGAATGTTCTGTAGTAGTTCAAACATATCATTAAAAGAAGAGTGATTGGCATGCTGATATTCAACTTTTTCTTAATTATATTTATTTTTAACCATGAAATCACCAGTAGCATCTGTACCTCCTTTTCTTAACATGTCTGGAAAAATGGGTCTTAGAGAATGCATCTTGTGCATTCAACACAAGAATCCTAGATTTAAAGTGAAGCATCTAATTTATAAAACTTCACATACCCATTTGATTAATCAATAAAATAATTTAAAGAACCACGAAAGACTTAATAGAACATCAGTGATGTGTAGGTACATATGTATTAGTTAGAATAAGCTACGTGTGACAGAAACAAATCATCTCTGCAAATACCGGTGGCTTATATCAACAAGTATATATTTTTTGCTCACCATAGATATCCATTGAAGGTAAGTTGTTGATTGGCTCTAGGTCATCTTTCCTCTGTGATCCAAACTGATACAGTAGCCTTTATCCACGACACTTCCTAAGGAAGAGAGATCCTGTGAGCCACAAAGTGGCTTTCAAAAGTTCTCCCTATATTTCATTGACCATGTTAAGGACCAAAAGGCAGGAGTGTATGATGATCATTTCCCCATCAGGAAGGGTACCAGAGTGAGGGAAAGTGGTGTCTTTGCCATAGAAATAATTAGTCATGCTGTGGAGTGAATTGTGTTTTCCTCTTCATACCCTCCTCCCCTATACATAGAAACAACCTGCAAATTTATACATTGAGGTCCAACCCTAGACCTTAGAATGTGATTGTATTTGGAGACAGGGCCTTTAAAGAGGTAACAAAGATTAAATGAGATCAAGTAGGTGGGCTCTAATCCAATCTGATAGCTGTCTTCATGAGAAGAGGAGATTAGAACACACTCATGGATATCAGGGGCATGAGCCCTCAGAGGGACTACACATGAAGAGGGAGCAAGAAGATGATCGTCTGTAATTCATGGAGAGGTCTCAGAATGAACCAATCCAGCTAACATCTTGATCTTGGAGATCTGTCCAACATCTGTCTTGAGAGAGAATGAATTTATGTTGTTTAAGCCACTCAATCTGTTAGGACAGCCCTCGAATACTAAGATAAGTGTAACAACTTTTCATGACAATTTCCATAAAAATTTTACTGGTTTGTTATGGAGAAAAGGTAAGAAAGAGGAAAACAAGAAAAAAATAAAGCAGGAAAGCAAGAATATAAGTAAACCAGTATCATCTTATTTATGATCTAGAATTCTAGACAATTTGTATGAAAACACCATATGTGTATATACAAATATATTTCTCACTGTATTTATTTCTTCTAAATTGCCCAAAGTGGAAAGTGGGATCAATTTTCCAAGTTAGTTCATTGGTTGCAAGTCATTATTTGCAGAATTACACTATCTCTACAATGAAAATTTGATGGTAGGTTGTAGGTGAAGTTTCATGAGTATCTATCCTAGAAAACTTAAAAATAAATAAAGGTGGTGGGGGAAGGGTAAATATAGCCTCATAGATAATTAGAGGTACACTTACCTTCTGGTCAATGGAATTGGAAAATTTCAATTTTTGAGCACACTGTATAATGAATTCCTTGGTAACTAACATTTTAAAAATGTAAGTGAGCCATGTCATAAGTGAGCCATGTCATAAGACTTAATATCTGATGATTTACAAGCTTTGGTGATATAGCTACTGTGTTCCTTAGGGGGAGAAATCACTTTAACTAGTAAATAAAAAAATTATAGTGTGCTAAGTCAAAAAACCTTGTAAAACTCTTACTGTACAAGAAAGAAAGTGAAATAAAACACAAAAGAATATAATATATTCCAAAATAAGATACACATTGTGGGTGATTAAATGTATTTCCTAGGAATTACTGTACATTTTTTTATATTATACTCTACTCAGTGTTCATATTGAATTAGATATTACTAACTGGATTTTTTTCCCCCTTAAATAGATTTTTTTTTCCTTACATAAGAGCATAGAACCTATTTGAAAAATCACACAATTACTTAGTCATTCTTTGGGTACAGGCTGCACTTTGGTGTGTTAAAAAAATTCACTTTATTCAGAATGAAATTTCTAAGTAGGAGCAAACAAGTATTGTAAGAATAATTTTAAAGATATCTTTGAAAGCTTGATGTACAGAAAGCCAAAAAATATCTCATTATGTTGTTAAAGTTCCAGAAGTTCTATTCTTTTGAGCTCTAAATGTTCATCAAACTAAGTTATCCTTGTTAGAACAATCTAATTAGAAAGGAATATATTCTAGAATCACTTACATCTATCAAGGGAGGAGAATTAATGCAACTATATCATCCAGACTTTCAGAGTGCATACGTCCTATTAATGCTAATTACATTTATAAAATGCAAATTACTTACTTCCCTTTGCTCTGTGTATTTATGTTAATGTGCCCAATTTAAACTAAGTCGAAAACACACTTAAGCCAATAATCTTCATATAAAACTAAAATGATTACCTTATTTTAAAAAGTAGCTATTATAATCGTATTTATCCGCACATACTCCAAATCTCCAATTTTCCAGTTTGCCTATTTATATGTATATATTTTTCTTTCAGCTCTATGAAAGGGAAAATATCTGTACAGGGTTAAACAGTTTCTGATCTCAAAGTTTATCTAGGGGAATTTAAAAACCGCTATCGGGATTTGGCTAAGAGGCTGAGAGATAAACAGAAAACTGACAGATGGGAAGAATAAAATTGGTACTAATTAACTGAATCCAAAGATGATATTACCTAAAAATTATCTCAAATGTGGCCTTAACTCTGTAAGCACCACACAAAGGGCCTAGGGAAACAGGTTAGAGTAGTATTCTATCTTGGGGAAGACTGATTTGGATTCTGGTCTTAGCTCTGCCCTTTACCATTTCTACAACTTTAAGCAAGTTTTCTATATCTCAAGCCTCAACTATAAAATGGATCTAGGAATCATACAAATGTCTTAGAGTTGTTGTGAGGAGTAAACAGGATAACTTAGGCCTTCAGGGGTTAGCACAGTGCCTAATGATGTAATGATTGCTCAGTAAAATTAGCTATTATTAAAATGTAGCAGCAAATCAAGCATAAAAGGGACCCCCTTAATGCAGTTGTTGGATTGTAGCAGTTGACAATTATCAAAACATTGAAGTAGGTAATAGCAAAATAAAGATGTGAGCCTCATGTATCAACATGGGTCACCGAAAAGAGAGATGGATTGAAGATAGAGTTAACCACTCTGCTAATGATGGTCGTGGAAAGACCGGGCAGGGATGTTCAGGGTTGGAGTGGGATGAAACTGGGATGTGTGTATGTGAGTATGAAGGAAGAATATAAGAAGTGAGATTATGGGGGCACCTGGGTGGCTCAGTCGTTAAGCGTCTGCCTTCAGCCCAGGTCATGATCCCAGGGTCCTGGGATCGAGCCCCGCATCGGGCTCCTTGCTCGGCAGGAAGCCTGCTTCTCCCACTTCCATTCCCACTGCTTGTGTTCCCTCTCTCGCTGTGTTTCTCTCTGTCCAATAAATAAAATCTTTAAAAAAAAAAAAAAGAAGTGAGATTATGAAATAAATCCCAAGTTCTAAACTGTCAATATCTTCTAGTGACTCCACTTAATTTTTTTTACTGTACTCTTATTTCTTTTAACACTCAATTTAAAATTTTTCTACTATGACAAAACAAATGCACATATTTACTTGTTAAAACATATCACCTCCATCCTCTGCAAGCTGTGAAATTATGCATTACCTTCAATTCTCCCAGAAATGAAGTTAACTTCCAGGATGCATGCAGCATTTCTATACCCTTTCCATTTGTTACTCTTGTGAAATCCAATTATTGTGTCAATTAAATTAAGTCTCTTTGCTGAGTAAAACCAGAGTTTTTCACTTGCTCTATGAACCTATAACTCCAAACCAGTGCTTTGATTTAACTGGAAGAGCAAATTCAGATGAAGGCAGCTTTTTTTCTGTAATGTTTTCATGTGAAAGTGACATTTATTCTACTAGCAAGGACAAAGTAAGGGCTGGAATATTTCTTTTCAGATAAACTGAAGAGAAATTAGTTTTGTCACAGTGTTGTGACACAGGGTTGTACCTCTAATAATCATCATCAAATGTTTTGATCAAGTAGTTATAAGTTATACATAAATACCACATCTTCCAAATATAATATTAATAATTCACCACATTGGAAAAAGATGGTCAGACCTTTCATGAGGGACAGTAAGAAGAAGGAGAAATATAAGCCCAACTTGAGACTTTTTCCATCCTCCTTCATAAAGACAGGAGATACTGCAAAGTCCTTGGGTTTGGCCTTGTCCCCAGATTGTCATGAGCTTGAATCCTACTTCTGTCATTTGCTGGTTAGGTAACATTAGGTAGAGTAGCTTACGTTACTGCAACTCTGCTTACCTGTCTGTAAGAAGACAAAACCATATCAACTCACTATGTTGAGATGTGGAGATGATTTTATGAAGTGTTCTTTTTGTGATGTCTGTAGACAAAAGCCACTTATTAGTGGTAGTTTTTTTTTATTTTTTCTCATCCCTCTTATGAGAGGCTTTTCATAACTTGTTGTTGAAGTCAGTATTGTACTTCACTACCACTTTCATCAAGATCACCTCCCTCAACTTACCTGTGCAGCAGCTTCCTTCTGAATGACTAGTTTGAAATTGTTTCTTTCATTTTCTATCCTTAAAGTGATATATTACATACTTTATTAGTGTTCATATGATTGGCCACTCATTTTCTCCAAAAGAAAAAGAAATAGAAAATAAAAGAAATGAAACATAAAATCCTACTCCAGAAAAACAGACTTCATAACTGTTTAAGAATATTTAAATACTAAGACTATTTTAAAAGGTATTTAAATACTGACTTACTCAAATATAAGAATATTTGAAATTATGTATTAGGTTATTAGCATTTTGAAAAATAAATGAAATATGTAAATACATATATATATATAATGTAAGTACATTGAAATATGTAAAATGTAGGATTCCTAAGGAAATTGTTTTATAGTCATTGAAGAATGTAGATTTTAATAGAACTTTGACTAGAAAATGGGAATCTCTACTTTGTGTAGGTTTGAATAGGCAAGTACTACACTTATTTCATTCAGCTGATATTAATGACAGAGTTTCTTCTGTCCCTCCCTTTCCTACTCCAAAAGAATGACAGAGAATTGGACATAATTCCCTGAGCAAGAATTAGGCATCCATAATTTTAAGAATATCATTTGGATAATTAAATTAAAACTATTCTGGTGTAGCTGGCTTTTTGTACTGGACATTAACTCAAGGGGAGTTTTAACATGGAAGCATTTTTTTTTTAACACGGGTGCAAAACTCTTTAATGAAGTATTAGCAAACAAAAGGAGTGCATACTCTGATCAAGTGGGCTTTATCCCAGGAATACAAGGTTGTTTTAACATCCAAAAATCTAGTAAATCAAGTAATACAATATGCCATATTAATAAAATGAAAAGCAAGTTCCACATGATCATCTCAGACACAGAAAAAGGATCTGATAAAATCTAACACCCAGCCATGATTTTTAAAAACTCTTTTTTTAAATACTTTATATGGACAACCCAAAAGACTCCACCCCCAAACTACTAGAACTCATACAGCAATTCAGTAATGTGGCAGGATACAAAATCAATGCACAGAAATCAATTGCTTTCTTATACACTAACAATGAAAATATGGAATGGGAAATTAGAGAATTGATTCCATTTACTATAGCAACAAGAACCATAAGATACCTGGGAATAAACCTAACCAAAGAGGTAAATGATCTGTACTCAAGGAACTACATGGAAACATTTTTTTTATTAACATATAATGCATTATTTGCCCCAGGGTACATGTCTGTGAATCGTCAGGCTTACACATTTCACAGCACTTAACATAGCACATACTCTCCCCAATGTCCACAATCCAGCCACCCTATCCCTACCCCCCCACCTCCCAGCCACCCTGAGTTCGTTTCGTGAGTCTAGGAGTCTCTTATGGTTTGTCTTCCTCCCCATCCCCTCCTGTTTCATTTTTCTCCCCCACCTCCCCACAAACCCCTGCCTTGCCTCTCAAATTCTTCATATCAGAGAGATCATGTGATACCTGTCTTTCTCTGACTGACTTATTTCGCTTAGCATAATACCCTCCAGTTCCATCCACGTACATGGAAATATTTTTTAAAAGGATCTTATTGATCTGCTCAGGATCAAGTACCATCTGCTGTGTGTGTGTGTGTGTGTGTGTGTGTGTGTGTGTGTGTGTGTGTGTTGTGTGTAGATATAGGTAGTCTATTTTAACTTCTAACTTGCTTTGACTATGTCTATAAATGTCTCCTTTCTGATAACATACTTGGTTTGCCAAAGAAGTATTTTTACTCTTAAATCTGGCTATTTACAGTAATATTTTGGTTTTAACCTATGTTTAAACAATTTGAGTACTGATATACATTTGTAATGGATATTTGGCCCTTCATAAGTACATTTTATATGTTTGGGAGATTCCCCAACTTGGGAGCCCTGTTTCTGGCACAACCCAGTGCCTTCCTTTGTCTACAGAATCTGAACAGGGCAGATACTCACTTTCTTAGTCTGGAGAGGAATACATGACCTATGTTCTCTTTTCAGGAGCACTTGCCTCAAATTTTGAATCTAGAGGTTTTGGTGCAAAGATATAAAGATAGCAGAGAATTTGTTCTGGGGCAGATTGTGGCAAAAGGGGCAGCAATATCAAATACAGAGGAACGGACATTCTGTGGTTTCATCACTTCCAGCTTTCAAGCACTGGTGTCCAGGACCAATAGGAGAAAGGATATATACTCAGGATTTGTTGGTGGCATCTTCAGTGTCTGGTATGGTTTTCATGTGTTATGACTTTACCTATTGTTTTTGATAAGTGACTAATTCCTTCTGGACTTTGCCCATTTTCTTTCCTTTTTTTTTTTCTTTTTTTAGAATTTTATTTATTTATTTGAGAGACAGGGTGCACATGAGCAGGGGGAGGAGGAGGGGCAGAGAGGGAGGCTGAGCAGGGAGTCAGATGCAGTGCTGAATCGCAGGATCCTGGGGGTCAGGACCTGAGCTGAAGGCAGACACTTAACCCACTGAACCATCCAGATGCCACTGGACCATGCCCATTTTCTAAACTGCTTTCCCACCTTTCCCTCCCTCTCGCTTTTCTCCTTTTCTTCTCTTCTTTTCCTTACCTTTCTTTTCCTTCCTTCCTTCCTTCCTTCCTTCCTTCCTTCCTTCCTTCCTTCCTTCCTTCCTTCCTTCCTTCCCTCCTTCCTTCTTTGTATTGGGAGACAATTCTTGGATTTTCCACATATCTGCATAACCTGGAACTTCTAAACAAAGGGCAGTAAACATGCCTTACGAGTTAGAGATTATGTCTCCCTAAAGTTAGAGAACCCTGGAGATATTCCAGTATGTAAAATTTCCTTCCACTCTGGGGTCTTCTGCTTACATTTCAGGTTAGAGAATTCTCTCTCTCTCCCTCCCTCTCTCTCTCTTTCTCTATATCTATCTGTATCACTATCTCTTTCTCTCTGGAGGGGAACATGTGCAGATCTACCAGCAGCCTATAAAAGACTACATTTTCCTTAAATTTGAGCTCTCTTTCTTGTTATGCAACCCTGCCATATGCCCAGGTAACATCTGGCCTTCATGACGTTGCCCATGGGAACTGGGCATAGGGAATTGACTCAAAGAAGACTCTGGGCCAAAGTAGAGTAAGGCTAGTACAAAATCTCTCTCCAACTGGTTACAACTAAAAACTTGGAACAAAATAAAAAAAAAATAGCTATCTGAGAATCCTGAAAAGTATATAAGAGCAAGCGTATAAGGAAGACAGTCAAAACTTGAAGAAACAGTTGTATGAGAGTGGTTTTATTTTGTTTTTTACTTTTTCTTCATCTGGTATTGACCTGATGGCAGTCGTAGTTGCAGGGGGCACTGACAGCAAAAACTCCATCAAAAACCTCATATTTTTCTTTCCGGCAAAAGAGCCAGAAAAAGGGCCTTTGCAGGTGAAGGCTGTGAGTGTAACGCCCATTTTTTCTCTTATTTTAATCATGATCAGCCTGAAGGCAGCCCCATAACAGAACATTACAGTGACAGTGAGGGCAGCTAGAACCGAGAGAAACTCCATATTTCTGGCCAGAGAAATTAGGAAGAAAGGTCCCTGTGGTTTGAAGAGCGTGTGTGTGTGTGTGGGGGAGGACTCTCTGGTATTTTTTCCTTATCTTTTCTGTTGTTGTTTTGTCCTTAGGGTGGCCGAAGTCATACCAAACTAACTATATGTTGGCAGCATGAGCAGGTAAAATTCTGAGTGAAATCTCGTCTTGCTGGCCAGAGATCTGGGGAAAAATTCTACTGAGATCCAGGGAGGTGGGCACAACCATGGAGATGGAGAAGGATATGGTTAAATCAGAATGAACCTCAGGTTGCACATATATGGGACAAGCCCAAAGAAACACAGCAAAAGCACTAAGACATAACATGTAATAAAACTTCAGACTAGCACCTTAAGGGTACACAAGCAGGAGAATCCAAAACTGTTGTAAAGGCTTTGAAAACTGAACTGACAGTAGAAACATTACCCCAGAAGGCAAGGCAAAACTTTGATGTGAACCTAAATGATCTGATTCTTTGCTAATAAAAATACCAGAATCCTGCAGAGGATTTTAGTAGAACCCTAAGTCTTACAACACAGTGTTGAAAATGCATAGGACACAGTCCAAAATTACTCAACTTAGACCCAGGAAAAGATGATCAATTCTGAAGGGAAAAGACAATCAACATGTTCTAACCCTGAGATGGTCCAGATGCTGACTTATCAGACTATGATTTTAGAATCTAAGTTCCAATGAGATAAAGTAAAGGCACAAGAATAAAAAGATAGAAGTTTTCAGCAAATAAATAGAAACTATGACAAGAATCAAATAGACAATTTAGAACAACAACAAAAAACAATCTCTGAATGGGATAAATAGCAGAATGGAGATCAGAAAGGAAAGTGTTAATGGAAGATAAATCAGTAGATCTCGTCCAGTGTGAAGAATGGAGAGAAAAATATTAAAAAAATGAACTGAGTAATATAAGAATGTCTTCAGTCGGTCTCACTGGAATAACAGAGGAGAGATGAGATAAAATTATTGAGAAAACAGTGCTAAAAATCCCCAAATATGGTAAAAATATATAAATTTATCATTTCAAGAAGCTCCATGAATGCCAACAGGGTAAACTCAAAGAAACCTAAGCTCAGACACGTTGTAGTCAAAGTGCTAAAGACCAAAGAAAGAAGAAAATTTGAAACCATCAGTAGAAAAATGCCACATTACTTATAGGGCAACAATGACTTGAAAGGCTTTAAATTTGACATTAGAAATAGTGGAAGCCAGGAGGCAGTAAAAAGAAGTTACACTTGATGAATTTAATAGTTTTTCCCCCCAGTAATGAATAGAATAAGCAGACAGAATATCACTGAGAATATAGAGAACCCAAACACACTATCAACCAACTTCACCTGTTTGACATTTATAGGATTCTCCATCCAATACAATTACTAAATTGTACTTCATCAAAATTAAAAATTTTAGTATGTGACAGTCAATGTCACAAAAATAAAAGATAAGGCATAGACTGAGAGAAGATATTTGTAAATCATATATTTGGGAAAATAACTGTATTCAAAATGTACAAAAATCCCAAGTATGTGATTTCCCAAATCACACATTTGGGAAAATAACTGTATTCAAAATACATTTTGTATTATTCAAAAAGTTTGAACTGTATTCAAACTGTATTCAAACTGTATGCAAAAATTCAAATCCCAATAATAAGAAACCTAGCAACCAAATTAAAAATAAGGGTAAAAGATTCAGATAGATACTCTACTGGAGAAAATATGCAGATGACAGATAAGCACATGCAAAGATGTTTAATATCATTAGTCACTAGGGAAATGCAAATTAAAACTAAAATGAAATATAACTTCACATCTATTATAATAATAGTGAAACCAGCCAAACAAACAAACCCTCTGACAAGACCAAGTTTTGGCAAGGATGTGGGACAGTTGGAAATGTCCAATTAGATTGGACATTTAGATTAGACAATTAAATTGCTGGTAGAACGTAGAATGGTACAATTTGGAAAACAATTTTTGTGTAGAAGATCCTTAAAAAGTTAAATACATTCTTACCATATGATCTGACAATCCCTCTCTTAGGAATGTATCCAAGAAAAATTAAAACATCCGTTCAAACAAGAACCTGTGTTTGAATATTTATAGTAACTTTCTTCATAATTGCTGAAAATGGAAAAACAAGTGTGTTCAGTTGGAAATGCATAAATAAATGGTGGCACATCAATACAGTGAAACATTATTCAGCAAAAAGGAACTATTGATGAATTTCAACTGCATATGCTAAGTAAAAGGCATCAGATGTAAAAGGCTATCTAGTCTACTTTATGATTCCATTTATATGTCATTCTGGATAAAGAAAACTATAAAGATGGAGAATATAGGGTTGTCAAGGATTAGAAATTTGGGGAGATTGACTTTAAAGGTTCAGCAAGGAGGAAATCCTTTTTTGGGGGAGTTCATCTGTATGTTCTTTGGTGTAGTGGTCACAAACGGCTATGCATTGTCAAAACTCACAGGACTATGTACCAAAATGATGAATTTTACTCAATGTACATCAAAAAATAAAGACATGATTTTTTAAGATATAAAATTTTTTAAAAATAATACTGACAGCCAAGAGATTGGCTAAGCTACCCCAGGCTATCACACCTACCTCCCAGGGCCTTCCCCTTGTGTGCCACTTAGGTAAGACCCCTGTGGAGCTCACTGAAATCCTACTCTTTTTTATTTGGATTGACCAATCTGGACTTAACCTGTGAATCCCAAGGCATTCTACCCACAGATCTAATAAAGTCATGTGCCCCAAGTCCTGCCTCTCTCTTTGACTCCATCCTGACTTGTGCACATGTGGCTCCTTGAGATGTGCCATTTACTTCCTCCAGGACCTGGGAGTAATAAATATATCTATTTCAGTTTCTCTTATGGTCTTTTATTGAATAGCCAGCCAGGCTCATGAGTCAGGACCCAGGCTCTATTTAACGACTGTTAATTTAACAAAATTAAAATACTGACTGATCTACTTTTCTGAAGTTGTGAGTTGGTCGATTTTAGAAAGTCATTCTACAGAAATGTACCTTAAGTCAAAACACACTTATTCTTTTTTTTTTAACACACCCTTATTCTGTCTTTAGTTTGAAGAATTTTGTAATACTTACTAAAGACAAGAGTATAGGCAGTATACATGTAAATTATGAAGCAAATCAATATACATATTTATGAATACATCACCCAAATGAAGAAAAGTCGAATATTATCAACATTCTTGCTTTTATCTGTGTCTTCCTTCCCTATCCTGTCTTCCTGTTGCCTTCCAGAAGTGCTTATTTTTCTGTGTTTATCAGTCTTTTACTTATAAAAAGTGGTTTTATTATTTACATGTCTAAATATTTTGTTACTTAGTGTTGCTTATTTTTAAGTTCTATAAAATGGTTTCATAGTACATGTAGTTTTCTATTACCCACTTTTAAAAATCAACATTTTTTCCAATGTTCATCCATATAGTGGCCTATAATTGCAGTTTATTCATTTTCACTAATATATTCCAATCAGTATATATTCTACCACTTTATTTCTCTACTCTCCTACTGATGGACTTTAAAAAACAATGCTGCTCTAAATATCTTTGTATATTTCATCTAAGTACACAAATGTAAAATCTCCTTAGGGTTTGTAGTTAGGATTGGAATTGCTAAATTATAGAGGTTTCAACTGTTCACCTTTGTAAGCTAGTAACAAATTATTTTCCAAAATCTTTGCAAAAATTTACATTGCTACTAGTGTTGTATAAAGGTTCTTGCTGGACCATATTCTCAATAAGCTTGATATTATCAAATTTTAAAATTTCAGCCATTGAAGAGGGATAAAATGGCATTTCACTATTTCACTAAATTTGCATTTTCCTGATTAATTAATGGGTTGAATAACCTTTTAGAACATAAAGAGGCCTACTACTAGTTTTATGGATCCTCTTCAGTCCATCAGAACACCTGATATATTACTACCCAGCAGGGAAAAGTTTGACTAGTTTCAGGGATAACATCAATTATGATATTATACCACAAATTGAAAATACCTATCCTCCAGACTGATAGAAGGACTCAGTACAATTCTTTTCTAAATCCCAACAGAATTTTTCAATTTACAATATGATAGTCAAGGCTATATGGAAGAGCAAAGGTATGATGAGCATAACACTCATGTAGAAAAATAAAGCCAGAGGAAATTCCCTGAGCAATGTCAAGACATAATATGAAGCAATACTACTTGAAAGCAATGAGACCTTGGTCATATTGATCAGTATAATAGAATAGAGCTCTTCAAAATAGGTGCATGCATGTAGAGAAATTTTATATATCGTGGAGTGGACACTTCAAATCACTAGGATAAAAAAGTCATCCTAAAACAACAGGTACTGCATGAAAGAAAAGAAAAATAAATAGAATTCCTTTTTCAATCCATATAGGATGCTACAAAACCCCATGCAAACCTTAAAAAAAAAAGGTACGACAGAACTGTAACTTCGGTGTTTTCTCGAAAAACTGCTGATTTTTTTGGCCAATTATAGTGATATTTCAGATATACTGGGAGGACCCAGATGGCCCAAAACATGGCTTAAACTTAAAATACCACTGTTTGTGTTCTATGGAAATGTGCATATTCTTGGCAAGGGTACTATTTTAATCCACTGAGTATCATTTATATCATATTAGGAGCAAAGTATAGGAGAGTGAGTTTTTATTGAGATAGGAGGAACAAAGACTTCAAATAATCTTATTCTTTCTTAGAGGTCACTAAGAAATCCATACATTTTCAGTTTATAGCTCTGTCCTTTCCAAAAGACTTTTTAAAAATCTGCTTATTATGAGAATACAACTTTCTTCCTATGCAAGTTTAAACTATACTGAATTGGTTTTTCCTCATCCCTGACTGATAGACATGTTCAGGCAAATATTTCTGAAAACAAACTATAAAGATTAGTTCTTGTAAGCCTGGGAAGTTATTTATTGAGGCCAATGCCAGGAAAACTCAATAATATTTTTGTCCACAGAAATATGTTTCTGTGTTTGAAGAATTTATAGAATGAAAACATAATTTCTCATCATATCCTGACACTCAAATGATGCAATTTATTCAAATTCACATCTTTGGTGAGGGTCACAACTGAGATTCAAATCCAGATCTGATTACAAAGTCAGTATTGTTTCTCCCACTTTATCATTCATACACAGAAGGAATGAAATAGTGACCAAGTCATGAAATTTATGTAAATAACCAGGTGAAATGCAGTAAATTATTATTGATTTTGCTTTAGAAATAGATATGGAGTTCATGTATGATTTCAGATACAATTTCGTATAACATAACTATAAACTAATGTTTGTGTCTGACTCGTGAATATATTCCATCCTAAATATGTGTAATCCGCCTTCCTATATCTGTAATGCACTTAGCATTCCATTGCATAGAAGTATTTGAACAGATTTTTATAGCATAATGAATTTGACTTTGATCTTTAGAAGTAGAAATGTCAATAACTGATAACACATGAAGTAAAAAATAAAATTGATATCATTTCCAGTTTATAACTGGAAAGTCTCAGGTAAGCTATTTTTTGTGTAGGTCCTTATGCCATCTTGGACATCATTGAAGTGAGTTTTATTTCAGAAGAAAAAAATTTGATTCATTTTGATGTTCCACTCTGAACAGAAAGCTTGGGCTTGGCAAATACTTAAGGAGATTGAGATATGAAAGAGGTTTTGACTAATTCGAACATACTTTTTGTCCATAATGGAAGGAATGGCCAGCCAGAAACAAAATTTAGGCCATCAAGAATTTCTGCAAAAATGATTTATTCATAGCAATAGCATAAACTGATGCAAGTATGCTATAGAGACTTTAGTTCAACCTCCTGGATGACAAAGTTTTAGAAATCGATTTTATGTTCATTTTTGTGGACAATTATCCTTTCAGGATAAAAGATTATCCTGAAAATCTTTTACAATTTCTTAGGCTTTAAATTACAGAAATCACTCAAGGCAGACATTTTGGAACTTTACCATGCAAAGGCAAATCAAATTTTAGGCACAAGTTAGAGACATTTTTATTTTTCTTTTTTGATATGATATTTGAAATAGGCCAAATATGATTTGGAAAATTCCTTCCAAATATTTCCACTAGAGATACACCAAAGAAATTTTCTTTTCTTTTCTTTTTTTTTTTTTTTTTACGGTTTTTTAATTTATTTAACAGAGAGAAACACAGCGAGAGAGGGAACACAAGCAGAAGGAATGGTAGCGGGAGAAGCAGGCTTCCCGCCAAGCAAGGAGCCTGATGCGGGGCTCGATCCCAAGACCCCAGGACCATGACCCGAGCCGAAGGCAGATGCTCAACGACTGAGTCACCCTGGCACCCCCACCAAAGAAATTTTCTTAAAGCTAAGAATTATTTTATATATTTCACAGGTATTATTAAGTATTTAAAAATGTGTTTACTACATTTCTGTAACTTGATTGAATAGGGTAGCCTATCTTGATATTTTCCTTATACACATAGTCAGAAGACACACAGAAATAGGAAATTAATTTAAAAATATTGGACTTTGTTTACTTTCCCATATCATGAAACAATGTTATTGATACTTTTTATTTTTTTTTAATTTTTATTTATTTATTTGACAGAGAGAGATCACAAGCAGGCAGAGAGGCAGGCAGAGAGAGAGAGGGGGAAGCAGGCTCCTCGCCAAGCAGAGAGCCCGATGCGGGGCTCAATGCCAGGACCCTGAGATCATGACCTGAGCCGAAGGCAGAGGCTTTAACCCACTGAGCCACCCAGGAGCCCCATTATTGATACTTTTTAGAACCATCTAGTACCTAAAAATACAACAAACATTATAAGAATTTAGATAGATGATAGATAGATAGATAGATAGATAGATAGATAGATAGATAGATGATAGATAGATAGATAATAGATAGATATAGATTTCCTCTTTTTATAGCGTTAACTCAGAGATGCAAAACTTCATGTATTTGGGCATCTAAAGTAAGAACTAAGAATTTTAAGAAATTTAAACTGGCTTATTTGCTTTTGGAATTTGAATAGTTATAACTTTGCAATTTCCATGTAGAGGTTAATCAACAAAGGCAACCGTATTTTGTGTATTAGGTATTTATTTGCTATCTATTCTAACAGGTCACCCCAAGGCTTAGTGGCTTAAGACAGTAATCATATATTCTTCACATGGTTTCTGCTGGTGAGAATTTTAGGGAGGATTTGACTGGCAGTTCTCTCTCAACCAGGATCTCTTATGCAGTCACAGACATATGTTGCCTTGGACTGCAGATACCTGAAGTCTTGACAGAAGCTGAAATACTTGCTTTGAAGATAGCTCCCTCACATGATTGGCAATTCACATTAGCCATGGATTGGGGGCCTCTGTTCTTTTCCCAGGACTGCTTGGTTGTCTTCACAGCAAGGAGGATGCCTTCCCCAGAGTGAGTGAGTGGTCTGAGAGAGAGAATGAACCACGTAGAAGCCTGATTCATTTAACCCAGTCTCAGAAGTCACATAAGTCACTTACTTGTGTAAGCTGCATGCATCTGGTTAAGACAATTACAAAAAGGAAGGAACATAGATCGCTGTAGGATGGAATGATGTCAATGTCAGATTGTAATGAGAGCCTGTGCAATGGAATGTATATTGATTTAATCACCTTTGTTGAATATAATCTGCTACCATTCTGAGTTTCAGATTCAACCAACAGTGAGCATCCGCCATGTTCCAGGTCTCTGCTTTGCTGTTTTGTTTAGGCTAATTTGAACTTTAAAATAACCTTGTGAGCTAGATGTTATTTTCTTCATTTTATGCAGAGAAAACTAAGGTTAAGATAAATTAACTAGTTTTATAAAAAGATTTTATTTATTTGAGAGAGAGAGTTAGAGCTCAACAGAGAGAGAAAAAAGAGAGAGGGAGTGCGCACCATTGGGAGGAGAGACAGAGGGAGAGGGAGAAGCAGACTCCCTGCTGATTAGAGAACCTGATATGGGGCTCAATCCCAGGACCCTGGGATCATGACCTGAGCTGAAGGCAGATGCTTAACTGACTGAACCACCTAGATGCCCCTAAATTAACTAGTTTTTGTTGTTGTTGTTTTGTTTTGTTTTGTTTTTAGCTCTTCACATAAGTAGTATAGAGGATAGAGCATGATGATTTAGGTTAACTTGAGTTTAAATTCTTTTTCCATTACTTATTTACCGTGTGATTGAAAGCAGTATCAATAGTTAGTTGCAAATCTCACTAAACTTTTAGAAAAATACATATTTTGTAAAAATAAAATGAATCATTTATATTGTGTTTCAGTCTGCAAGTGTCATTCACTTTATTCACAATTGTAAATTGACACATGGGGAAACTGAGTGAGGTTGGGTGATAGTCTCATGTCTAGGAAGAGGTGTAGTCAAAAGTGTAACCAAGGTCTTTGGACTCTTAGGGCAATGTTCTGGTTCAGGAATGCAGCCAGCCGATAGGTCTTCAGTAGGGATGAAGCCAGGAGGTAAAAATCTGATCATCTTCTCTCTCCCTTTCATCTATTGCTGTTGCTCCTATAAACCACATTCAACTGGAAGCTGAGAATCAAGGAAGCCCACTAATGCAGTTCATAATAGTATTCTCATTGAGATACAGAACAGAGTGGTGAAGGACCAATGAATCTGAAAGGGCACATGAAAGTTATCATGAAAGTTAACACTGCATTTTAAGAAGGTCAGATGCTTTTCGCTAAGATTATACAAATTTGGGAATGAGTACTAGACCTCAGGTACTTTGAATTATAGACCAAATCTTTCTTTTCTTCCTTTCTTTCTTTCTTCCTTTTCTTCCTTTCCTTTCTTTCTTCTTTTCTTTTTTCTTTTCTTTTCCCTTCCTTCCTTCCTTCCTTCCTTCCTTCCTTCCTTCCTTCCTTCCTTCCTCCTCTCTATACCATGCTATCCCCCGTTATCTCAATAAATATCCCCTTCCTATTTTGCTCCTTTTATATACAGTTTTATTAATTTTTGCCTTGTGCTATCTTATTACTATACAAATCTATCTATTCCAAATACAGCCAACTAGTTGTCAGTTCATTATTAGTAAGAAGCTTTCTTTTAAATCATTTTATCAGTTTGTTCCTTAGAAATAATGCAACTAGTCCCTAGAAATAAAGCAACTAGTCGAATTCAATTATTTATTTATTCATTCACTCAGTTGTTTATTCATTTAATAACTATACTGTGAGTGACTACTATTTACCCAGAAATTAGTAAAAGCAAACATGGTCCCTACTCTCATGGTGGTGTAAGATAGGATTCATCCAATGACAGTACTAATATATGCATAGCTGCAAGCTGAAATAAGTGCTCTAGAAGAGAGAAACATTTGCATGATTTTGACCTTGGATTTTAAGGACAGTTTTCCTGACAAATTGATGCATCACCTGAAACTTGAAAGGTGAGCAGGAATTATTGAACTGAAGAAGGGGAAAGGGAGGACAATTTGATAGATGGTGGGAACATCATGAAAAGTGTCTGTGGCCATAGGGAGCATGGCATACCCAACAAAATAGAGCTTATAGGGGAGTGACACAGAGAAAGGGAAAGGGAGGATGGAAGGTGAGCGAAAGGAGGCTAAAGGGAAGACTGGGCAGTACCCTGAGGTTCTGTGTTGGATTTTGGTGTTTTTCCCAAGAGTAATAGAGCAATTGAAGGATTTAAAGCAGGGAATGACACAACTAAGTTTTCATTTTGATAAAAATTAGTGACATTACAGAGTTGGAGGAAAAGTTGAAAAGGGCCAGAAGGGATTCAAAGAGACTGGTTAGGAAGCTGTTGAAAACACTGAACAGAGTACCTTACAGACTGGACTGCCATAGGTTATTTAACCTTCCTTTTATTTATTGCTTGCATTGTCCCCCCCTCATTTTAAACAATGCTACAAAGAACATATCTTCATGTGTTTACTAGTTTGTGTACATGAGTGTGGACTTTAGAATAGACACCTTGGTTTTCTTTAGGAAACTAAATCTTCCTTACTCTAAACCTGGGTAAGTTGAGTGGAAATGAATTCACCTTAGCTCTTGAGTGCCCATGTGAAATAGGTCTGGCTAACCAGAGCACTATTTCTCACTTCTGGAGATTTTGTAGCACTATTGGAAAGAGGGGACAATTTTTGATGGGAATGTTCATAAATATCACTTTAAGCTTGAAATGTTGGCAACTGCCATTGTAAGTGGAGAGCTTGCTTGAGGATAGATCCAATAAAGAAGAAAGCAATGCCAAGTTACAGTGATGGAACAACTTTTAATGATTTGAATTAATGAATTTAGAGATGCTTAGGGCAAGAACTACATCTGTAATTACATGTACTAATAAATTCCCCATTGTTATTGAAGCCAATTTGAGTTGGATTTCTCACTTGCAACTAAAAGTAAAAAAATGAATGAATGAATGAATGGATAAGTAAAACTAAATTACAAAATCATGTGTAATCTGTTATTATGTTTCCATAAAAATTAATATTTTACTAAATTTGAAAACTTGTTTACCTCTAGGCAATATTAGTTATATTCTTGGAGCATAGAACTTTGAATGGAAAAAAATGCCCACAGAATGGAGAATCACTACAATACATAGTAGAGTATGTTGGGAATTAATAAAAAGACAGCTGTGAGGTAGGTTCTTTAACAATATTGGAATCAACTCTTGCCAAGTCATTGCAGATAGTTGGATGGAAGACCAGTCCGACCAACAAGTTCACCTGTAGGGGGAACATGTGCACTGGGGGTAAACCTGTCTACCAATGTACCCATAGTAATCAGGACCCATCTTTGTAGACAGCTGAACTGAAGGCTGGCCACACTTACCATTGCACCAACAGCAGTTATGGCCAAGCTACAAGGAGGGTACCACAAGACACCTTCTACATACAGCTACTACTATCAAGACCAGAAGATCTAAATGACCTATCTAATAACCTAAGACAAATTAACAAATACAGAGAGTCACATAAAATAAGGAGACAGAAGAATATCATCTAAATGAAATAATGAGGCAAAACCTCAGAAAAAGAGCTAGACTATATGAAGATAAGTTATCTACATGACAAAGAGTTCAAAGTATCATCATAAGGGTACTTACTGGACTTGATAGATGAGTGAATGAATTCAGAATTTTAACAAAGAGAAAATTAAAAAAAAACAAACAGAGCAGAATAATCTAATAACTGAAATAAAACATATGCTAGAGGGAATCAACAGCAGGTTAGAGGATGCAGAAGACTAAATCAGTAATCTGGAAGACAGGGAGTGGAAAGCACCAAAGCTGAATAGCAAGAAGAAAAATGAATTTAAAAAAAAAATGAGCACAGGTGAAGGGGCCTCTAGGACAACACTGGGAATACTAACATTCACATTATAGAAAGAGAATAGAGAGAGTATGTGACAGAAAAATTATTTGAAGAAACAAGAGCTGAAAACTTCATTAAGCTGAGTCCAGAAATCACAGAGAGCTCCAAATAAGATGAACTCAGGGACGTCCACACCAAGACCTATGTTAATTAAAATGACATAAATTAAATATAAAAAATTAAAAGCAGCAATAGAAAAGCAAACAGTTATGAACAAGGGAAATCCCATTAGGCTATCACCTAATTGTTCAACAGAAATTTTTCAGGCCAGAAGAAAGTGGCATATATTCAAAGTGCTGAAAGGGGGCGCCTGGGTGGCTCAGTTGGTTGGGTGACTGCCTTCGGCTCCGGTCATGATCCCAGAGTCCTGGGATCGAGTCCCACATCGGGGTCCCGGCTCCATGGGGAGTCTGCTTCTTCCTCTGACCTTCTCCCCTCTCATGCCCTCTCTCACTCTCTCTCTTGAATAAATAAATAAAATCTTTAAAAAAAAAAAGTGCTGAAAGAAAAATCTTGCAACCAAGAATCCTATTACCCAGCAACATTCAGAATTGAAGGATAAAGAGTTTCTCAGACAAACAAAAGTTAAGATTCATCACCACTAATCCAATCTTACAAGAAATCTTAAAGGGACTCTCTAATAAGAAAAGGCCATAACAAAAAGTAAGAAAATTATGAAAGGAAGAAAACATACTAGTTTTGACTAGTAAAAGAAAACATATGTAAGGGTAGTAGAAAAATCACTCATAAAGCTGGTATGAAGGTTAAAAGACAAAAAGTAGTTAAATCTATTACATCAACAAAAATTAGTAAAGGGATACATAAAGTAAAAAATATAAAACATCATATATATTTATATATTTATATTTCATGTATATACATATATATGTAATATGTAGAAGAAAAGAATAAAAATGTAGTGCTTTGAGAATGTGTTTGAACTCAAGTAACCAACTTAATATAAACTGTTATATACATAGGATGTTATATATGTTATATATGTACCTGATAGTAACCAGAAACAAAAGCTTATAATAGTTTCACACAAAATAAAGAGATAGAAATCCAAGTACAACACTAAAGCAAGTCATCAAATCATAAAGAAAAAGAGGAAGAGAAAAGAACAGAACAGAGAAGAACTACAAAAATATCCAGAAAATAATTAACAATACAACAATACGTACATACTGATCAATGATTAATTTAAATATAAATGGACTACATACTCCAATCAAAAGACATAGGGTGACTAAATGGATAAAAGAAAACAAAATCCAGCTATATGCTGCTGCAAGAGACTCACTTCCAACCTAAAGACACGTAAAGACTAAAAGTAAAGAAAAGGAAAAATATATTCCATCCAAATAAAAGAGAAAAAAATGTGGAGTAGCAATGTTTTTATTAGACAGGAGACTTTATTTTATTTTATTTTATTTTTTTATTAACATATAATGTATTATTTGCCCCAGGGTACATGTCTATGAATCATCAGGTTTACACATTTCACAGCACTTACCATAGCACATACCCTCCCCAATGTCCACAGCCCACCCACCCTATCCCTACCGCCCCCCCATCCCACCCCCCCACCTCCCAGCCACCCTTAGTTTGTTTCGTGAGTCTAGGAATCTCTTATGGTTTTAGACAGGAGACTTTAAATCAAAACTGTGACAAGAGAAAATGAGGGGTCTACATACACATTGGTAAAGGGATCAATCAAAAAAAAAAGAGAACATAAAAATTGTCAATATCTATGCACCCAACCCAGGAGCACATAAGTATATAAAACAAACATTAACAGATATAAAGGGAGAAATTAACAATAATATAATAATAGTAGGGGACTTTAACATCCCACGTAAGGTAGTGGATAGATTTTCCAGATGAAAAGATTAATAAAGAAACAGCAGCTCTTAATGACATATTAAACCAGATAAGTTTGACAGATATATAAACAATATTTCGTCTCAAAACAGCAGAACACATGTTCACATAAAACATTTTCTGGGTTAAACCAAATGTTAGGCCTCAAAACAAATCTCAATAAATTTAAGAAGACTGAAATCATATCAAGCATCTTTCCCAACCACAATGCTATGAAACCAGAAATCGGTTAAAAAGTTTTTTGAAAAAAAAGAATGATGTGGAAATTAAGCACTCAGTCAGTGAAGAAATTGAAGAATAAATTAAAAAAATACATGGAGAAAAATGAAAAGAGAAATACAATTGTTCAAAATCTGTGGAATGCAAGGTAACCTACAGGATATGAGAAAATATATGCAAATGACACATTTGATAAAGGGTTACTATTAAAAATATATAAAGAACTTATAAAACTCAACACCCCAAAAAGGAATAATCCATTTAAAAATGGGCAGAAGGCATGAATAGACATTTTTCCAAAGAAGACATACAGATAGCCAACAGACACATGAAAGGATACTCAACAACACTGATCATTAGGGAAATACAAATCAAAACATCAGTAAGATATCACTTCACACATGTCAGAATGGCTAAAAGCAGCAACACAAGAAACAAGAGGTGTTGTTATGAATGTGGAGAAAGGGAAATCCTCTTTCACTGTTGGTGGGAATACAAACTGGAGCAGCCACTGTAGAAAACAGTATAGAGCTGCCTCATAAAGTTAATAATAGAACTACCCTAGGACCCATCAACTGCACTACCCAAATAATACAAAAATACCAATTCAAAGGGATATATGCACCACAATGTTTATAGCAGCAGTGTCTACAATAGCCAAATTATGGAAACAGCCCAAATGTACATTGACTGATGAAGGAATAAAGAACAGGGATCACACACACACACAGCCATAAAAAAAGAGTGAAATTTTGCCATTTGCAAGACATAGTTGGAGCTAGAAAGTATAATTCTAAGCAAAATAAGTCAGTCAGAAAAAGACAAATATCATATGATTTAAGTATGTGGAATTTGAGAAACAAAACAAACAGGAAAAGAAGAGGGAGAGAGAGGGGCAAACCAAGAAACAGACCCTTAACTATATGGAACAAACTAATGGTTACCAAAGAGGAGGGGGTTGGGGGGAAGGGTTAAATAAGTGATGAGGATTAAGTTAAGAAGGGCACTTGTTGTGATGAACACAGGGTGTTGTATGGAAATGTTGAATCACTATACTGTCCACCTGAAACTAATATTTCACTGTATCGCAACTAATCAGGATTTATTTTTTTTCAATTGTTTTACTTCACAGCCTTTGAATTGTTTCTTTATGCCCCAAAATATCAGTTTCCAGGTCTGTTTGATTACACTGTTCACAGGCTGGTCGCAGGGTTTTTGATCCTGGAAACACTAAGCTGGCATTTTCAAGTTCTTGGGGGACATTGAAACTGAATGATTTATTGTAGATAGGACCAACTGTCCCTCTTTAGAAGGAAGTCTTCTTTGTTTTCACAAGCTTGAGTCCACGTATGAGCTGGATTTCCACAAAGAGGGCTGAACCTTGGCTCACATCTATCTAAAGAAGTTGTTTGGCTCATTCCATGAGCCAACATTCCATCTCCCAGCACTTCAGTAACAGTTCAGTGACAGAAGCAGCTCCCCCAGCTCTATTTCATTATGATAACTTGGAATTAGCACCTTCTACCAGTGCCCACCCTTCACTGGGCAACCTCCCACAAAAGCAAGGAAACATTTCCAATGACACAGTGATGAGAGAACTTATCAAAACCCACCACTGTTAGCAGCAGGGTTCTTTTCTGCACTTCTAAGAAGGCTATCTCCAAGATGTAACACTCCTCAAGAATTTCTGGGTCTTGCATTTGACTCATATCTGCTTAGAGTTCTTCTGGTATAGCAGGAGACAGATCTTGATATAGGGGTTTGAGTGGACCATGTCTTGGTATGAGTCATTGTGGGAGATGGGGGGTGGCAGGTCCCTAGCCTTGATCACTCTCACTATCAGGTTGCTGTGCATCAGGTCACACTGGATGCTAAAGGGCGCATACCCAGCTGGTGCTTGGACAAGATCTCCTTATCTGCCTGAAAGTTCACATCATCACTGTTAGAATTCAAGGAGTACAGCTGGGGCTCAAACTTTCTGAACTGGCCATCTGGGGCATAGGTCCATCTGAGCATGGGAGCTAGGTGGGCTCCTTTTTGGTGCTGAGAATACCAAACTCCACATGTTTAATATCAATGAGTGGGGAGCTGGGTCATCCGGTTTCAAGACTTCAAATCCTCCAAGAGGACAGACATCTTCAACCTGGTGTAACTAAAATACAAACTTAAAAAACCAAAATCTATGGTATGCAATAAAAGCAGTTTTAAAAGGGAGGTTTATAGAAATGCAGGTTTGCCTCAAAAGAAAAATCTAAAATAAGCAATCTAAACTTATCTAAAGAAAACAGAAAAGGACAAAGCCTTAAGTTAGTAGAAAAAAAGAAATAATAAAGATCAGAGCAAAAATAAATGTAATAGAGACTAAAAGTGCAAGAGAGAACATCAGTAAAACCAAGAGCTGGTTCTTTGAAAAAAATTAACAAAATTGATAAACCTTTAGCCAGACTCATGATGATAAAATGCAAGAGGCCTCAAATAAATAAAACAGGAAATGAAAGAGCAGACGTTACAGCCAATATCACAGAAATACAAAGGATAATAAAAGACTACTATAAAAATTATATGCCGGGGTACCTGGGTGGCTCAGTGGGTTAAAGCCTCTGCCTTCGACTAGGGTCGTGGTCTCGGGGTCCTGTGATCGAGCCCCGCATCGAGCTCTCTGCTCAGCAGGGAGCCTGCTTTCCTCTCTCTCTCCCTGCCTCTCTGCCTACTTGTGATCTTTCTCTGTCAAATAAACACATAAAATCTTAAAAAAAAAATTATATGCCAACAAATTGGACATTTAAAAGAAACAGATAAAGTCCTAAAACATACAATCTTCCAAAACTGAATCAGGAAGAAATAGAAAATCTGAACAAACTAATTATTAATAATGAAATTGAATTGGTAATCCAAAAACTTCCAACAAACAAAAGTACCAGATGGCTTCCCAGGTGAATTCTGCCAAACATTAAGAAGAGTTAATATTTATTCTTCTCAAACTATTCCAAAAACTAGAAGAAGAAAGAAAACTTTCATTTTCATTCTTTGAGGCCAGCATTACCCTGACACCAGACAAAGACACTACAAAAAAGAAAATTGTAGGCTAATATCCCTGATGAGTATACATGCAAAAATCCTCAACAAAATATTTGCAAGCCAAATTCAAAAATACATAAAAAGATCATTCACTACAATCAAGTGAGACTTATTCTGGGGATGCAAAGATGATTCAATATATGCAAATCAATCAATGTAGAAACCACAATAACAAAATGTGTTATAAAAACCACATGATCATCTCAATAGAATCAGAAAAAGTACTTGACAAAATTCAGCATCCACTCATAATAAAAATTCAAAACGAATGGGTTTAGAGATTACACACCTCAACACGAAAAAGCCTATAAATGACAAAACTATAGCTAACATTATACTCAATTGTGAAACATTAAAAGTTTTCCTCTAAAATCAGGAACAAGATAAGGATGTAAGTTCTCACCACTTTTTTTTTTTAATTTTTATTAACATATAATGTATTATTTGCCCCAGGGTACATGTCTGTGAATCGTCGGGCTTACACATTTCACAGAACTTAACAGCACATACCCTCCCCAATGTCCACAACCCAGCCACCATATCCCTACCCACCCACACTGCCCCCCCCTCCCCGGCCACCCTTAGTTCATTTCTTGAGTCTAGGAGTCTCTTATGGTTTGTCTTCTCACCACTTTTATGACTGGGACTCCACCTTGGTCTTTTGTGCCTATGGCTTGCTGAACCCAGTTTTAATGAGTATCCCCTGATCTTTGACATGTGAGCAAGATCCTAATCCTCCCATCCTTGATATATCTAAGTCATTAATCTGCCTTAGCAGGAAACCTATTAAATCAGTTAAGCAAGAATCTCCCTATCCTTGATGTTTCTTCTTAGCATTTTTTTATCCACTGACCTCCAGGGTCTGAAGCAAAGTTTTATATCAGCAATTAATTGATGTCATGAACACATGCGCGCGCACACACACACACACACACACACACACACACACACACACACACTCTTATTCAAGCTAAAGCATATAACACATTGCATCTTTGCTTTATGAAACAAACCACCTGAAAAGTAAGTAGAGGCTCCTTGTCCTTAAAGAAAATAATTATTCAGAAACATTTTAAAGAACAATGAGAGACGTTTTATTTAGAAGGACTCTTGCCCAGTGCCTGGGTGTCTCAGTGGGTTAAGCTTCTACCTTCAGCTCAGGTCATGATCCTAGGATCCTGGGATGGAGCCCACATTGGGCTCCCTGCTCAGTGGGGAGCCTGCATCTCCCTCTGCCTGCCGTTCCCTCTGCTTGTGCTCTCTCTCCCTCTCTGTGAAATAAATAAATAAAATCTTAAAAAAAAAAGAAGGATTCTTGCAATAGATATAGGGACTATTGCATGGGGCTTTACATTAGAGACAGAGATTGGGCTCAAGGGACAGGGAAAATGGAAATTTATAGCCAAGGAGCAGGGTGTGTGTGGTCAGTGGATGAAAAATTACTAAGAGGCAACACTAGAGGTAAAGAGGTATTTTCTGGCTAAAATGACCTAAGAGAATTTTTGCTATATGTAAGCCAGGGTGATCAGATATCACATAGGGGATCATAGAGAATGAGGAACATGATAAGATATTGAGTGTGCTTAGATATTGAGGGTGAGGAAATCTGGTTAAGCTGATGTAGTAGGATTCCCTCTAAAATTGGACAATGCAGAAATAAACAGGGAAACCCAAAGCAGGTCCTGCTCAAGAATAGAGTTCAGAGAGCCCCACCAGAGTTTGGTCAAGGAGGGAATTTTTTTTTTTTAATATTTTATTTATTTAACACAGAGAGAGAGATCACAAGTAGGCAGAGAGAGGGGGGAAGCAGGCTCCCCGCTGAGCAGAGAGCCCAATGTGGGGCTCAATCTCAGGACCCTGAGATCATGACCTGAGCCAAAGGCAGAGGCCTCAACCCACTGAGCCACCCGGCATCCCAAGGAGAGAATATTTGTCAATACCTCCAAATATTTCTCCTCTAATTCAGAAATCTGAAATTTATTATATGTAGAGAGAAAGATAAGTGTTTTCCTACATTCTAAAAATAATATCCAGTAAGGCAGGTAGATAGTATTTCTCCTGTTCCTCATCTATTTGTTAGTTTCCTTCATTTTGAAAGAAATACAAAAGTCCCAGCAAACTATTGGAAAGGAAGTAGGAGTGGATTGCTAGTAGAGAGCTTTCTGGGAACTTCACGCTTAAGAGAAGAACAAACTGAGAAACTTATTTTTTCCTGCACCATGTCAGTTCAGGCACTAGAGGATTGGGCAGTAGAGGAAAGAATCAGGAGAAATCTTATCAGAAACAAGAAATCTGACATGAAGATATTAACATCAGTAGTCCTCCAACTGTTGAGGGTAGAGATCAGGAACAGAGAATGAAGGAAAATGAAATAATCTCATGTCTGTATAGATTTCCTTGGCTCAAGGATAGGTAAGAATAGAAACTAAATGTAGGCCATCAAAATCATTGTAGAATAGGGAGAAGACAAATCTCTCCTGGGACTCTGGAAAAGCAAAACTCTGCAAAATGATTTATTAGAGGATCTATTTAAACATTCTAGAGATAAACAAATAAATAGAGATATGGCCTCTTTGGAAAAGGGGCAACAGGTCACACAGATAAAAAGTGAAGAAAATGGAAGTTTAGGTAACAGCACAAAAAAGAAGGTAAATGATGTAAAATAAAGATTTTAAATAAATAAAAACACAATATTCAAAGGGAAATTCATACTGGCAATAACAAATGGAAATGTTTCTGAAGAAAAAGCAAATGGTAAGGTGGAGAACAACTTCAATACTGTTTCCTAAATGAAGATGAAGAAACATAAAATTAAACTAATGAGATAACAGAGAATGTAGAGTGTTCACATGCATAATAGATGTTCCCAAATTTAGTTCGAGGCAAAGAGTAAAGAAAATTCTCAAGAACATCTGTTTTAGTCTGCTGGGATAGCCAGGGTTAGTTTCTGGTGAGACATCTCCTCCTGGCTTGCACACAGCTACCTTCTCCTCCTCCCCTCCTCCTCCCCTTCCTATTCCTACCCCTTCCCCTCCTCCTCCTCCTCCCCCTCCTCCACCCCCTTTCCCTCCTTTTATTTTATTTATTTTCAGTGGCAAAGGGGGAGGGAGAAAGAATTTAACTGGACTCCATGCAGAACACGGACCCTGACTGAGGGCTTGAAATCACCACCCCAGCTGAAATCAAGAGTAAGTTTCCTAACCGGCTAAGTCACCCAGGCACCCCACACAGCTGCCTTCTTGTTTGTCCTTACATGGCTCTTGTTCTTTCTGCATGGAGAGAGAATCCCTGGACTATCTTCTTGTTCTTAGAAGACACCCATTCTACTGGATTAGGGCCCCATCCTATGTCCTCATTTAACCTAATTTACTTACATAAGGGCCTTATTTTCAAATAAAGTCACATGGGCATCAGGGCCTCAATACATAACATTTGGAGAAAACAGTTCAGCCCAAAACAACATCCACTCCAGAAAAAAAAGGTTTCAAAAATCCCCCAAAGCAACTTATATCATAGTTCAAGGACGCAACCCTAAAGTCCAGAAAACAGTGGAACAAGATATAAGTTTTGATGGGAAAACATTGTAACTCAATTAGTTTTTATGTATATTAGTACTGAGGCCATTCGAAAAACAAAACAAAGGCAAACACTAAAAATAAATAAAAGCACACGAATTAGGAAAATATGACATTAATGGAGATTAAAGACACAAATAAAATTACTACAATGCACTTCATTATAAAACTAAAACTAAATATTAAAAAGTTTTCTAGGATGAGGGACACCTGGGTGGCTCAGTGGGTTAAAGCCTCTGCCTTCAGCTCAGGTCATGATCTCAGGGTTCTGAGAAGGAGCCCCACATTGGGCTCTCTGCTCAGCAGGGAGCCTGCTTCCTCCTCTCTCTCTGCCTGCCTCTCTGCCTGCTTGTGATCTCTCTCTCTGTCAAATAAATAAATAAATAAACTTAAAAAAAAAGTTTTCTAGGATGAAATTTTAAATGTAGTAAAATATTTCTTAATTGAAATGTTCAGAGACTGGAAAGTTGGTAACTAAGGAGCAACAAAAAGAAACAATAAAAATACACCAAATGACTTGTTTAAATAGATTTGACGCACAGATTGTGTGTCATTTTTGACATTCTTGATATTAACAGACTCCAAAAATACAGGTTAATGATTACCTATGAAAACATAAAAGTAATTATATCACTTGTTTAGTTATTTTTATTTTTCTTATTTAGAAGAAGTTATATCCACCTTCTTACAAGAAATCAAGTGTATATGATGTAAAATATCAAATAAATCATTATCAATAAAAGAAGTGGTAAAGGGTACCATGTGAGAATGTATAAAGCAGAGATAGCTTCAGAATGTTTATTTAAGATAATGATTAAGAAATAAGTCATAAAAGATGCAGAGCTGCATTGTTAAACATGGTATACACGTGGGTATTTAAACTTAAAATAACTTAAATTGGGGCACCTGGGTGGCTCAGTGGGTTAAAGCCTCTGCATTCAGCTCAGGTCATGATTTCAGGGTCCTGGAATCGAGCCATGCAGGGAGCCTGCTCCCCCCACCCCCGCCTGCCTCTCTGCCTACTTGTGATCTCTCTCTCTCTCTCTCTGTCAAATAAATAAATAAAATCTTTTAAAAAATAAAATAATTTAAATTAAATAAAATTAAAAGTCTCAGTCATACTATTGATCACAAGTGATCAATAACCATGTGTGGTTAGTGGCTACTGTATTCTATAGCATAGATATAGAATATTTCCATTTCCATCATGGCAGAAAATTCTATTGTACAGTGCTATTAAGAGCACATTAGTATAGATAAAAGGTGAAATGTACATATCAGATTCACCTTTAGAGCCTTTTCCTATTTCACAGAGGGACCCACTCATTGTTTTACATATCTACTCTTTGAAGGAAATAGTAGGTCAGATGTGAAAAAAAGCATATGCAGAGGAGTGTTCATTATAGTATTACTTCCAATATTGAAATATTAGAGACAATTTTTTTGTACAGTAACATTACAGGGTTGGCTAAATAAATATGTATCTAGCATTATTAGGCAAGTATTAAAATTTGTTAGATGCTTTAACTGAAGTGAAAATATATTTATGATGCATTGTTAAAAATAAAAAGAATAGTCCTAAAAGAAGAAGCACTTCTACAAAAAAATCCAGAAAAGAACTACAGAAAATCTAGAAAATGATTAACAAAATGGCAATAAGTACTTTACCTATCAATAATTACTTTAAATATAAATCATCTAAATGCTTCAATCGAAAGTCATAAGGTGGATTAAAGACCCATCTATATGCTGCCTATGAGAGACTTGCTTTAGATCTAAAGACATACACAGACTGAATGTGAAGTGATGGAAAAAGATACTCCACGCTAGTGGAAGCTAAAAAAACACCTGGGTAGCAATACTTATATCAGACAAAACACACACACACACACACACACACACACACACACTATATATATATATATATATATATATACATATATATATATATACATATATATATATAATGGATACTACGCATAATGTATTAGATTTTAAAACAAAGACTGTAACGAGATGAAAAGAGGTATTACATAACAAGAATGAATAAAGGGATCAATCTCAAGAAGGATCATTAACAGTGGTAAGTATCTATGCACCCAACATAGAAGCACCTAAATACATAGAGCAAATAGTAGCAGACATAAAGAGAGGAACTGACAATAATGCAATAATATCAACGGACTTTAAGATCCCAATTACCTCAATGCATAAATCATCCAGACAGAAATCAATAAGGAAACAGTGGCTTTGAATGACACAATTAGATCAGATGGACTTAACAGATATATACAGAACATTCCATTCAAAAACAGCAGAGTACACATTCTTTTCAAGCGTATTTGGAACATTCTCCAGGATAGAGCACACGTTAGGCCACAAAAAGTGTCAGTAAAGTTAAGATTGAAATGATATCAAGTATATTTTCTAACCACAAAGTTATGAAACTAGAAATTAGTTTCCAGAAGAAAACTGGAAAAAAACACAAACATGTAGACGCTAAATAATATGCTTTTAAACAAAGAAGAAGCCAATGAAGAAATAGTAACAAATGCAAATGGAAATGCAACTGTTTAAAATCCTTGAGGTGCAGTGAAAGCAGTTCTAAGGGGGGCAGATTATACAGATAAAGGCCTACACCAAGAAAAATGTCGAATAAACAATCTAACCATACACCTAAAGAAACTAGAAAAAGAACAAACCAATCCCAAAATTAGTAGAACAAAGGAAATAATAAAGATCAGAGCATGATTAAATGAAATAAAGATAAAAACTATGGTGAAAAAAAGATCAACAAAACCAAGAGCTGGTTTCTTTGGAAAAACAAACAAAATTGATAAATCTTTAGCTATACTCATTATGACAAAAAGAGAGAGAGCTGAAATAAAAATCAGAAATGAAGGAGAAGAAATAACAACCAAATCCCAGAAATACAAAGGATTATGAGACTACTATGAAAAATTACATTTGAAAATCTAGAAATAAATAAATAAATTCCTAGAAACATAGATTTGTCCAAAACTGAATCAGGAATAAGTAGAAAACTTGAACAGACCAATTACTAGGAATGAAATTGAATGAGTAATCAAAAACTCCTAAACAAACAAACGCAGAAGGCTTCATGGATTAATTCTACTAAATAGGTAAGAAGATCTAATACTTATTCTTCTCAGACTATTTCAAAAACTAGAAGAAGGAAACTCAGTTTCATTCTTTGAGGCCAACATTACCCTGATACCAGAACCAAGAGACACCACAATAAAAGGGCAACTATAGGCTAATATCTCTGGTGAACATAGATGTAAAAATCCTCAACAAACAATTACAAAACAAATTTAAAAATACATTAAAAGAATCATCTACCACAATCATCCAGAGATGCCAGGATGGTTCAGTATCTATGAATCAATCAATGTAGTTACCACAATAACAAAATGAAGAATAAAAATCACATGATCAAATTGATAAATTCAGACAAAAAGCATTTGACAAAATTCAACATCCATTCATGATAAAAACTGTCAATAAAGTGTGCTTAGAGGGATCATACCTCAACCTAATAGAAGGCATATATGAAAAACCCACAGCTAACATCATAATGGTGAAAAACAGCTGTTTTTCTAAGATTAGGAATGAGATAAGGATGTCCCTTCTTGACAGTTTTATTCAATATATTACTGGAAGTTTTGGCTATAGCAATCAGATAAAAAAATTGAAGAAGAAGAAGAAGGAGGAGGAGGAGGAAAAGGAAGACGAGGAGGAGGAGGGGAAGAAGAGGAGGGGAAGGAGAGGAAGGAGAAAAAGGAGAGGAAGAGAAGAGGAATAAATAAAAGCATTCAATTTGGTAAAGAAAAAGCAAAACTGTTACTATTTATAGGTGATATGATACTTCACATTCAGAAAACCCTAAAGACTCCACCAAAAATCTTTTAGAACTAATAAATGCGTTCCGTAAAGTTGTAGGGTACATAATTAATATATAGAAACCTGCTGCATTTCTATACACTAAAAGTAGCGCAAGGAGAAATTAAGAAAACAATCCTATATGCAAATGGTATATCTAATAAGGGATTGATATCCAAAATATATAAAGAACTTATACAACTCAACACCAAAATAATATCAACAATCTGATTAAAAAATGGGACTTGAAGTTGACTCTTTTCCCACTTAAGAAATACTTTTTTTAAAGCACACTATTAATACATTATTATATATTATTATGAAGACAGCTTCAATAACACTCAAATTCTATTTGTCACAGATCTTAATTATATCTTACAGAAATTGATGCTCATTGAGTTTTTAAAGCAGAAAACAAAGGTATTAAGAGAATCTTGGGTAGTTCATAGAACCTCTAGAAGGTTAGGGAAGCAGGCTTAGAGCGTCTACAACCAGAAGAAATGCCTGGACTCATCCATTGTGAGGATACTGCTGAGTTCTAGATAGGCAGCTTGCTAAGCTGACCGTAAGGGCAGTGAACCAGACACCACAACTAGCCCCATTGCTACTCCTGTCTGAGAACTGCAACAGCCAGACAAGATCCACCACAAACCCCTTTCCTGGACATCACTAGCTGTTGGTTGAAAATCCACTTGATGATGTTGGGTCATGAGACTGTGTACTACATGCAACAGGAGTTCAAGGGAGCAAGCATTCTTGGCTTTTATACTGTGAGGTGTTTCTAGTTCATGGGCAGCCCCAAAAGAGTGATGATGTCTCACAAGAGTATTTAGAATAAAATATGAAATTACTCAGCATCATCACCATTATCTGCCTCCTTCTAACTCCTTCATGTGCTTGTGGCAATTATGAATTAATAAGAGCGGTTTTTTTTAATCTAACAATGAAATCATTGAGGGTTTTCCATATGTGTAAAAAAACCCCCCACTTTTTAGATGTTTTAAATATAAGATCACATTTAATTTCTATAAACAAACATATCAAGTACTTCTTATTAGTATCCTCATAACTTTAGCCAGAGAGAAGTTATAAAAATTGGCCAGAGTCACAGAATTGATGAGCAATATAAGGATTTTAATCTAGGAAATCTGGTTCCAATGCTCATACTCTGAATTCTGAGGCTAAACTGTCTCCTATATATCTTAAAATAACTTTTGTGTGGTTGTGGTGACAGTGGTGGTAAATATACATATATTTATTCCTGACCAGATTTATTAGAATATCTTTCTATGCCAGGAATAAAGAAGTGGGGGAAAACTATCATTTTGCCATCAGTATAGCTGCTCTGTGTTACTGAACCTGGGGATGTTTTTGTTTTCGCTTGTCTTGGACATAAGACTGTGATATGCATACAAAGTGTTAGAATTTTTTCCCAGGAAAGAAAACATTTGTCAACAACGGAACATTTTCTTCACTGATTTTCTTCCCACTTCCTCTGCTTTCCAAACTTGTTTAAAAATGTTTTGACTTCTTGGTTTAAATACTGCATTTCTCAAGGTCAAAAAAGAAATTTGCATGAATTTGTAAATTACATATTAAATATCAGAAGACCCATTAATGAAGGCAAAGGGCAACTGATTAATTGCAAAGGGCAATTGATTCCTTTAATTAAGTGTATGTGGCTGTTACCCTCTCATTCCCCAGAGTAAGAGTTTACCAATTGTAGATACACACTTAAATTCTATAACTATTCCAAATTTTAAGAGAAGTCAAAACATATTAGCGCTACTCCTTTTCAACTAAAAGTATGACAATATACAGATGAACTGTAACTAGAGTTTTAGTTACAGTTACATGGACTGGTGACTGGTGTATGTATACATGGGTGACCAGGTCCAACCATTTCACTTTCTACAAAGGTTAATACATAGCTAATACATGTGATTGCTCAAAAGCTGCTCATTGGGACAATGGTTTTGAAGAATGTCTAAGTGACTTTACATTTGTATGGTAATGATTATTACTTATCATAATTATTTCAAATTTTAATAATGTCCCTAATTTATGAAAGCAATATTATTGCTTTTCCTCAATCATTAAAAAATAAGTTGAGTAAGTATATATATATTTATTAAATGTCCATTTCAACATCAATGATATTGGTTGTTTACTTTTATGGCACCACTAAAATAGCAAGTGGTTCCTTTTCTGCCAGCATTTCAAGAAAATTGATTTTCGATCAGACTTTGGACTTGTTGACTTGTGCACATTGACTTGATGCAACTGCTATGAAGCATTTAACAAATCACTTTCTTTTTTCATCCAGTTACAGTTTCATTAGCCATGATGGCCACATTTTCAACACATGCATAAATGCATGGATTTACTGAATAGCAAGACATAGACAAATAGAATTTAAATATATTCATAGAACATTCTACTTGGAGCAACCACTTGGGACTGTATAAAATTACAAAGAGGACTAATTCTCAGGAATAGGGTAACTATTTATTCCCAATGTGGAGCCTCTAGGTTATGTATAGATTATATTTAGCTAAAGGAATCTATTTTGTCTTGCCAGGTTTTCTGTCAGGTATTGATGTTCCAACTAGCTTCCAGTTATCTATTTGTTTCAATTCTATTCTCCAACAGGAACACAACTTTCTCTGTCTAGCTGTTCATTTTCTTCTCTTAGGGTTCCTTTTACTCTGTAAATTCAATCAAATATTGCTATAACTCAAATGGAGCCCTTATTGTGTATGCATTATGTAACCACAAATAATTTGGAGGAAGTATTGAACTTGCCAACCCAATTCTTACAACTAAGTAGGCAAAGTTGATTTGGAAAAAATACATTGTAAACTTTGTCAGGATATGATTCAATCAGTGGTTTAAATAAGCATGTCTATTTTTCATACTAAATATAAACTTTTTCTGTATAATTTCTATTAGCAGCTGTTACTGGCTTCCTCTTCCAAGATGAATCAAAGAGTATTTGAAGATAAAAAAATGACCAAGAAAATTGTGGGAAACCCTTAGGCAATAGGGAGTTGAGATAATTGGGGGAACTAATGACTTTGACCTGAGCAGTAGGTAGCCTCAATGGGCTGTGGTAGAAGTAGTAAAGGGCACATTTCTTGGAGTTCTACTCTTGCTTATCCCCATTATTGCCTTGAGAAATATACCTGTAAATGAAGGTCTCAGAAAAATAAGTGCATACGAACTAATCTCTAGCCTTTGTTTTTCCAACGCCCTAGGGTTGGCAAATTATAATCTAAGGGCTGCCTTCCCATTGGGGAAATGAAGAGTAAAATCCTAATCTGTAGTCTCTCTAATAGACTAAGGAGCTGTTGACTGGCTTTCTGATACCTAGGTTTCTTCATTATCAGGCCTAGACGTTAAAATGATAAGCTATTGGAGGAGCCTAAAAATTTAAAAGGGAACAAGAGCATATTGGACTACAGATTTCCACTGGGAGCAGGCATATTAGAAAGATGGATCAAGAATATAAAACCAATCTAATGAAATGTTCTAACAAATCATTAAGAAGAGATTGACAGTATATCTATGAACAAGAAAACATGAGAAAAGAACAAGAATAAATGCTAGTCAAAACTTTTTTGAAAGAATGAACATTGTATAGAACTAAATACCTAAAAACATAAAATCAAATAATGAATTAATTCACTGAAAGTCTAGACTGAGTAAATCTTCTAGAACAGAAGTTAGGAAACTTCTTCTGTAAAGGGCAGCTAGTAAGGTTTCAGACTTGTAGGCCATACATGATGTCTGTCATATAAATAATTTAAAAAATCTATTTAAGAATGTAAAAACCAGGGCTCCTTGCTCAATGAGGGGCCTGCTTCTCCTTCTGCCTGTCGTTCTCCCTGCTTATGCTTTCTCTCTCTCTGGCAAATAAATAAAATCTTAGAAAAAAGAATATAAAAACCAATAAACAAACAAACAAAATATAAAAACCTCTTAGTTTCTGGCTACATAGAAATTGGATTCAGGCCAGTCTGGTCCATAGTCTGCAGACCCCTTTGACTTGAAGGAAGAAGAAAAGAAATTGAATAGAAAGTATTAAAGTACACCCTAAGATATACATGGAAAGTAAAAGAATAATAATAACCAAGATACCACAGGAGAATAAGTGCCAAGAGGAAGACTTGCCCAACCAGCCATTAGGGCCTTTTCTGATCTTAAGAGTGTTATCTGGGTAGAAAACACAGTTGTCCATTGAGGAGAATGTGGAGTCTAGAATTATAGCCATTCATCTATGGAAATTTGATACAGACAGAGGCAGGGAAAGAGAAACTCTTCAACAAAGAAAACTTGAAAAAAACGGATAAAGAAAAAATTGGATTCCCATATGACAAAGAGGATTAAGGAAAACAAATTAAAATGAAGAAAAGGGAAAGAGGGGCACCTGGGTGGCTCAGTGGTTAAGCCTCTGCCTTCGTCTCAGGTCATGATCTCAGGGTTCTGGGATCGAGCCTCACATTGGGCTCTCTGCTCAGCAGGGAGCCTGCTTCCCCCTCTCTCTGCCTGCCTCTCTGCCTTCTTGTGATTTCTTTCTCTCTGTCAAGTAAACAAAATCTTTAGGGAAAAAAAAAAAAGAAAGAAAAGGGAAAGAAAAAAAAGGGAGAGGGAGAAGACACTCAACATCTTTAAAACTGTCAGAAGAAAATCTATTGTGTATCATTTAGAACTGTAGCAGAGAACTATTTCTTAAATAAGATTAAAAAGCATTCTCCTGGCACCTGGGTGGCTCAGTCATCAAGCATCTGCCTTTGGCTCGGGTCATGGGATCAAGACCCACATCATGCTCCCTGCTCAGTGGGAAGCCCGATTCCCCCTCTCCCACTCCCTCTGCTTGTGCTCCCTCTCTCTCTGTATCTTTCTCTCTCTGTCAAGTAAATAAATAAATAATCTTTAAAAAAATTAAAAAATAAAAAGCATTGTCCTGAACAAGAAACGATATTTTTTATTACATTAAAATTAAGTACATTTATTCACTAAAAGACACCTTTATGAAAGTGAAAAGACAACAGTAATTTGATGGAAGATATTCATGATACAGAAAACTGGCAAAGGATTAATATCAAAGATATATAAAGAACTCCATAAACTAATTAAGAAAATCACAAATACATAGAAAAATGAATTTCCCTGAAGAGAAAAACATACAGCTAGTAATCATATATGATCAGTAAAATGTAAATCAAGACCACAGTGAATTATTATTTTATAACTCTTCTATGGTCAAAATTTAAAAGTTGCAAAAAGCCACATTTTGGAGAGAGTATGGGTCTACATCTATACACCCTATAACCCAGTAATTTATGCAGCCAAGAGAAATTTTTGCACATATACAACACAGATGTACAGAAATGTTCATAGCAGCATTGTTCATAATAGCAAAACCCTGAAATTATTCAAAAGCCTATTATAGGGACGCCTGGGTGGCTCAGTCTGTTAAGCCACTGTCTTTGGATCAGGTCATGATCCCAGGGTCCTAGAATCGAGTCCCGTGTAGGGCTCTTTGCTCGGCAGAGAGCCTGCTTCTCCTTCTACCTGCTGTGACTGCTGCTCCCTCTGCTTGTGCTCTCTCCCTTTCTGACAAATAAATAAATAAAATCTTAAAAAAAAGAAAGCCTATTATAGAAAAGTGAATGGAGACGTAGCATTATATTCACAAACTGGAATAATTTACAGCATTTGAGTTATGAATAAATCTTAATTATATAACAATAAGAAAAAAAAGTCCCAGATGATAATGTGCAGTTTGAAACACTTTCTAAAAAGTGAAGAAAACCAAACAAACAATGTGTAACAGCATACCATTTACACTTTTTTAACGCTGTAAAAAAAGATGCCAATGGAATGAGAATATAGGATTCAGGATGATGGTTACCTCTAGTAGGAGGAAGACAGGTAGCAGAAGAAGTTGAAATCATAAGGAAAAATGTAGGCTAAAGGTCAAGGCCTTCACTTTTGTTTGGTATGATGTTCTTGTAGGTGTTTATTTAATTATTGTAAATAACCAGTTAAATAAAATCAGGTCATGTAAAGGCCAATGATGAATGTATCATGTACCAATGACCCAATGGTACCAGACCTTCTGCCCAATTTTGACCCAATTTTGGCACCAGAGGTCCAATTTTAAAAAAGTAGAATGCATGCATATTCCTCTTCCCAACTTTTCAACTTTTCAAATAAAAAGTACTGATTTTCTATAGAATTTAGAATGGTAAAGTAACTTGGGACCAAGGGAAAAATCATCAGTTTATATTTGCTAGGACAAAAGGCCAGTTCCTTCCAAGTAAGATTTTTTAAAACTCTTAGACTTTAGCTTTGAAGATGGCAAAGTATTAATACGTAAGCTCAGCTCTTCTACATTTTTAAAAAACTGTTTTGCATTCCATAAGCCCATGGACATTAAAAAGGTTTAAGTTTGCAAGTGAATCTTGGAAAGTGTTAAAATGGCTTATTTTTGCCTTCCCTGATATAAATTTGACTGAATTTTTTCACCAAATAGACCATGTTCATTTTTATTAAATACCTGTTGAGGTAGCTAACCTGTTTTATGATCGCCTCAAATGTTCTGGATCTGATAATTCCTTGAGTATTTACATCCATAACCTTTTCACTCAGTTTATGTTTTGTAGATTTGCAAAAAAGCTCTGTAAATATCCTTGACATGGAAAAAGTTACATCAGTACAATATTTATCATACTTAGTTGAAGTTATCAAAAAGTCCTAACTGAAATACAAATTTGCATCCAATAACTGTGTTGACTTTCTAGTTCTGAAATTTCTTCAGTTTTAAGGTGATAATGGAAATTGTTTCAAATATGTATTTAGTTAGTATTAATGAATAGTCAGTATTCTTGCTTAATGGGGAGTTGAAGAAACTATTTTTAATAAGCAATTATTAGTGTATACATTTTATGTATGTCAAATTAAAAGTTGCAAAAAGAGATTTGTATATATGTTCAAATTAAAAGATTAAAATAATATAAGATTTCATTTTAAAACAAGTTTATTTAGTTCAATATAAAGAAAACTTTAAGAATATATAGTATGGTTATTTGGAAATTATAGCAAAGACATGAAAGTGAAAAATGAATGGATGGCTGATATGTGGCTGACATTGCTTCAGGTGATGGAACAGCATTAAATCTTTCACCAAACAAGTGGTCCTTGACTTACAATGAGCCAACTTATGATTTTTTTGACTTTACAAAGGTGCAAAAGTGATATGCATTCTATAGAAACCATAGAATTTTTGAATTTTGAGTTTTGATCTTTTCCTGGGCTAGCAATATGAGTTTTGATACTTTTTTGTAATGCTGGGCAGCAGCTGTGAGCTGTCACTCTTAGTGAGCCACACCATCACAAGGGTAAACAACCAATACATTTACAACCATTCCATATCCATACAACCATTTTGCTTTTCACTTTCAGTACAGTGTTCAATAAATTATACAGATATTCAATACTTTGGTGTTAAATGATCTTGTCCAACTGCAGGTTAATGTAAGTATTCTGAGCATGTTTAAGGTCAGCTAGGCTGATATCATGCTCAGTAGCTTAGGTATACTAAGTGCATTCTCAATTTATGATATTTTTAACTTATAATGGGTATATCAGATGTAACCTCATTGTAAGTCAAGGGAGTTCTGTGATTTATTTTCTTTCTTTCTTTCTTTCTTTCTCTCTTTCTTTCTTTCTTTCTTTCTTTCTTTCTTTCTTTCTTTCTCTCTTTCTTTCTCTCTCTCTCTTTCTTTCTCTCTCTCTTTCTCTCTTTCTTTCTTTCTCTCTCTCTTTCTCTTTTTTTTGTCATTTTTTTAATTTAAATTTTATTTATTTATTTTTTTCAGTGTTACAAGATTTATTGTTTTCTTTCTTTCTTTCTTTCTTTCTTTCTTTCTTTCTTTCTTTCTTTCTTTCCTTCCTTCCTTCCTTCCTTCCTTCCTTCCTTCCTTCCTTCCTTCCTTCCTTTCTTTCTTTCTTTCTTTCTTTCTTTCTTTCTTTTTTCTTTCTTTCTTTCTTTCTTTCTTTCTTTGTTTCTTCTTGCCTTCCTCCCTCCCTTCCTTCCTTCCTTCTGAACAAGTTGTATTATAAGATTCTCAGATTCTGTGAAATATCAATGGGTCTTTAATAGATGAAAAGTGTTTAGGGGTCAGGAGGGAAGATTTTAATAACTTTCAGGTTACTAAGAGAACCTGATGCAAACTTCATAATAACTTAATTAATGTATTCCATACGTCAGGCTAAATTAAAAGCAATTTATATGTCTTAAGCCATTCAATTCAACAATTCTGAAGCAGAAAAATTTTGCAAGTTATATACCTGATAAGTGGCTTGTATCCAAAATATATAAATAACTATGACAACTCAATAGTAAAAAGACAACCCTGAAAATGGGGCAAAGGATGTGAGTACACATTTCTTGTAAGAATATACTGCTATTTTCATTTTATAGAAAAGGAAACTGAGGCACGGGGTAGCTGAAAAGATTGTCCATGGTGACAGAGTCAGGATTTGAAACTATGAAAACTGGATCATAACTTGTACATGATGATTAAATCTTGAGGTTATTCTCTTCACGGTATTAAATTCATTTTCAGAATTCAGGATGATATTTCTCCAGAAGAGTCTTAAGTATCACTGTTTAAAAACCTGCATTACTTTGACTACAAGTCAATTGTTACTTTTTTTTTAGGATTTATTTTTATTTTATTTATTTGAGATAGAGAGAGACAGAGCGAGCGAGAGTGCATGAGAGGAGGGAGGTCAGAGGGAGAAGCAGGCTCCCTGCTCTGTGACTCCATCCTGGCACTCCAGGATCATGACCTGAGCCAAAGGCAGTAGCTTAACCAACTGAGTCACCTAGGCACCCCAATGTTATGTTTAAACTAAGATTTTTTGTTGCCGTTTTTGTTGTTTTTAAAGGGATGGCAAAAAGTTGACGTAGAGGCATTTAATTCTTAAAATTCAGTCTATTTTACTGGCATGTGGTGGTACTGATACCTACTTCCTGCCTAGAAATTTACCTTTGTATCTGTACAAATCTGTTAAAACTCAGGCCTCAAAACCACAATCCAACAATGAGCAGAAGCGATGCTGTTAACTTAACAATAATTCTGAGGTACCAACTCCCGGGATCAAAAAAACCAAGGTAAAGAGAATTTATCTTTTTCTAGCAAGTGTGGAACAAGCCAAAAATGAATGTCTCAATTGTAAAGGACAGTAAAAGGAGACAATATAATGAATATCTTTGGGTAAAGATTTCCATACTTTTCTCTTTTCTATCCTCATACTTCCCTTTCCATTCTTTTCCTCATTTCCCCTCTCTGGTTTACAGATATTTAAGAGACTACTGTACACACAAGTCCTGCAACTGAGTACTTAGAGAATATATGGAATAAAAATTTTCATCAGGAGACCAGTTTACTACAAATTACTTAGTATGAATTTTAGATAACAATACATATTGGTAAGATAAATATATATGCTGTTATTTTAGCTAAATTTAGAGAGGTCATTCATCTCTATGATTCACATAATTAACTAGCCTCAGAGAATTTCTTTTAGTGGCTTAGAACAGTGTCAATATAAACATTGAGAAAATAATTATCTTGATAAAATTGTAATAAAATATAATATTTCTTATTGGCACCAAAATGGGACTAGATAAATTTACCTGATTGTGCAATTCATGTTATTCTCCTTTTATATGCTCTTAATTAGAAAGCATCTGGCAAATGAACACCTGAGCAGCAGAAAGGTACTAGGATGGAATAATAGCTCTTCTTATTGTTTAATGGGCTGTACTGAAACAACTTCTTCAGATCATGAAACCTTTTGATTATTACCAAATAATTAGTGCTGCAAAGCACCATTAAGTTAAGTTTTTTCATTCACCTGCATTAAAGAGAATAATGAAGGGAAAACTCACAGAGCTTGGCTTACTTTCTGGTGTCAGAGAAGGTTATCTCAGTTTATAGTTTCCCTAGAACCTGATGGTTATGCTGCTACAACAAAGTGATTTATACTCATTTCCGAGTGCCCCAGTGTTTGCTTGACATCACATCTTTTCAAAATTGTACATACAAAGTTCTGTTATATTCTTCCCATCAAGACCTACTTATATTTTTGATAATTACTGGACTCATTCATTCTTTAAGTAGTGTTTCTTGACTACAGTCTTATGGGTGAAGGAACTGTTGGGCTTGTGAATAAGATTACTGAAATTCCTGTAAGATGTCACTTAGTAAGAGTTTATCAAACTTCACCCAAGCCTCAAAGATTTAATCAATCCATAAGTATTATAGTCAACTGGAGCATAGCATATTGGCCATATACAGTTTACTGATTACCAAGGTTATTGAATTTTTGAGGTAAAAACTCGATTCTGTTGAACTAGAGAGTATCTCAGAGCAGATAAGGAGTGACTAATGTCAGCCACCTTGATGGTTCTGCTTACTGGGTTGAAGTCTCATTAAATTGATCTAAGCATGAAAAAAGCACAGATCCAAGTTTCAACCACTCAATAATTAAGGAGGGACTATAAGATACATATAAAAATAACTATGCATCACTGAATGCAATTTGATCCATTAATTAATTAACTAATTAAGCAAATATTTCTTGAAAGCTTATTACATGCCAAGCAATATTCTAAATCTAGACATAACAGCAATAAATGGAAAAAGAAAAACCTTTGTTCTGATGATGCTTTCTTTCTAGTGTTCTATTTGAGTCATGGAACAGAGTATGTTTTAGGTGTTTCAATATTTAAGTATATTATTGCATTTTATTAATATAGTTTTTCAACTATTTGAGTTTAATTTGCCTCAGTTTATCAATAAATTTTACTTTTTAAATTGAAGCTATGAAATCTTCATATTTAACCAAAGCAAGTATATAACAGTTTGAAACTTCTATTATCTGTAAAGCAAATAGGCTTATAATCCTTTTTATTTATATCCAGGTTGTTATCTCAGATATCATACCTCCATGAGGCATATGATGGCTTTGTATTCTGTTCAAAATGTGTTCATAATTGATTTCTCCTAGAAATCCTCAAAAACTTCTAAGACAAATTTCTGTTTTACAATGGCTGTAAGAAATCCTCTACTGCCAGATGTACTGTTATTTTGTGTGACATTATGAAAGCAGAAATGCCAAAAGTGAGATATCAAAGGGCTACTCTGTTCATGTAAAGATAAAAACAAAGGAAACCACCATGTGGATGGAGAAAGCAAGGAAACCATAAAATCTTAACCTTAGCATTAGATAGCAGAAGAAAAAAGAAAGTGTATTTCCTGTGGGAATTTGAGCCACAACCAGATTTATGTTTTGAATTTACACCAATAATGTGGTCCAAAAACTCATAAAGAAATTGTAATTTAAAATCTGTTTATCCCAACAATGATCATTATTAATGATTATTAATATGACATTATTAATTATAAAATGCAAACTGATTTAAGAGATACAAAAATGTTAAAAATGCATTTTATATTTAATAAAATATAATCAAACTTATGCTACATAAACTATAATATTCCCAATACAAAATTATAAAATACTTATATCTCAGATAAGGAAGTCAACTTTATGTAAAAAAAGTAGTATAAAACTTTCATCTACAAACACCTTTTATCTAGACATATCTAAAATAACATAAAATGTTGTAATGATCAAACATACAGGCACTTTATGAATTACTTTTCTGCATTGCATACCCATTCATTTGTTTTAGTAATTTATATATTGAAGTGGTTAGTTTTCTCTTCTCCCTACTTGTAGTCTAGGTGTCCTCAAAGTTGGCAAGCATTTTTTATTTCTTGTCACAACCTACCCAGTAGCCCCTACTTCAGTGAAGAATACTCAGGGAATGCTGAGTTTATAAAATGTAATATTTATTTCCTTTTTTTATGAAAAATACATAACATTATAAGTAGTCAATAGTATTACATTAGTTTTACTAAAAGTAACAATGAAAACACTATTATTTTGAAAGGTGTATTTTTGAAATTGCTTTTCTCTTAAAGATAGTATCTTTTCTACCAGAGCCTAACTGTGGCAGATACTTTCCTTTGGAACACTTTCAATACATCTAAAGAACTGTTTACATCAAAAAGAAATAGTTTATGGGTGGAGGATTCAAGATGGTACTGTAGGAAGATTCTGAGTTCACCTTCTTCTACACAAACACACAACTACAAATGGGGTGATTTTCTCAAAAAAGGTCCTGAAAACTGAAATGAACAGAGCCTCTGCAATGAAAGACAAAGAACCAGCATTGAGATGGGTAGAAGTGGTAGAAACAAGGCCTTGCTGAAAGAAGAAAAACCAGGAACAGCAATCCACACTTGTGGAAGGATTTCAAAAGCAGAACTTCTCCCTGAACAGCAAGGGGTTGGCTTTCCACAGCAGGCACTCCAACTCTTAGATCACAAGAGAGACGAGCCCACAAAAATCTGGGCTTTGAAAATTAACAGGAAAACCATAGAGCCATAGGGAAAGGAGGACCCACTCTTAAAGGGCTCATGCATAGTCTCACTTGCCCTGAGACTCAATGTTAATACATTAATTGGAAAAGCATCCAGAACATAGGTGAAGGAGACACACTTGCTATTGCTGGGGTGTCTCCCAGAGAGGCAGAAACTGCTGAGATCCTTCCTGTTGACAGAGAAACTATCAGTTGCCATTCCTGCAGCAGAATCTACCTTGCTAGTGCCCATGCCAGTGGATGCCATCTTGGAACTCTCACTTTAACTTACTGATGCTGGTGGGGTACCCCACTGATATCCCTACCCAATAGCCACAGCCATGGCAGCTACCTCTGTGTGTCTCAGCCAGCTGGTCTGGAGGTAGAGACCCACCCACTACTGCAGCTGCAGCAGAGAGGGCAACCAGCAAGCTAGGCCAGGAAGAGAGCTTTTCGCACCACTACAGTTATAGCAGTGATGTTAGTACCCCACTCACCTGGGTAGGGGGAGAACTCACACATGACCACAGAGGCAGCACACTATACCAGTCCAACAAGGCTAGGGAGAACCCCTCCAGATAGCCATAGCCCCAGCCAGTCAGATTGGGGGTGAAACCCACACACCCACCCATCAGGCTTCAGTCAATGACCTACCACAATAGGTGGTTGCACACATCTCACACAGGAAATGCCCATTAAAAACCTGGATCTGGTGACCAAGGGGGACGATATACTTCTGGGCCTTGTGGGACATCTCTTACACAAAGCCACCCCTTTAATACTGGGAGAGGGAGTTGATTTGCCTAATACATTGAAACAAACACTGAGAATCAAATTGAAGAGACAGAGGAATATACATTCTATATAAATAAATAAATAAATAAATAAATAAATAAATAAATAAAACACAAATCTTCAGAAAAAGACCTTAATGGAACTGAGATAAGTAATCTACCTAATAAAGAGTTTAAGGTACTGGCCCCAAAGATAATCACCAAACTCTAGAGAATAATGAATGAATACAATGAAAACTTCAACAAAGACAGAAAATATAAGACAATACTAATAAGAGCTAAATAATACAGTAACTGAAATGAAAAATACTCTAGAAGGAATTAATAGCAGATTAGGTGATGCAAAATATTGGATTAGTGATCTGGAAGTCAAGGTCTGATTGGAGAATCACCCAATCAGAACAGCAAAAAGGAAAAAGAAGTAAAAAACACAAGGGTAGCTTAAGAGACCTCTGGAATAACATTAAGCAAGCTAACTTTTGCATTTAGGGCTTCTGGAAGGAGAAAAGGGAGAAAAGGGGGACAAACTATATTTGAAGGAATAATGACTGTAAACTTGCCTAACTTGGGTAAGGAAACAGATATCCAGGTCTAGGAAGCAGAGTCTCAAACAAGATAAACCCAAAGAGATTGACACCAAGACATAGTATAATTAAAATGGCAAAAGGTTGAGGTGCCTGGATGGCTCAGTTGGTTAAGTGTCTGCCTTTGGCTCAGGTCATAATCCTGGGGTCCTGGGATCAAGACCCACATTGGGCTCCCTACTCAGCAGGGAGTCTGTTTGTCCCTCTCCCTCTGCCACCCCCCCAATTTATACTCTCTCTTCCAAATAAATAAATAAACTCTTTTAAAAAAATCAGAGGGGGAGATGAACCATGAGAGACTGTGGACTCTGAGCAACAAACTGAGAGTTTTGGAGGGGAGAGGGTGGGTTGTTGGGCGAGCCTGGTGGTGGGTATTGAGGAGGGCAGGTATTGCATGGAGCACTGGGTGTGGTGCATGAACAATTAATCTTGTAACACTGAAAAAGTAAATAAAAGTATTTGGGGAAAAAATTTTAAAAAATAAGAACAAAATTTTGCAACCAAAAAAAGAATGGTAAAAGGTAAAGATAAAGAGGGAATCATAATAGCAACAAGAGAAAAACAACTAGTTACATACAAGGAGACCCCCATGAGGTTATGAACTGATTTTTCAGCAGATATTTTGTAGAACAGAAGGGATAGCATGATATATTCAAAGTGCTGAAAGGCAAAAACTCACAACTCATATACTACCTGGCAAGGTTCAGAATCAGAATTCAGAATCAAGGACAAATAAAAAGCTTCCCAGATGAGCAAAATTTAAAGAAGTTCATAAACACTAAACCAGAGAAGATTAAAGGGACTTAATCAAGTAGAAAAGTCCATAACTAGAAATAAGAAAATACATAAGAGAACAATAATATAATAAAAGTAATGGACCAAAAACTTATAAAGCTACTTAAAAGACAAAAGTAGTAAAATAAACTACAAGTACAATATATATATATATACACACACATACACACACACACACTAAAATAGACTGATACATATACTATATATATATGTTTATATATGTATATATATATATATACATATACACTATATATATCTATAACTTCTAACTGATACAGAAAAATAATATGAAAGGAATCCAAATATTACACTACAGAAAAGCATCAAACCACAAGTGAGGAAAGCAGAAAAGAAGGAACAGAGTAAAACTACAAAACAACCAGAGAAAAATGGACAAAATGTTAATAAGTACATAACTATCAATAATTACTTTAAATTTGAATGGACTAAATTCTCCAATCAAAAGACATAGGATGGCTGAATGGATACAAAATAAGAACCATTTATGCTGCCTACAAGAGATTCACTTCAGATATAAATGTATACACAGACTGAAAATAAAGAGATAGAAAAAGATAATCCATGCAAATGGAAATGAAAAAAAAAAAACAAAACCAGGGTAACAATACTTTATAACAGACAAAATAGAATTTAAAACAAAGATGAACAAGAGACAAAGAATTGTGTTATATAATGATAAAGGTATCAATCCAACAAGAAGATATAAGAATTGCAAATATCTGTGCAGCCAAAATAGAAACACCTAAATATATAAAGCAATTATTAACAGATATAAAGAGTAAAGTTGATAAGAATACAATAGTAGGGAAGTTTTAATTCCCACTGACATTAATGGATAGATCATCCAGTCAGAAAATCAGTAAGAAAACATTGACCTTTATACAACATACCAGATGGGCTTAATAGGTACATACAGAACATTCTACCCCCAAACAGCAAAATACACACTCTTTTCAAGTACACATGGGAACATTCTCCAAGACAGACAACAAATTAAGCCACAAAACAAGTTTCTAAAGATTTAAGATCGAAATAACATCAAGCATTTTTGCCAGTCATAGCAGTATAAAACTACAAATTGCCTACAAGAAAAAAAAAAGTGAAAAAACACAAACACATGGAGACTAAAAAACATTCAACTAAACCACCAATGAGTGAATAAAGAAACCAAAGAGGAAAGTGAAAAATATCTTGTGACAAATGAAAATAGAAACATAATGTTTCAAAATCTATGGACCTCAGCAAAAGCAGTTCTAACAGGGAAATTCATAGTCATACAGGCTTACCTCAAGAAAAAAGGAAAATCTCAAATAAACAATCTAGCTTTACACCACACATAAAGGAACTAGAAAAAGAAGAACAAGCAAAATCCAAAGTTGGTGGGAGAAAGAAAATAACAGATTAGAATGGAAATAAATGAACTAAGGACTAAAAAAATAGAAAAGATAATGAAAATAAGAGCTAGTTCTACAAAAAGGTAAAATTGATAGACCTTTAGCCAAACTCATAAAAAAAAAAAGAAATGGCCCAAATAAATAAAATCATAAATCACAGAAAAGCTACAACTTGTACACAGAAATATATAGGAAAATAAGGGACTATTTTAACAACAATATGTCAACAAATTGGACAACCTAGAAGAAACAGATACATTCCTAGAAATGTGATCATTCAAGATAAAATCATAAAGAAATAGAAATCTGAGTGCATCAGACACTAATAATGAAATTCAATCAATAATTAAAAACTTCCCAACAAACAAAAGTCTAGTACACGGCACTGTCACAGGTAATTTCTATTAAACATTTAAGGAAGAGTTAATACCTACCCTTCTCAAATTATTCCAAAAAATTGACGAGGCTGAAATGCTCTAAACTCATTTTGAGGCCAGCATTACTCTGATATTAAAAACCAGAGGAAAACACTACAAAATGAAAAAAAATAAAATTACAGCCAATATCACTGGTGAACATAGATGGGAAAATCCTTAACGAAGTACTGGCAAACTAAATTCAACAATACTTTAAAAGGATCGACTACACCATGATCCAGTGGGATATATTCTAGCAATGCCAAGATGGCTCAACATTCTAAATCAAATAATGTGATATACCACATTATCAGAACAAAGGATAAAAATAATATGATCATCACTAACACATTAAACAAAATTCAACATTCATTCATGATTAAAAACTCACAACAAAGTGGGAATTGAGGAAACATACCTCAACACAATAAAGGCCATAAATGACAAACACAAAGCTAACATCATTGTCAATGGTAAAAAGCTGAAAGTTTTTCTTCTAAGATCAGGATCAAGACATGGATGCTCACTCTCACCACTTTTATTCAATGTAGTACTGTAAATTCTAGTCACAGCAATTAAGCTAGCAAAAACATAGAAGTCATCAAAATTAGAAAAAAAGAAGTAAAACTCTCACTATTTGCAGATGACATGATGCTATATACAGAAAACCGTCAGAAGGGATGAATACCCAGCTTTTGCATCAGCATGGATGGGACTGGAAGAGATTATGCTAAGTGAAATAAGTCAAGCAGAGAAAGTCAGTTATCATATGGTTTCACTTACTTGTGGAACCTAAGGAATAGCATTGATAATGAATCACTCTGTTGTACACCTGAAAGTAATACTTTTTTAAAGATTTTATTTATTTATTTGAGAAAGAGAACACAAGTGTGAAGGAGGGGCAGAGACAGAAGGAGAAGGAAACTCTCCTGCAGAACAGAGAGCCCAATGCAGGGCTCAATCTCAGGACCCTGGAATCGTAACTTGAGCCAAAGGCAGATGCTTAACTGACTGAGTCACCCAGGTGCCCCATCCTGAAAGTAATATTACACTGTATGTTAACTAACTGGAATTTAAATAAAAACTTTTTTAAAAAAAGCTTTTTCATAGACTAGGAAACTATGAACAAAATGAAAAGGCAACCTATAGAATAAAGAGATGATATTTGCAAATGATATACCTGATAAGAGGTTTTCATCTTAAATACATAAAGAACTCATATAAGTCAATATCAAAAAGAACAAATAATCTGATTAGAAAATGGACAGAAGACTTGAATAGATATTTTTCCAAAGAAGCATATAGATGGTCTACAGACATATGAAAAGATGCTCTACATCACCAATCATGAAGGCCATGCAAATCAAAACTACCATGAGATATCACCTCATACCTGTCAGAATGGCTAGTATCAAAAAGACAAGAAATTTTAGGGGCGCCTGGGTGGCTCAGTCATTAAGCGCCTGCCTTTGGCTCAGGTCATGATCCCAGGGTTCTGGGATGGAGCCCCGCATCGGGCTCCCTGCTGGGCGGGAAGCCTGCTTCTCCTGCTACCATTCCCTCTGCTTGTGTTCTCTCTCTGGCTGTGTTTCTCGCTGTCAAATAAATAAAATCTTTAAAAAAAAAAAAAAGACAAGAAATTTCAAAAGTTGGTGAGAATGTAAAAATGGAGAACTGGGAACTCTCGTAAACTTTTGGGGGAATATAAATTAGTGCAACCACTCTAGAAAATAGTCTGGAGGTTCCTTAAAAAATTAAAAATATAACAGTTAAGATGTTGGAGTGGTAGGAAGATTCTGTGTTTGTCTTGTCACTTGAACAAAGCTAGATAAATATCAAATCATTCTGAACACTCAAGAAATTGATCTGAGGACTGACAGAACAAACTATACAACTAGAGGGAGAGAAGGGGCCATATTGAGCAAGGTAGGAGGTGCAGAGGCAGGATCAAGGGGAGAAAATGAATGTGGATGCTGTGGAGGGGAGGGAATCCTGATCACAGAGAGGAGAAAGAGAGAGAGAGAAGAAAGGAGCACACAGGGGATTGCACAAGGAAAACACGAAGTCATTGGGAAAATGAAAGGAGCTGATTGTCATGAGTTTTAACGACCAGTAGAGCTCCAAGATGGAGTTTTAGAGGTCTGCCTAGTGGTTGGTGTTGAGCCTGGCAGGCACTGCAGTGTTCCTATGGAGAAAGAGAGCAGAGGGCTGAGAGCAATAGTGGGATCTGAGGTTCCCCAGGGATGTACTGGGAGAGGTGATTCCCTCTTATTGGAATACATCTCGGAGATGTAGCATTGTATCTCTAGGGACAAAAGAGTCATTGTGCACCAATAGGCTTCCTCCTCCATACCTTAAGCATAGGAGCAGAGATGCCCACTAACTGCAACTGACCTGGATTCAGGTTTTTTGCTGCACTTTACTCTAAAATCCAACCTCCTGTGCATTAGTGCAACTGCCCTTCCAGAACAAACTGGCACCAGCCCCAGCACAGGAGACCCTTCCCAGAGGACCAACATAAGTCCACACCATGCGGGGTCCCTAAAGTTTGGAGTTTTGAAACTCAGCCAATGTGCTTAGGATAAAACACAGGTGCACTGTGCTGCTTGAGGGGAAGGTGGCCTGGACACAGACAGGGTGAAGTCAGGAACCTGAGGGGATGGGTGGGACACATGAGGGGATATTGTTTGCTCTTCTGTGAGGGTTTCCCAGATGGTGGTGGGCACAAATTCCCCTCTTCTGAGAGGATAGAGAGGGCTAGTTCCATTTTTCTCCCCAACCCACCAGCACAGGCTGACTTCAGTGAGCAGCATAGTACCAACAGTGAAGGCCCAAGCTGCTTACACCAAGTCCCACACCCCTTCACTCTGCAGGTGCTTATTTACTAGGACCAGTGTGTCTGAGAGTCAGAGCATCAGTGGGCCCCTCACCCAGCAAAAATGCCCTACACACATGAAGTCTGCTGATTACAGAGTGCTGCAAAGCTTCAGCTCTATGGGAAATAGGATTAAGCCTCCTTTAACAAGCACATGAGAGCACACTTGGTTAAAACTCACCACACAGTAGACAAGGTCCAAACACTGTCCACTGCAGGCAAGGAGAAATTCTGCCTGAGGACTGACCTGAGGAAAAGAACAGCCAAAACACAACAGCAGAGTTCACACAGCATACACAGAAACACTTCCTGAAGCAACAGGACCTGGACAGTATGTGATCTCTTCTTATTATTGCCTTTACTCACAGGATCAGGAAAGATAAACAGGCTTTCCTAACATGCAGAAGAAGACAGAGACCTCACAAAATGCCAAGATGGATGAACTTATCCCCAAAGAAAGAACAAGAAGAGGTCACAGCCAGGGGTCTAATTGAAACAAATATAAGCAATATGCCTGATCTAGAATTTAAAACAACAATCAGAAGGATGTTAGCTGGGCTTGAGAAATGCATAAAAGACACCAGGAAGTCCCTTACTGGAGAGATAAAAAACCTAAAAATTAATCAGTCTAAAATTTAAAAAGAAAAATGCTATAACTGAGAGGCAAAACCAACTGGATGTAATGATCACAAGGACAGAAGAAGGAGAGGAATGAATAGGTGATAAAGATGATAAAATTATGGAAAATAATGAATCTGAAAAGAAGGGGAAAGGAAAAGTATTGGATCATGAATACAGACTCAGGGAACTCAGCCACCATAAAGTACAATAGCATTTGTGTCACAGAGGTCCCAAAAGAAGAGAAGACAGAAAAAGAGACAGAGAAAGAGATTTATTTGAGCAAATTATAGCTGAAAACTTCCCTAATCTGGAGAAGGAAACAGACATTCATATCCAGGAGGCATCAAAATCAATAAAAACAGGGCAACACCAAAACATGTCATGGTAAAATTTGTAAAATACAGAGATAAGGAAAAAAATCTTAAAAGCAGCAAGGGAAAAGAAATCCTTAACTTATAAGGGAAGGCAAATAAGGTTAGCAGCTTATCTCTCCACAGAAACTTGGCAGGCCAGAAGAGGGTAGCATGCTGAATATGCTGAATGGGAAAAATATGCAGCCAAGAATACTTTATCTAGAAAGGCTGTCATTCAGAAGAGAAGGAGAGATAAAGAGTTTTCCAGCCAAACAAAAACTAGAGGAGTTTGTGACCACTAAACCGGTCCTGCAAGAAATATTACAGGGGGCTCTTCAAGTAGGAAAGAAATACCAAAAGCAACAAAAACTGTAAAGGAACAGGGATAATCTCCAAAACAATGACTTTACAGGTGCTACAATGGCACTAAATTCATATCTATCAAGAGTCACTCTGATATATATGGACTAAATGATCCAATCAAAAGACATAGTGTATCAGAATGGATTAAAAACAACAACAAACAAGACTCATATATCTATATACTGCCTACATGACTTTCATGGGAAATCTAAAGACATGGGCAGATTTAAAGTGAGGGGGTGGAGAACCATTTATCATGCTAATAGATGCCAAAAGAAAGCCAGAGTAGCCTTACTTATATCAGACAAACTAGATTTTAAACAAAAGACTATACTAAGAGAGGAAGAAGGGCACTATAACATAATAAAGGGGTCTACCAAAATGAAGATCTAGCAATTTTAAATATTTATGTCCCCAACCTGGGAGCACTCAAATATATAAAGCAATTAATAACAAACATAAAGAAACATACTGGCAATAATATAACAATAGAGGACTTTAATACTCTACTTACAGCAATGGACAGATCATCTAAACACAAAAATCAAGGAAACAATGGCTTTGAATGAAAACTGGGCCAGATGGACTTAACAGTTATATTCAGAACATTTTATCCTAAAGCAGCAGAATACACATTCTTTGTTTTTTTATACTTTTTTTTTTTTTAAGGTTTTATTTATTTGACAGAGGGAAACACAGCGAGAGAGGAAACACAAGCAGAGGGAATGGTAGCGGGAGAAACAGGCTTCCTGCCGAGCAGGGAGCCCGATGCGGGGCTCAATCCCAGGACCCTGGGATCATGACCTGAGCCGAAGGCAGATGCTTAACGACTGAGCCACCCAGGCGCCCCTACACATTCTTTTTGAGTGCACATAGGACATTCTCCAGAGTAGATCACATCCTGAGTTACAAATCAGGCCTCAGCAAATACAAAAAGATTGAGATCATACCATACATATTTTCCAATCACAATGTTATGAAACTGGAAGCCAATCACAAGAAAAAATTTGGAAGACCACAAATACATCGAGGTTAAAGAAGAACCTACCAAAGCATGAATGGACTAACTAGGAAATTAAAGAATAAATAAAAACTACATGCAAAGGGGCACCTGGGTGGCTCAGTGGGTTAAAGCCTCTGCCTTCGGCTCAGGTCATGATCTCAGGGTCCTGGGATCGAGCCCCGCATAGGGCTCTCTGCTCAGTGGGGAGCCTGCTCCCCCCCCCCCCCCCCCC
>CM053604.1:153384532-153402198 GCA_028646535.1 Procyon lotor
ATCATGTGGTTCTTGTTCTTTCATTTATTAATATATTGTATAACATTGATTGATTTGCAGATGTTGAACCAATCTTGCAGACCAAGAATAAATTCCACTTGGTCATGATAAATAATCCTTTTAATGTACTGTTGGATACCATTGGCTAGTATCTTGGTGAGAATTTTTGCATCCATGTTCATCAGGAATATGGGTCTTTAATTCTCCTTTTTGATGGGGTCTTTGCCTGGTTTTGGGATCAAGGTAATGCTGGCCTCATAAAATGAATTTGGAAGTTTTTCTTACATTTCTTTTTCTTTTCTTTTTTTTTTTTTTTGGAAGAGTTTCAGGAGAATAGGTATTAATTCTCCTTTAAATGTTGGGTAGAATTCCCCCGGGAAGCCATCAGGCCCTGGGCTCTTGTTTGTTGGGAGATTTTTGATGACTGCTTCAATTTCCTTACTGGTCCTGGGTCTATTCAGGTTTTCCATTTCTTCCTGGTTCAGTTTTTGTAGTTTATACATCTCTAGGAATGCATCCATTTCTTTCAGATTGTCTAATTTTTTGCCATTTAGTTGCTGATAATATGTCCTTATAATTGTTTGTATTTCTTTGGTGTTGGTTGTGATCTTTCCTCTTTCATTCACGATTTTACTAATTTGGGTCCTTTGTCTTTTGTTTTTGATAATTCTGGCTAGAAGTTTATCAATCTTATTAATTCTTTCAAAGAACCATCTCCTACTTTCTCGTTGATCTGTTCTACTGTTCTTTTGGTTTCTATTGCATTGACCTGATTTTATTAATTTGGGTCCTTTCTCTTTTGTTTTTGATAATTCTGGCCAGAAGTTTATCAAATCTTATTAATTCTTTCAAAGAACCATCTCCTACTTTCTCATTGATCTGTTCTACTGTTCTTTTGGTTTCTATTGCATTGACCTCAACTCTGATCTTTATTATTTCTCTTCTTCTGCTGGGTTTAGGCTTTATTTGCTATTCTTTCTCCAGCTCCTTTAGGAATAGGGCTTGTATTTTAGACCTTATTTCTTGAGAAAGCTTGTATTGTTATATAATTTCCTCTTAGGACTGCCTTTGCCTCATCCCAAAGATTTTGAACAGCTGTGTTTTCATTTTCATTTAATTCCATTAACTTTTTAATCCTTCTTTAATTTCCTGGTTGACCTATTCATTCTTTAGTAAGATGCTCTTTAGCCTCCATATATTTGAGTTCTTTCCTCTTGTGACTGAGTTCTAGTTTCAAAGCATTATGGTCTGAAAATATGCAGGGAATGAGCCCAATCTTTTGGTGCTGGCTGAGACCTGATTTGTGACCCACTACATGATCTATTCTGGAGAATGTTCCATGTGCATTTGAGAAGAATGTGTATTCTGTTGCTTCTGTTGAGAAGAATGGTGTTCTGCATTTGGGATGCAATGTTCTGAATATATTTGTGATGTCCATCTGGTCCAGTGTGTCATGTAAAACCTTTATTTCTTGGTTGATCTTTTGCTTAAATGATCTATCCATTTCAGTGAAGGGGTGTTAAAGTCCCCTACTATTATTGTATTACTGTTGATGTTTTTCTTTGATTTTGTTATTAATTGGCTTATATAATTGGCTGCTTTCATGTTAGGAGCATGGATATTTACAATTGTTAAATCTTGTTGAATAGACCTTTTAAGTATGATATAATGTCCTTCCTCATCTCTTATTATAGTCTTTGGTTTAAAATCTAATTTGTCTGATATAAGGATTGCCACCCCAGCTTTCTTTTGATGTCCATTAGCATGGTAAATTATTTCCCAACCCCTCACTTTAAATCTGGAGGTGTCTTTTGTTGTAAAGTGAGTCTCTTGTAGATAGCATATTGATGGGTCTTTTTTTTTTTTATCCATTTTGATACCCTGTATCAAACATTTAGTTCTAAATTTTAACTCTTAGATATTGACAAAAACAGCATTGAGCTCTTTGACTTAACCTTACTGACTTCCCTATCATTATACCTATTCCTTTTCTGTTATTTTACATTCTTTCTCTTTGCCTTTGGTGCCAATTTTATTAATTTTTATTTTCTGACATAAAAATCTTCTGACTACTAATTTCTCCCCTTTGCTATCTATTAATAGTATTTCTTGACAGCTCTGTGTGATTAATGACAGCTTTGTAAAATAAATGTTTCACATGCAGCAGTAATTTGAAAATACTGCTTGAAGTAAATACTTGTAGAGACCTAAAACTTTTAGGATTTTTGGCAGATGAACGTGATTTTGTTTGGAAACCTGCATAATCCAAGTTGGAAAATGTATATTCAAAAAGTGCTTTTTTGTTGACATTCCTCGGTTTGTTCAGATATGAATACTTTCTATGTTTATAACAAGAGAGACAAGCTATGTGCATTTTGCTAATAGGCTACCACAGGAGCTGACCAAATCACAGGAGACCCCAATACATTTAACGATGAATTTCATAGTAGGTTCTCAGTGATTATTGTTGACTAGTTGACTTACTGCACTTATTTGTTATTGATCATTGATTTCTTTTTCTTCAGCATGAAATATGCATTGCTTTCTTCCCTTTTTTATTAAATATGAAATTCTCATACCTGTTTATCTAATGGAACAGATACCTAGAAAGCTTTTGTTTTCAAGTGTTATAAAATGTCACAGTTACCCAGGTCTCTAGAGTTTTAATAATCGGTTCTCTAATGCTGTAAGAATCTTCACACAGCTTATTAATATGGGCAGATTTCTATATCTTCTTCCCTTTTCTTGACTTAATTAACAAAGCTCCATATTGAGAGTGGAAGAGAAAGACCAGTCTTATTTATCAGTACAACTTAATCACAAACCAACATTAAAAAGGAACATTAACTATAAAATATTGCAGCTACCTCACTGAATATCTCACCAATTGGGCATGCCATCTCTTAAGATCTTGGAACATAGCTTTCAGATGATTGTTACTAAGCATTTTCACAAGTGAATGTGTAGCAATATTTCCTCTCCAGTGCAAATGTATTCTAACTGAGCTGAGTGCACAGCACACATGGGGCTCAGTCTCATGACCCTGAGATCATGACCTGAGCTGAAATCACGAGTCAGACACTCAATCAAGTGAGCCAACCAGGCATCCCTAACTCATGATTCCCTGGTATAAGCATTTTAAGTTCTAATTAAATAAAAATCCTGCAAAGGCTTGCCATTACATGACTTCTTAGCTGAACATATATGATTTTACAGGTAGGAACTCAAGTTTATGTTCTAGCCTCATCTCCTGACACTTGACCTCATTTAGTCCACTGCAACATTAGACTGAGCTACTCACTGTGACTATGCTACACTGAGCCTAGGTGTTCTTCTTCCTTTCTATTTGGTCAATTTTTGCTTATTTTCAGCTCCAATGTTGACACTACTCTGAAGCATTTCCTATTTTCCATGAAGAATTAGTCACTCCTGCTTTTCTGTCAGCATATACATGACATAACATCATATTGTCATAATTAGTTATTTGCCCATTTCCCCCTCTTCAAGTGTGGTAATCAGAGCTCATACTCTGTCCATCTCCAAGTACAGCACCTGCATATTGTGAAGGCTCCTCAATAATAATAAATAGATGGCTCTTATGCTCTTGTCAATATTTTTGTTTTGGTATTATTTTATAAACTACTACTCTCTATATCTGGGACACTTTTCTTAAAATATTTTATTAAATAAAATAGCATATAATTTGGGATGCGCTTTTTGCCTTAAGAGCTTAAAGCTGACATAAATATGGAATTAAAAAATAGAAAGGATGATGCACAAAAACCAGCCTATTCAAAAACTATGGGTTATATTACACATTCCATACAGAAAAGTAGTCTCTGCAAGTCATATAAGAGGCATCCATTCTGTAGAGAAGTAATACAATATCCTTTCCTAGTGGTTAGGAACTTTGAAAGTCACAGAAGTCTTCTTAAGGGCCCAATGAAATATTTCTTAATGAAGTTTAATTCTGTTTCTTGGTTTATTCCTCAAGGGTAATTGATAGTGGCTGAGCCTCATCAATCAATTAACAAATCAGCAAGTATTATTTATTGAGTTCTTACTACACAGACATCACTGTAATTACAAAATTGGGAAACATAAGCTGTAGAAGACATCAGTTGTTCTTTTGCAGTTTTCATTTCCCTATGATATGCTCCATGGAAAAATCATTTATTAATTAATCTAAAAATATTTACTGAGAATCGGATTTGTTCTAGGGACTGAGCAAAGCACTAGGGTTACAGGAAGAAGATTTGATCTCTTTAATAAACACAAAACAGTCTATCCTCTCCCAAAAATACAGCCTTCTTAATATGAACACTTGCACCAAAATGCCATGAGTTGTGTTTGAGGCATGGATGGTGACTACATTCCATAGCTACAGAAGTCAGGGTTGTTACAGTAGTATTGATTGTTGCATGTATCAGTTACCCATTGCCATGAAAATGTTATATATCAAAGACCCACAAAACTTAGTAGATTAAGTCAACAAGCATTTATTATTTCTTTCAAACTTATAGGTAAGTTGCTCCTGCTGAGACAAAGCTTGCAAAGTTTACTCATGTTTCTTTGGTTAACTGTTTGTTGATAAGGCTCTTTCACATGCCTGGGTTCCTATCTAAGAAAACTGACTGGGCTTTGCTTAATGTTAATGCCTTACTTTCTAGCAACGTACTCTGGGCATGTCAGCATGTTATCAAGGTAAAGGCAGAAGAGCAAAATGAAGAAAGATAGAGAAGAAATGAGTAAGAATTTTTTTCATATCTCTACTTGAACCAAATTTACTAATGTACCATGAACCAAAGTAAGTGACTTGAACAAGCTAAGAGAGTACATAATAAAGGACATACATACAGAAAGGCATGAAAAATTTGACCCTAATATGATCAATCTGCCATGCTAGAGGAGCTAATCACTGAGGAGTAGATTCTAAGCCAAAATGCCTAGAACCCTTATGTTAAAGATTTTTTTAATCCTTCACCTTTAAAACACAGGAGTTAAGGGAGTCTAGATTGACTCTGATTAGAACAGATGATGATTTGCTGGACATGACCACAGACTCACTAAGTGCATATGAGCATCCTGTACCAAGTGAATCTTTCTGGCCAGAGACAGGCTATAGGAATATGAAGGAGCTAATTATACCACAAATCTACCCACCAAGTTCATGTCTACATTTTAGTAATAATGGTAATTCTCTGTTCCAGCTGCTACCTTTATGTGTCTCTTTTTGGAAGGGTAATTTCCTAGGGTCACACTTAGTTAAGAAACCATCATGTCTAGAAGACCTGAGTTACTGGCTTTTTTTGAATTAAATCTTGTAGGTTGAATTGTGTTTTCCAAAGAGATATGTTGAAGATATTACTTTCAGTACTTAGAATGTGGCCTTATTTTGGAAATAGGATCATTGCAGATGCAATTTGTTAAAGCGAGGTATACTAAAGCAGGGTTAACCCTTAATTCAACATGACTGATTCCTTAAAGGAGAGGGAAGAGAAGAGAAACACAGAAAGGAAAGTGCCATATGAAGACATGGAGAAACCTAGGGAGAAGATAATCATGAGATAACAGAGGCAGAGATAGGAGAGATGTTCTATAAGTCAAGGATTGCCAGGAATTGCCAGTAACTGCCCGAAGTGAAGAGAGATGCATTAAACATATTGTCAGAGCTCTCAGAAGGAACCAACCCTGCTGACACACTGATTTTGGATTTCTAGCCTTCAAAAATTTGAGAGAATGCATTTCTTGGTTTTAAGTCATTCAGTTTGTGGAGCTGACTTTGGAATTGGGCAATAAGTAGGACTAGCCCAAGGAGAGTTGTTTGGGACATGTTACCAGTGTCTAAAGCTCTTCAGAACTAGAACTACCATTTGTTCAACCTCCTCTATAACCAACTCTCTAGATATGGCATAGCTTTCAAAAAATCTCAAAACTCTTATCTTATTCAGACCATTTTCCCAGGACTATTGGAGCTACTCACTGTGTACCCGTGTTTCTAAGAGAATGCTAACCCCGGTGATTTCAGGGTGATCAGCCCATCCCATTTTTATTGTGAAATTTTTGGTTATTATTCTAGCTTTAAAAATCAAACATTTAATCTCTGACTATTCTGGTAGGGCCACTTGCTAACTATCCATCCAAATGACTTTACCTTTTGAGGGTTTGAGCAAGTCCCATGGCCTCCTATATTTCTTCAAGCACTATACTCTCTACAGAATGCTTCTTTTCTCTGACTCCTTTAGCCTTTATTACAAGTACCCCCAGGAGAGCCTGTTGGCTTATAATGTTCTCTAGTTCTTGTCTCACAACCACTTTAAGCTTTGACTTCTTTTTAAATTCCCAAGGTGCCTAGCACATTGTAAGGAACATATTGGTGCTGTTAGCTTACTGATTAACTGATTCTTGACCTTTTTATCAGAACAGTTATTGTCATAAATCCATGGAGAAAATTCTCTGGAGGTTTATTGGTGGTGGCAGGAGGGGGGTAGTTAAATAAAAGGGAAGGAAAGCATTTCTTCCCACCTTCCCACCACAGAGCTGGTGTGGCAGCTGTCTCTTTGTTCCAAGTACTATCTCATTCTAGCCTTTGACCAAAGGGCCTGGAATGATTATCATTAAAGTTACTTATAACTATTTTTAAGAGATACTAAGTTCTAACAGGTAAATAGAAGATCTAACACATTGAAAAGCCAGAATAGGAGACATGCTATGAATAAGTATTACCTTTTTGTTCCACAGAACCCAGATGGAGTAAAATGGGAGAGGTTTCAGTCATGGAGAAGTAGAAGTCTGGTAAAAAGTATCTTCCTCTGCTCCAGAAATTTGTTTTGAATGACAGGAAGTAGTTTTGGGACAACACGGGAGAAAGGGGGCTAATCAGAAGGAAGATGTCAATAAAAGAATAAGAATAAATTCTGCCAATTTCTTAAGGTGTTTCCATAGTGAGAGAATTGGGGTGTTCATCATGATGATAATTTTCTTTCCCCATTGTAGTTCCCAGTAGTTCTGACAGGAGGGCATGTATGTCTAGATTCCTGCTTCATTTATGAAAGGTTTTACGTGACAGAAAATACACTGTGATTATATCTTAATTTTTTTAAGAGCCTAGGGAGTTTTTCACAGAAGCAATTAAAAACATCTTCAGCTTTGATTCACTCCTTTGCAATATTTTGGTTTTAAATCAGACATTTGAATCCTCTATAAAAATAGCAGACAAATTTCACAAACACAAATATACATTTTAAAGTCTAAATGTCATCAAATCATATTTAAGATAAATCAGGATTAGCTTCACTTTTAAGTTAAAAAAAAAACCCAACCCTATACATTATGAATACATTTTGATTTAGAATTATTAAATGACTTTAAGCAAATCAAAGTATTTTTATACCAACATGAAACTTTGCTCTAAGAAAAGTACTTTTAGTGCCAATGTTTTCTTTGTATTTAAATATGAAGGAAAATTAGATCTTTGAAACAACAGGTAACCCTCGTAGTACTTCAAAACACTTCTTAACAAAGAAAATATCTCATTTCAGGTGTGGATTCTAAGAAATAATCTCACGAGGTTAAGGACTCTGGTGCATAAACAATGAAACTTGGAACACTGAAAAAATAAAATTAAATTAAATTTTAAATAAAGGACTCTGGAACTGAAGGCCTCTGACCTAAAGGGATTTTAGTGTTTGCCCAAGTCTCTGTTTTATGAAAACTGTGGTTAGAAACAGAATTACTCAAGCAAGATTGATAATCTGTATTTTGTAAATCTCAGACAGATAAAGCTACTCTAAATTCTTTAAATAACCATGGTGGGTAACACGGGATCTTTGACAGGCAATCGTTTTATCCTGTTGATGTTCTGTCACATCATAAGGACCTTAACTGTTTTCCTAGATACTAGAAGAAACTAAAAAATAACACTGAATATTTCTTTGATAGTAGTATTCAACCATCAACCTAAAGAAAAAAGAAATTTTATTGGAAGACTTATTTTAAAAACCTCATAGAGAACAGGATCCATGATAGCAGCATATGAAGACCCTGAGAACAAACAAAGAACAGCTACTGCACAAGAAGCAATAGAGGGACCATATACAAAAGGAATAGACAGACATGGTAACACTGGGAACACTACCTCCAACACTGCAACTACAGTAGGAAGTGATATCACTGAGGGGCCTGCGTGTACACTCATTCACACTGGGACACAGTGGAAAAATAGTGGTTTAGAGAGCAACTAGACTATAAGTGAAGAAAATCTACTTACTAACCCTAGTGTCTGCCAAACAGGTGGAGAACTGTTGAAATTCTCTCTAAGATTGTAGGTTCTGGTGAACACTATTCTATATTACCCCTACTACCATAGTGTGGTAGGAGCAGTGTACAGTTGTTCTAGCCAGTCTGTTAGGGCCACTCAAGGTGCTCCAGGCCCCTGGCCCATATCAGCTTATGGTTTCCCCCAAGGTGACTCTGGCACATTTCACCCTGGTGCCTTTCCCAGCTATAGTAATTCCACCAAGGTTACCCCATTACTGTTACCCTCTGGCCTGCACTGCACACAGCTATCTTATCAAGGTCGCCCCAGTGCAATGTGTTCCTGACCCTCCTGGGATCCTCCTGACCCTCTCGACCCTCCTGCTCCAGCTCCAACCATCCAGTCAGGTGACCCCAGCCTACACCTGCTGCAGCCTAGCAGTCCCATGAAGGCAATGGCAACACCTGTGTGTGCTCCAGCTCCACCTGTCTTACCAAGGCAGCCAAGCACATTCAGTCCACACAGGACTATATGTATAGTCATAGTCAACCCATCTATATGTAGCCTACAAAAGACTCTTTGTATGAGAGGATACACTCTCATACAAAGTCACTCCCTCAAGACTGGGAGAAGTAGCTATTCTACCTATTCATAGAAAAAAAACAGCAAAGAAATTGAAACAAAATGAAGAGACAGAAAAATGTGTTCTAAATAAAATAAGATATACCATAGAGAAAAAAAAAAACCTCTAAAAAAACCTCTAATGAAATGGAGATAAGCAATCTATTTGCTAAAGGGTTCAAAGTAATGGTCGTAAATATGCTGACCAAAACTGAGAGAAGAATGGAAGAACACAATCAGAACATTAACAATGAATGAGTTAGGAAATATAAGAAATGATCGATCAAAGCTGAATAATACAATAACTACAATAAAAAAATAAAATGGGTGAAATCAACAGCCAATTAGATGATAAAAAAGAATGGATCAGGGATCTGGAAGACAGAAGAGTGGAAACCACCCTATCAGAAGAGCAAAAACTAAAACGAGTTTTAAAATATGGGGATAGTTTAGGGGACTTTAGGACAATATCAAGTGTACTAATATTCATATCATAGGAATCTCAGAGGGAGAAGAGAGAGAGAAAAAGCATAGAAAACTTATTTGAAGAAATAATGGCTGAAAACTTTCCTAACCTGGGGAAGGAAAGAGACATACAGGTCCAGAAAGCACAGAGTCCCAAATAAGATGAACCCAAAGAGATTCACGTCAAGGCATACTAAAATTGAAATGATAAGAGTTAAGAATAAAGATATAATCTTAAAGACAGTAAGAGAAAAACAAGTAGTCATATACAAAGGAAACTTCATAAGACTGTCAGCTGATTTTTTCGCAGAAATTTACAGGTCACAAGGGAATTATGGGATATATTTAAAGTGCTGAAAGGAGGATGAGCACTGAGTAATAAATGGAATTATTGAATCATTGTATGATGAAACTAATATAATGCTGTATGTTAACTACTCTGGAATTAAAGTACTTAAAAAAGAAAGTGAAGGGAAGTGCTGCAAGGAGAAAACTTATAACTAAGAATACTGTATTTAGCAAGGTCATGATTCAGAACTGAAGGAGAGATAGTTTTCCAGAGAAGCAAAAACTAAAGGAGTTCATCACCACCAAGCCATCCTTACAAGAAATATTAGAGGGTCTTCTTTATATTTTTTAAAGATTATTTATTTGACACACACAGAGAGATAGATAGAGAGAGAGAGAGAGAGAGAGAGAGAGAGAGAGAGAAAACACAAGCAGGGTGAGGGGCAGAGAGAGAAGCAGGTTCCCTGCTGAATGGGAGCCTGATATGGGACTCTATCCCAGGACCTGGGATCATGACACAAGCCAAAGGCAGATGCTTAATGACTGAGCCACCCTGGTACCCCTAGAAGGTCTTCTTTAAGAAGAAAAAAATCCATACTAGAAATAAGAAAATACATGACAGAAAAAAATCTCACTGGTAAAGGCAAACAAAGTGTAGGCAGTTGATCAGCCATTTAAAAGTTAGCATGAAGGTTAAAAGACAAAATAGTAAAATCAACTATAACTACAAAAAGTACTTAAGAGATACACAAAATAAAAAGATGTCAAAAAATGATGTTAGAACATAAAATGGGAGGGAGTAAAAATGTGCATTTAGAATGTAATCAAACTTAAGCAACTATCAGCCATATATATATATATATATATATGAATCTCATGGTAACCACAAACCAAAACCCTATAATAGATACTCAATAGAAATAAAGAGAAAGAAGCCCAAACATAACACTAATGAAAACCATCAAACCACAAGTGAAGAGACCAAAAAGAGAAAGAAACAGAGAAGACCGGCAAAAAACGACCAGAAAACAATAACAAAATGGCAATAAGTATATACCTATCAAAATTACTTTAAATGTAAATGGACTAAATTATCCAATCAAAAGACATACAGTGGCTGAATGGATTAAAAAAGGCAAAACCCATCTATATGTAGCCTACAAAAGACTCATTTCAGAGTTAAAGTCACACACAGACTGAAAGTGAAGGGATGGAAAAAGATATTCCATGCAAAAGGAAATGAAAAGAAAGCTAGGGTAGCATTACTCACAGCAGAAAAAATAAAAACAGACTGTAATAAGGGATTAAAAAAAAGACATTATTTAATGATAAGAGGTCAATCCAGAAAAAGTTGTAACATTTGTAAATACTTGTGCATCCAAAACAGGGGCACCTAAATGTATAAAGCAAATATAAAGAGACCTCAAGAGAGAAATTGACTGTAATGTAATAATAGTAGGGGACCTTAAAACCCTACTTACTTAAAAAGATAGATCATCCAGACTAAAAAAATCGATAAAGAAACTTCAGCCTTACATAACTCATTAGATCTGATGGAGTTGATATATATAAATAGAGCATTTTATTCAAAAACGACATCCACATTTAAAGAATACACATTCTTTGCAAGTGCACACAAAACGTTCTGTAAGAAAGATTGTGTGTTAGGCATAAAACAAGCATCAGTAAGTTCAAGAAGATTGAAGTTACATCAGGCATCATTTCCAATCACAACAGTATAACACTAGAAGTCAATTACAATAAGAAAACTGAAAGAAAACCCCACAAACACACAGAAACTAAATAACATGGTACTAAAAAGCCAATGAGTCAACAAAAAGAACAAAGCCCAAAGTTAGTAAAGGGAAGAAATAATAAAGACCAGAGAAGAAATAAATGAAATAGAGACTTAGAAAAATAGGAAAAAAATCAATGAAATTAAAAGCTGGCTATTTGAAAAGGTAAACAAAATCAATAAACATATAGCCAGATTCATCAAGAAAAAAAAAGAGGGCCCAAATAAATATAATGAGAACTGAAAGAGAAGTTACAACTGACACCACAGAAATACAAAGGATCCTAAGAGACTACTCTAGACAATCATACATCAACAAATTGGAAAACCTAGAAGAAATGGATACATTTTTAAGAATACGTAACCTTCTAAGACTGAATTATGAAGAAATAGAAAAACTAAATAGATAAATTACAAGTAATAAAATAGAACTAGTAATTTAAAAACTCCCTCCAAATAAAAGTCCAGGACCAGATGGCTTCACAACTGAATTCCTTCAAACATTTAAAGAAGTTAATATCTATTCTTCTCAAATTCTTCCAAAAATTAGAAGTATATAGGGCATTTCCAAACTCATCTTAGGATGTCAGCATTACTCTGATACCCAAACCAGACAAGACGAGCATAAAAAAAAGAAAATCACAGGCCAATATCCCTGATGAACACAGATGCAAAAATCCTCAACAAACTATTAGCAAGCAGAATTCAATAATACATTGAAAGGATCATATACCATAATCAAGAGGGGTTTATTCAAGTTTATTTATTTATAAATAAATCAAGGGGGTTTATTTATGCTTCAACCTCTGCTAGTCAATCAACATGATATACCAAACTAACAAAGTGAAGGATAAAAATCATACAGTCATCTCAATAGGTGCAGATAAAGCATCTGACAAAATTCAACATCCATTTATGAGAAAAACTCTTAATAAAGTAGGTATAGAAAGAAATTATCTCAACATAATAGCCATTTATAATATACTCATTGCTAACATCATATTCAATGGTGAAAAACTGAAAGCTTTTCTTTGAAGATCAAAAACAAGACAAAGATACCTGCTCTTGCCACTTTTATTCAACAAAATATTGGAATTCCTAGACAGCAATTCCCTTTTGGAAGGGAATCCAAATTGGAAAAGAAGAAGTAAAACTGTCACTATTTGCAGATGACATGATACTATATATAGAAGTACAAATTTAACCAAAGAGGGGAAAGACCTGTACTTTGAAATCTATAAGGCACTGATGAAAAAATTAAACATGACACAAATAAATGGAAAGATTTACTGTGCTTGTGGATTGGAAGAATTAATATAATAATATTGTTAAAATGTCCCAAATCAACCTATATATTCGAAGCAAAACCTCATGAAGATATCAATGGGATTTTTTTTTTTACAGAACTATAACAAATAATCCTAAAATTTGTATGGAACCATGAAAGAGCTAGAAGAGCCAAAACAATTTTGAGAAAGGACACACCTGAAGTCAACATGCTCCTGGATTTCAAACTATACCACAAAGCTATAGTAATAAAAATAGTATGATAATGGCACCAAAACAGACATAATGAAATAGAATGGAGAGCCTAGAAATAAATCCACATATATATGATCAAATTAATTTATGTCAAAGGAGGCAAGAAGACAGTCCCTTCAATAAATAGCGTTGGTAAAAGTGGACAAATAAATGCAAAAGAATGAAACTGGACCACTACGAACTGTATACCAAAATAAATTCACACAGGCAGTGAATGATTTGCATTGGTCTTAATATTAGTTCAGACCAGTTTCCTAGACAAGGGCAACAAAGGCTAAAATAAACAAATGAGACTATATTATTCTAAAAAACTTTTGCACAGTAAAGGAAACTGTCAACAAAACATAAAGTCAATTTAGTGGATGAGAGATGATGATATTTGGAAGTCATATAAGGGGTTAATATCCAAAATATGTAAAGGACTTATACAACTTAATATAAAAAAAATTTTAAAACCCAATTAAAAAATGGGCAGGCAAAAAAATAAATAAATAAAATAAATAAAAAATGGGCAGGCAACTTCAATAGATATTTTTCCAAAGAAGACTTACAGGTAGCCAGCAGGCACATGAAAAGATGCTCAATATCATTTGCAGTCAGGAAACTGCAAATATGGGCCCCTGGGTGGCTCAGTCAGTTAAGCATCTGCCTTGAGCTCAGGTCATGATCCCAAGGTCCTGAGATCAAGCCCCATATTGGGGTCCCCGCTTGCTGGGGAGCCTGCTTCTGCCTTTCCCTCTGTTGCTGCCCTCTCTCTCTGTCAAATGAAAAAATAAAATCTTTTTTTAAAAAAAGGAAACTCTAAATAAAAACCACAGTGAGATATCATCTCGTATCAGTCAAACTGACCATTATCAAAAAAACAAAAAATAAGAAATGTTGGCGAGGATGTGGAGAAAAGGGAAACCTCGTACACTGTTGGTGGGAATGTAAACTAGCACAGCCACTGTGGAAAATAATATAGAGCTTCCTTAAAAAACTAAAAATAGAACTACTATACAATACAGCAATTTTCCTTTTGGATATTTATCTGAAGATAACAAAAAACATCAATTTGAAGAGATATGCACCCTGATGTTTACTGTAGCATTATTTTCACCAGCCAACGTATGGAAGCAACCTAAATGTCCATTGATAGATGAATGGGTAAAGAAGATGTGATGTATATACACGATAAAATTTTAACAGTCATAAAAAATAATGAAATCTTGCCATTTCTGACAAACTGGAGATATCTAGAAGGTGTTATTCTAAGTGAAATAAGTCAGATAGGGAAAGACAAAAACTATATGATTTCACATATATGTGGAATCCAAATACCAAATGAACAAATGAAACAAAAGAGAAAGAGGACTCTTTGATGCAGGAAGCAAATTGTTGGTAACCAGAGAGGGGAAAGATGGGTTAGAAATGGGCAAAAGAGGTGAAGGGAATCATGAGGTACGAAGTTCCAGTTATATAATAAATAAGTCATGGGGATGTAATATACAGCCTAGGGAATACAGTCAATTTTAGCATACTAAATTTGTACGGTGACAGGCGGTAACTAAGGTTATCATGGGGATCATTTTGTAATGCCTAAAAATATCGAATCACTATGATGTACACCTGAAGTTAAAAGGATATGGTACGTCAGTTATACCTAAACCCTCAGGGTTCTTTAATGGTCTAAGTCTAAAACTACCATATAGAAGATCACTAAGAAAACCGTGCCTTGCTTCAGCAATTATACAATATGATGTAAATGCTTAATAGAAAGATATATTACATAGTGGCTTCAGCCCCTTTGCTAACGTTAAATTGGCTGGCATTTAGCAGACGTGCCATTTCACTCCTAAGGAAGGCTATTCTCTGGAAGATTCCCTCCTGGCTATTTTGTAAGCTTAATACAATTCTTTCTGTTTTCTTGACATTTGCTTTTGACACCCCAACCAGTTTCTTGTCTTGTTTAGGATCCCCGTGGAGTCAATCTGAAGGCAGAATAAGAGGAGAAAGGAGTCCAGTTGTTAGGCAGTGGCCAATATAGATGACCTACATTCCTGCTCCCAATGGTTAGGCCTATAAACCCAGAGTGGGTCTGTGTAGGTCGTCGCAAGGAGTGCAAGACATAGAACTTGTCTACAAGAAAATAATTTTCAAGAGGCTTTGGGAATAGTTTCTCTTACTGAAAGAAAGAAGCTATTTCTGAAGGAAAGAGAGAACACTTTAGAAATAAAGCATAAACTCCCTCCCGTGCATTTAGACACTAAAGTCTGCAGGTAAACAAGGCAGCAGGGAGCATTTGCACACAAGGTGAAGAGAGAGGCAGGTAGGGGGAGATTACCACTTGCTACAGCACTTGACATTAATTAAACCTGCTTTAAATAAATAAAGGTATTAGATTATTTTTCTATTGCATGCAATATTTACATTAATTATACCAAATGCTGAAACTGTTTTTATAACCAAGTCATCTGCACTCTTAATAAATTCATGCATTTTGGAGACCAAAAGGATATGCTAGGAGAGGATTCTAGCATGCTGTACTCTGTGCATGCGAAATTAAATTGCTCTGCTCCAGAGAGCTAGTCCTTCGTTTCCACATCAGACACTGCTCTTTCTTCCTCTCCTCTGGAATCATTAGTGAGCAAAATTCCTCTATAGCACACTGTAGGGGTAAGGACTCATTTCTTATATTCTCTCAGCTTACGGTTTGAAATGTTATTTCCTGGTGCTGAAACTCTGACCAAGGGCTGTTTGGTTTACACAAACAGAAGGAGGCTCTGGCAATATATATTGATTTCCCGTTCTTCCAATTATAAGCCAGCTAAGATGGCAATGGATGGCATTCCATAGAAAGCCATGTTTTTACACTCCCTTCTCCATCCAGGTACATACATAGACCTGCTTCTAGTCCCTTGTACCCACCTTGTTCCTTCTCCACATAGATTTTTGCACAGGCCAATTGCTTAAACTGGAAGACTATTCTTTTACACTTTGCCTAGTTACCTCTATTCTCTTCCCACAGACCCATTAACCTCTTTTATAGGACACAGAGCAATGATAATTACACATCTGTGGTGTGATTATTTGATCAACCTATCTATCTTATTAAAACATGAGCCTTAAGAGACAGGAGAATATGTGTTTTGGTCTACCAATGTATCAGGGTCTCTCACTGATCCCAGACGCCTGGCATAGAGGAGGTATATAAAAATAAGTGTGCACTAACTGAATAGATGAGCAAATGGAGTGAAAGAATTAATGAAAATAAAAACCATAATTGTTGTATCCATATTTTGTCTCAAATTGCCCTTCTGCTCATAATGCCCTCTGGCTTTCAATCTTTTTATTACCTTCTTCCCATAATTTGAGAGACCTCAAATCCCAACTCCTGCATGATCTAATTGTCAGCTTTTAAATCCTCACCAAATCTCTTTTTTCTCCAAATGTCACACTTCATGAATATACATGGAATTGCATTTTATGGTAGTTTTTTCTCTCACATCTGTAAAATATGTCTTTCCTACCAGTCTGTAGGTCTATGATGACACTCAGAAATATATCCTACCATGCTTAAAACAGCACCTAACATATAGAAGATACACAAATAAATTGGATTTATTTCTGGATTCACTGAGATTCTATCTCTCCTTATACAAAGCAATGTATTCACGGCTAAGGGGATGACTACTCCACTCTTAAAAAATGGATTGGGTAGAAAAAATTGGATTTGGTTGGGTTAGGGAAGAGGAATGGGGATATTATCCCCAGCACAGTGAGAAGGAGTGTATCTGTCTCGGTCCAGTCAGGAAAACATAGCCTCACCAGTTATTTTAGCAAAGAATTTAATACAGGGCATTGGTTAAAACAGATATGAGAGAGCTAGCAAAGTAAAAAGGGCACACTCGGATAGCATAGAGATGGTAAACATAGTCAAGTACCATCCTCAGGGTTAGAAACAAAGAGAAGAGGTTGAGATCATTAGAACTAGAAGTTTGGAGGAAGCACTCTGAACCCGACAGTCAGATCTCTGTGCTGCTGGTGCTGGCATCCCAGAGGGGTCACAAGAAGGCCAGAGGAAAAGGTTAAAAACTGGAACCCCCTTCTACAGGGGCAAGTCAAGGCCACTAAGGCAACCCTGGTAGGAACAGGAAGCATTGGTGGGTCATCACTCCCACTTCCTGCCTGCTAGTCTTCATCCCAGTGGCAGAACTTACCAGCTGAAAAAGGGTAAATGTACTTTGAAGAATCCCTGCTCCAGCATCACAAAGCCGAGTACAAGCGAGGAGGTTCAGAGCTGAGAGCCAGTAGCTTCACAATGGCACAGGAGTAAGAGAATGAATGACATTTCCTGCTAACATTAAACTTCAGAGGATGCACAGATATTTGGCAAAATACACGTAACAGTAATTCTTACATAACTGATAATTTAGGATTTAAAAATGACCTTTTTTATTGGCTGGTCTTAAAACAGACCACTCCAAATAATGATTATTTGGGGACTAGTTTTTACTCTCCCCACAGAATTTACTAATGGCCCACAGAATCATCTGTAAACTTCTTTTTTGCAACGGGTTTGCCGCCAGAACACAGGTGTCGTGAAAACCACCGCTCAACTTAAACCAAAATGGGAAAGGAAAAGACTCATATCAACATCGTCGTCATTGGACACGTAGATTCGGGCAAGTCTACCACTACTGGTCATCTGATCTACAA
>CM053604.1:153402698-153474105 GCA_028646535.1 Procyon lotor
GCTTTTGTCACATAAATGTGAAGTAGTTTATCCTAAAACATGAGGCATTCAATAACATTTTTACTTAATGGTAGTATCTAGATTATAGAAGAAAGTCTACTGGAGGTTTTTTACTGTCACTTAAGAACTAGAAATCCATTTCCAATAGGAATTTTCATTTTTAAAGAGCAAGGTTGGATGAAAGGGAGCATTATACACCAGAGATTAAGCCCAGTTTGAAGAGATGTAATGGCAGATATGTAATGGGAGGACCCATATTTGAACTGGAGTGAAGGGTAAGCTTTGTAATTTAGTTTGAAAATGTTTTGGAGGTTTTAAGTGTCATTTAAAAAACTGAATCTTGAAATAAATGATAATTAGAAGTTGATTTGGTGAACAGGATGAAAAAGCTCTTTAAAAATTAGTGGGGTAATTTTATAACATGCATGCATTAATTGGTAAATTAATGGTATTTGGGTGATAACCATCAAGTTTCTGGCGTTAGATGGCAAATCAGAACACTGGTGCATTTGATAAAACTGAATCTTGACCATTTGAAGATTAGTACCCTGCATAGATTTTTTTTCTTATGAAAATTTATCAGGCAGCTTTGAAGTATGGCAAAAAGCACAGGACAGCCTGGTATTTTTATTAGATAATGCTGAGTGGAATGCATACCGTAACAGCCATAGGCAAGAAATGACTAGTTAAAAAAAACTTGCATTTTGTTCTAAGATAAAAATGGTCTTTTAATTATATTACCAGGGGCACTGATGAGGCCTGTAAATTAGAAACTAATAAAAGATTTTGTCCACAAAAAAAAAAAAAAAAAAAAAAAAAAAAAAGAATCATCTGTAAACTTTATCACCTTGAAATACTCTGGGGAGGGGAAACATCTTGTATTTAAAAGAAAATAATTCTGTTCTTTCCCTTGGTGGCAGCAGTCACACAGAGCCAAGATTAAGGCTCCAGACCTTTGCGGCAAGAAAGAGGAGCTGCTTAAACAGCAGGAAAACCTGAATTTGGAGCTGTCTCAGCTGTGTGTCCCCAAGGTGACAGTCCTAGTGACTTTAAAGCTCTCCAAGATCCCAGTAATTTGCAAATCTATCCCTTGTTGTCGCCATCATTAACCAGAAGGAGAACATCCAGAAATTCTCCAAGGGTAAGAAGTTCAAACCCCTGGACCAGCAGCTCAAGAAGGTATGTGCCATGTGCCCCTGGCTGAACAATCACAAGGAAAACCTGAAGACCAAGAAGTAGCAGTGGAAGGAGCGGCTGTACCTGCTGCGGGAGTGTGTGGTCAAAGCCTGAGCTTCTGCATCAATAAAACACAAACTGAAGGAAGAGAAGAGAGAGGGAGGGAAGTGGGGAAGTGGGGAGGGGAAAGGGAGAAAGAGGGGAGGGAGGGAAAAGAGAAACAATTTTGTTTTCTTTTGGTCAGAAAAAAAGTTCTTAGAATATTTCAGTGTTAAGAACAAATGCTTAAATTATGAGAATAAAAATATAAAATTAAGCATTAAAACTGTGTAAAGCTTAAGTGACTTAATTCTTCCCTTCATTGGGTATTTGTCATGATGCTATACACTATACTGTGTGATAGCTTGGGGAGGGGAGCAAATCAATCTCTACTACAATATTGTTGAGTTCTTTCAAGTATTCTTGACTCTTCTCTGCTCCCAACTCCTTTCTACCCTCCATCCCTTAACAAAAACACTCAAAATCTAGTCTCCACCTTTCCCTGCCTGTGCCCCAAAATGTTGACACTGGGAAACTTCATTATCCATTTTCTCTTGCTACCTGGATTCCAGTTGGATTTGACCAGCAGGACGCACAAGCAGAGGGTCAGAGAAAAGGAAAGACATTGGGGTATGTCTTCCTGATTTTGACCCACATTTGACTATGTCTCTGGAAGTGGCCAGCATCTCTCTTTGATTACCACACCTATTGTATGGCCCATTTTCACAGCTTCAGAACTTACTGGATTCCAATAATACTGTTTGCTTTCTTTAATCCTTTACTCCTAAGGGTCCTAGCAATTGCTTTCTGATCTTGGTGATCTTTGAGCATCTCAAGTTCTTTGTCCATTTCCTAAGCACTGTTCATACATCTGTAAATATTATTTTTTATTTAAAATCTTTTGAATCATTGGAGTTGGATTCTGTTTATTGATAAGAACCTGAGTGATTCACAGGTGCACTAGAGTATTATCTATATGCTAGTTGCAACATTGGAAATAAAATTATAAGCTTTGTATATTTGTTTGACTTTTTGGTTTCTATTTGTCTCAATTATTGGACTATAAACTACATGAAGTCAAGGCCCATAACTACTATATTTCTCTATATATACCCAGAAATAATATTGTACCATGTATAGGGTAGTTGATAAATATTAAAGAGTTATTTCATTCACTTAATAAATATTTATTGCAGTTATTATACACTCGGAACACTAATTGACATTGGGAGTACTACAGTGAGGAGACAAAGGGCAATGAAGAAGAAAGCCTCGTGATAAAGGGATAGAAAGTAATGATGGAATAGGTAATCAAGTTTAGAGTTACCTTGGATGGAGACAGTGAGTATCTCTCTTTGAAAGATGATGTTTGAGCAAAACCTAAAACAAGGTACAGATAAACTAGATCAAGTAGGAAATGAAAAGTCCAACTAAACTTGCAAGAGGCAGGTACACCAATATGGAAAAGCATCAATTCATAAAGAAAGATAGCAAGTGGAGAAGAAAGGAAGAAGGAAACTACAAAACAATTAATAAGATGGCATCAATAAGTCTTTACTGACTAATAATTATTTAAATGTAAATGGATTAAATTCTATAATCAAATGGCATAGAGCAGCTGACTGGATTAAAAACAAGAGCCAGGTACATGCTTCCTGTAAGAGTCTCACTTTAGCTTTAAAGACACACATAAGCTCAGAGAAAAGGGATGGTAAAAGATATTCCATGCAAATGAAAACCGAAATTGAGCAACACTAGCCATAATTTAACGAGACAAAATAGACTAAATCGAAAACTAACAGACAAAGAAAATAAGTCAATTCATTAAAAGTATGCAACAATTGTAAGTACATATGCATCCAACATCAGGGCACCTAAATATATTATGCAAATACTAACAGATCTGAAGAGAAAAATAGACAAACAATTCAATAATAACAGGGAACTTGAAAACCTCACTTTCAATAATATCTTAGACCAAATGGATCAGAGACATAAAGAGCACATTCTACCCTACAGCACCAAAATACACACTCTTCTTAAGCACACATGGAACATTGTCCAGGATTATCTCAATTATGCAGAAAAAGCATTTGACAAAATTCAACAGCCTTTCATGATAAAAACTCTCAAAAAGTTGGGTATAGAAGGAATGCATCTCAATATAATAAAGACCACATATGACAAATTCATAGCTAACATCATACTCAATAGTGAAATGTTGGCATTTTTCCTTTAAGATCATGAATAGGAGAAAGGTGCCCAGTCTTACAACTCACTCCTATTTGACGTAGTACTAAAAGTTCTAGCCAGAGCAATTTAGCAAGCAAAAGAAATAAAAGCATCCAAATGAGAAAGGAAGAAGTAAAATTGTCTCTGTCTGTAGATGTTGTGATCTTATGTATAGAAAATTCTAAACATTCCACCAAAAAGCTATTAGAACCAATAAGCAAATTCAGTAAATTTGCAGGATACAAAATTAACATATAAAAAATAACTGCATTTCTGTATACTAACAATAATCTATCTGAAAAATAAAGAAAGTCTCATTTATAATAGCATTAAAAGTAATGAAATATGTAGGAATAAATTTAACCAAGGAGGTGAAAGATCTGTACATTAAAACTATAAGGCATTGATGAAAGAAACTGGAGAAGGCACAAATAAATATGCCCTGTTCATAGAACAAGGTAATTAATACTCTTAAAATACCCATGATATGCAAACCCATCTACAGAGTCTATGCAATTCCTATCAAAATTACAACAGCATTTTCCACATAAACAGAAAAATCAACCCTAAAATGTGTATAAACTTCAAAAGATCCCAAATAGCCAAAGCAATCCTGAGAAAGAACACAAAGCAGAAGGCATCAAATTTTCTGATTTCAAACTTTATTAAAAAGCTATAGTACTCAAAATAGTATGGTACTTGTAAACAAACAGCAACAAGAAAACAGATACATAGACCAATGGAACAGAATCAAAAGCTTACAAACAAACCCATGCATATACAGTCAACTGAAACCTGATAAGGCAGTCAAGAATATGCAATGGGAAAAAGATAGCCTCTTCAATAAATGGTGTTGGAAAAACTGGATATTCACACATGAAAGAATGAAACTGGGCCCCTATCTTTCACCACTCACAAAAATTAACTTGAAATGGATTAAAGACTTTTTTTTGTTAAAGATTTTATTTATTTATTTGACAGAGAGAGAGAGATCACAAGTAGGCAGAGAGGCAGGCAGAGAGAGAGGGGAAAGCAGGCTCCCCGCCGAGCAGAAAGCCCGATGTGGGGCTCGATCCCAGGACCCTGGGATCATGACCTGAGCTGAAGGCAGAGGCTTTAACCCACTGAGCCACCTAAGCACCCCATGGATTAAAGACTTAAATGCAAGACCCAGAGTAATAAAACTCCTAAGAGAAAATACAGGGGAGAAGCTTCTTGACATTGTTCTTGGCAACAATTTTTTTGGATGACACCAAAATGGCAAGCAACAAAAGCAAAAATCAACAGAACAATCAGAATTAATCAAATCAAATTAAAAAGCTTCTTCATAGCAAAAGAAACAATTAACAAAATGCAAAGACTACCTACAGAATAGGAGAAAATATTTATAAACCATCTCTCTGATGAGGCGTTAATAATCAAAATATATAAGGAACTCATAAAGCTCAATAGTAGAAAAACAATCTGATTAAACCTGAGAACTTGAATAGTCTTTTTTCTAAAGAAGACATACAAATGGCCAACAGATACATGAACAGTTGCTCAACATAATTAATTATCAGAAAAATGCAAATCAACACTGCAGTGAAGTATCTCTCACACCTGCTAAAATGGCTAGCCTCAAAAAGACAAGAGATGAATGTTGTAGGAAAAAGGATGTAGGATGTAGGAAAAAGAAAAACTTTGTGCACTATTGCTGGGAATATAAATTTAAACACCCACTATAAAACAACAACAACAACAACAACAACAACAGTATAGAAGTTCCTCCAAAAATTAAAAGTAGAACTACCATATAATCCAGCAATTCCACTTCTAGGTATATATCCCAAGGAAATGAAATCACTATTTCAAAGAGATATCTGGACCTCCATGCTTATTGCAGCATTAGTCACAATAAACAACACATGGGAACAATCCAAATGTCTGTGATGGAATGAGTAGATAAAGCAAATGTGGCATAAACACACACATACACACAAATGCACACACACACACACTCAAGGGAATAGTAATCAGCCATGAGAAAAAAGGAAATTCTACCATTTGCTACAACATGGATGGACCTTGAGGGCATTACACTAAGTGAAAATAAGTTGGACAAAGACAAATATCCCATGTTTTCCTTCTACCATTAAAAAATTCCAGGGTGCCTGGGTGGCTCAGTGGGTTAAAGCCTCTGCCTTCGGCTAAGGTCATGATCTCAGGGTCCTGGGATTGAGCCCCACATCGGGCTCTCTGCTTGGCGGGGAGCCTGCTTCCCCTCTCTTTCTCTGCCTGCTTGTGATCTCTCTCTCTCTCTGTCAAATAAATAAATAAAATCTTTTAAAAAAAATTCCCTATGCTGCATTTTCATCTCCATGACCTATTTCATCTCCATGACCTATTTTTTATAACTGGAAGTCTGTACCTCTTAATCCCCTTCACCTATTTCCCTATCCCCCACCCACCTTCCCTTCATGTTCTTTCTCCTTTATATCTGAAATCTTGAAAAGCAGAACTCATAAAAATGGAGAGAGTAGAATGGTGGTTGCCAGGGACTTGGGAACAAGGAAAATGGAGAGATGTTGGTTAAAGTGATTTTTAGTTATAAGATAAATAAGTTCATGGTATCTAAGGTACAGTATGGTGACTATAGTTAACAATACTGTACCAATATGTAAAAGTTGCTAAGACAACTTAGCAAGAGCAACTTAGTAGATCTTCAGTGTTATCACCACATACATGCACAAATGGCATAGTGAGGCTAACTAATTAAATTAACTAAACATAGTGTAATCATTTCACTATACATGTGTATCAAATTGTGTTAATCACCTTAAACTCACATATGTTACGTGTCAATTATGCCTTGATAAATGTGGAAAAATACATTTAAAGCTCAAAAGTGATTCATTTATTTTACAGAAAACAATAGATATGATGGGTTCTGATGGGAACAAAGGAATACACACACACTCACACACACACACACACACACACATACACACACAAACTCGTGCAATAGGTAAGATACTGTGCCAAGCATTGAGTATAAGAAAAATTCAAGAAATTCATGGTTATTAGCATGGACAACAGTTAGTATAAAAAGGTAAAGGTATTATCAAATACCCAATGAGTGACAGAGATGGTGTGTGCTAAAAGTCTGAAGGAGGCAAGAAAACAGGAAAATGGAGAAATATTTGAGGCAGAGGTGGAATTCAAGCATGGAATTGAATATATATATACTGGAAGGATGCCATCATAGAAGTAAAAACTCCAGCAAAGACCTAGAAGCTGAAATCCTGGTTTAGTTGCTGTAAAGAGATAGGAAGGGAAATGGAACAGCAAGTAGACAAAGAGAGAAAAGTCACATGCCATCAATTTAATTATGTATAACATTTCTTGAAGTGGAATGTGGATGAATTACTTTGTGGTAAGATTGACAAATATTCATTAAGTCTTTCTGTTTTAATTCTAGTCATAGTGGTTCTAGCTCATTTTTGCAGATGGCAAGTACATCTTGCCATCTAGAGTAGCAAAAGGAAGGAAGACCCAGAGGATGAAACCAAAGCAGTCCTTAAGAGAGAATATAAGATCAAGACAAGGAAGTCAAAGTGAAGGATCAAGCTTGAAAATCAGATACAAAGGCAAGAAGGTCAAGAGCTAGGTTGTACTGGATAGTGGTGTGTTGTCCAGATCCTCCTCCAGGACAAGCTCCCTCATTTCCCAGGTTCAAGAATGTTCACAGCTCACTGCTCACAGCCAAATCCCTCTCCTAGAATTGCCATTTCTTTAACTTCCTTCCTTCCTTCCTTCCTTCTTTCCTTCCTTCCTTCCTTCCTTCCTTCCTTCCTTCCTTCCTTCCTTCCTTCCTTCTCCTTTTCTTTCTTTCTTTCTTTCTTTCTTTCTTTCTTTCTTTCTTTCTTTCTTTCTTTCTTTCTTTCTTTCTTTCTTTCTCTTTCTTTCTTTCTTTCTTTCTTTCTTTCTTTCTTTCTTTCTTTCTTTCTTTCTTTCTCTCTCTCTCTTTCTTTCTCTCTCTCTTTCTTTCTTTCTTTCTTTCTTTCTTTCTTTCTTTCTTTCTTTCTTTCTTTCTCTTTCTTCCTTTCTTCCTTTCTTCTTCTCTTTCTTTTTTTTTCTTCTTCTCTTTCAATTTTATTTGTTTGTTTGTTTATTTGGCAGAGAAAAAGCAAGAAAGCACAAGCGGGTGGAATAGCAGAGGGAGAGGGAGAAGCAGGTTCCCTACTGAGCAGGGAACCTGACATGGGGCTCGATTCCGGGACCCAAAGATCACAACCTGAGCCAAAGGCAGACACTTAACCAACTTAGCCACTCAGATGCCCTTGGAATTGCCATTTCAGAAGCCTGCTGCCACGATCATGGCAGGATCCACTTGCAGGAGTTAGTCTGCAACCAGTGCATTCTAATTTCAGATGTCCCCCCAGAATCTACTGAGTACTCTTTGCAACAATATTGCTATTCTACCTTTCCCTCTGTCAAATTCTGCTTCTTTCTCTCCTTTATGAGTATTGCTCTGAAGACCTCTTTGCTTTGAAGTACATGCATTATACACTTCTGAGGATTGGCTTGCCCTAAGAAGCCACACAGAGATGTTCCATACATTACACTTCTTGAGAGGAAATGATAAAATCATGGGCTGATTGGGTCAGCAAATGATATTAATACCTATTCTTGATCTTCAGAGACTTCATGTAGAAAGATTGACATGAAATTATATAACTTGTTGCACAACTTATTAGACATATATTATACATATAACTGATCATTCTAAAGTTTCCTAGTCTTTCAGAGTGAAACAAAACAAAACACCCAACTGGTAACTCATGTTTTCATGTTATTGTTTAGCACTAGTACCTAAAGAAAATTCAAATGAATGGTTCATTAATCCTTTGAATGCTTTGCAGTCCAACATTGTTTTAATGTCTGCTTCTTTTTTGACTTGGTGATCCTAACAACATAGTTGTTTTGAATGGGAAGGCACTAACAAAACAAACTATTATACCTAAAAATTTATAAATGTTAGAACTAAAAGAAATTTTCAAAGTAATAAAAACTGGAATAGTTCTAGTAGAATAGTTATGATACAACTGTCACAATATTTTTTCTAGCTAGACATCATTCATTTTTATGAGAACATCTGTCTCCAGAATAAATTCTTCTCAGACAATTTTGGGGTCTTTTCAGAAGTAGCTCATACATGTTTTGTGGAAAACCTTTTCTTGGCTTTGTCACAGTTCCAGACATTTAATTCTCTTGTCCTATCTCCTTTGGAACACTTTAGGTTCCAAAGTTCCAATGTTTCAAAGCTTCATTGCTTGTGTTACCACCATAGGTGCCCTCCAAAACCAATAGTGCTTATGCTGGTGTTTATTAAAAGTGATTCCACTTCTGGCTCCACCTGTGTTGGCTAACTAGGGTCTTCTAGAGAACCCAATATCTGCATGCAGAGTATGCTTGCCTCATGCCAACCCACTATTGTAGAGACCGTATTTTTTTAAATCTTGTCCCTTCATTTCAGAGCTCAAAAAGTAGTCTCCTGACTCACTACTTATGTTTGGATAAGTTAAAAAAAGTCTCTCAAAGGCTCAGTTTCCTCATCTGTAGTAAGGACTAAATAGTTGCAAACATTAAGTGATATGTTGTGTTGTATCCCAAAACCTTAATTTAATGAGTCACTAAAATAACACAAAAACATGGGAGAGGAGAGAGAAATGAAGCTTAGCCAATTCTACTACTGCCTTAATTTCATGAGTGAAATTACATTTTAAGACCAAACACATAGAATATAGAGCTGGCAATTTTATACAGCTCTCTTTCTGTCATGTGTTTATATATCTATCTTCATATAGTCACGTATAGTTATATATGTCCTTGGATGTGGTATTCTTTGAAACATGTTCTGGTCCTTTTCAGAGAGAGAATCTTCATAAACTCCATGTCTCCTTAAAATGTTGTTTTGACTTTGCCAAGACATGTGAGTTTCTGTATCTCTTGATATATCCTGAATTTGGGGTAATGTATTTCCCAAACTAGCCCTAAACTACTCTACTTTATCTTAACCAGCCCCAGGCCTTCCAAGGTTGGGGATTAAACTTAAACCAGAAGGTCACAGCCAGAATGAGTGCCTGAATATGCTGACTACTCTAAACTCTAGCATCAAATCATTGTTTTAGATTCTGTATATGGTAACTAATTTCATCATTTGTCTTACCACAGTGACAGTGATGTAAGACTCTACATAACAGAATGAAAGAAAGACCATTTTAGAACAGATAGATAAAGAAGCTTAATGGTATTTAGGGCATAAATCATAGGTGTGGTCTAGATATTGATAATGCATCAATTTATTTTCTAATAAATAAAAATGCTTAGAGGTGATGGTTGGAGTGCTTTTCATCTTGAGAGCATTTTATGAACATTGACTAATTTATCGTTATTTACAAGCCAATTAATTTTCACTACCCTGAGGTAGGAATTGTAATTATGCCAGACTGGCAGATGGGAAAAAAGAAAGTGGGGAGAGAATCAAAAAAGAATTATGAGTTTAATAGACCTGAATTAGATGGATATTTACTGTTCAATTTAAATGCCATAAAACAGAATGTGCAGTGGATATTTTGGTAAGACACTTTTACTAAATAGTTTTAGGTCACTCATGTACTTACTCTTCACTTCCTCCCTCCCTCATGCATTTATTTACTGAATTCATCCATTTAGCAAATGTTTGTTGATGTAAATACTAAGAATATAAACTTAAGTAAGATATATTAGCTGTTCTTAAGAAGCTTGTGGTACTCTAAAAGAAACAAATATGTAAGCAGATAATGGCAAAGTGGTGTTATAGGGACACTGGGTAGGTTACCAAGTTGAACCAGGGAGTTAAAGACAGTTAAAGCTTCTCAAGTAAGATCTTGCATCCACTGGATCTTAAAAGATGATATTTATTATACAGGCATGCTGGCAGAGGGTAACCAATACAGAAGGAGCACTATACCTGAGATCCCAGATGTATGAAAGAGCATAGGATTTGAAGGGAATACCAGCAATTCTTAAAGGTTGTAATATAGGTATAGGTTGAAAGTACAGGACAATATGAAGTCAGACAATAGGAACAAGATCATGGTACCATGTGCATTAGACATTAACCCAAAGGATATTGGAAATCTTGCTAAAATTATTTTTCAGAATCGCTCTTCAGAAATTTGGGTTCAATAGTCTGACATAGGACCTGGATATCTATATTTTCAACAAGCATCATAGATTCTTCAGATGCAGATCTTTGATTATGTTTTGAGAAACTGATGTAGGTAATGATGAGCTATTGAAGGGACTTCAAAAAGAAAAGTAAGACTGATGGTAGTGTGGGGAGTGGATTGCAGGAAGCTGGAGATGAAGTGAAAGTCAGAATAGAAGACAGAATTCTATTTCAGTTGTTCAAAAAAAAAAAAAGAGGAAAATTTGATCTAAAGTAGTTGAGAGGGTTTAGAAAGGAAAAACCTTTGAGGGATATTTGGGGGAAAGGACTGGGGCTTGACTTAAGGTGAGAGGCTGAAGAGAAAAGAGTTTAAGATTACTCCTAAATTGTTTAAACACAGTTCTGAGTGGTTCTGGAGCCACAGAATAGTTCTGGAGCAGAGAACATCTCAGTTTATACATAGGACTTCTTAAGTGTGTGCTTGGCCGAAAGAAATTTGATGTTTGAATCTCAGATATGCACATAGTCTGTGTGGAGCAGAATTAGTGACTACATTGTGCTGTATTTCCAACTGAATAATGAGACAGATAAAACCATTTTATTTGTTGGATTATAGAAAGAGAGACCACAGGGAGGACGGTTAGTTGTCTATTAGGATTATCAGTGAATTAATGATGATAATCATTGTAATAAACCATAGGAAGGGAGTCAAATGTTAGAAATATTCCAAAAGAAGACAGGATTTCGCGACTAGAGATGGTTGATTAGGGAGATACAAGATAAAATTAACTTTTCAGGGCAAATATTAAGAAGTTGGAGGTGATGAACTAGAGTCATTGGTAAGGAGAATGAATTAAGGGGTGAGTGAATGCTGAGTTCACTTTTGGACATAATAATGTTGGGATGATTTGGGGATATTTAAGGGGATGAGGAATTGATAGGTACTTGACACTACTGAACCGGAACCCTGGTGAAAGATTTATGTAGACTGAGCTGCCTCAGCCCATAATAGTGATCCTGCTTCAGGATGAGAAAGTGGAATTACCATCAATTACTGTATGGTGACCAGTTAGTTTACCAGAGTACACTGCTATTTACAACATTGGGAAAGTTGCTTCATTTTGATCTCCTTTCAGTTGTCAAAATAATAGCATAGAATATTAATCAAGAACATGTGTGTAGGATAGTCCAAGATGGTGGAGGAGTAAGAGACCTTAGTTTTGTCTGGTTTCAGTAATTCAGCTAGAGAGCTATCAAATCATTCTGCACACCTGCAAACTCAACTGGATAGCAAAGAAAAGAGTTACCGCAATTTACAAATAGAAAAGAGACCACTTTCTGCAATTAGGAGGTGCTGAGAAGTGAATCTGAGGTGACATATAGGAAGATAAACCATGGGGAGAGGGAGCCTCCATGAGCCATCACTGGAAAGTTTTATAGCAGTGGAGAACAAAATCAGAACTCTTAGAAGTCTGCTCCAGTGAGGGTCATTCCTGCCTGAAAGGTGTTCAGGTGGCAAAGCAGGGCAGAATCGTAGGTAGGACAGTGTGGTCTCAGGATTCCTGGGGCCATAGAAATATTGAGGAGTGCCTAACTGAGGCAAAGTTTCCAAGCATTGGAAGCAATCAGTGAGCCCAGGAGTCAGCTCTCAGCTCGGGGTTGCACTAAATCATGAACCACAGCCTGGTCTGGTGACTGCTCTCTGAGCAGGGGCCCAGTGAGCTGGAGAACCAGCAAGATTCCCCTTACTCCCCTGGGAGAAATGGCGTGGGAGCATGCCAGAGGAGTCTGCATGGTTTGAAGACTCAAAAGAAGGTCATTGGCCTGAGATAGAAATCCTTGGTGACAGGCTGGGTGGGCATGGAGTGCAGTTGGAGATCAGGGAAACAGGAGTGATTGACTGCTGAGAGTGCTCTGAAGAGTGAGGCCCCAAGCTTTTGGCACAAGGGCTGGAGACTGGGAGGCCACCATTTTCATTCTCATTCTCTAAAGCAGCATGGAAAGCCTTCAGGGAACAAAAGCCACATACAGCAATCCAGAGTCGCTTGTTTAGCCCAGCCCCCTGGCAAGGGCAGTGCAATTTCACCTGAGACAAAGACAGCTGAGAACTAGTGTAACAGGCTCCTCCCCCAGAAGACCAGCAAGAACATCTGTCTAAGACCAAGTTTACCTATCACCAGAACTGCAAAACTCCAGTGTTGGGGGAAAATAGTATGTAGAATTTATGTTTTTTCCCCAAGATTCTTTAGCCCTACAATTTAAATATTTTCCTCTTTCCTTTTTCAATTGATTCATTTTATAAACTTAAAAAATCTTTTTAAAATGTTCATCTTTATAGTTACATTATATCCTTTCATTGTATTTAATTCTATATATATATATATATATATATATATATATATATATATATATATATACTTTTCCTTCTTTACAATTTTGGAATGTAATTTCTTCTAACAAGACAACCAAAATACACCCAGAATCTAGTGTATTTTTCTGTTCACCTCACTTGTCTGATCATATCCTTTCCCTCCTCCTCCTCCTCCTTTCTTTCTTTCTTTCTCTTTCTTTCTTTCTTTCTTTCTTTCTTTCTTTCTTTCTTTCTTTCTTTCTTTCTTTCTTTCTTTCTTTCTTTCTTTCCCTTTCTTCCTTATCCTTCTTTTAAAGTCTTTTTTTTCCACCCAAATATGTTTATTTTATTTTTTCAGTGTTACAAGATTTATTGTTCATTCACCACACCCAGTGCTCCATGCAATATGTGCCCTCCTCAATACCCACCACCAGGCTCACCCAACTCCCTACCCTCTTCCCTCCAAAACCCTCCGTTTGTTGCTCAGAGTCCACAGTCTCTCATGGTTCATCGCCCCCTCTGATTCCCTCCATTCACCCTTCCTTTCCTTCTCACAATGCCCTCTATGTTTTTCCTTATGCTTCACACGTAAGTGAGACCTTAAGATAATTGGCTCTCTCCACTTGACTTATTGCATTCCATATAATCTCTTCTAGTTCCATCCATGTTGATACAAAAGTTGGATATTCTTCCTTTCTGATGGAGTCATAATATATTCCATTGTATATATGTACCATATCTTTATCCATTCATCTGTTGAAGGACATCTTGGCTCTTTCCACAGTTCGGTGATTGTGGCCATCACTGCTATGAACATTAGGGTACATGTGGCCCTTCTTTGTACTGCATCTGTTTCTTTTGGGGTAAATACCCAGTAGTACAATTGCAGGGTCATAGGGTAGCTCTATTTTTAATTTTGAGGAATCTCCACACTGTTTTCCAAAGTGGCTTCACCAGCTTGCAATCCCACCAACAGTGTAAGAGGGTTCCCCTTTCTCCACACCCTCTCCAACATTTGTTGTTTTCTGTCCTGTTGATTTTGGCTACCTGGTGTAAGTCTCCTGAAACTGTTCCAAAAAATAGAAACAGAAGGAAAACTTCCAGACTCTTTCTATGAAGCCAGCATTACCCCGATCCCCAAACCAGGCAAAGACACCATCAAAAAGGAGAATTTCAGACCACTATCCCTGATGAATATGGATACCAAGATTCTCAACAAGATCCTAGCTAATAGGATCCAACAGCACATTAAAAAGATTAAAGTCTTTTTAAAATTTTTATCTTTACAGTTACATCCTATCATTTCAATGTATTTTATTTTATTTATGTATGTATATATGTTTTTCTTTCTTTACACTATTGGAAGGTAGTTTCTTCTAACAAACAGACCAAAATACATTCAGGATAAAGTGTATTGCTCTTTTCTGTTCGCCAGACTTTTTTTTTTATTTTAATTTTCATTTTTACAGTTACATTCTATCCTTTCATTCTATTTAATTTTATTTTTGTGCATATATAAATTTTTCTTTCTTTATAATTTTGGGATCTAGTTTTCAAGCAAACAGACCAAAATACACATAGGATCCAGTGATTGTTCTGTTCACCTGTCTGAAAATATTCTCTCTCACTTTTTAAATTTTTTTGTTTTTTTGTTGTTATTGTTTCAGGTCTCTTCTGATTTCCTTAGTGCATATTTCTCTGGGGTCATTGTCGTCATTTTAGAATTTTGTTCTCTCATTCATCTATGCTTCTCTTGAATGACAAGACTGAAAAACTCACCTCAAAAAAAAGAGAACAGGAGTCAGTAATGACTGCCAGGGACCTAATCAGTATGGATGTAAGTAAAATATCAGAACTAGAGTTCAGAATAACAATTATGAAAATACTATCTGGGCTTGAAAAAAAGCATAGAAGACACTAGAGAATCGCTTTCTAGAGATATAAAAGAACTAAAGTCTATTCAAGTAGAAATAAAAAAGGCTATTAATGAGGTGCAATAAAAAAATGGAGGGTGTAACTGCTAGGATAAATGAGGCAGAAAAGAAATTAGTGATATAGAAGACAAAATGATGGAGAATACAGAAGTTGGAAAAAAGATAAAGGACTACTGGATTGCAAAGGGACAATTCGAGAGATAAGTGATACCATAAAGCAAAATAATATTAGAATAATTGGGATACCAGAAGAAGAGGAAATGGGGGGTTAAGGTATATTGGAGGAAATTATAGCAGAGAACGTCCCTAACCTGGGGAAGGAAACAGGCATTCAAGTCCAGAAGGCACAGAGGCCTCCCCCAAAATCAATAAAAATAGATCAACACCCCAATATATAATAGTGAAGCTTGCAAATCTCAAAGACAAAGAGAAAATCCTGGAAGCAGCTAGGGACAAGGGGTCCATAACTTACAAGAGTAGAAACATTAGACTGGCAGAAGTCCTATCCACAGAGACCTAACAGGTCAGAATGGCCTGGCATGATCTATTCATGCTAAATGAAAAAAACATGTAGCCAAGAATACTTTATCCAGCAAGACTGTCATTCAGAATGTAAGGAGAGATAAAGAGCTTCCAGAACAAATGGAAACTAAAAGAATTTGTGATCACTAAACCAGCCCTACCAGAAATATTAAAGGGGATCCTTTAAGAAAAGGAAAAGCTCAAAAGTGACATAGACTAGAAAGGAGCAGAGACAATATGCAGAAATACTGACTATATAGGTAATATGATGGCACTAAATTCATATCTTTTAATAGTTTCTCTGAATGTAAATGGGCTAAATGCCCCAATCAAAAGACACAGGGTATCAGATTGGATAAAAAAGCAAGACCCATTGATATGTTGTCTCCAAGAGATTCATTTTAGACCCAGATACCTCCAGATTTAAAATGAGGGGGTGGAAAACCATTTATCATGCTAATGAACATCAAGAGAAAGCTAGGGTTGCAATCCTTATACCAGACAAATTAGATTTTAAACCAAAGACTGTAGTAAGAGCTGAGGAAGGACACTTTATCATTAATCCAACAAGAAGATCTAACAATTGTGAATATTTATTCCCCTAACATGGGAGAAGCCAATTATATAAGCCAACTAATAACAAATTGATGATAATACAATAATAGTAGGGGACTTTAACACCCCATTCACAGCAATGGACAGATCATCAAAGCAGAAGAACAACAAGGAAACAAGGGCTTTGAATGACACACTGGACCAGATGGACTTCACAGATATATTAAAAGTATTTCATCCTAAAGCAAAACAATATACATTCTTCTCGAGTGCACATGGAACCTTCTCCAGAATAGATCACATCCTTGTTACCTTGAGGTCACAAATTAGATCTCAATCAGGACCAAAAGATTGGCACAATTATAAGAATATATTATGAGCTACAAATGCCAACAAATTAGGCATTCCTAGAGAAGTATAAACTACGAAAACTAAAACAGGAAGAAATAGAAAACCTGAACAGACCCATACCCAGCAAGGAAATTGAAGCAGTAATCAAAAATCTCCCAATAAACAAGAGTCCAAGGCTGAATGGCTTCCCAGGAGAATTCTACCAAACCTTTAAAGAATTAATACCTATTCTTCTGAAGTTGTTTCAAAAAATAGAAATGGAAGGAAAACTTTCAAACTCTTTCTATGAGGCCAGCATTATCTTGATCCCAAAACCAAAGACCCCATCAAAAAAGGGAATTACAGACCAATATACCTGATGAACATGGATGTAAAGAGTCTCACCAAGATACTAACAAATAAGATCCAACAGTACATTAAAAGGATTATTCGCCATGACCAAGTGGGATTTATTCCTGGGCTACATGGGTGGTTCAAAATCCAAAAATCAATCAATGTGATAGACTACATAAATAAAAGAAAGTAAAAGAACGATATGATCCTCTCAATAGTTGCAGAAAAAGCATTTGACAAAGCAGCGTCCTTTCTCGTTTAAAACTCTTCACAGTGTAGGGATAGAAGGAACATACTTCAATATCATAAGAGCCATTTATGATAAACCCACAGTAAGTATCACTCTCAATGGGGAAAAACTGAGAGCTTTTCCCCTAAGGTCAAGAACATGGCAGGGATGTTATTATTCAAAGCAGTACTAGAAGTTCTAGCCTCAGCAATCTGACAGCAAAAAGAAATAAAATACATGTGAATCAGCAAAGAAAAAGTCAAACTTTCACTCTTCACAGATGACATGATACTTTATGTGGACAATCTGACTCCACATCAAAATTGCTAGCACTCCTACAGGAATTCAGAGAAGTGACAGGATATAAAAGCAATACACAGAAATCAGTTGCATTTCTATACACTAACAATGAGACAGAAGAAAGAGAAATCAAGGAGATGATCCCATTTACAATTGCACGGAAATCCCTAAGATACCTAGGAAAAACTTAACTAAAGAGGCACTCAGAAAACTATAGAATACTCATGAAAGAAATTGAGGAAGATCATAAAGAAATGGAAAAACTTCATTTTCATGTTCATGGATTGAAAGAACAAATATTGTTAAAGTGTCTATGTCACCTAAAGCAATCTATACATTCAATGCAATCCCTATCAAAATACCATCACCTTTTTTAGTGGGGCCAGAACAAATAATCTTAAAATTTATATGGAACAAGAAAAGACCCCAAATAGCAAAGGAATGTTGAAAAAGAAAACCAAAGCTGGGGCCCTCAGAATTCTGGACTTCAAGCTCTGTTACAGAAGAGTAACTGTCAAGACAACAAGATACTGGCACAAAAATAGCCACATAGATCAACAGAACAGAATAGAGAGCCCAGAAATGGACCCTCAACTCTATGGTCAACTAATTTCTGAAAAAGCAGGAAAGAATATCCAATGGAAATGAGACATTCTTTTCAACAAATAGTGTTGGGAAAATTGGACAGCCACATGCAGAAGGATGAAAATGGGCCATTTCTTACACAACACAGTAAAATAGACTCAAAATGGATGAAAGACCTAAATGCGAGACAGAAATCCATCAAAATCCTGGAGGACAACACAAGCAGCAACCTCTTTGACCTCAGCCACAGCAACTTCTTGCTAGACATTTCTCCAAAGGCAAGGGAAACAAAGACAAAAATGAACTATTGGGATTTCATCAAGATAAAAAGGTTTTGCACAACAAAGAAAAGAGTCAACAAAACCAAAAGACAACAAAGACAACCAACAGAATGGGAGGAAATATTTGCAAATGTCTTTTTAGATAAAGGGCTAGCATTCAAAATCTATAAAGAACTTATCAAACTTAACACTCAAAGAACAAATAATCCAATCAACAAATGGGCAGAAGACATGAACAGACATTTCTCCAAAGAAAACATACAAATGGTCAGCAGACATATGAAAAAATACTCAACATCAGTTGGTATCAGGGAAATACAAGACAAAATCACAATGAGATACCACCTCACACCAGTCAGAATGACTAAAATTAACCACTCAGAAGACAAGAGATTTGGCAAAGATGTGGAGAAATGGGTAACCTCTTACACCATTGGTGGGAATGCAAGCTGGTGTAGCCACTCTGGAAAACAGTATGGAGGTTCCTCAAAAAGTTGAAAATAGAGCCACCCTACAACCCAGCAATTGCTCTATTGGATATTTACACCTAAAGATACAAATGTAGTGATCCAAAGGGGCACATGCACCCCAATGTTTATAGCAGCAATTTCCACAATAGCCAAACTATAGAAAAAGCCTAGATACCCATTGACGGATGAATGGATAAAGATGTGGTATACATACAAAATGGAATACTACTCAGCCATCAAAAAAATGAAATCTTGCCATTTGCAATGACATGGATGGAACTAGAGGGTGTTACGCTAAGCGAAATAACTCAATCATAGAGAGACAATTATCATATGATCTTGCTGATATGCAGAATTTAAGAAAAAAAACCCAGAAGATCATAGGGGAAGAGAGGAAAATACGAAATAAGATGAAATCAGAGAAGGAGACAAACCATGAGACTCTTAAACATAGGAAACAAACTGAGGGTTGCTGGAGGGGAATGGGGTAACTGGGTCATGTCCATTAAGGAAGGCACATGCTACAATGAACATTGAGTATTATACAAGAGTGATGAATCACTGAACTCTACTTCTGGAACTAATAATATATTATATGTTAATTGAATTAAAAATAATTTAAATTTTGGAAAGGCATGGGAAAATTAGAGAGGGTCTGTGAAGAGGAAACAAACAAGTACAGGGATGCAAAATCAGAAAAAAAAAGAATATGTGTGTAATATTTTTGGAGGTAAATCATTTCTTCTTTTTATACAGAAAATCTCTTAACTCAAGGTTTTTGTTTTTCTTTTGAATTCTATCAGCAGCAGTAAGTGAGTAACTGTCTTCAAAAAGATCTGTGAGTTTAGATGATTTCTTCAAGGCAAAAGTTATCCTCAAACCTACAGGGATAAACCTCAAATGATTTCCTGTTTCAAATAAAAGAAAGGGTTGAGAGGTTTATCAAGACACAGGTGTTTTAGAGTGGACTTACATAAGAATATAAATATAATTTTACCCACTTCTAAGTTCTTTTTTTTTTTTTAATCATAATCATCCAAATGTCAAGTTAAAACATCTATCCCATACAGATTGAAAATCATAAAAGAATGCTGCCAGGATTTCATTATTGATTAAGAGACTTAAGACAAGCAGTTATAGGAAATTCTATTTCATTGTTGCCTTGTGGGTTGTTTCTCCCTGTGCCCTAAAAAGGATGCTTACTTCATGCTCAAGCCAGTGAAATATTTACAGTGCAAAAAGACATTTGTACTTTGGGTTTGCTGGTGATAAAATCTTATCCAGTGAATTCCAATTATTCTTTTCCAGGCTATTTTGAAAGAAATGTAAATCTGTTTCATGGTCTCCATGTTGCAAAAATGGTTTCTACCAATTTATTTCAATCCAAATTCGGGCTTTTTGACCTGGTTGCACCTGGTGCTGTAACTTTAGCTATTTCAGACAACCAAGAGGCATGATTGCTAGCACTTTGATCAGTCAATTAAAACTGTGGATTTTAAAACTTAAATGTTTTCTATCTGGAGAATCTCTCTGAATCAGTCATGAAAAGACTTTCTAAAAACATTGATCATTTGAGCAAGTGCTACATGTCTGTCCTCTGATGACATCTTTATTCAACAACTACAGTAGGAAAGCTAGTTAGCGACAAAAACCTAGAGTTTACTGTCTATATTCATGGGATTATAACCAGATCATATTCCTTTTTGTGTATTAGAGTAACACTGATGAGATTAACCCATAAATGAATCTGCACTATTTCATATTTAAAGACTTAAACTTCTTCAAATTTCATTTTGCTACTTATGTATGTGAGTATGAACTGCTAAATTGGTTAGAAAGTGATAATGATAAAAACTCCTTATTGTAGATTTCATATTACAGGGTAAACCACTTTCACATACCTGATCTCATTTGTACATTTGTACATTTGTACAGTGGTACAAATGCTATGCTAGTGAATTTATGTTCCAGATATTTCACACATGCTTCACTACAATCCTCCTCATGGACTGATTACAAATGTGCACTCTAGCATTAATCATTAGGCCATTAATCTTAATAACTTTAATGTGTTGTCACTGCATGTCAAGTAGATTAAAAAATGGTAAAGACCACTTAATACAAAATAGCAAGTTGCTAATCATGTCTTATGGCTTCTGTCTCACTTAATCTTACAGTCATGAATTCATATACGAGGTTCTCAGTATTTGAAAGAGAAGAAAATAATGGGTTACCCAGTTGTAATTATATAGACCATGATCAAATTTAAAAGGATTATATTTTGTACATTAAATATAAGAAATAAAATTTACTGGAAATTACCTGTAGATATCTCTTGATTAGAAGATGTTGTCATAGAAAGTTGTTACAATATTCCTGGACACAGATGATAACAATGTACTAAATATGATGGAAATATAAAGTAGAGCAAGCCTTTTGGTATTTTGAGGTATTTATTCTGTGTCCTACATAAACTTAAAATTTAGTGATAAAATTTTAGTGATAAATTTAGTGACGATTTAGTGATAAATTGTATCTTGGGCTCCATGGGTGATCCTCAAGGATCTGTAAAATCCCTAAAATTGTGTATAAAATTTTGTACACAGAAATATTTTTCTCAGGTGAGTAATCTTTTTTAGAAAAGATTTTACTTATTTTATTTTTTTTTTTTTAGAGAGAAAGAGGGAAAAAAAGAGCATTAGTTGAGGGGAGGCACAAAGGGAAGGCACAAAAGGGAGGCACAAAGCGGAGGTGCAGAGGAATAGGGAGAAGCAGACTCCCTGCTGACCAGGAAGCCCAAGCAGGGATTGATCCCAGGACCCTGATATCATGACCTGCTTAAATGACTGAGCCACCCAGGTGATCCTCTCAGATAAGTAGTACTCTTAACCTCCAAGGAGTTGAGGGGTTGCGATCTACTGAACTAGATATGTAACTTCCTTCATAAAATCTAGGAAATTACATCTTTGTACCCTTAATGAATATATAAAGTTATTTAAATACCAAATACCAATATTTTTGTTGAATAATACTTCTGTCAAAGTAAGATAACTCTCCGACTCAATTTCTTCCAAGTTTTATCAGTTGTTGTGTACTTATTGTTCTGGCTGCAGAATTCACTGTAATTGTTTCACAAATCTCTTTTATCTGTTTCCATACAAAATATATGGTACACTCATTCACATCATCAATTTGATTCACTATCACTTTCAACATGCCATTTAAAAAAAATCTAAAGATCTCTATTCTTTTTAAACCAGCACAAAGAGTAGGCTTTATTTTCAGAATCATTTAAAAGGGATCACTTCACAGGAATTCATGAATATAGGGTGATGGTAGAGAATAAAAAAAAAACAAAAAACCTGCATTGAGATATGCTGGGCAGTCAGGTAAGGTTGCTCATTAGCTAAGTAATTTGCTTCTACATAGCAATCTTACATCATATATTACTCAGTTTTTTACCTTAGAAAAATTGTACCTCCTATGAGTCATAACTTCTGAGTATCACTCACAATATTTAAAATTATAAAGTTAAATCCAGGAAGACTATGGTTGACTATTGTCTTAAGATAATGATATGACTATAATAAATGACTAAGAAACAAAAAACAACTAAATGACAATTGCCAGTAAAATAATAATAATTTATTTTGGTTTTAAAATTAGCTCTGATGGCAATTCCAAGGTAGAATTTAAAAGAAAAAAGTTCTCAGCAATGGTAACCTTGTTGTAATAAATACATAAACACTCCTTACGTTTTCCTTTGTAGAAAAATGTTCGTTTGTATATGCAAATGTGATTTTTTTTTAAAAGAAAGTTATCCTAAAAAAGTTATGAAGAAGCTTCACAGCATTTCGGATGTTTAGAAATGATTTCCTCTGGTAAATGAGGATGGCATACACAAGGAGATACCATTAGATCTGAACTTTGAAAACTGCTAGGATAGGGCCCATAGAGAAAAGCAGTGAATGTATTCCCAGAGTCAGAAACAAAGTACACACCCAGAGGAAGGAAAATGTTAGGCACTTCAACATGACAAGTTTTCTTTGAGCTCTCTGTATAGGAAAGAAAGAAACAGTAATTCTGAAAAATTAGGTTGAGATCAGGTTGTAAAGAGTCTCACTCCAAATCTTCTGGGTATTTTGTAGCCACCCGTGTTAAGATCTTTTTTTTTCCTTTAACCCCTAGTAACACTTTGTATCTGTATTATTCCTAGACATTTATTATTTATGGTGTTCTGTCATCTGTTATCTTTTCCCATATATTTGTCATTTTTCCAACTAGATCATTGTTTTTTGTTTGTTTGTTTGTTTGTTTGTTTGTTTTAAAGGAAGACCCCTTTTATCTTGGTTTGCAAGCTATACAGCACTATATACAAGTGTTTGGCATATTTTGTCAACCAAACAAATATATGTGGATAGAAAATTGCCTTATGCTTTTGAAAAGTTCTCAATTTTGTAGAATCAAACTATGTAAGCACAATCTCTGCCTTATCCTCTCCAAATCATACGCAGGAACAAGTGAGATATTACACAGTATTGGAGAAAGATTACTGGCTTAGATTTATATTCGGGATTCTAATTTTAGTTATATTGCTGGCTTTCATTTGAACTTGGGCTTATTGGATTCTCCTCTGCTTTCTCATTTGTAAATTTGGGTTATTGCTACCTGTCTCTTATTTCAAAGGAATATTCTCCCAGTTAGGGCTGACCAATAATGAAAAAGGTAGAGTACTTTAAATAAGAAATGAATGATCATATGCCTAAGGGACTACAGGAAGGACTGCTCTGTACAAGAGATAGACTCTGGAGTCAAGGCAAACATAGAGATTTCATAATTTTATTATTTTGAGTGATAAACAGCAAAAGCTCAGCCAATAGTGGCAGTAGCTGCAAATCAAAGACTGATTTTTAATCCAGTACCATGAAGAAAGAACATTTGAGCACACACTGGTCTGCTAAGCCACGCTGGCATAAAGACAATGGTTATAAAGACACAGTACAAGGAACATTAACGATTAACCTCTTTGGACAGCAATTTCTTCACTTGTAAAATAAGAGAGGAGGAGTAGTGACCTTCAAAACCCTTCTAGTTCTAAGTTTGTTTCTAGAATTCCTCAGCACCTAAATCATTTCTGCTGGAGACATGGGGGAAAGTCTAATTTTTCCCTTTATTGGTAGAATGGCTGAGTCAGCTTGCTCTGCCTGGTGAGAAGAGGTCGTACGGTTTCCTGGAATTTAGCAAGTCAGTTGACATCACGCTGGTCGCTGGAAATCTGCCAGATTACATCACAGAAATCAGCAACTCCAGCAATCAGGACACATCCTGCCCCCCGCCCCCGGCCAAGAGTCAGTCATTAAACGTTCACTAGCCCAACACTGGTTCTACTTGTTCATGTCATCCTGAGAAAATGATGCAGCTATAGGTAGAAAGAAAGAGAAGACACTGAGATGGCAGTTTAGGGCTCAGGGCTAGACAATGTCCAAGAGGACCAAGGTACTGTGATCAGAAAACAGAAAGCTTGTTTAGAAGCAGCTTGTTTAGCTTGTAGTAGAAGCATGGACTTCTGACTTTCGATGGTTAGAAAGTATAATCTTTAGGGTTGTCTGGGTGGTTCAGTCCATGGAGCAGCCAACTCTTGATTTCGGCTCAGGTCATGATCTCGGGGTCCTGAGATCAAGCCCCTTTTAAGGGTTCCACATTCAGTGGGGAGATCAGTTGAGATTCTCTCTATCCCCCTTTCTCTCCCTCCCTTTCTCTCCCTGATCATACTCTCTTTCTCAAACAAATAAAATCTTTTTTTTTTAAGATTTTATTTATTTGACAGAGAGACAGTGAGAGAGGGAACACAAGCAGGTGGAGTGGGAGAGGGAGAAGCAGGCTCCCTGCTGAGCAGGGAGCCCAATGCAGGGTTCGATCCCAGGACCCTGGGATCATGACCTGAGCCAAAGGCAGACGCTTAACGACTGAGCCACCCAGGTGCCCCTAAATAAAATCTTTTAAAAAATGAGTATAATCTTTAGTTAGAAGCTCTGAATAGTAGTCCTGATTAGCACAAGATACATCAGGCAGTGGACCCAGATGCTAGTTGACAAGTTTATTTAACACAATATGTAATTGTTTGAGTTCTAAAGTTTAGGTCTTATTGTTATTCATCTGAGTATAAGCATGATAGTTCTTTTAACACCTTTTAATAATTAGTATGGTCAGCAGCCATCACTGATATGAATAAAACATGTTTGTGACAACAGGTCTGCTCCTTGTTCTTGGTTGACATGCTGTTCTACTCGCTAATAAACATTTCTTCCTCTGGGGTTAAATATCGAAGTTAATCAAGTCAGTCTCCAGTTATTAGGAAACTGGAAGTCATAAAAATATGAAAATGTTTTAAACTGTCAAAACTCAGAATGCGATATAGCTCATTCATAAGTAGAATGACAGATTATATATGTTCTTAGGCTAAAAGTTGGATCTCTTTAATTCATACTCATCTACTGTTCACCTCTTGGTACTAGAATCTACTTTAACTTTTTTTTTTAGATTTTATTTATTTATTTATTTATTTATTTATTTATTTATTTATATATTTATTTGAGAGATAGAGAGATCACAAGTAGGCAGAGAGACAGGCAGAGAGAGAGAGGGAGAAGCAGGTTCCCTGCTGAGCAGAGAGCCCGATGTGGGGCTCGATCCCAGGACCCTGAGATCACGACCTGAGCTGAAGGCAGAGGCTTAACCCACTGAGATACCGAGGCGCCCTTTACCTTTTAATACTTAAAAAAGTTTCTCTTCATTAGTGGGTATTTGTACTTCGCTGCTTAAAGTCAAATTTAATACACATATAAATCCTGGAGAGTAAATCCAGTACCTGCTTTTTAAAGATTCAGGTCTCCAGTTAATTGAACATATTTTCTTATTTGATGTGTCCACTAATTATAATAGGAGATTGGTAACTGGACAAATCTGGCGCAATATAAATATAAGCATACACCCCTAAATGATTATGCAAAAGAATGATTTGTATACACAGATTATACTTTCAAATCTTTTTAGAAACTGCACATTTTATTTACCTTTTTTTAAAGATTTTATTTATTTATTTGACACAGAGAGAGAGAGAGAGATCACAAGTAGGCAGAGAGGCAGGCAGAGAGAGAGAGGGAAGCAGGCTCCCTGCTAAACGGAGAGCCTGATGCGGGGCTAGATCCCAGGACCCTGAGATCATGACCTGAGCCAAAGGCAGAGACTTTAACCCACTGAGCCACCCAGGCGACCCATTTTATTTACTTTTAAGAAGATGCTGCAGTTAAAATATAGATTATTTTCAGCAGGAGTTCAGGACTGCTACAATTGGTAAGCTTATGAATTTTTTTTCTCAAAATCTACTTCTTTGCGGTCAACACTATATCATTTATAATATTCTTTCCTACAACTTATGATTTTATTTTCAAAAACATTTGAGTTTCATTTGAAAATCTCAGAACATTACATTTTCAAATGGAAGCAGTCTGAGCCAATAGAAATAAAAAAGTAACTTTAAATATGTTCTTGCTATACTTCACATTTTGTGCTAAATTTTGTATAAATGTTATTTTATTTAATGTATATATGGCAACCCAACAAGGTAGATACTTGTTATGGGTTGAATTATATGCCTTTCCAAATCATATGACTGTGTTTGGAGATAGGGCTTTTAAAGAGGTAATTAAAGTAAGATCAAGTCAGAAGATAAGCTCTACTCCAATATGACTGGTGTCTCTTTCTCTGAAGGACACAGACAACCATGTGAAGACAAAGAGGGAAGATGGCCAACTATAAGACAAGGAAAGGAGCATGAGACTTAAGCCAACCCCAGTGACATGTTCATCTTGAATTTCTAGCTTCCAGAATTGTGAGAAAATAATATTTTTGTTGTTTAAGACAGTCTGTATTATTTTGTTATGGCAATCCTGATAGACTAACACAGTACTATTATTATTTCCATTTTACTAATGCATAATCTGAGGTTTAAAGAGATCAAAGTGTCCAGAACCAATGGATAGAAAGTGGTTGAGCTGAGGCTTAAATCCTGATTACTTGCTAAGCAACATCCCAGGCGCCAGCCGCTATTATATTCAAAGGTACAAACATAAAGAAAACAATTTCCAAGGTGTATCAGGACTACGGGGTCCAAATTCTGAACGGCTAAATAGTCCTTGCATCAAAATCAAGCACTGTATGGAAACATTGTAGATGTGGCTACTGACAGTGATGGTATTTTCAGATACCATGCCCTTCCTGGTTATCATAAAGCATTTTTACTGACTGCCCAAAGTTCCAAAGTTTGTTCTGAAAAACACAAGGTCCACAAACAAATGTTTATTTAAAAAAAAAAAGAAGAAAAAATAGTAGGAATTCTTAGCAAATAAAGTTGGAAAGTTCTCTATCCCTCTTTTGGAACTTCCTATGGTATATTACCACGTTAAAGATTCTAGAGTAAAGAAATGTCTTTATCTAATCCCATGTTTTCTAACCTGATTGGTCATAAGATCCTCATTTTTTGCAACAGCTATTTACCTTCTCTAGTGCTTATGTTCCTCTGCACAAATTTTTAGAAAATACTTACACATAAGTGATGGCCGAGGTCACTAATGCTATGGTGATAATCATATTACAATATATAAGTGTATCAAGTCAACATGCTGTACACCTTAAACTTACACCAAATTTTGTGTCAATTACAGTTCAGTAAAGCTAGGAAAAAAATGCTCACATAAGCAATAGGCTCTTTGAAGTAAGAGGATGTTAATGGTAAACCCTGTATTTCACAAGTAATTATTTGAACTAAATTTTAAAAATTAGGAACCCGTCACAATTTACATTGCTATTTTAAAATCTCACAAATATCAAGCATACATGTTCAATCCCAAATAAGATTTCTAAAGAGTAATTTACATTTAAATGGGAGAAGGGTTATATGGTTACATGCATACAAGTTAGTTTTAACCCAACAAACTTACATTTACCCTTGAGCCAGGTGTATCAAACTCACTTATCTGAATGCAAAAGTTTTAGAATTTTCAACATACTAATTTTCATGTTTTTCCATTGCTTCTGAGATAATGTCATCTCTATGACAGAAAAGGGTAAGTACATATTTTGTCAAAAACTAATTATGATAAAAATTATGTGAGTACCACCTGGCATTTTATGCCTCATCTTTAGAGCTGATTGTTTACAGAAAATCTGTATGCTAAGGGTAGTTCCCTGAGCTTTCACATGTTCAGGACAGGCAGGCAAGTGACTTGAAGAACCCAAGAAAATGGTGGCTTGATGATATTCTTAGAATCTGGAAATATCACATGCTATTTGTTTTTACAAATTTGTTCTTATAAATGCCAGTCCCATCAATCAGGCAGGCTTAGCCCACATCCTTTCTCCCTGAGCTTGGTGGGTCCAGCATCAGTCCTTGTGTTCAACGGTTGAGAGAGAACATTATTCCATGAGTGTCTTATTTACGAAAATTCCGAAATTTAAAAGAAGAGATAAAGACTCCTTCATTTTACAAGGACAATTTAAACTTAAAAAAAAAAATCATGTTATAGAGATATCAATTGTAAGTTTTCCTTATATATCTTTTCAAATATAGTTCAATTTACACACAACTTTCCAAGAACGTATTTTTTGCACAGAGTGTGGTACATCAGCATTTTAGATTTTCTCCCACAATTATTTTACATATATTCAATTATAATTTACACTTAACCTTGAGGGCACAGAAAGTTACTTAGACTATTTTAAAGTTATAATTATTTTGTGCCATAGATAGAATTTTAATTAACAGGATAACCTTACTATAATGGTTAGTTATATATTTTAGGGAAGAACTCATTTAAAAAGTATTTTAAAATGAATACTTTTATTAATGATAAAATATTCATGTATATAAAGTAAATTAATGTCTTTTAATGCAATAGTATTTTCGCAGATCAGAGGATGCTAATAATATGACACTACTTCCAAACAATTTTTTCATACATATTAATAATCCCTAATAAGCAAATAGATTATATGCTATTTTAACAAAGAAAATAGTATTCCCTTCATTACTTGATGGTTAAATACAAAGAATTGTTTTCTAAAACTTGTTGAGATTCAGACACATTTCCTTAATTTTAAACCTAATTATTATTCTTTGAGCTTTTGAAAACTTTATCTTTTTTATTAATATGATTTTCTAAATCTCATGTGGAACATGTAAGCAAAGAGGTATATGTAACTGAAAAAATATCTCTAGAATATATAGGACTTAATATTAGACTAAGTCATGTGTAACTTAATTCCATTTTATAGTAAAATTTTAATAAAAATTTGAAAAATATTTTGTTAATTTTTTTTACTAAGGAAAAAAGCTACACCTTTTGCTTAATAGATTTCTGTGCTTTGCTTTTTTTCTGAAATTACAAAAAGTGAACTTAAAAACATTTACTTTTGGTTTAAAAACTTCTGGAAACATTTCAGATGGGGTACATTGCCAATTTGAAATGATACTATGTAAGTAATGATTTTTTTTAATATTAGATTTCCCAGGGGCTGAATTTCATGTTAAAAAAATAACAAAGGAATGAAATATAAATGTTTGTTAGGTCTTCTTTAGTTCCACAGCAGATAAAAATTTATCCAGCATTGTATTTTAAGGAAATTACCTCTCTTTTCCCCTTTCTAGAGAAAGCTGGTACGGTCCAAATAACCCTTGACTTGTTTGTTCTGATTGTGGCTCACCTCTTCCCAGGCTCTTAGGCTGGGACCTGTGATCCAGGCCTAGCCTAACATTATTGTCAGAGTATGACTGGCTCTGAATCAACAATAGCCTACTGGGAACTTTTGAGATGCCACTGTGATCTCTGGGATCCAAAGTTCATGTAAACCTAATGCTGTTTGCGCCCATTGCTCCTCTAAAGGAGAGGCCATCCTGGACAATGAAGCAAAAATGTGGGTGAGTACAGTAAAAAGACAGAAGTGGAACCTTGTTGGCTTTGAGGACCTGGATTCAGCTGAGACCGTAACAACTGTAAGTCCTGGACCATCTTGTTACATGAACCAAATGGAACCCAACCAGACCAGACCAAAACAAAACAATAAAACAAACAAATGAACCACTGTTGCTTCAGTTGGTTGGAGTTAAGCTCTGCCACTTGAAATCAAGAGTCTTATCTGATATAAGCATATTATTCCATCTGAACACTGGACTGGGGAAATTGAAAGTAAATTCAATATGTTTAATGAATATTGAGTTGCAGGTATGTTCAAGGCACTATTCCAGAACATGGGATTTAAAAAAAAATCTCTGTCCTTTTCAAATCTATATTTTACTTGGGGGAGATAGCTAATAAAACATAATCATTAATTATGTAATTAATTAGTAAATTTATTAGTAAATTTAATGTATACCTGGAAGAAGAGAATTCCAGACAAAACAAAAGTCAATGTCATTATACAATCATATCTAGTATATCCAAGGAGCAGTTGGGAGGCAAGTTTTCTATAGACAGAGAAGCAGAGAGATTGGGTCAGTAGCTCTCAGGGAAACAGGAATCAAGAAAATACTTTGGGAATGAACCAGTGTAGAAGGAAACACTGATCACACAGGGTAGAGAAGACAGAGTTGCTCACCAAGAAGACAGTGGTTGGGGGTCTTAGTCAATAAGGGAAGAACCAGCCTTGGACAGGAGATGGAAGAGTCAGGAATGCAGCATGGATAGGTACAGACAGGTGGGAGACTATGGTGGAAGTCAGGTCAGCAGCCAAGAGAGAAGATGCAGAGGAAGGGGCGGAGATTTGAGGACACAAGACAAGGTATAAAATAGGGACTAGCACAGTGGGAGAATAAACGGCTGAGGGCACAACAGGGTACATGCTTTGCAAACAGTTGGTTATCTATCGAATGTGAGAAGAATTGTAGTTGTTTTTCTCCAACTATGTTTGGCTGTGTAGGGGCAGGCAAGGAGAAGGCAGAAGGATGAATTTACGCAGGGTGTTGGCTTTGCTAAGGAAGCATGGCAAATTGACAGAGAGGAAGCAAATTGGAGCCTCATGCAAGGGATGTTTGAGTTTGAGTGAGTTTTGAGCTGAGTGAAGAGGTTACTGGGGACTTGAGAGGATGAAGGGTAATTGTAAAGACTGGAGAAGTGGAAGAGCCAGTGACACCTTAGAGGAAGCACCTGAAAAGTGGGCCAGTTGAGGCCGGGGAGTGGGATGCACAGGACGTGAGGGGGTGCTGTGAAAGACCTTGACCGTGATCATCAGACTTTGAGCAGCTGTCTATGGAAGAATAAGAGAAGTGATCACCAAAGGGGAGTTCAAGAGAGGGACAGGCATATATTGAACTTGCTCCTTGTTCTGACTGGAATGTGAAAGTATTGTTGGGTTTGAAACATCCATCTTGGTTGGACCTCGATGTGATTTTGGGAATGGCACTCAACGTAGAGCAAAATAGCCACACAGAAAGAGCGTGAACCCCTGAGGCCTTTGATGGACCGAATCTGAACATTGGGTGCCCAGGACCACTTGTTTCTGCATAGTTGTTTCAGCTACTGTTTGGAGATACCTGTTACGCAGAGCTCAGTCTGCCTCAAATTGCTACACTCTGAGCTTCCTGCTTTCCTTCCCACCACTTTCTTTCTCACCTTTCTTTATCCTCCTCATTTGTTTAAATGCCAGAATTAGCTTTTAAAATGTCTCTTTCATCCTTTAAGACAAAGCGATCCATAAAGGACTCCCTGGCTCCCTCGGGCAGAATGAAACACTTTGCCTTCCCCATGTTGATGGGTCTCTGAATTCTGAGTTTTAAATTTTAAATTCTGAATGCATTGTATGTGAAGTATCGGCTTGTGTAATCATCGTGCATGTCGCAGTGTGGTAGTCAGCGGATAGTAAGCTCTCAAATACTCGTTGGATGAATAAATGGCTGATTTGACACCAGCCAAGCCAAATGAACTCAGGGTAGATGTCTGCTCTAATAAAGGGCAGTTTGAAGAAAGAGCTGCTCCTGCCCTCACCAGTGCTAGTGGACCAGGAGGGAAATGGACTTTGGCTACAGAGACATAAATCAGAGAGATCTCAGAGAAAGGAACTGCTTCAAAAGGACAAAACACATCACTGAGGTCTGCTTCAGAAGTGTGACAACTGAGGAAGGGGGCAGAAAAAGCCTGCCGATGATGAAATGCCAATGTGAACTGGACCAAGGGCATTTCTGAACTTGTAACTATTTCTTAGTAGGGTGGTTTAGTATAAAGGCAACCGTGGCATAGAACTCTCCATGGGATATTATTAAAAGCCTGCTATTAACCGGTGTGCGAAAGTGTTCTCAGACAAGTCAGAGAAGTTGGTGCAGGCAATAGTTCATCTGAGAATACCCAACTTGAAAAGACACATAGATAAAAATAATGTCACAACAGGAGATGTGCCTCAAGTTTGCACAACATTTTGCCAGAGTAACACTATTTAAAAGCTTATTTTCTTTCTTTTGTTCTTACTTTTTTTTTTTTTGCTGTGATTTATCCTGGGGATATAACCACCACTGGTAAATTCCTAGCAAAGTGGGTTCGGGGATCTAATTGGCTAGTTTCCCTCCAGTCATGCTCAGCAAAATGCTTGCTGCCTGCTCTACTTGTCCTTAAAAAGGGCTTTGTTTTTGTTCGGTTCTCCAGCATTTTTTCTGATCTGAGTACTCAATCTTGTTTCTATGCTGTGTCCCCTATACTCTGATAACTCACTGTTTGTTTTATCTTGTTTTTTTTTTTTTTTTTAATTTCAAAAGAGATTTTATTTAGCTCCTTTTGAAAAAGAAAACAGGTTTTTCCTTGGGATTCAAGCTAAAAACTCTTCCTCATCCCCGCTGGTTAATGCTATGACACTGCTTGTGAGTCATTGCCATCATATTCGTCTCCTCACTGGTGACAATAGGTATAATTCAGCACCTCACACCATTAGTAATACAGGAAGGAACAAAATTCTGCCAGGATACAAAAATCAATCTGGTATAAATTCTCATAGTTTTAAACTTTGTATAAGCTTTGGCATCAGGAAGAATCATCCTTTACTTCAGTTTAGGTCATTATAGCTTCCAAAACTCCATTTTTTCTAGAAAACTTGATTCCTCACCACCTGCTGATCCCACTTTATCTACATTCATAGGACTTGACTAGGTAACTGAAGCTCAATTCCCAAATACCAGCATCGTGTTATTTCCTCTAACATTTCCTGAGCCGTCAGGATGCTCAGGATTATGCACATCCAGGTCGGGGGTTGACTTGGAGCCAGAGGAAGGCAATCCTCACCTCCATCTGGAGATTTGGAGCTCACTACAGGCATACTGACACCAAAGGAGAAGTAGGGAAAATGACTAACAAAACATAGAACTTAAATCATAGCATTTCAAAACCTGTGCTGTTAAGGGAAAAATTCATTTTGGTAGTATGACCTCGTTTGGCAGAATTTGGTCTGGATCTTCGAAATAACCGTGAAATTATAAATGTGTATTTCTCACTTCCCATAATATAGGTTCGGCTTTCATTGTATCTTAACAAACCTTTTTTTTTTCCTTCCACCTAATCATTTGACACTCCAAAAGCCATTCAGTTGCCAAGAAACAGACTGAAAAATCACTAGCAGGCACATTTCATAAGTCTACCATATACCTCACAGTTGATGACAGTTTTGTAAAAACTGCGTCTTTAAGGGTTTCATTTATAGCAAGCTATGGTGAAATTAATATAAGTTATTCTCAAATTTATGTAATAAATGAAGGACATATAATTCATGGAAATGAATATTGATCATTATCAGTGTCTTTCTAGAGATTCAAAAGAAATACAACCAACCAACACACCCCCACATTGTTACACACATACATACACATTCTGTATCATCTGTATAACAAAAGGGCACAGATTTGGGTGAAATTAGAACCTCTCTGGTTGTACTAGCTTGCGAGCGCTGCAATAATAAAATATTGCAGACCAGGAGGCTTAAACAATACAAATTTATTTTCTCACAGTCCTGAAGGCTGGAAGTCCAACTTCAAGGTGTTGGCAGGTTTGGTTTCTCTCTGTGTTCTCACATGACCTTCCCCTTCAATGAGAACATCTCTGATGTCTCTTCTTATAAAGACACCAGTCAGATTAGGGCCCACGCTTATGACTCTTTAAGCTTTAATTACCTCTTTAAAGACCCTGTCTTCAAAAACAGTCACATTCTGAGGTACTAGGCGTTAAGGATTCAACATATAAATTAAGGGGGGGGGCGTGGCACAATTCAGTGCATAGTAGTGATTGTTTCAGTTGGCCAGTAAATCAACTCTTCTAGGCAGTTTTAAATATTATGTTGTAACACTGTACATTGTGATGTGTTGCTATAGCCAAGTTCAAGTGAGAAGGTGACAGAATGATGCCTTTGAAATGGATGACTTCCTTCTCTAGCAACCCACAAATGTTTGGCATAAAAGGAGATTGTTTCTTCATTTCTAGAATAAGAGGAAAGTTTTTTGTGACTTATTGCTGTAAGACTTGCCTATACAACACCTACGCTAACATTTATTACCTATTTCTAGCATGCACTTGCTTTCTAAGGGAAGGAACGAGAAAGATAAAAAGAGGCATTTGGCCAAGAAGTAGAACTTGTGGAACTTAGTACATGGTCAAACAGTTGGTTAGTGGTGTGACGGGGATTTGTGGTGTGGTGAGGTACAGGAGATGTGAGTATGGTTTGGGGTAGAATGGGTTGGGGGGAACGTTAGTCAGACTTGGGCCTGAGTCTTAAATCTTCCTGGTTGCATGGCCTTAATCAAGCTAAATTTCAGACTTCATTGTATCACATTAACATGAAAAATGATAAATTTTAGAAAAAGTAATGGTATCCTGTACCCAAAAGTATGATCATTATTTCACTTAGCTCCATCTTACTGACAATCTGTATTCACTTCATAAAGTGTTTTATAATCTCCTTTCATTGACTCTGAATTAGAAGCATTTATTAAGTGTTTACTGCTTACCAGAATTAAGCTATTAGAGATATAAAACAAATAAAGGCATATTTTCTGTTTTCAGTAAACTTGCATATTTTATTGATGGAAAGGGTATGGAAATAGTCCACGTATTACTTGCATTGAACATTTACATATAGTACCTAAATTAAATTCAAATAGCTCAGTAAATACTGGAGTTTCTGCTCTGTGCTAGGCCCTATATTAGAAGCTGGGTCACAAAGATGTGGCACTTGGAGAAGAATTATTGACCTTATTTTTATCGAAAACACTAGCATTACAAATTGAAAAAATTCTAAGCTCACATATGTCAGATAGTTTATTCTCTCTTTATATCCAGGTCTATAATAGTGTCAAAGTTATAAACATATAAGTGAGTCATTAATATTATTCTGACTTTATATAAAGGTCTTTGGACATGCACATAATTCAGATTGACACTGCAATCAATCACATAATCTTACAAATTTGCATCACTTTTATTTCATGGAAATCTTTTAATCATTTTAAAGTATTTCATAGTGTTAAAATTTTAATGAAATCCCATTGCATTTCTGGTAATACTCATTTTATATGGATATGCTCCAAAATTAGTCTATGGAGCACTGCAGTAGAAATTAAGAGTGCATTCAATTAGTTAATGCTTTTCATTCAATTGCATTTTACAGAAATAATTTGGGCCATAAGAAATATGTTGATAGACGACTTCTTGGATATAGTGGCTACCATTTATTCATTCCTTCATTTAATCACTTAACACATTTTTTGATACGCTAACATTTTTTGATTTTTTGATATGATAACACATGCTTACTGTCAACTGGAAACTATACTATGCATCACCTTCTGGTGACTAAAAAATAGACATAGTAGTGTTTTATGTAAAGTACATATGTAGTGTTATGTAAACATAGTAGTGTTTTCATGTAAAGTACAATTACCTTCTTTTGCTTTTAAATGACCATTGAATATAATTATTGAGATATTATTTAATATTTAACATAAATAATTCTAATTATGGAATTCATTTAATAAATTTGATATTCTCAAAATTAGTGCTTGCGTGTACCCCCCTCCCCCAATCTACACTAAACTATTTGGGGCCTGTATACCACTGTAGTACCCAATCTTCCCAGAAGAGGCAATATATGGAGAATGACTGCTATGCTGGAACCAAGGTACCCCATTTCTCAGCTTTCATTCCAATTTGGATGACTTCTAACAGGACTACGCAATTACCCTAGAAACAGACTAAAAAACTGAAGTATATTAAACTTATCTGAGTTTAATACTTCATAAATACTTCAAAAAATACTATCCGAGTTTAAACTTCATAAAGTTTTATTTTTTTTAAGATTTTATTTATTTGACAGAGAGGAGAGAGATCACAATTAGGAGGGAGGCAGGCAGAAAGGGAGGGGGAGCAGGCTACCTGCTGAGCAGAGAGCCCAAAGCAGGGCTTGATCCGAGGACCCAGAGATCATGACCTGAGAGGAAGACAGAGGCTTAATCCCCTGAGCCATCCAGGCTCCCCTATAAAGTTTTTTTTACATCTGTTAGATGCATTCATTTGAAGAGCCTAATGTGAGAAAAGGGGACTAAAGAAATAGATTTCTATTTTTCTATTTCCCAGAATTTGTTATAAAATTAATCAAAGTACATTTAGGCAGGATTAAAATTAAAGCCTCCTGTACAATTTATTTTAAAGGTAAATTGTTTTTGCTTTTGTTCTAACAACACAAATCCATACAAGAAATGAAAAATGTTAACAGTGGTTAACATAAAAGTCATGTAATTTTGTTTGGTAGAGAAATATAGAATGGCATTAATGAAAGAGCTATAAAATAAATATTATAAGAGTACAGAGTAGCTATTTGATTATAAATTGATCTTAGAAAGATTGACCTACTTTTCTCTGAATTAAATGCAACCCCCTGAAGGTATTTTGAACACACACAGCATTTTTAGAAATACAATTATCTACTTTTTTCTTTAAAACCTTTAATGTAGTTTTCCTAAAATGCTGTACATTGAATTTTGTGGTCTTAAAAAAACTCAGTCACAGACAATAGTCTATAATTAGGACATATAAAAGAGAAGGAGTAAATTATAGAGAGATTACTTGAAAGAATACTATAAAAATACTTCTAAAGAAGAGACATTAATAAATTTCCAGTAGGAATGGGGTTGAATTGTCTTACTTTTCCCACAGCTGGGAACATAGGAGTTAGCTATTGTACAAGTTCAAGGACGATATTAGTCTCTTGTTTACTCACGTTCACAGTTGAAGGGTAGTATATACCTGTCTGGGGAAGACTGCCTGCTTGCCTCTCAAGGGGTCTCATTGCAATTTAATACCTGATTTTATCAACATACCAAAAGGATATCCATCTCTTTGAGATGGACTCATTAACCAAACTCCTGAGACAGGTGTATAAAAACATACTGCCAATTTATTTCATTCACAATGAGAAGTCCAATTGTCACAGAAACTAGAATACTTGTGATGGATCATACAATTTTCTCTCTGTAGACAGAATTACTGGAGAGACCAAATTATAATCAGAAGGTTTCTGGATGATTATGTGTTTTAAGACATTATTCAAATCAGAGGTAGTCTTAATTTTGGTTCTTTTAAAGTGGCAATGAATTCAAAGTTTCATGATAACAAGAAAACTGATGATCAGTTTTCAAAATGCAATTATGCTGCTCTTTCATTCTCTATTCAAAACAATATTACCAAATATCAATCAACAGGAAAATGGATAAATAATTATACATTTACACCATAAGTTGTTAAACACAATGAAAATGAATGAACTAAAGCCACATGTAACCCATGCTGTTATCTCATAAGACACAAAAAGTTGTGTGTATTGTGACTTCATTTGCATAAAAGTAAGAACAAGATAAACTTTATATATATATGCAATGCATACTTAGGTGTTAAAGCTTACTGTATGGATAAAGTGAATAAAAATAGTCATTACAAACATAAGGAGAGTAGATATCTCCAGGAAGAAGGAGTTTATAGAAGGGATGTATGTGTTGGCAATGCTCTTTTTTCCTTTTTACTGAGAGGAGTTACATGGATATTTGATAAACTGTACATTTTTATTTTATACTCTTTTCTGTATTAGATTGAGCCACATAAATTTGCTGATCATTTTTGAAATACAAAATAGCAATTTCATATTGTTTGATATAATAAATTATGTTTAATTAATTAAAAACTTTATTACTTAATCTAGCATCTGTATCTATATACATGGTTAGGTAAATAAATGTTAATATATATTTATATATGCATGAGTTTATGGTCTACACATCTATTTCTTTGCTCTGTCAGTTGAGAGAGCCTAGAAGCAATGATATCCCAGTAGCAATGAGCATATCTAACACAATGATCTTGGCCTCTGTTACCATTCTGCAATAAAATGAGCAGGGCTCCTCAGAGAAACTGCTGATTATAGGACCATAACAAGAAATATACAAGATGAGTCTGGAGTATCTTGTAGTGCCATGTATGGAACATAAGGAATGTACACATTCCTTGTGTACGTAAGGAAATGAACACACACAGTAAAGAGGGTAGCTCAAAGGGACCTAATGGCCCAAACTGAAATAATAAATCAATAAAGTAGTATTGATAGTATTGGCTGATAAACCCATTTATAAACTATTCATTATTCATGCAGCTACTAATTACTAATTAGATGAATAAATAAATAGAGACAAAATAGGAATAAACAAATGGGGGAGAATAGACAAATATCACATATAGAAGAATTAAAAATAATTAGGCAGATACTCCACTCTCAAGGAGGAAAAGCATAACTTCTCATTCCTGAGGAGCTACACACAAATGTTTTAAGACATTGTTTAAATCAGAAGTAGTCCTAGTTTTGGTTCTTTTATAACAGAAATAAGTTAGATCCTTTAACCTAGTTGAAGAACAAGATCTGCATCAACAGTGATATGTTATTGGATATCACGAACACTTCACATAATGTGATAAGAATGGCACTCATTCCTCTATGCTTCCTCCCCAAACTCATAAGCCCAGTTTAATTATAAGAAAAAAAAATCAGACAAATCCCAATTGAGAGATACTCTACAAAACACCATTTTAGTACCCCTCAAAACTGTCAAGGTCATAAAAACCATGTAAAATCTGACAAATCATCACAGCCCGGAGGGGCCTAAGAAGAGATGACGATGAACTAGGATGTGTTCCTGAATGAGACCCTGAAACAGAGATTAGAAAGGACTAGAAAAACACTAATGCAATGTGGATAAGGTATGGGCTTATTAGTTAATTAGTATTTATAGTGGTTTATTCAGTGTGACAAATGTATCATACTAATGTTGGTATTTTAAGGGGGAGTCTGGGCGTGCAGATTATGCGAACTCTCTACATTATTGGCCCAATTTTTCTGTGGATCTAAAACTGTTCTAAAAGTTACTTAAAACAGGGGTGACTGGGTGGCTTAGTTGGTTAAATGCCCAGCTCTTGTTTTCGGCGCAGGTCATGATCTCAATGTCACGAGATCGAGCTCTATATCAGGCTCTGAGCTCAGCTGGGAGTCTGCTTGTCCCTCTCCCTCTGTTCCTCCCCCTGCTCACCTAAATATATGGTATCAAGATACCTACCAAAAAAATGTAAAGTCTTTCCTCCCTTAAACTGCACTGTTGAAAAGTTTCACAAAAGTATTAATTTTACCCAAGCAAAATACTGTCTACTTTATATTCACAGATTTCTTTCCAAAGTGGTTCCCATTCTTAAGACAAGGACTAACCTCAGTACTTATAACGGTCAGAAATAGAATTCCATGACATAACTACATAATATGGAAATTTAGAGTGAAGACAGCATACATTTCAGATTTGAGAGATATCCAAGTGTAAATGCCTTGTATTTATGCTGTATGCAAAATACCGTTTCACAGAGAATTCTGTGCAACCGAACTGGTCAGCAACAGATGCATTTGAAACTGATGCGCTTAGAGCATACTCATTCTAAGTGTGTCACATACAAAACAAATGCCTCTATGTAGTATCATACTATGTATAGTATAGTATCATACTATATTTGATACTATGTAGTATCAAATTCTTAATGTTCCAAGTCGACTTTTTCAACTTGTCCTGTACACTTGTAGGCATTTATTGACTTGAAGCTTGGAAAGTAGGACAGAAACTGGTTTTGAGTTCAGAGGTTACACCAACTAGCAGTGCTGAGTCAATAAAAATCAAACATGAATTAAAATTCGTGCCTAGTTAGTTGTCCAGTGAGTTCCATGACAGTTTTAGGATTTGATAAGAAAAGCTCCTATCAATGAAATTATAAAAATATATTTCTACTTTTCAATATTTTGGAAAGTAACTCCAGTTTTCTGCCAAAAGTTATATCTAGCAGTATCTAAGCTAAGTATTCCAGGTAATAAGCTGAATATTTGGGGGTATTCTAATTCTAGTTAGAATTTCCTTGGCTTAAACACTACATTTTAAAATATTAATAAAAGCTATTTAAATGAAACTCATAACAGAACATTTGAAACTCAAGTTTTAATTAAATATTAAATTCTAACTTAAGGGGAAAGAGCTAGTGAAGTTTGACCATTACTGTGATCTATAAATGGAAATTTAGCAGCATTAATTTTCCCCCTTCCTACTCTCCTTCCCACACTCCCTTCTTCCCACTGTCTCTCCGGCTGGGTGGCTTAAACAACAGAGATTTATTTTCTTACAGTTCTGGAGACTGGAAGTCTAAGGTCAAGGTGTAAGCAGTGTTGCTTTCTCTTGATGCTCTTTTCCTTGGCTTGCAGATAGTCATCTTCTTGCTATGTCTTCTGGGCATGCCTGGTTCCTCTTCCTCTTCTTAGAGGGACATCAGCCCTATTGGATTAAGGCTACCCCCTAAGACTTCATTTAACCTTCATTACCTCATTAAAGCCCCCCTCTCCAAGTACAGTCAAATTGGGGAGTAGCGCTTCAACTTCTGAATTTAGGGGAAAATAATTCAGTTCATAACATATTTGTAAATAAGATTTCATCAGTAAGGTTTTTCACTCCCTTATGACTATAAAATCTTCTTTAGCAAATTACAAAATTAAAGATTAAATGAAAATTAAATACAACAGAATTCTTACTGAAGAAAAAAATCAATCCCCTGGACTTTGGATGTGTTCATTAGGCTTGGTTAATATGTGAAAATTTGTTTCTAATGTCTTCTCTTTATTCATCTTTGTATCTTCTTTCAACATCAGTATCTCCAGTACATTCGTTCTTAAGTTGATTCTTTATTTTCTTGTAGATTCAAATATCTTGTCTTCTTTACTGAGGACCTAACTCGTCCCCAGCTTCTATAATGTCTGCCCATCTAAAAAAATTTGGTTGAAACAAATAAGTTCCCATCTTGTTATTTATTTTAAAAGATCTTATTGATTTATTTACTTAGAGATACCGTGAGCAGGGAGAGGGGCAGAGGAAGAGGGAGAAAAAATCTTAAGCAGACTCCAGCTCAGTGCATAGACCCTACTGCAGAGTTCGATCCCACAAACCTGAGATCATAAACTGAGCCAAAACCAAGTTAACTGACAGAGCCACCCAGGTGCCCATTTCATCTTATTTAACCATTCAGCACTATCTGACATTGTTGACCACTCTCTCATTTCTTATATCAGTTTTATTCTCATGCATATTTTGACATTTTCTCAAATCTTTTTTTTTTTTTACAGTTTCATTGTCTAGGTTTTACTTATATATCTTCAAGTATAGTTGACACACAATATTACATTAGTTTAGGCATATAACATAGTGATTCAACACCTCTATATGTTATGCTATGCTCACCACAAATGTACCTATCATCTGTCACCATACAACATCATTGCAATACCATTGAGTATATGCCTTATGCTCTGCCTTTTATTTATTTGACTTACTCATCCCATAACTGGAAGCCTGTACCTCTCACTCTCCTTCAGACCCATGTTGACCATCTCCATGTGCCCCTTACCTCTGGAAACCATCAGTTTGTTCTCTGTATTTATAGATTGGATTATCCTTTTCATTTGTCTATTCACTTGTTTTGTTTATTTTTAGATTTTAAAAAATTTGGTTTTTTGTTTTGTTTTGTTTTTTAGGGGGTGGGATTCTTTATATGAGTGAAACCATATGATATTTGTTTTCTCAGTCTGGCTTATTTCACTTAATATAATACCCTCTAGGTCCATCCATGTTGTCACAAATGGCAAGATCTCATCCTTCTTATGAATGAATGATAGTCTCTTGCATACATATGCTACACCTTCTTTATCCATTCATTTACTGATGGACCCTTTGGCTACTTCCATATCTTGGCTATTGTAGATAATGCTGCAATAAGCATAAGGGTGCATATATTTTTTTGAATTAATGCTTTTGTTTTCTTTGGGTAAATATCCAGTAGTGGAATTATGGGAGCATATCACATTTCTATTTTCAATTTTTGGAGGAACCTCCATAGTATTTTCCATGGTGGCTGCACTAATTTGCATCTCCACCCACAGTGTGCAATGGTTTCTTTTTCTCTATATACTCACCAACACTGTTGTTTCTTTTGTTTTTTATTCTAGCTATTCTGATTGGTATAAGGTGATAATCTCAGTGTAGTTTTGATTTGAATTTCTCTGATAATGAGTGATGTTGAATGTCTTTTCATGCGTATGCTGTCCATCTGTATGGTTTCTTTGGAAAAATGTCTATTCAAGTCCCATTTTTTTTTAAGATTTTATTTATTTATTTGACAGAGAGAGAGAGAGATCACAAGTAGGCAGAGAGGCAGGCAGAGAGAGAGGAGGAAGCGGGCTCCCTGCTGAGCAGAGAGCCCGATGCGGGGCTCAATCCCAGGACCCTGTGATCATGACCTGAGCCGAAGGCAGAGGCTTTAACCCACTGAGCCACCCAGGCACTCCTCAAGTCCCATTTTTTAATCAGATTGTTGTTGTTGTTATTATTTTGGTGTTGAGTTGTATAAGTTCTTTATATATTTTAGATATTAGTCCCTTATGAGATATATCATTTGAAAATATCTTCTCTCATTCAGTAGGTCCTTTTTTGTTTTGTTGATGGTTCCCTTTGTTGTGCAAAAGCTTTTTATTTTAATATCGTCCCAAGAGTTTATTTCTGTTTTGTTTCCCTTGCCTTAGGAGATATCTAGAAAAATATTGCTACAGCTGATGTCGAAGAAATTATTGCCAGTACTCTCTTTAAGGACTTTTCAGATCTCACATTTAGTTATTTAATCCATTTTGAGTTTATTTTTGTTTTGGTATAATGAAGTGGTCCACTTTCATTCTTTTGTAAATCTTTTTATCTTTGGTTCAGACCTCTATTTAAACTCTAAATACATATAACAAATGGAGTGCTAGACATTTCCACGTGGATATCACATAGACACTTCAATATTCAAAACTGAGTTAATTATTTCTCATGCCTCTCCTAACCAGTCTTCACATTTCTATCTCAATTGCCCATTCATTTCCTATTCAGTTGCCTCAGCCCATCTTTGACTCCTTCCTTTCTTCCTACATTCAATCTGTCTTTCATTGATTCCACAATGTGCATTTCCCCACACATTTTATATCTCTGAAATTGTGGTGCTTCTAACAGTCAGTGGTGTTAGATCATATGTTATTAACCAGCAAGGTTTTCCTTCCTAGCACTATATAAAATGCTATATTTTAAGTCAATGGAGTTTTAGGTTTCATGAAATATAGTATTGCCACATCTACTAGATTGTACAACCTCATATCATTGAAATATATCCACTTTTCTCCATTTTCTCTGCCACTTCTCGAGGTCACACTATTATCATTTCTTCTGAGGATTATTGTTAAGTGTTTTATAATGGGTCCTTCCACTTCTGATATTGTTCGCTAGCCACCAGGGATACCCTCCATTCCCAACTGTCTACTTTGAAACTTAAGTGATCTTTTAAAATGAAATCCTGATTTTGTCTTTCCCAGACTGGAAACATTTTAATGACTTTCTATTGCTCACAGAGCAAAAGCCAGACTTTTTACTATGGCTTACAGCTTCTACAACAGTCTAACCTATGTAACTCTTCAGTTCATCATTCAACACTTTGTCTCATTTTGTGATCTGTAGATTTACTGAATTCACTTCCATGTTTCAAGCATGCTTTTTTCTTTCCCCAGAGACTACACACCGGCTTCTCAGCCCCTTCTCCTTCCCTAGTAAACTCCTACACATTTCTCAGGTTTTAGCTGAGACATTACTTCTTCCATGAAATTCCCTTAACCTCCCCAAGTCCAGGTTAAAGACGCTTCTATAACATTCTCCAGTCATATTTTACCTCTATTTGAACTACCTGTTTGTTCAACAGGACAAATTGTATATCTATTTTATGATTTGTATTTCATCCACTTCATTTCCCCTCTCCCTGTACAAAGATAGATCCTTTGCATATGTTTTGCTTGAGCATTTTGCAGGACTAAAACCTAAGATTACCAAAGACAGTGAGATAGAAATGACTTTAGGATAGCCTTGGAAATTAAGTAGATTTCCCTCTGTAGATGCTGTGAGAGGAGGGAACTTGTTTCTCATTCTCTAAAAGCATCCAAGAAAAGTGCCAAGATTTCAGAAGTTTGCACTGTTATATCTAAGGGAGCTGCTTCCTAGACATAAGAGCCCCCAGCTTCACCTTAAATTTTCAGGCCCTAAGGATGGTAGGTATAGATACATCAGAGTGGTTGACATGATGTGGGAGGCCACATGGAATTAGCCAATGGAACCTATTGCATGTGACCAGATAAAGATCATACAGTATTTAGCTTGCTTTCTTTGATTTATTTCACTTAGTCTCTGCTCCTCTGTCTTCAGGGCTTTTCTTGTCCTCCCATTCTCGCTCCCTCCCTCCCTTCTCTCCCATTCCTCTCTGTCTCAAGAAATCTTTTAATTCTTAATCTCTGAGTTAAAAAAATATTTAGGGGCACCTGGATGACTCAGTCGGTTGAGTCTCCTACTCGCAATTTTGGCTCAGGTCATGATCTCAGGGTCTTGAGATTGAGCTCCACATGGGGCTCCATGCTCAGTGCAGTCTGTTGGAGATTCTCTCTCTCCCTCTGCCCCTCAACCCCTACTCTCCCCCCTCAAATAAATAAATACGTCTTCTAAAAATATTTAATATCCTTTAAATTTAAAATATTCCCTGGGCTGCTCCCCTGATTCCAAACATACTTTTCCCTGATTGGATTGGATCCTGGAATAGAAAAAGAACATTAGTGAAAAAACTGGTGAAATTTAAATAATCTCTGTCATTTAGTTACTAGTACTATACCAATGTTGGTTTCCTGGTCTTGATAATTGGGCTTAAGCTATATAAGTTGTTAACATTAAAGGAATCTAAGTGGAGAGTATACATAAACTTTCTGTACTACTTTGTAGAAAGTTCTTTGATAGATATAGGGCTTCTAAGATTTTAGACTTTGTGTTATTTTGTTTTTTAAATAATAGCTTTGTGGAAATATAATTCACATGCCAAAAAACTCACTCTTTTAAAATATACAATTCAGAATTGTGTAACCATCATCACTACCTAATTTCAGAACATTTTCATCACACTGAAAGAGATACCATATTCATAAGTAATCATTCCTCTTTCCTACCTCCCATCCCCTGGCAAGAGCTAATTTACTTTCTGTCTCTATGGATTTGCCTGTTCTTTGATATTCATATAATACATGTCTTTTTGTTTTTTCTGTTTTTTCATTTTTTTCACTTACTGTAATGTTTTCAAGAAACAATATCACCACATGTGTCAATATTTCATTCCTTTTTATGATTGAATAATACTGTATTATATGAATATACCATATTTATTTACCTATTCATCAGTTGATGGGCATTTGGCTGTTTCCAATTTTTTGGCTATGACAAATACTGTTACTATGAACATTCATGTGAATGTTTTTGTGTGGAGATATGTTTTTTATTATGTTGGGTATATACCTAGAAGTGGAATTGAAAGATCATGTGGTAACTCCATGTTTAACTCTTCAAACTGTCATGTCAAACTCTTCCAAAATGACTGCAACATTTTGTATTTCCACCAGTAATATGGGGGTATTAATTTCTACATATCGTCTGAAACACTTGTTATTGTCTGACTTTTAACTTTTAGCCATCCTAGTGGATGTGAAGTGATAACTTATTGTGGGTTTGACTTGCATTTACCTAATGACTAGTGATGTTGAGCATCTTTTCATGTGTTCGTTGGCGATCTTCATATCTTTTTTTTAAAGTTATGGCTATTCAAATCCTTTGCCTATTTTTATTTTATTTTACTTATTTATTCTTTTGCCAGTAAAATGTTATATGTTTTTATTCCCGCTTTTTTGTGAACTTTATATTTTTCTCTCACATATTATTATGGACTTAAAGCATTTTTCAGTGTTTTAATTAATTGATGATTGAAATGGACTCCATCACAGTACAAGGAGGAGCGGCAAAAGAAGTATTCATAGTATATTGTTACATAATGTTTCACTACATGGCCAGTGAGGGCCCCTATTAGGAGACTTCTCTTTTTTAAAATTTATTAAGTGATTTCAGGATGACTGGGTGGCTCAGTTGGTTAAGTGTCTGTCTTCACCTCAAGGTCCTGGGATCAAGTCCTAGGGCCTGCTTTTCCCTCTGCCTGATCCTAAATTTCTTTTATTTTCCTCCTGTGCTGAGCCCTGACCTTGGTTATTTTCCTATAGGAATGTTGGGAGCAGATGTTGAGTAGAATAAACATTTTATCTCAAGATACTTGCTAAATATTTGGATCTCCAAGCACGGGGAGACTACTTTCCTTCATCAGTAACGAGGTGACTTAAATAAGAAATTTATTTAGTCAACCAGTACTTTTGAGTAATTACCGCTCCAAGGACCTCTGCTTATTTCTGTTTTCTGGAGATTCATATCTACTGTTAGAGGTAATGGTCTGCTAAATAGTGTCGAAATTCCTTGCCAAAATTCTATAAAAACAATTAACTGGTTATTTCTTCTTTTGTAACTAGATTTAATGAGTGGTTTAAACTTTAAAGTTAATGTAGCTATTATAGAAGAACAGAAAACTACATAGAACTGTGATTTTATTGATATATTTTATAAGACCTTGCCCTTGATCAATCTATACCTACTGTTCTTAACTCAGAGTTTATGCTGTGTGTTCATTAAGAAATTCATCAAGTAACAGGAGAAATTGGTTGAAGAGAAAAAAGAAGGAAATATAAAATTCATTTAAACATATAACTACTAAACTGATATCAAAAAAGACAAAAACAAAGCCAAGAATATCAGATATAGATAATGCAAAAGCTATTCAAAGTTAACTCTGAAGTTGTGCTAGTTTTAGAATGCCTTTTTGCTCTATCACCATATTTCTAGAATTATTGTCACATATTAAAGGGAAAGAGATGGGGGAAGAAAAAATTGGTCTCTAGTCTATCCTACATTGGAGAACCAAACAGAAGAATTAAAAAAAGAGATATTTAATATTATCTTTAGCTTGTAGTCTAAGAAAAATGACAATGGAAAAGGGGTCAGTATTCTTGACTTATTTTTTTTTTCTTGACTTATTTTTGATCCATGGGAATTCATTCCTTTTAGTATAGGACACACATTTTTTTCCTTTGTATCTGAAATGGAAAATTAGTCATAAACCCACACAATAAGTGATTTTTCTTTTGAGCCATATAGTATATTTGTGGCTATACTTTGGAGAGTTCAGAATATGTGTTTGTTTTTGCTTTTGTTTGTTGTCAATAGTAACTATGCCACTGTGGCTCACACTGAAGTTTTCTCTTCAACCTACTTTTGAAGGGTCATAGGTGGAAGGGCATTGATGTTAACTACACCAGTTTAGGAGGGGTATAAATGCAAATAGAATTTCACACTTCATAAGAAATAATCTAGGGGTGCCTGGGTGGCTCAGTGGGTTAAAGCCTCTGCCTTCAGCTCAGGTCATGATCTCAGGGTCCTGGGATCAAGTCCCACATTGGGCTCTCTGCTCAGCAGGGAGCCTGCTTCCCCCCCTCTCTCTGCTTGCCTCTCTGCTTGCTTGTGATCTCTCTCCTCTCTGTCAAATAAATAAATAAATAAAATCTTTAAAAAAAATTAAAAAAAAAAGAAATAATCTAATTTTTTTGTTTTCTCTCCATGCAACCCTGAATTTTTCTCTTTTTATGTCCTTGTCTCCAATAAAATAATATTTTCAGCAGGCTATGTAATAATGATCCAGGGAATTGGGGCTGACTACCCACATGCCACATAGTACTCCTCATCTAATAACTGGACAAATAACAAAGAGAGTTACAATATAATCTTAATTAACAGAAAGAAATAGGTTTGCTTATATATAATGAGAGAAGAAAAAGTCGGCCCAGTTCTAGTGCTTCCTCTGGGGCACTTTCTAATTTGCCATGCCCAGAGAACAAGAAACTATAGCAAGACTATAGTAGAAAGTAGAAAGACTACTAAAAGCTGACATCTTGTAGAAATAAAAATTTGAGTTAGTCTGCAAAAGCATACTGACTAAGATACTGACTGAAAAAATGAAACATGGAATGGGAAGTGGAGAATAAAAATAACAGATAGTAATTATTCCAATTCAAAATCAGTGACATACCTAGGATATTTGAAACCTCAAAGCATATAATTTGTCAACATCTGACATGTGGTAGAAAGCCTCTAAGATGGTACTCAGTAATCCTTGCCTCTTGGTATTCATACTACTGTGTATTCTTCTTCCATATTGAATTGGTAGGCTTGGCTCTGGGAGAGACTGGAAGGTGTCAGATGGCTAAGTCCCCACCCTTAAAGAGACAGCTCACAGAGATACAGTGTGGAAGCAGAAATTTAAAATATACTAGGGACAGATGGGAGAGAGAGTGATTTACTCATCTTAGAGAATGGCCCACAGAGGCAGAGTTGTGGAGAGACCCATCCAAGAACAAAGTTTCCATCCCCCAACCACGTGGCCATCTATGGGAATGAGCTTGGTATCCGCACTTGCTACTTAACTTGTTTATACCAAGTTCTGCTTTCCACACTTCACCAGATCCACCCTTTTCAGTCCCAGGTGCTATCAGATCATTCCCAGAAGACCAGTGCAAACCCTGCCAACATTGTATCTCCTGTCACATTTTGCAGGAACTCAGCTTCTACAGCGAGAATGGCAGGTCTCATTTTGCAAGCAGACCAGAGCACAAATGGTTAAAATAGGCTCCATCCAACTGGGGATCAAATGCTGCCCACACCAGGCAAAGAGAAACTCTACAGAGAACTACACTGAAAGAAAAAGTGGCCAGAACTTAACAGCAGGGTGCATACAAAACACATAGAAGATAATCTCTGAAGTGGAACAGGGGACACTGCAATGCATGGTACTATAGGACCTCTTCTTCATAAAGACATTACCTGGAGGAGCAGGAGACATAGCTGATTTTCTTAACAAACAGAAACAGATGCAGAGAGTTAGACAAAATGAGCAGATAGTAATAAGTCTCAAATGAAAGAACAAGACTATACTACAGTAAGTGAAGTAATATAAATAATATGCCTAATAGAGAATTTAAAGTAGTGGTCATAAACATACTCCCTGGCATTGAAAAAAGAGTCAAGGACATCAGTGCAACCCTTAACAAAGGATAAAAAAGAATCAGAGATGAAGAACACAATAAGTGAAATTAAAAATACACTGATGGAATAAATAGTAGGCTAGACAAAGCAAAGGGATGAGTCAATGAGCTGGAAGACAGAGTCATGGAAAGTAACCAAGCTAAGCAAATGAGAAGGGAAAAATTAAGCACGTTGAGAATAGTCAGAGAACTCAGTGACTTCATCAAGCATAATAACATTTACATTATAGGAATCCTAGAAGAAGAGAGGGTAAAGCAGGCAGAAAATTTATTTGAAGAAATAATAGCTGAATACTTCCCTAATCTGGGAAGGAAACAAATATCCAGATCCAGGAAGCACAGAGATCTCCCTAAAAAATCAACCCAAGGAGGTTCACACCAAGACATATAGTAATTAAAATGACAAAATGCAGTGATCTAGAAAAATACTTAAAAGAAGCAAGAGAAAAGAAGACATTTACGTACATGAGAAACCCCAAAAAGCCATCAGTGGATTTTTCAGCAGCAATGTTGCAGGCCAGAAGGGAGTGGCATGATACATCCAAAGTACTGAAAGGAAAAAGTCTGCAGCTAAGAATACACTATCCAGCAAGGCTATCATTCAGAATAGAAGGAGAGATAAAGTCTCTTGGGCAAACAAAAACTAAAGCTGGTTTGACCACTAAACCAGCCCTATAAGAAATAACGAAGGGGCCTCTTTGAGTAGAAAGGAAAAACCAGAAGTGAGAGTATGAAAAGTAGAAAATGTAAGAGCTGTAAATGTAAGTATATCTGTACAAAATATTCAAGGGATTCACAAAATATAAGGATGTAAAGTATGACACCATATACCTAAAACATGGGGAAAAGAAGTAAAGAATGGGTTTAAACTTAAGTTAACCTCAGCTTAATACAGATCGCTATATATGTATAAACAGTTTTATACAAACCTAATTGTAACCACAAATCAAAAACCAGTAGTAGATTGACAAAGAATAAAGATAAAGGAATCCAAGTATATCAGTAAAGCCAGAAAATCATGAAAGAGAGCAAGAGAAGAAAGTATCACTACAAAAACAACTACAAGGCAAGTAACATATCGCAATGAATACACATCTGACCACAATATTATGAAACTATAAATTAGCCACAAGAAAAAAACCTTGAAAAGGAATAAACATATGGACATTAAATAACATGCTACTAACCAATGAATGGGTCAACAAAGAAATCAGAGAAGAAAACTAAAATTACATGGAAACAAATAAAAATGAAAACAATGATCCAAAATCTTTGGGATGAAAAAAAAAAAAACCCAAAAAACCAGTTCTGAGAAGTAAGTTAATAGCAATGTAGGTCTACTTCAAGAAGCAAGAAAAAAACTTAAATAAGCAATCTAACTTTACTCATAAAAGAGCCAGGAAAAAAAGAAAAAACAAAACCCCAAGCCAGCAGAAGGAATGAAATGATAAAAATTAGAGAAGAAACAAATGATATAGAAACTGAAGGGGGCGCCTGGATGGCTTAGTGGGTTGAAGCCTCTGCCTTCGGCTCAGGTCATGATCTCAGGGTCCTGGGATCGAGCCCCGGCTTCAGGCTCTCTGCTCAGCAGGGAGCTTGCTTCCCTCTCTCTCTCTGCCTGCCTCTCTGCCTACTTGTGATCTCTCTCTCTCTCTGTCAAATAAATAAATAAAATCTTTAAATAAAAAATTGTAAGAGAATATTATGAAAAATTATTTGTTAACAAATTGGAATACCTAGAAGAAATGGATAAACTCCTAGAAACATATATCCTACCAAAACTGAAGCAGGAAGAAATAGGAAATTTTAACAGATTGATTACCAGTAATGAAATTGAATCAGTAATCAAAAAACTCCCAATAAACAAATTCTAGGACTAAATGGCTCCACAGGCGAGTTCTACCAAATATTTGAAGAAGATTTAATACCACTTCTTCTCAAACTATTCCAAAAATTAGAAGAGAAAGTAAAAGTCCCAAATTCATCCTATTAGGCTGGTACTATCCTGATACCAAAACCAGGTAAACACACCATAAAAGAAAGAGAACTCCTGGCCAAAATCTCTAATGAACATGGTTGCAAAAATCCTTAGTAAAATACTAGCAAGCCAAATCTGACAATATATAAAAAAATCATTCATCACAATCAAATGGGATTTATTCTGAGGCTGCAAGGGTGGTTCAATATTCACAAATCAATTGATGTGATACATAACATCAATAAGAGAAAGGATATAAAAATATGATTATTTCAGTGGATACATTGACAAAGTACAATGTCAATTCATGATAAAAACTATTAACAAAGTTGGTTTTGAGGGCATACCTCGACATAATAAAGGTCTCATATGAAAAATCCACAGTGAACATCACACACAATGGGGAAAATCCAAGAGCTTTTCCCCTAAGGTCTGAAAGAAGGATGTCCACTCTCATCACTTTTATGCAACATAGTACTGTAAGTCTTAGCCACAGCAATCATACAACAAAAAGAAATAAAAGGCATCCAAATAAATTGGTAAGGAGGAATTAAAACTTTCACTATTTGTAGATGACATGATACTATATATAGAAACCTCACAGACTCACCAAAGAAACAACTAGAACTGATAAATGAATTCAGTAAAGTTGTAGGATACAAAATCAATCTACAGAAACCTGTCGCATTCTAATAAAATCATAATGAAGCAGCAGAGAAATTAAGAAAATAATCCCATTTACAAAAAAAAAGAAAATAATCCCATTTACAATTATACCAAAAATAATAAAATATCTAGGAATAAACCTAATCAAAGAGGTGAAAGACATGTACTCTAAAAACTATAAAATGCTAATGGAAGAAACTTAAGGTGATGCAAAGAAATGGAAAGACATTCCATACTCATGGATTGGAAGAACAAATATTATTAAAATATCTATACTACTCAAAGTATTCTACAGATTTGATGTATTCCTTATCAAAATACCAACAACATTTTTTCACAGAGCTAGGGCAAACAATCCTAAAGTTTGTATGGAATCACAAAAGACTCTGAATGGTCAGAGCAATCATGAAAAAGGAAAACAAAGCTGAAGGCATCATAATTCCAGACTTCGGGTTATATTAGAAACCTGTAGGGCGTGTTTAGTAATGAGCACGGGTGTTCTATGCAACTAATGAATTGTTGAACACTACATCAAAAACTAATGATGGGGGCACCTGGGTGGCTCAGTCGTTAAGCATCTGCCTTCGGCCCAGGTCAGGATTCCAGGGTCCTGGGATCGAGCCCCGCATTGGGCTCTCTGCTCGGCAGTAAGCCTGCTTCTCCTGCTACCATCCCCTCTGCTTGGGTTCCCTCTCTCTCTGTGTTTTTCTATGTCAAATAAATAAAAAAAAAATAAAATCTTAAAAAAAACTAATGATGTACTCCCTGTTGGCTAATTGAACATAATGATAAAAACAATCTTCTACTCAAAAAAAAAGAAAGAAGCCTGTAGTAATCAAAATAGCATGATACTGTTACAAAAATAGAGACATAGATGAATGGAACAGAATAGAAAACTGAGAAATAACCCCACAAGCATACTGTTAATTAATCTTCAACAAAGGAGGAAAGAATATATAATGGGAAAAAGATAGTCTCTTTAACAAATGATGTTGGGAAAGCTGGACAGCTACATGCAAAAGAATGAAACTGAACTACTTTTTACAACATATACAAAAATAATCTCAAAATGGATTAAAGATCTAGATGTGAGACCTAAACCATACAAATCCTACAAGACAGCACTGGCAGTAATTTCTCTGATGTTGGCGAAAAGAGTATTTTTCTAAGTATGTCTCCTGAAGCAAGAGAAATAAAAGTGAAAATCAACTAATAGGACTTCACCAAAATAAAAAGCTTTTGCACAGCAAAGGAAACAATCGACAAAACTGAAAGTCAACCTACACAATGGGAGAAGATATTTGCAAATTATAGATCTGATGAAAGGTTAGTATCCAAAATACTTAAGGAACTGATACAACTCAACACCCCAAAGCCAAATAATCAAATTAAAAAATAGGCAGAAGATGAAGAGACATTTCTCCAAAGAAGACATCTGGATGGCCAACAGACACATGAAAGGATGCTCAGTATCACTCATCATCAGGGAAGTGAAAATCGAAACTACAATGATATATCACCTCACAACTCTTTAACAAAATAAGTCAGACAAAGACAAATACCATATAATTTCACTCATCTGTGAAATTTAAAAAACAACAAATGAGTAAATGGAAAAAAAAGAGAGAGAAAGACAAAGCAAGAAACACACTCAACTAGAGGAAACAAACAGATGGTTACCAGAGGTAAGGTGGTTGGGGGATGAGTGAAATAAGTGATGGAGATTAAAAAGTACATTTATCATGAGGAGCACTGAGTATTGGATAGAACTGTTGAACCACTATATTGTACTCCTGAAACTAATATAACACTGTATGTTAACTATACTAGAATTAAAATAAGTTTAATAAAAAATAAATTGCCAACACACAAAAATTTGAAAAATAAGAATACTACACTACAAAAAGGAGTAAGGATTAACATTTTTATTTACATTAAAAAGCATTTTTAAGGGGCGCCTGGGTGGCTCAGTGGGTTAAGCCTCTGCCTTCAGCTCAGGTCATGATCTCAGGGTCTTGGGATCGAGCCCCACAGCGGGCTCTCCGCTCAGTGGGGAGAGTGCTTCCCCCTCTCTCTCTGACTGTCTCCCTGCCTACTTGTGATCTCTTTCCTCTCTGCCAAATAAATAAATAAAATCTTTTTTAAAAAAAGCATTTTTAAAATGTTTAAATTACATTAAAATGCTTTTTTTCTGAAAAAGGAATAATTTCTATCTATGTATGGACTTTTACAGTAATGAATACATTGTAATTTCTATTTTTGAGACCTCTGCAAATATGACAATTTTGTTAAGATTTATCTTCTTTTTGAGGATTTATCTTCAATATATCGCACAGTCATGTTTGTCTATCTTATTTTAGTTATTTAAAGACTGCTTATTAATTTTGAAAAAAATGTTTACATAATGCAACAAATATAAAATGGTCATGAAAATCTTACCGACTCTCTTCTTCTTCATGATTATGCTTTTAATCCTATTGGTAATAAACCATGCTAAAACTTCTTTACTCTTTATCATATAAGTGCTTATAAAAAGTTTATATGTCATCTTTCAATCCTGTGACATTGGAAGCTTTTTTCATTTTTAGGATACATTCTCTGGATGTACTAGCTTGAATTTCTTTGGAACTTTTCTTAATTGTATGTGATATTGAAGACATTATATGTTTTCAACTAAATATGATCATATTCAAATATTGCTCCAATAATATTCTTTTCTGCTTTACAAAAATATTTTTTTATAAAAATATTTCTTTGTTGAACTCCACATTTGTTCTGGTCAATACCATTTCATGTTGGCACAGATCTATAACTTCAAAATTTTTAAGGAAGTTTGTTCAGAATAAGTATGAATGATTTGTTCATATTGCAAAAAAAAGTGCAGAACCAAAGTTCCTGCAGTAAAAAAGACACACCACAACTACATGATGTGATTTTCTCTGGACTCCTTCCTACACTGGATACCAGTTCCATTATATCTTGTCTTGGATCTTCCAAGAAAAGCCATGTCATTCTCCCAATTTTCCACTTCTTTTACCTGTTTAAAACTTCACATCTCAAGAAGTTTTGAAACTTCTCAAGAAGTTTTTGAAATTGGGGAGCCTTCGTGGCTCAGTGGGTTAAAGCCTCTGCCTCTAGCTCAGGTCATGATCTCAGGGTCTGGGGATCAAGCCCTGCATTGGGCTATCTGCTCAGCCGAGAGCCTGCTTCCTCCTCTCTCTGCTTGCCTCTCTGCCTACTTGTGATCTCACTGTCTGTCAAATAAATAAATAAAATCTTAAAAAAAAAAAGTTTTTGAAATCTGATGATATGTTGTAGCTGAACACATTCTAGAAGGATGTCTGTATCATGATCTCCTCTGGCCTTTGCCCTTAGAACTACATCAAGCAAAAATATCTTATCACTTCTCTGGGATGTATTCTGCTTTATCAGAAAATGGAATTGTGTATCTAACTTTGATCTCGGTATGGCTCCTAATTTTAAAATTTTTATTTGCACCAAATTTCTAGCAAAAGTCTTTTAAATGTGAGGCACATGGGTAAAATTCCTTAGGTTTCAATTCCAATGCACCATCTTTTTTAACATTTTATTGGGATTTTGGATAAAATGGGAGAAATTTAGAATTTAGAAATTCAGCTCATCATCTTGATAAGAATTCTTTTAAATGTTTTAAAACTTGTTTCTATTTGAAGAAAAAATTAACCAGTTTAGGGGCATGTGGGTGGCTCAGTCAGTGAAACATCTGCTTTTAGCTCAGGTCATGATCCCACAGTCCTGGGACCAAGCTCCTTGTCAGGCTCCTTGCTCAGCAGGGGAATCTGCTTCTCCTCTCCCTCTGACCTCCCCCTGCTTGTGCTCTGTCTCACTCACTTTCTCTCTCTCTTTCAAATAAATAAATAAATAAATAAACAAATAAATAAATAAATAGATTTTTTTAAAAAATTAACTAAGCACTTTAAAAGTACTATATATTTGGGTGCCTGGGTGGCTCAGTGGTTTAGGCCTCTGCCTTCAGCTCAGGTCATGATCTCAGGGTCCTGGGATTGAGCCCCACATCGGGCTCTCTGCTCGGCGGGGAGCCTGCTTCCCCCTCTCTCTCTGCCTGCTGCTCTGCCTACTTGTGATCTCAATCTCTCTGTGTCAAATAAATAAATAAAATCTTAAAAAAAAATAAAAAAAATAATAAAAGTACTATATATTCTTTTCTTATTGCATTTTTCCCCTTTTTTTTAAGAAACAGGTTCTTGATTGTTTGTCAGTAAGACAAATTGATTTGAGATTAGATTAAATTCAATACTCATTGATTATTTACTACATCTAGGTTATATAGGCTCTAAACTTATAAATACTTATATTTTCCTTGTATGCTTATAGGCCAAAATACAAGGATAAAAAATATATATTTCTATAAAGTTTGGAAAATTCTTTTTTCATTAAAAAAGCAAAATTAAGAGCAAGCTTAGGTATAATGAAACTTCAAATCTTGACCAACCAAACACAAAATTCAGACCACTAAGGGGAAGTTTTAAATAAGTACTTATTTGTAGAGGATGAGATTTAGTCTTATATTTAAAAATATTCATGTATAAACTACAGAGATCATTATCATAGAAGATTATAATTATATTATCAAGATATAATGTCATTTCAGAATATAAGCATCCAAGATACCATTAATATATAATTTGAATAGAAATTATAACTTATAAATATGTTCATATTTCCTTGGTAGTGACAATTTAGAGATGTTATTGCTGTGTTATTGCTAAAATAATGTTCTCATTTTAAGAGTTTCTTGCAGAGTTCTTGATAATCTTACTATTTTATTTCCCCAAGAAGTATTTGCACTTTAATTTGTATGTTTAAAAATTATTTTCTATAAAGTCATATTAGCCTCAGAACAAAGGCTGAGCTGTATAAAATTCCATGAGCTAATTGCCAATTAAATCCTAACATATTTACCATGGTGCTAAGTGCATAGATATAACAAAAAGGCATTATACGTGGGATTATACATTTGGGAATTCTTATGTAAGTTCACTGGAATATAATTTGGCTCAATTCCTTTTTCTCACCAGCATAAAACTGCATATTTTAGCATTTAATAAGAGTACTCAACAAGTTAAATACCTTTTTTATGCAAAAAAATTTAAATGGTAACAATGACTACATGTATCAAGTTATTAATAAGATATTTTCATTAAATTCAATAAATTTAGTGGATTGAATCAAACGAGCAGTAGTCCTATACCTTACTTTTCTTACTCAAGAAGATAGACAACTAAAAGAAAATGTCTATAAGATTGCAGCAAAAAAACTTCTTCAATGTTCCTCTATCTCTGCAGAAAGAGAAAGCAAAGGGAGTGTATTTCATCTATGCCAAGTATGTCCCAGGCATTGCATATGAATTCTCATTCAATCCTTTCTTATGTTTACATAATTATATAATTTTACAGACCAGGAAACTGAGAGTCTAAAAGGTTGATCAGTTTAGCCAACCTAGAAGATGGAAGTCATCCTGGATTCCTTCTCCCAACTTTCCCTCACATTCAGACAAGTTCTATTTTTATTTCCTCAATATGCTTTCATTCCTATTTTCCTTATTATCTTTATTTGTACTCTGCTAGTTAGATTTTTATCTTATTTCATCTACTGTAATGCAATAGCTTCCTATCTGGTCTTTCCGACTGCAATTTTCCTCCTCAAACCAGGCACTAAAATGTTGATAGAGCACTTTATATAAAATACAAATCAGAAAATGTAATTTCCTTTCTTACAACCCTGTAATTTCAAGCCTAAACCTCTAAGCATGGCATATAAAAAATTCCATATGTGGCTCCTAACAATTTTTCTACAATCACTCTCTCACACTGTATACTTTAATAAAATAGAAATTTTGGTAGTTTTCATTCAGGTCTACTTTATGCTTGCCCCATGTGCATACCAAGGGCAAGCATCCTTTCTCCTCATATTTCTGTACTTAGATAACACTTAATCTTCCTTTTAGATGTTGTCCTCTTCAGGAAGATATTGATTCTTTTTAAAACTAAGTGTTCCGGGGCATCTGGGTGGCTCAGTCGTTAAGCATCTGCCTTGGGCTCAGGTCATGATCCCAGGGTCCTGGGATGGAGCCCCGCATCGGGCTCCCTGCTCAGCAGGAAGCCTGCTTCTCCCACTACCATTCCCCCTGCTTGTGTTCCTTCTCTTGCTGTGTTTCTCTGTCAAATAAATAAAATCTTTAAAAACAAAACAAAACAAAACAAAAAAAACTAAGTGTTCCTCCCATATATTTTCATAGTATCTTGTGGATAGCTCTATAATCACACTTAATGATTGCACCAAATAATGATTTGAAACTTCTGGATAAAAGTGAAAGCCCATGTTATTTAGAAATCTACAGTTGGGAATATAAACATTTTTATTCATTGAGTTTATGCTTTCATAAATCTGGCATGGTTCTTATTAGGGTTCCCTCTGGATTCAGTAAATTTCTGACTTTGACTATCTTCTATTTGAATAAAAACGTCATACAAATAAAAAACCATTAGTTCCTTTACACAAAGAGAAATTCAAATTATTTTAATTTTTATAATTACGGAAAATGTATAAATTGTTTTAATAATCAAAAATACTTCTTTATTCTTTGGATATTGTTTTCTAAATTATATTTATGCTAATTTTAAAAAATTTATTTGGTTGGATCTGGTAAAGAGAGTCAATAGCTCCCTTTGTTTCCCATGAGCACATATGGAGAATTTTCAAGAAAGTACAGGATCCCACATTATGCTGTTTGAAAATCATTGACTTACGGCAGCACTTTATAATGTATCTAAAAATAAGCTTATTCTTATTATCTAAACACTGTCTTTTATTTTGTAATAGTTGAACACATAGTTTACATACACTCAATCTCATCCTTTAAAAATTGTATGGAGATGATGTCAGCAAGACAGTGAATTAGGTGGCTCCAGATCTTTCTCCCATGGAAATATCAAATAAACAATAAATGGATCAAAATACCTTTGTGAGAGTTCCAGAAACAAGTTAAAAAGCTTCAGCAAACAAGTGAACACCTAAGTAAGAAATGCACCAAAAACAATAGGTTTATTGCTTATTTGATATATTGCCCATTTTTGCTCCATCCCCTTTCTAGTGCAGAATGAGTGATCAGGAGGAAGCTACCTATTTTCCAGATTTTTACTTCAAATAAAATGGAAATATTGGAACTTGCTCACAATGTTCTGGCTCCTGAGGGATGCCTTAGGGATTGGTTTCTGGTTTGGGTGACCTGAGCATTGATTGGAATGGTGGCATAGGTTGGATATTAGTTTGGGAACTGCTGAAAACTGTGGCAGACATCATGTCATGTTAGAACTGCAGGAGGTCTTCAGAGCCCTACATATGTGAAGATGAGGATAATATATAGAGGAATACAATGGAAATCCAAGATTTTGGTGATAGAACAGGAGTGAGACTCTTAGGAAAATAACACATTTAAAGCAGCAATACAGGGAAAAGGAATAAAAACAAATGCACAGGGCCAAGAATAATGTGTCACCAAAAATGCTTTGAGGGAACCATGCATCTTTAAACCAGAATGAATAGAAAGTTCTTTCTCTGGACTAACATAGTCTGTAAAGACTGGGAAAGATGACAGATTTTTCAAATACCCAAATCCCAATGAAAGATTACAAAGCATAAAAAGAAACAGGAAAACAAAGCCCATTTAGAGGAACAAAATAAATCTTCAAAAAGCCTCTGACTTGCTTGACAAAGAATTTAAAGCAGTTTATTTTTAATGAATTAAAAGAGAACACATACAACTAAATGAAGCCATGAATAAAATAAGAAGGTAAATGAAAAATAAGATAATTATTTTTTTAAAAAAAGAGGAATTCTGGAGCTCAAAAATACAATAGCTGAATTGGAAGATTCACTAGAAAGTTTAATATCAAACTTGAATAGATAGATGAATGTATCAGCAAATTTGAATTCAATTATTTGAAATGATTAAACTGAAGGAGCATACAGACAAACAACAGCAAAACAACAAAGAAAAGCTAACAGAGCCTAGGAGACTTATGGGATATCTACAAAATGATCGATACACTCATTATAGGAGTCTCAGAAGGAGGAGAAAGAAAAAGGTAGGGAGCTTATTTGAAGAAATTGTAATGACCAACCACCTCATCCCAAATTTGAGGAAAGGAATCACAAATAAAAGAAATGCAATGAACTTCAAGTAGGATAAATTCACAATGAAATCCATACAGAAACAAATCATAACCAAACTTTTGAAGGTAAAGGAAAAAGAGAATATCAAAAGCAGAAAAAGAGCCCCTCTTTTTCTAGCCGCCTACCTATGTGGCTCAGTTGGTAAAACCCTGTCATGATCTCAGGGTCCTTGGACTGAGCTCTGTGTGGGCTCCCTGCTCAGTGAGGAGCCTGCTTCTTCCTCACCCTGTGGCTCTCCCCTCCTCTTGTGCTCTCCCTCTCTTTGCTCTCTCTCAAATAAATGAATAAAATCTTTTTCAAAAAAGCAGCAAAAGAAAAAGTGTCTTGCTATATATTAAGGACCCTACAAAAGATTATCAGTAGAAATGTTGAAGGCTAGTAGGCAATGAGATGATCTATTTAATATGCTCAAAACAAAATAAAACAAAACCCACAGCATATTAACCAAAAATACTTTATCTGGCAAATCTGTTTCAAAAACAAAGGATAAATTAAGACTTTCCCAAATAAATATAAGCTGAGGGAATTTATTATCACTAGACCTGCCTTATAAAAAATATTAAAGGTATTTCATCAAGTAGAAATAATGGATTCTTAAATAGTAATTCAAATCCATAAAAAATATAAAATTCTCTGATAAAGGTAAATATATATAAATTTTTTGAATGTATTATAATTTTGGTTTGTAATTCCTCTTTTTATTCTTTCAGAGGGTTTATCGCTTCTCGGCCTTTTGGCTAAGATCAAGTGTATTCTTTCAGAGGGTTTAAAAGAGAAAAGCATAAAAATAACTATAGATCTATGCTAATTAGAACAAAATACATAAGGATATAATTTGTGACATGATAACATAGAAGATATGGAGCTGTAAAGAATTAGAGCACTCATGCACTGAAATCTTTATCAGTTTGAAACAGATTGTTATAACTTTAAGGTATTTTATATAATCCTCATAGAAATTACAAAGAAAGTGTCTGTGCAACATACACACTTGGAAATGAGAAGAGAATCAAAGTATGTCACTATTTAAAAATTAACCAGACACAAATGAAGGCAATAAAGGAAGAAATGAGCAACAAAAAAGCTGAAAATATTAAGTCCCTCTCTATCACTAATAACTTTAAATCTAAGTTGATTAAAGTCCTCAAACAAAACACAGATGGAATGAATGGATGCAAACAGGATCTAACTATATGCTATCTACAGAGAATCATTTTAGATCTAAGGACACACATAGGTTGAAAGAGAAAGGATGGGACAAAACATTCCATGCAAATAGTAACCAAGAGAGCAAAAATGACCAAACAAATATCAGAGAAAATAGACTTCCAGTCAAAAACTGGTATAGAGACAAATAAGGAGCACCTGGGTGGCTCAGTTGGTTAAGTGTCTGTCTTCAGCTTGGTTCATGATCCAAGGCTTCTGGGATTGAGCTCCATGTTGGGGTCTTCACTCAGTGGGGAGTCTGCTTCTCCCTCTACTTCCAACCCTCCGTCTTGCTCATGTTCTTGCTCACTCTCTCTCTCCCTCTCAGATGAATTTTTAAAAAAGAGAGACAAATAAGGACATTATATATTAGTAAAGGGGGTAATTGGCCAAGAAGATATAATAATTCTAATTATATATGCACCAAATATCAGAGCTTCTAAATATATGAGGCAAGCATTGACATAATTTAAGAGAGAAATAGATGGCAAAATAATAATAGTTATTATTTTGCAATAGTTGCAATAATAGTTGCAATAATAGTTGCAATAATGGATAGAAAAACCAGAGAGAAGTTCAATCAGGAAACAGAGGATTCAAGAAACGCTATAGGCCAACTGGACCTAACAGAGAAATACAGAACACTTCACCTAACAGTAATGGAATACTGATTCTTTTCAAGTGCACCTGGAATATTCTTCAGGATAGACCATATGTTAAGCTGTGAAATAAATCTTAATTAATTTAAAATGATTGTAATCATACAAAGAATCTTTCCTGATCACAGTGTACTGAAAACAAAAATCAATAGCAGAAGAAAAATTGTAGAATCCATAAATATGTGTAAATTAAGCAACATATTTTCAAACAACCATTGGATTAGAGAAGAGATTACAAAGGAAATTAGAAAATATCTTGAGACAAATAAAAATGAAAATACAACATATCAAAGGAAAGCAATGCCAAGAGGGAAGTTTACAACTATAAATGTTTACATTAAAAGAGAAAAAGATCTCAAATCAACAACCAAGCTTTACATCATAAGGAACTAGTAAAAGAAAAACAAACTAAGCCTAAAGCTATCAGAGGAAGGAAATAATAAAGACTAGAACAGTGATAAATAATAGAGAAAATAAGACAAACATAAAACAGAGGAAAATCACAAAAGCAAGAGTTGTTTGAAAAAAATCAACATTTACCTATATTCACTGAGAAAAAAAAAATTTTTTTAAAGATTTTATTTATTTATTTGGCAGAGAGAGAGAGATCACAAGTAGGCAGAGAGGCAGGCAGAGAGAGAGAGGGGGAAACAGGCTTTCTGCTGAGCAGAGAGCCGGATGCGGGGCTCAATCCCAGGACCCTGAGATCATGACCTGAGCCGAAGGCAGAGGCTTTAACCCACTGAGCCACCCAGGCGCCCCAAGAAAAAATTTTAAAGACTAAAATAACTAAAAGCAGAAATAAAACAAGTGACTTTACAACTGATTTTAGAGAAATGAAAAGGACCATAAGAGAATATTACAAAATATTATATGTTGACAAATGAGATAACTGAGATGAATTGTATAAATTCCAAGAAAAACATAACCTACCAAGCTGAATTCATGAAGAAATAAAATTCCGAACAGACCTGTTAGTTGGGAGATGAAGTCAGTAATCAAAAACCTCCCAACAAAAAGAAGTCCAGGAATAGACAGCTTTATTGCTGAATTCTATTAAACACTGAAAGAAGAATTAATACAAATTCATAAATAAAGAGAACTGATGGTTATCAGAGGGGAGTAGGGTAGGTGGACGTGCAAAATGGGTGAAGAAGTAGGGGAGGTACAGGCTTCCAGTTATCAAATGAACAAGTCATGAGGACAAAACATATAGCATAAGCAATATAGTCAATGGCATTGAAATAGCATGTGGTGACAGATGCTGGCTATACTTGCGGGGAGCATAGCATAATGTATATACCTGTTAAATCACTGTTGTGCACCTGAAACTAATATAACATTATGTGTCAAGTATACTTCAATTTAATTAATTAATTAATTAATTAAAGGATCCATGCTTGCAAAAAAAAGCCACTGTGTCAAACTGACACCGGCATTAATTGAGATCACCTTCACGTATCAATGAGAATCACAAAAGCCAAGAAGTACTTTCTCATCATTTCTTCCAAACCTTTTCTCTCTAGAATAAGCACACTAAGTCTTTCTTTCTAAAAGGGAAAAAAAAAAAAAAAAAGAATACTAACACTTCTCAAACTCTCCCAAAAAATTGAAGTAGAGAAATTACTTCCAAACTTACCTTATGAGGCTAGCATTACCCGGATACCAAAACCAGAAAAGACTCTATAAGAAAACTATAGACAAATACCCCATAAACAATGCTGCAAAAATCCTCAACAAAAATATTAAGAAATGGATTTCAACAGCACATTAAAAGGATTATACACTACGGTAAGTAGGATTTATTGAAGGAATGCAAGGATGGTTCAACACACAAAAATCAATCAATGTAATATATCACATTAATAAAAATGACAGAAAAAAAGCCCTATGATCATCTCATTTGGTGTAGAGAAAGCACTTGACAAAATTCAACAGTGTTTCATGATAACAGCACTCAACAAACCAACAATAGAAGGATACTAATCCAACATAATAAAGGCCATATTTGGAAAGCCCACAGCTAGTATTATACTAAATGGTGACACACTGAAAGCTTTTCCTCTAAGATAAGGAACAAGACAAGGATTCTTGTTTTGGCCATTTCTACTTAACATACTACTGGAGATCCTAGCCAGAACAATTAGACAAGAAAAAAATTAAAAATTCTTAGTTGGAAAGGAAAAGTAAAATTATTTCTATTCACAGAAAACATGATCTTATATGTAAAAAACCCTAAAAATTACATACACACATACACAAACTGTTTGAATTAATACTTGAATTCAGTAAAGTAGCATAATAAATAATTAATATACAAGAATCAGTTGCATTTCTGGATGCTAACAATGAACAGTCTGAAAAGGAAATTAAGAAAGTCTCATTTACAATAATATCAAAAAGAGTAAGTTACTTAGGAATAAGCAATGCAGGAGGCAAAAGAGTTGTACACTGAAAACTAAAAGTGTTTCTGAAAGATATCACAAATGAAAAGACATCCTATATTCATAGATTGGAAAACTTAATGGCATCAACATGTCAATAACATGAAAAGTGATTCACAGATTTCATGCATTCCATACCAAAATCCCAATGCCATTTTTTGCAGAAATTAAAAAAAAAATCCATTCTAAATTTCATATGTATTCTCAATGTACCCTGACTATTCAAAGCAATCTCAAAAAAAGAGAGAAAAAAAAAGAACACAGTTGAAAGCCTCACACTTTCTGATTTCAAAACTTTTAACGAAGATTAGTATTCTTAGAATGTTTGGTAGAATTCACTAGTGAAGCCATCTGGTAGGAGATGAAACTTTCATTCAGTCCTGCCTCAGCTCTTGGTTGTCTCTTAAACCTCTGTGAATGTGCAAGTAGCATATAATACATTTAATAGCTCCCAGTATTTGAGAATGTGCCAAGACCTATCAGTGTCCCAGAGGGGAGGGTCTAAGAACCTAAATTCTGGCTGATTGGAGTCATTACACTCAGCAGACTTTAAAAATATGGAAATATATACAGTTTGGAAGGACCACAAGGTTAAGCCTCACTGGCCGCCAGTGCCAGTTGATAGGGACGCGTTCTCTGAGTAACAATTGCAAAAATCAGGGCTCCCGATGAGTGATTCAATTTTCTTCTGAGACATATTGGCTAGCTGGAGCAAGATAGAGGAAGGGTACCACGATGGCATCTACAAACTACATTCCTTGAGAGCAGTGCTGTAAATCACTAAATTATTCCAGACCTGAAGCCTGCCCTTCAGTCTGAAGCTCCAGGACAAGCAAAGTGCCCTCCTTCACGGAAAGATTTTTGGGAGATGCACATGAGTCCACTATCCGTGCAGTGCTCTGACTGTGGCAGCGTGCTAGTAATTGTCCCTCCAACTGCCATACTTTCATGGGACCCGCAAACACAAGCACCTTCAGCCACCAGAGCTGGGTGGTCAAGAGGTGTCCCCTGGGCATCAGACAAAACCTGCACACCAGACCTGTGTAAAGCTTCTCTCCAGGAGACACTTGTGTTCTAGAGTGCAACAGGGGATGAGTATAAATATAGCAGTTCCCTTTGAGGTCTCTGGAAAGGGTCACAATAGCCCCTAGAGGCATGTTTATTTAGAAGCCTGCTGCAGTCATGATGATTAGCTAAAAGCCCTCCTTTGCAGAAAGATTGAGTTTCTGGGGCGGTTGACTCTTGCTCTGCCCTGGGGGTGGTGGTTGTTGAAGCGCTCTTTCTCCATTGCTTACAGCCTTCTGAGACCCAAGAGTGCAAGTCCCACCAGCCACCAGAACCAGGTAAGTCAAGCTGTCACTTGGCAGCAGTCAAAGCCAGGTAGGGTGTATGAACTACTTTCTGGTGACGTTCATCATTACTGTCTAGTGTGATTAGGAATGCAAGCTTCCTCAGCTGCTAGGTGATTAACAGGTATTCCCCTGAGTGGCAGCCACAAAATTCAGGATACCAGTTGCACATAAAAGTCCCTTCTGGGAAATACTTGTGCTCTGAGGCATGGCAAAGAAAAAGTTAAGAAGGTGATACCTGCTAATCTCTGTCCCTGGAGAGTGTTTCAGCAGGCCCCCAGAAGTGTGTTAAATAAGACGCTTTCCCCTCAGGCTAAGGATTCAATATAAGCACTTTAAGTCTGGGTGGGACTGGCTATTTTTAAATCTGGGTGGGACTGGGCCCTGGGGTGAGCAAGCCCTTTGATCTTTACTGTCTTATGGGTCTTCGGACAGGAGCCTCTGTTGGATCTTAATGTTATTTTTGGGGGGGGCTCATCTCTCATATGCATGTATTAAGACTTGGGGTACCCAATTTGGGATTTGAAGCCCCTATTCCTTAGAGATAAGATCTGGGTTTTGAGTTCCCTCCTTACTGGGGGTCACCATGCTAGGGGTGGGTTTTATGGTGAGATTGTGTCCCAGCCTCTCTTACCAGCTTTGATGTAGTTTCCTTCTTGTTTCTCTGATGTGTAGTCATCACTCAGACAGTCTTGAGGTTTGTTGAGCAGAAATCCTTCCATACGTAACTGTAGACTCAGTGTATTCAAGGGAGGAGTTGAGTTCAGGATCTTTCTACATTGCCATCTTGAACTAGAAACCGCTTGTGAGTTTTTTGTTTTAGTTTTTTTTTTTTTTTTTAAAGATTTTATTTTTTTATTTGACAGAAAGAGAGATCACAAGCAGGCAGAGAGGCAGGCAGAGAAAGAGGGAGAAGCAGGCTCCCTGCTGAGCAGAGAGCCCGATGCGGGGCTCAATGTCAGGACCCTGAGATCATGACCTGAGCTGATGGCAGAGGCTTTAACCCACTGAGCCACTCAGGCACCCCTCTGTTTCAGTTTTTACCTTTTCCAGTTTTGAGTTTATATTTGGCTGCTTTTTAAAGCTTTGTAGCTTTCAATACTCTTGATAAAATTTTTAATCACATATTTTATAAGTTCCTTGAACATACAAATGAAAATTGTTTCAAAACTTGTGTGATCTTCTTTTTCTGGATCCCCTGTGGATGTGTTTATATATCATGCTGTTTCCTTTGGCTTTCACTATGGTCTTATCTTTTCATATGCCTGATATTGTTGATTGAATGCCAGACATGCTATAGGAAAAAAATCAGAGGTAATTCCAGGCTAAGAATGATGTTATCTTCCTCCAGAAAGCAATGATTTTACTTCTGGTTGGCTGTTACTTGAGGGACAGTTGCAGTATCAGATAATCTTAATTCAGTTAATAATGGAAGTGATTGAAAACTGGCTTTTAGGGCACCCGGGTGGCTCAGTTGGTTAAGCAACTGCCTTTGGCTCAGTTCATGATCCTGGAGTTCTGGGATCGAGTCCCACATGGGGCTCCCAGCTCCACCGGGAGTCTGCTTCTCCCTCTGACCTTCTCCCCCCTCATGCTCTCTCTCACTTTCTCTCTGTCTCTCAAATAAATAAATAAAATCTTCAAAACTGTTTAGTTTTTGTTTCTTGAACTTCCAGATCAGGCTTCTTAAGTGTTTACCTTGTTGGGTTTATAAAAATCATCCCTTATTGTTGGCTCTAAAATCTATTTTTCTCCACGTAGTTCCACAAGTCTTTTGAAACCTACAGTCTTTTAGTATCTGCTTCAGATTGCATAGAGGCCTCTGGAGGAAAAGCAGCCCCAAATGTTGGATTACCTTTCCCGGGTTATCTTTATTCATGCCTGGCACGCTCAAAATATATTGGATTGTATATTTTGTCCTGGTTTTCTAGTTTCTCTCAATAGGAAGGTTGGTGTGAACATATCATTTGCCAAAGCTTGTAGTGAAACTCCTACCTTTTCATTTTCATACAGAGTAATTTTCACCTCTATCACGCACTTGGCTAAGGATTTCATTTTACATTGCCAAAAATTAATTAATGTGCTGTACTTTAAAAAAGAAGAAAAAAAGCCAATCATTTCAGATTTCAATCTTTAGCAGCACTAAGGCTCTGATAATTCAGGTTTTGCTTTATCATACTCATGTTCATCTCAGTGGAAGGAAGAATGTAGAGCTTCATTTTTCCATTGATATAAATTATGCCATCCATGAAGGAAGCAGAACGAACTACAGTTTGTTGTTTTGTTGCTAATGGAGCAACAATTAATATTTCCTTTTTTTAGATCAATGGCAAATTTATGAAGGGCAATAATTGTATCTTAATGCTTCTTTTTACATATTAGTCACGCAATAAGTAGTTGTTGAATAAATAAATAAATGAAATAAGAACAAAGTCAATGATGCATGCTGAGAATAACACCAAATATTTTAAAGAGTTTCAGAGCAGAAGGTGTTGGAAGCTATTTGATTTTCTTGGAAATACTATCTATGAAGAGCAAACATTTTCCTTTTCTTCTGAAGTGAAACCAGGAAGACATTAGATAATCTGGCAATTAGAAAATTTTACATTTGTCAGATTCTCAGTTGTATCATATAACTGATGTGTTATTAATAGGACTTTTTTCTTTTAACCTCACTGAAAATCATATTTAACATTAAAATTGTTAGGCATTTATTTATTTCCACATCCTAACTTAATAAGGCATACAGTTATAGAAGAAAATAGAATTTCTTAAGGTTTTTGTACATTAACATATAAATTTATGTAGAGTTATGTAAACCTTGTTGAATATAATCTTGCTGTGTGTACTTCAGTAATAAGTAGGAATATCTAACATCTTCTAAGCTGATGAGAATAATATATGTGAAAATATAAGAAAAGAATAAATGTAAGGGAGAGCAGAAATTACTTCACTAATGTCTTACATATAAGTTGCTAGGTACACTCTGATGCAATCAAATAAAAGAATATTATTTCAAACCTACTCACAATTCAATTCATTTGTTATTTTAAAGTCTTCAAATCAAAATTTGGATGCGTTGACAGGCTTAGGGGTAAAATTATGGTGTTCTATCATTTCTTAGAGAACAGAAAAAAATTCTAAAACATGACAGCATTTAGTTAATGACATAGTACCCCACTTAGGTTTCAGCATGGATATGTTAAGTCAGTTATTAAAGCATGATTTATGATAAGTATGCCTCCCTACACACCCAAATTATCTTATGTTGTTTCAACTTCCCTTCTACTATGATATGCAAGTTGAAATTTATTAAGCGACAAGAGAACTACAAGGAGAGAAAACTAAGGCATGTAGTAGTATGGAGTGATGAAAAGATGACCTGAGATTTTTCTCTTAGATTTCTTCTTAGATATTTAACTTAAAGCAGAAACCAAGGCTTTGAGTATAAGCTACCCCACATTAAAATGAAAAATAAATAGATGATTTTAATATTCTTTCCAGTTTTGCTATTCTAAACTTCAGTTCTATTATCCACCAAAAAAAAAAAAAAAATCCCTTCTCCAAATATATATGTGATCTGCTAAAAATTTTGAAAGTATTTCTTTTTCTGTAAGCCCTGTGATGATGCATATTCTACAAAATTTTTTTAAAAGGAAAAATACCTCACTTGTTAATCCTATTTTGGTTATTTTTATTCTAACAAGTAAAGAACACAGATAAATAAAATAAAAGTCTGTCTCTAAAACTTCTTGCCCATACTCATTTAAACTGGGTTAGATGAATTTAATCATATTGTCCATATTCATTTAACCTGGGTTATTAATAAAAACATCTAACCCATGAAGAAATGTATTCTCATTTTTCCCATAAAAATTCTATTTGAGGTAATTACAGTCATCTCTTGAGTATTTCCATATGAAAAATAGAACAATAGCGGGGATTACATAAAGTAGGAACTGATGTAAGCAATTATCTATCTGATTTTTAAAATGAAATAAACTATTACTTTTTAAAGCCAAATTACTTTCCTTTATTTATGGACCATGTAATTTTCAAAAACTAATTTTTTAACTACCCACCAACTGCCAGAAGATAAAAATAATCTGGAAGCATATAAGCTGCCAAATGAAACTGGTTGAGAAAGTGGCTTAATTTTATAGCAAATTATTTTCTACTGTGGTTTCAAGAGTAAAGTTTTTAGGTGGCAAGATTTGCTGGGAAAGTTATATAAAAAGCTTTTTAAAAACTTATGGCAAAACACTAAAGGAAATTTTGTGGCAATAAAAGTTCTTAAGATTGAGGGAGGAATCTTCCGATTCTTTCGTGATCAAAATTCAGCTAATTTCTTTTTTTTTTAAGATTTTATTTATTTATTTGACAGAGAGAGAGAGAGAGATCACAAGTAGACAGAGAGAGAGGGGGAAGCAGGCTCCCTGCTGAGCAGAGAGCCCGATGCAGGGCTTGATCCCAGGACCCTGAGATGATGACCTGAGCCGAAGGCAGAGGCTTTAACCCACTGAGCCACCCAGGCACCCCATAAAATTCAGCTAATTTCTGAGTGATGTTAAAGTACTCGAGAGCATGGTTACTGACTTCATTCCTCGAAACAAGCAAATTCAGTATAGGGTGCTGATTTTCAAATATGTTAACTTCTTAACCTCCCCTTTGAAGGAATTCATATTTAAAGAATAGGTTATCACACAGCTAAAGGTGCAATTGTTGACCTAGGGGCCCTGAAGGACTCATGGAAACCCCTAGGGGATGTAAGGTTGAAGCTGTTTGAAAACTACTGTCATAATCAAGAGACCTTGCTCTAGAATCAGAAAAATATGATAGTTTAATACCAGATTTGCTGCTTTATAGCAGGGTGACCTTGGATAAATTATTAAACTTCACTGACCTTTAATTTCTTTGTAATATATTGTCTTTAAAAAAGAATGCCAATCTTTTGATGTAATTATCGGTTTTGTGAGTGTTGAGTTTGAGGAGTTCTTTATAGATCTTAGATATCATATCTTGGTCTGTAGTGTCATTTGCAAATATCTTCTCCCATTCTGTGGGTTGCCTGTTTGTTTTGTTGACTGTTTCCTTCGCTGTGCAGAAGCTTTTTATCTTGATGAAGTCCCAAAAGTTCAATTTCGCTTTTGTTTCCTTTGTCTTTGGAGACATGTCCTGAAAGAAGTTGCTGTGGGTGATGTCGAAATCAAAACCACACTGAGATACCACCTTACACCAGTTAGAATGGCCAAAATCAACAGGATAGTAAACAACAAATATTGGAGAGGGTATGGAGAAAGGGGCACCCTCTTATACTATTGGTGGGATTGCAAACTGGTGCAGCCACTTTCAAAAACAGTGTGGATATTCCTCAAGAAATTAAAAATAGAGCTACCCTATGACCCTGCCATCGCACTACTGGGTATTTACCCCAAGGAAGCAGATGCATTACAAAGAAGGGCCACATGTACCTCAATGTTCATAGCAGCAATGGCCACAATTGCCAAACTGTGGAAAGAACCAAGATGCCCTTCAACAGATGAATGGATAAAGAAGATATGGTCCATATATACAATGGAATATTATGCCTCCATTAGAAAGGACGAA
>CM053604.1:153474605-153517982 GCA_028646535.1 Procyon lotor
TTAAAAAAAAAAAAAGAATGCCAACAGTATCCACTATCTGTTTATACACATGCCATTCATCCTAGCAAAAGGCAGTATGTTTCTCTGGTATTTAAATCTGAACCCACTTTGTGCCTTGCTAGATTAATAGAATATGGCTGAATGGATGCTGTGCCAGTTCTGGGACTAGGTTTTAGGAGTTGAGGCAGTGTCTGCTTTCACTGTCTTGGAGCCCTGAGCCACCATATATGAATTTCAATTACCCTACTGGAGAAGACACCCATGCTGCTTCCACTGCTTTTAGCCATTGATCTGAGGCACCAGACATATGAATGAAGTCATCGGGGTGCAGCCAAATGAGTGAACCCAGCCCTCACCAAATGGAGCAGAAGGACCACTGGGCCAAACCCAGACAAGACAGAATTAGAGAACTAATACATTATTACATTATTACTCTTTTAAGCCTCCAGTTTTGGAGTGATTTATTACATGGCAATAAATACAGGAAACATTCCATAAGTGTTCATCTATGACCTTGAGACAATTATAACTAGTTGCTAATGCTATTGTGAGAATTTGAGATTTTATACATGAAGTAACTTGCCAGTGTTGGAGCTGAATTCTTATTTTTCCTTTCTCTTTTTTTCCTTCCTTCAATTACTTTTCTTCTTATTATCTAAACTCCAATGCATAAGATGCTGGCAGATACGGGAATAATTTTGATTAAAAGGAGAAGGAACAAATATACACTGGGTAAGAAAGAAAAACCTAGACATGATCAGTTCCTTTATATTCATAACTCTCTTCTCACTTGCCAATCATCACAAGTCTCAGGTGCAAGATGACAAATCATCCTCATTCACATGTGGTGGTCTGTGAGAGGTTTAATAAATAGTACACCTCTTTATCACATTTTTTCTGAGCCAGTTGGGAAGTTAAACAGAAGAGTAGAAGGTGAGGAGCTACTTTCATAGCTTTCTCTACACATGGGAGGAATGTCCTCAGCAGTAGTGAAGAAACATCCCTCTTTAACATCAATTTCTGTCCTGATCCAGGCTTCTAATTTCACAACTGTGGAGTGTTAGTTGGACACATAGTGTTTGTGAATTCTTTCCAACTCTCTGCTTGTTTATCTTTCTCTTTATATCTCTTTATATCTTAAATGCTCTCCTTGATAGTATTTATGGGGTGACTAAGTATATGTAAATATGTATTTTAAAAATTCTTTTTTGCTGAAATAATTACCTACCAAATAGCCCTGTTAAGATACAATGCTAAAAAGTAGTGCTCAGGGCGTCTGGGTGGCTTAGTCAGTTAAGTGTCAGACTCTTGATTTCTGTTCAGTTAATGATCTCAGTCTTGTGAGATTGAGCCCTGTGTTGGGCTCCATGCTCAGCGGGGAATCTGCTTGAGATTCTCTCTCTCTCTCCCTTTGCCCCTCCCTCATCTTGCTGTCAAATAAATAAATAAATCTTTTAAAAAATGTAGGGCTTCATCAGAAATAATTATTTAAAAAAAAAACAACTTTGTCCTCAAACATATGCTTTACCAAAAAGCCCTCATAGTCCATTTGGATAGCCTCTATTTTGCTTAGCTTGCAGGATTTGCTCTTACTAAAACATTAATGACATACAGTAAATTTCTGCTCATTTGCAAGCCTTTCTAGTAAGTAATAATGTATTTGCTCTGTGATTTTAATTGCAAATTGTGCCCTTAGAACTCCTCGGTAAATATTTTCTTAGCAAAGTACTGTAGAAGCATATACATCTATTATGCCAGTCAGAAAATATTTGCATTTAAGTAATATTATATGTAATAGAAGCAAACAAATTTCTGCATTGAAAGTTTCATTTGTCCTCACCACTTTTCTAGGAAAATAAGTCATACTAGAAGTCTTAACACTTTAACTCAAAGAGATACTGCTTTTCTAAGAAAAAGAACCTGTTCCATGTGTAATGTATGACTGGTTAGCTAGACATTGTGGTTTTGCCCAGGAGAGGTCTGGTTTACATCAGTTGTTTAACAGTTATTAATATTACTGTCTTACATTTATAAAAGTGTCTAGGGCTTGAATATTAAATTATATGGTCATCCTATATATATAACTGTAGTATTTGAACAAGTTTATCTATAAACCATCTATAAAGATCTACACACAAATAATTAGATCTCTGGCTCAAATCATAGTAAATTTGTCTAAAGTTAAACATTACTTGGGATAAAATATTTACAGATAATATATCTGATAAGGGGTTAAAATATAAAAAACATATAAAGAAGTCATAAAACTCAATAACAAAAAACAACCCAGTTAGAAAATTGGGCAAAGGACCTGAATAATCATTTTTCAAAAGAAGACATACAAATGACAGGTATATGAAAAAATGTTCAACATCACTAATAATCAGGAAAATGCAAATCAAATTTAGGATATATCACCTCATGCAAGTTAGGATATCTATTACCAAAAGTCAAAGCAAAATATTGGAGAGGATGTGGAGAAAAGGAAATCCTTTGTGCACTGTTGGTGAAAATGTAACTTGATATAACCATTAGGGCAAAGAATATAGAGATTTCTCCAAAAATTAAAATTAGAACTACCATATGATGCAGTAATCATATCCAAAGGATATGAAGTCAGGATCTTGAAGAGATATCTGTACTTCCATGATCACTGCAGCATTATTTGCAGTAGCCAAGACAACCTAAGTGTCCTTCAGTGGATGAATGGATAAATAAAATGTGATTTAAGTATATGATAGATAGTAGAAAGATAGAATGGAATATTATACTGCCTTAGAAAAGGAGGAAATCCATTTGTTGAAAAAAAATATTTTTTGCCTTACCAAAATTATTGGAAGGCCTTACCACTCTTGCAACTGGCCACATATATGAGGTTATTTCTAGGCCTATTTTCTATCCTGTGGGTCTATATGTTTGTCCATATGTTAGTACTGCACTATTTTGATTACTTTTGTAATCTTTTATACCTTCATAGTAAGCTACAAAATTGGGAAATGCGAGCCCTCCAACTTTGTTCTTTTTCCAGTCTCTTTGACTATTCAGAATCCTTGGAGATTTCATATGAAAATTAGGGTCATTTTTTATTTCTGCAAAAAATGCTATTAGGATTTTGACAGGGATTGCATGCAACCTGTAGATTGCTTTGTGTGATACTGTCATCTTAATATTAGGTCTTCCAGTACATGAATACAGAATGTCTTTCCACTTATTTATGTCTTCTTTAATTTACTGCAACAATGTTTTGTAGTTTTTGTTGTATAAGTTTTTTTTTCCTTGTTTAAATTTATTCTAGGGGTGCCGGGTGGCTCAGTCATTAAGTGTTTGCCTTGGGGTTGGGTCATGATCCCAGAGTTCTGGGATGGAGCCCCACATCAGCTTCCCTACTCTGCTTGTGTTCCCTCTCTCACTGTCTCTCTCTCTCTGTTAAATAAGTAAATAACAAATAAATAAAATCTTAAATTTATTCTAAATATTATATTCTTTCAGATACTATTATACATGGAATTGTTTGCTTAATTTCTTCTTTGGATTGTTCATGCTACTGGACAGAAGTGTATCAAGTTTTATGTTGATTTCACATTGTGCAACATTGCTAAATTTATTATCTCTAATGGTATTTTTGCAGAGTCTTAGAATTTTCTATGTAAGAGATAATGTCATTTGCAAATAAAGATAATTTTAGTTATTCCACTCCATTTTGATTATTTTATTTTTTCATGCTTAAGTTCTGTAGCTAAAACTTCTAATACGATGTTGAATCCTAATGGGAGGAGTGGCATCCTGTCCTTTTCCTTATATTAGGGTTTTTCACCACCGAGCGTGATATTAATTGTGTGGCTATAACTTAATTTTTAAAATTTATAGTTTGTAAAAGAGAATTTTATTGTTCACAGTTTCGAGTTGAGACTTTTTTTGGCAGATTTGTTTACATTTATCATGGAAGAAAAAGTTAAGGTCCTGGTGTCCAGAAGACAAAACTAGACAAACAGTACCCACAAAGATACCTCTTTGTGTCTGAGAACTGATAACTTGACCTTGGATAATAGTAAGTGTTCTTTCTAGGTGACATTTGCCCGAAAATTTAATCTGTGAATAGCATTAGGATGAAGGATAAATTTTAGAAACAAGGCACATCAAAACACACGAACACATGGAAAATCCTAGTCCTCAGATTAAACATACTTTAAGAAAAACGTTCTCATTAGTTATTAGAGAAAGGTTTTGATAATTAGAGCAACAAATGGATATTTAGATTTTAATGTGTAAGATGAATTCGTTTAATAGTTGTTACCAAGCTGCTAGCATCAGCATTTCAGTATTTTATCATGTTTTTTATCCTGACACACTGTTCATAGGGCACGGCCATCTTGCTGTACAGACTGAGTCATTTGTTTGACAGTGAAGAGTGGAGGGAGTTTTCTCTCTCTGTCTTTGGACTGTCATAAAACCAAAACCAAAACAGACCTCACTTGAAGTGATGGAAATGAAGGAAGCCAACCACCAACTTTTTGCTTTTTTAAAAAATAAATAATTTATTTTTGCCTACACTAAGAAAATACTAAAGAGACTAGGCATTTTAAACATGATTTTATGTTCAATGGATAAATGCATCCTTGAAGAAATCATCTTTATTGTATTACCACCAATTTAAAGGTTCTATTTTTTTCCAAGTCTTGAGTTAAATTTGTTTTTTTTTCCCAGCTTTATATATGCAGTGAGAAGGCTGAAGAATTAAGTACACTTTATGAATTAAAGAAAAATAAGTTCAAGCTAAAAAAAATCCATGTTTAAATGTTTGGATGTTGAAGAAACATTGTGTGGAAGGTTAAACCAGATGACCTCTCTAAACCATTCCAATTCTAAATTCTGCAATTTAAGAAATTGCTATTGTGTTTAACTGTTTGGTAGGATCTAATCAGCCATGCTGTCAGGACCTTTGTGAACCCAGCAAAAATTATGCAAACTTGTAATGAGATTTAACAGGGAGTTGGGTAACTCCTTTATCTGGCATGAGGAAATTTATTTTAATAACAGTAGGATAATGCAATTGCCTTCATTGCCTAAGAAATGTCATTTAAAGTTAACCAAGTGCATATGAACACACAAGACATTCCACAGAAAATAAAGATGAACAAAGTACATTCTGGACATACACTATTCACGGTGGCTATACTGAGGCCATCAGTTGTATGAATTTATTGTTAGGTTCCCAGTATAGCTGTTAATAAATAAAATGAAAGTAAGTACACTTTTCATCAAATATGATTCTAGTATATCTATGTAATATAATTCATGCATTTGTCCTGACATATAAAATTATGTGTATGTGTGTACAGCTATGATATTTATTACTTTTATGTACACATATATAGTTCCATTTATATAACTTATATACATATTCGTCAGTTTCTAAAAACTGATTAGTTTCTGATTTCTGATTAGTGTAGGAGCTGTATTAGACAATGTTACCATGTCCGATTTGGTAAAGTTAAATAATACTTTGACAAAAGCTAATAATCCATTCCAAATAAATGTAAAACGAAGTGTTTATCATATAGAAGTGTAAATTGTATTTGAAATCAAGACTGAATATAGAAAGAGACGAAAAAAGCAATTCATGGCAGTGAACATCGTTTAAACTATTGTTATGTCATTATTGTCATTATTGTTATTTGAGTAGAATATACAATGAGGAGAAAAGAGCTCTGGTGTGTAATTTTACATATTGATTTTGACTGATGATGGTGATAGTTGTGGTGATGATGATGAAGTAGGTCAAAGACCCAAATGACTGGTGAAGACAGAATTAGGAAGGTGCTTATGGATTAGATTGACCTTGATCTGGACCTCAAATGATTAGTAGAATTTGAATGATCACTAAAAAACTTAGAAATTCTACCACCTTGAGTAAATTTCAAACAATACTTTCTATGTTTTTATTTTTAAGGTATAAATGGTTTAATTTCCTATCTGATTATAAAAGTTAAGATCATATAAGAATGATAATGAATGGTGAGGCTGTGACTTTAGTATGTGTATGAGAGGGAAAAATAGAAATTTTATATTTTAGGGGCACCTGGGTGGCTCAGTTGTTAAGCGTCTGAGCCTTCGGCTCAGGTCATGATCCCAGGACCCTGGGATCGAGCCCCACATCAGGCTCCCTGCTTAGCGAGAAGCCTGCTTTCCCTCTCCCACTTCCTCTGCTCGTGTTCCTGCTCTCTCTGTCTCTCTCTCTCTGTCAAATAAATAAATAAAATTCTAAAAAAAGAAAAAGAAATTTTATATTTTAGACTATTTATATATATCAACTCTGTATTGATGAATATAAAATTATTAGTGGTCTTGGAAAATTACATGTACATAATGTTATTATAATTCAAAAATGTTTTTCTTTCCTAAAGAATACAGAATTATACTGTATTACAATCAGGACCTATGGCTGAGAAATCACCATAAATTTTCCAGTCCTGAAAGAAGTACAAGCTGCCTATTTAAAAAAGAACTTGTTAGGGAACCCAGATTTGTCGACAACAACTTTGGATGAGTCATATGAAATCTGGAAACATTATTTTCTACTTCTGGTTTCCATTTTATATACATAAATTTTAAATTTGTAAAGTTGGAGCATTCTTGCATATGGCCTTGTATGACTAGGGTGCTTTACCTGGGCCATGAATACCTGATAAATGTTGGAATGCAGTACAGAATATATTAGGAGCAATCAGAGTGGTGATCCCAGCTCATTTAGCCTGATCTGAGTTCATTTCTCAGCTTGGTGCTGTGGAATCAGAGAATATTTTCTTCAAACACCTCTGTGAATCATGTAGCAAACTATTTAGACCAGCTATGACAAGCATTCTAAAATGAATGAAGAGAGAAATAATTAACAATTTGGTGTATATTTTTAAACTTCTTTTCTCTACTCATGTATATACTCACATCTACTCACTTATATGGAAATAGAAACAAGGAGGATATGTATATACATATAAATATACATATAAATCCCAGGACCCCGGGATCATGACCCGAGCTGAAGGCAGACACTCAACCGACTGAGTCATACAGGCATCCCAATATAATTGACTTTGATACCTTCAAGGCTTAAACTGTATACACAAAAGACTATTCAGAAGTTTACTTCAGCTTTTTTAAAGGCTTTTATTTATTTGTTTGTTTTATTTATTTATATTTATTTATTTTTAACCTATTTTAAAGGATTTTATTTATTTGCCAGAGGGAGAGAGAGAGTGAGGGCACAAGCAGAGGGAGTAGCAGGCAGAGGGAGAAGCAGGCTCCCTGCTGAGCAAATAGCCCAATGTGGGACTTGATTCCAGGATCCCAGGACTTGATCCCATGACCCGAACTCAATCCACTAAGCCACCCAGGTGTCCCAAAGACTTTTTTTTTTTATAGGAGCAGTTTTATGTTTATAATAAAATCGAGAAGAAGATACGGAAATTTCTCATATATCCCTTGTCCCCACAAATGAATAGCCTCTTCCATTATGAACATCACTCAGCAAAAAGGTATGTTATTTGTTTACCAGAGATGAACCCACCCTGAAACATCATAATTATCCAGAGCCCACAGTGTGCTTGGAGCACACTCTTGGCTTTTGCATATTTTATGGGTTTAGACAAATCCAGAATTATGTATATCCATTATTATACTATCATACAGAGTATTTTCATTTCCCTGAAAATCCTCTGTGCTCTGCCTTTTCATCTTTGCACGCTTCCTTCACTGGGCAACCATAGGTTCTTTTTATTGTCTCCATAGTTTTTCCTTTTCCAAAACGTCATATACCGTTGATGCTTGAACAACAGGGTTTAGGGGTACTGACCCTTGCACAGTAAAAACTCTACGTATAAACTTAAAAATTTTAAATTTTTAATTGAAGGATAGTTGACAAATATTAAATTACTTTCAGGTATACAACATAATGATTCAACAATTCTTTACAAAATGCTTACCACAATAAGTATATTACAAAAGTATTGGCTGCAGTCCTTATGTTAAACTTTTCTTCCTTGTAACATATTTATTTTTAACTGGGAGTTTGTAGAAGTGTGCTGGGCTCATAACTGGGAGTTTGTATCTTTCAATCCTTTTCACCCATTTTGCCCATCCCTATATTCCCTTCTTTGGCAACCACCAATTTGTTCTCTATATTTATGAGTCTCTTTCTCTGTTGTTGTTGTATGTTTGTTTGTTCATTTGTTTTTCTTTTAGATGCCATATAAGTGAAATTTATATGTGCAAAGATAAAATGCAAAGATAAAATTTGCATTTTACCAGATGCATCTTTTACAAATATTTTCTTCCAGTCTGTGGCTTGTCTTCTAAACTTTTGACATTGTCTTTCACGGATCAGAACTTTTTAATTTTATCAATTATTTCTTTCATGGATTGTGTCTTTGGTATTTATCTAAGGAGGAATCATCATTCTCAAGGTCATCTAGGATTTCTCCTATGTTATATATAGGAATTTTTAGTTTTGTGTTTTACATTTAGGTCTATGACAAATTTTGAGTTACTTTTTGTAAAGAGTATAAGATCTGTGTCTAGATTCAATTCCTGTGTGTAGATATCCAGTTGTTCTAAGGCCATTTGTTGAAGAGACTACATTTGCTCCACTGTACTGCCGTTGCTCCTTTGTTGAAGATCAGTTAAGTAGATTTATGGGAGTCTATTTCTGGCTTCTCTATTCTATTTCAACTAATTCTGATCAAGTATTACTGATACAAACCTGAATTCTTTCTGGTTTTTATATGGTATCTCTTTAAAACCACAGTATCCTTATAGACTTTAACATGATATAATGATTGAAATTTGGATCACCCTCATGGTTATAACTTCTAAAGTACTTTACTGAATAAATTGAGTGGCTAAATGTTATAAACTATAGCTGGTTATATATATTAAAATATATACAATATGTAGAACAAGAGAGGTGATAGTCTTGCTTAATTATGTACTAATCAGCAATACTTGGTAAATTAAAACTTGTAGGAGAGGTCTTTTAGAAAGTTGAGGAAGCTCAGAATTATATATAGCATTTTAAAAAAACTATACTGGAAAATAGACTTAAAGCCAAAATGAGAGCCATCTTCAAATACAAGAAGAGCTGTTCTTTGGAAAAACAGAAGAGCCTTTATTGAGAATGCCTCAAGGGCAGAACTTGGGCCCACATATGAAGCCACTAGTGTGGCTGATGAATTGTCTCAACATAAAGAAGAGTCAAAATATCTGAAGATAGAATAGGCTGCTTTCAGGGATGGTGAATTGAAGGGATTTAGGAATCAGACAGGGGATGGGATTAGATCATCTCTAACATTTATTTAAACTCTGAGAATCTGTGCTTCTGTGAAATTTGAGACGTGTGGATTATCTCTACACGTGGTATTAATGAAAGGGAGTATGGATACCAGTGCAGCTGACAGTGATTTCTTTACCCATATCCATATTAATAAGTTAATAAGGTTATCACAATGTAGCCATATTAATGCAGTTTATTGTGACTTTCTAACACTGGTGATTAGGGGGAAAAAATCCTGTCCTAAGTCACAGATGGATAGAGGAATGCAGACAGTCATGTGTGTATTGTTTGGAAGGATGACACTGTCAGGAAAGGCAGCTATCATTAGGTCATTTTACAAAAAATGCAAATCCTCTTTAATCTCATGTTCTCCTATCTTTTCCTTTATTATTATCACCCATTAGAATTTCCTACTTTTATTTCCTTCCTACTTCTGATAATGCAGTAGAATAGAAGGAATTTTTTTCTGTTATCTACTCTTTTGTGCTAAATGTTAAAACATTTGATATTTTATTTTATTCACCAAATGTTTACTGAGCACATGCTCAATAAAGGCCCAGAACTCTACTAGGAATTTAGGATATAACAATGTATGAAACAGACAAATTTCTGGTGGTTGTCATATTTAGAGATTGGGAGAGGGAGGACATACACTAAACAAACAATAAATGGGTAAATTATTATGTATATTAAGTGGTGATACATACTTTAGATATAAGAAAAAGTTGAACAGGTTAAAAGCAGTCAGTGAAGCAAGTGGTACTTGAGGGTTGTGGAAAATAGAGTGGTCAGAGTAGACCTCATTGAGAAGGTGTGGTCTGAGCAAAGACTTAATGAGATGGAATTAACCCGTCCGTTGTCTAAGGGAAAGAATATGCCAGGTAGAGCTAGATTGAATGCCCTGGGTTTGAATATTCTGAGCATGTTCTAGAGGCCAAGGATCCCAATATGGACAGAGTAGCCTAAGCAAAGGGGCATAGTAATAAGAGCCATCTTTGGAATTATAAACTTAATGTCCATTGAATGATGCAAATCCCTGAAAGGATGGTAGCAAAGTATCTCTGATTTCAATTGCAGGATTTGACAACAGGAAGTTGGTCTTACACCGATTTCCAACATTATTAGTTTTAACTATGTTTTGTTGGGTTGTTTATTCTGACTTGGTCTAGGAGATGGCTCCTCCCTTTGATTCATTGGCCCATGTGGTTAATGTTGATCATTTTTGTAAAGATGAATGAGTTAATAGATGATTAGAATATAGAAGAGTTACCTATGGATAGAATAAACCCATAATAACACAGTTAAAAGCATGATCAGATTTAATTAATCATGCTGAATGTGCTTAGTGGTCAAATGGGAAATTCAAATAAATATAGAGCTATAAACTTAGGAGAAAAAAGACATATAACAAATACAATTCTGGGCACATCTGACAATGCTCAGATATAACACAATAACCCAGGAGTTATAAAATGGAGAGCAAAAACCTATAGTGAATAAATCACAGTTAAGAAAACTAGCACGAGAGTTGAGTATGGTAAAATAGTAACATTGAATTTAAATATAATGTGGTGACTTTTTTTATTATCTGTAGGATTTTACAATGAATGAGGACTATGAAAAGCTTGCTATGGGTTTGGATTTCATCCATATACAGTTTGGATTAACTTCTTATCTTTCCACTCTAATTTTCTCAGAGGCTACATTTTATAGCTTTGCAGTTGAGTGCCAAAAAGGTGATTAAAATTCAACTAGTAAAAAAAAAGAAAATTGGAGTGATTTGGTCTGAGGAAAAAAAGACTAGGGAATGATTTGATTGCTTTAAATCAGATAATGGGAATTAGACTATTTCTATTTCCTTATATTATAGAATAAATGAAAGTCTGTACATTTTGTCTATAAGAATTTTTAAAAATGTGTTCCCTGACTAATGTATTTTCAGATGCTGGCCAGGTTGGAGTTTATTAAAACTTGAGTGGGATGGGGTTTATTAGACGGACTCTTGACATACTTCCCTTTCCTATGATACAGAGTTATCTTTTTCTTAAATCTTTAAAATATATTGAAAATATATTGCCCAGTTTTTCAAGCTATATTTAGTAAAGTTCATTTTTTGCCCATGTTACTTTAAAATTAAAGTTACTAATGTTAAAGTCAAATTCCATCTCTTAAAAAATATTAATACATCAGTTTTCAGGTTTCATAATTATTCTGCTCATTTCATTTTATAAGATTGTCCCAAGTTATACCAGCTCAATACATCCAGAAGACAAGACTTGAAAACTATCATGAAAATAGCTATTTTTTAAAGATTATTTATTTATTTATAAAGATTTTATTTATTTGACAGAGAGAGAGTCACAAGTAGGCAGAGAGGCAGGCAGAGAAAGAGGGGGAAGCAGGCTCCCCGCTGAGCAAAGAACCCAATGCGGGGCTGGATCCCAGGACCCTGAGATCATGACCTGAGCTGAAGGCAGAGGCTTGACCCACTGAGCCACCCAGGTGCCCCCAAAATAGCTATTTTTTAATAATACATATTTGTTCTTCTATTATATTTATGAATGATTTAAAGAAAAATGACCTAAATAAGAAAATAGTAATAAATCTATAGCTATATAGACTTATCTGTATTTATCTATCCATCTTACAATTTGTGTGAATGTGTGCATATACATATATTTAAAGGTAGAAAAATGAACTAAAACAAAATGTATCTCCCCAAAGTTTGTGACAAAAATGTAATCATTTTCCAATCTATGCATACTCTTTTAAAGTCAAATACCAACAGTATGGAGATATATAGAGAATAGGCAAAAATCCCTTTTTGAGTAATAAATATACAAAAGACGATTGAATATTGTCCACTGTGTTAATGAAGCAGTTAAAAGTAAATGAGAGATATTAAGAAATACACTTCATTTCCTTTTCTTTCAAAAGATTTTATTTATTGATTTGAGAGGGAGACAGAGAGACAGAGAGCATGCACACAATTGGGAGAGGGGCAGAGGGACGGGCAGAATCCCCACTCAGTAGGGAGCCCTATCAGTGGGGTTTGATCCCCTCCCTGGACCCCAAGATCATGACCCGAACCAAAGTCAGGTGCTTAACTGACTGAACCACTCTGGCAGTACAGAAACACACTTTATTTCTTAAATGCCTGTTTGTTTTCTTCTTATTTTAAAGAAAACAGGTACTTGAGAACAATGTCAATTATAATGCCCACGGGATTTGGGGATGGTACATAAGTGCATCAGTAGTAAAGAGCTACTGAAGCTTATGTTCAGAAGTAAAAGAACTGACAGGGTTAAAGCCATTCCTAGGAGATTGTAGTCAAGGAAATCAGTTTTGTGTAAGTCAGTATCTTATGCTGATAAATAACCTAAGCTAAACAAGGAAAAAGATGTTTATGCTGCTATATACAAGTTGAATATAAATTACAGTGGGTAATTTTTGTTAAGTTTATGTCAATCAGATATTAAATTTAAAGTGGTTGAAAGCAATCCTTTGAGAAAATTCACTTAAAAAAGCCTTATAAGAAAGAATATTGGCCTTAATTTGGGGAAATTTTTAATCTGTTAAACCCAAAATTAAAAACTATTCAAAGACCAGGTTTGTTTTGCTTTGTTTTTCTTATTATCAGCTAGAGGTCAGGTATTTTAAAAGTGAATAACAATGTGAAAAGAGGGTAATTGGAAGATAATATAAAATAATAAAAATTATATGTGAGTAGACAATATTATTTTTAAAGTAATTTTTCCCATATTATAACTAAACGCATCCAGGTTTTACAACACTTTGTTATCATTGATTGGTGCTCTTTTCTTCTATTCTTTCCTTCCTTCCTTCTTTCTTTTATTCCATAATTTATAATTTGTTATGGACTCTCAATGTCACAGTATTTGGGAGTAGAAACTTGGGAGGTAATTAGGTCATGAAAGTGGGGCCTTATGAATGGGATCAATGCCCTTACAAAAGAGACCCTTAGAGCTAGCTCACCCTCTTCCTGCTACGGAAGGAGACATGAGAGGTGGATGGGCTGCGGTCCAGAAGAGGACTCTTACCAGTGCCTAACCATGCTGACCTGATCTCAAACTTCTATCTTCAGGAACTAAGAGAAATAGATTTCTGTCATTTATAAGCCACTCAGTTTATGGTATTTTGTTGTAGCAGCCTGAACTGAACAAGACATTATTTTCATACCTAACGATTCTGTTTCCTAAAGCACAAAAGCAAGCAAGCCTAATCTATGGTGTTAAAACACAAAATAGTGGTTATGGTTGGAGGGGAGGGGAAGTTATGATTGGAAGGGGCCTGTGAGTACAGCTGCGGGAGCTTTGACATATGCTTGTTGAGTTGAACCTCATGCAGTTCTTGACATAGACAAGAGTTTCAATAATGCATTCATTTCATATAATGACCTGAGTTACATGACTTTAATTAAAAAAATACTTTTTGAGAATCTACTGCGGACCAAATCTAGAACCAGGCTTTAGATTTAGGACCTCCCAAGTGACAGAGACCGTCCCGAACACCATCGAGCATACAGTGGATTCTGAGTATAGCAAGTACAAGCAACTAGACAGGTCATTAGAAAACAGTGGGCTCTGTGCACATGAGAGGTAAGAGTAGCAGTCCCCAAGTATGCCTATGGTATGGGATTTAGCAAAAACTTTCTTTAGAAAATGTCATTTATGTTAAAAGTTGGAAGACTGGAAGGGTTTTTCCTTAAAAAGAAGATTGGAAAGATGTTCCAGTAGCGGAAATAACATGTACATGGCCCCAGAAATGATAGACTGCATTGGCCTTTTAGGGAACAGGAATTTGTGCAGATTCGCTTAAGACTTAAGCACTCAAGACACAAAAATAGTCATTCTTTTTCTTTGCTTTGCAACTACATTTGCAATTTCTTCTTAATATATTTTGTGTATTGGAAATGTATAAGCCTCACTTCCTTAGCTACTGTATTGGTTAAATTGCAGGCTGAGTTTTTATAACAAAAGAGTCCAAAATACAGTAGTTTAAAGAGATAAAAATGTGTATATCTGGTACATTATAGTCTGGAATTTGATGATGGTTTAAAGCAGGAAAGGAGGTCTTCCATCTTATTGTTCCCAGCATATTGTCCTATTTGCTTGTTTACCACTGACTCAGCTCCTTGTCTACATTCTAGTCCACAGAAAGATTTAGGAAACAATATTCTTTTGACAAAATAATGCAGGTGTTTTATACACCACTTTCCCTCATTTTTCACTGGTAATAACATGGTATATGGCTACAGTTAGCAGCAAGGGAAGCCAGAATGTATAGTCTCTAGCAGGATGACCCAGTGCCCAGCTAAAACTCTAGTACTTATAAAAGAAGGGCAGAAGAGACTTGGGAAAAACCCAGTAGCATCACAACTACTAATTTCCAAAGCCTCTTTTTAACTGTGAGAAAATGCCATTAAGCAGATGCTGGTCAAACAACTTGGAACCATTTATGGGTTGTAACGAAAGAGGTGAAATAATCACATTTTCATTTTAGAAAAGTATTCCCCAGATGCAGTTTAGGGAAAGGCCAGAGGGACAAAATCCAATTTTGGAGCACTGGCAGGAATCTGGTTGAGATATTACCGTGAACTGAACTCAAGGAATTAGTACTGGATACAGGAGCACAGAGAGAAAGAAATCTATGATATAAAATGATTATATACATGGTTCTCAGTAAGATGTGATGGTAGAAAGAAAGTTTAGGGGTAAACGATAGTGACATCAAGGCGACAGGCTTGATGGGGTTGTGACCTTTCAGAAGTATTAGTTAAAAGAGAGTGAAAAAGATGAGTTTAATGCTGCATGAAGAAAATTTCAATGACTGTACTAATTAGATACAACTGTGTGGAGACAGATCTAGGCCAAAGGCGCCTGTTCAAGACTTTGTTCTAGAGTGAAGAAAAGAAGCTAGAATGGGATCCTAAGAAAAGCCACAAGTAAAGAGTAGACAAAGAAGTGAAAGCTGCATTCATGAACAGTTCTTTGCTAATAATAATTCATCAAATTCCCCTAAACTCAATTTACCAAATACCAGTCCACAAAACTCCAAGTCACCATTCATTGATTCACCATACTACTGATTTGTCAAACTCAGTTTGCCAAAAATGTTCTCCATATTTTATGACAATTTTATTTTCTTGAAGATACTCCAAGAATCTCTCTTTTGGTGAATTTCATGAAGGAAGGTGTGCTCAGGTGTGCTCATATACTGACCTTGCATGACGGTATATCATGGAGAATAGGAATTACTTAGGGCTCTTCTTTGCATATCAGTATAGTTCCTAAGGTCGCTATGAGATTTCTCTAACAAGCAGTTTAGCTTAAGGACCAATGCTAGATCCAAAAGAACTGGTTGTAAGAGCTTATAACCCTTTAATCATTTACCAACCAACTTGGTCCACTGCCATTCACAACTCAACTCCCTCTGATGTAGACTGAATTTGAATTCTGCTGAGGCAGGTCTTTTTTCTGATTATTCTAAAGCACTGTACGCTTCCATAAGCTTCTATCTCAGAAAATTTGTCAATTTCAAATAAAACTTTTCCCAATTTTCTAGTACTTTCACATTTTATTTTTTATTGTGTTATGTCAACATACAGTCCATCATTAGTTTTTGATGTCATGTTCCATGATTCATTGTTTGCGTATAACACCCAGTGCTCCATGCAATCTGTGCCCTCCTTAACACCCTTCACCAGGCTCACCCATACCACCACCCTCCTCCCTTTTAAAACCCTCAGTTTATTTCCCAGAGTCCATAGTCTCTCATGGTTTGTCTCCCACTACAATTTTAAAAAATTCTTCTGTCATTTCCATGGGGTTGTTTTTAGGGTATACTTTGTTCCTTTCTCTAGATATATATTACTATCTAATATCAGTTTATCTGTGCCTGAAAGACTTCCTTAAAAATTTCTTATTGTATAGTCTGCTGTTTTTGGATCCTTTCAGATTTTGTACATCTGAAACTATCTTGTTACAATTTTATTTTAGAAATGTACTTTCAGGGGCGCCTGGGTGGCTCAGTCATTAAGCGTCTGCCTTCGGCCCAGGTCATGATCCCAGAGTCCTGGGATGGAGCCCCACATTGGGCTCCCTGCTCGGCGGGAAGCCTGCTTCTCCCGCCACCATTCCCTCTGCTTGTGTTCCCTCTCTTGCTGTGTTTCTCGCTGTCAAATAAATAAAATCTTTAAAAAAAAGAAAAGAAAGAAATGTATTTTCATGAGTTTAAAATTCTAGGTAGAATTTTTTTCTTTCATTACTTTAAAGATATTGCTTCTTCCTTTTCTTATTGGAATTGTTTTCCAACAAGAAATATGTTCTCATTATCTTTGTTATTCTGTATATAATGTGTCTTTTTCTTTTGAATATCGTTGAGATTTCTTCTGGGGCACTTTTTTTTTATTTTTATTTTTTTAGTTAGCTATGTACCCAGTGTGGGGATCAAACTCATGACTCTGAGATCAAGAGTCACATACTTTTCTGAATAAGCCAGCCAGGTACTTCTGGTTTTGAGTAATTTGATTATGATGCCTCTTTTTTTTTTTTTTTTTTTTTTTTTTTTGAGATTATGATGCCTCTTGATGCAGTTTTATTCATGGTTCTTTTGCTAACGTGCTAATAAGGTGAAGTCTCCATCCAACGGCTGCTTTTTTTTTTTTTGTAAACTAGAAACGAAGAGATTGTTCATCTATTGTGAATGAGATCAGAGATCATAAGTAGTATGTGGAATGTTTGAAGAGATAAGAAATATATACTGTAAAAACTATGAGGGTCTTATTGATACTAATGACTGCTAATGTGTAGTTTTACTACTCTCAAGCTTTTTTATGTTTTCAAGCATTTCTTCCCTTTTCTGATATGGGCATCAAGGAGATAGTTAGAAAAAAAATGAAGATATTTTTCCAGCTGAGTAGTGGGCTATTAAATTTTATTACATAGCGAATGAAGTGCATAGAAGTGGGGGTTTCTGAATGATGAGAAGAAATTTGGGTGTCAAACAATGAAAGATTCTGAGGTGATGGAGACATAGGTATGGATGCACAATGCAGAAATCTAAAAGAGTAGGCGTCTAGGAATATAATATGGAATATTTTAATGTAATACATTTCGGAGTTGCAGTTCTGTGTGACAGCACGATCCCAGGTATGGTCAAGATAGAGCAATGCCGGGACAGCATGGAGATGTGCCATCAAAGAAATTAGGAAGGCAGAGCATAGAATAGATTACCCACATAAAAGTTGAAAGACCCCAATACATGAGCTAGTGCTTTGGGATGAAAAGAAAATCAAATCAGAGAACCAGGTACCAAATCTTTACTAAATGAAGTAGAATTCTAGGAATTTAGTACTTGGTCAGCAACAAAGAGAAGTAGACTATGGTAGAAGAAGAAGGAGTGGCCTTGAAAGAAGCATGTGTTTTACATAATGGTTGAAAACTACTGGTAAGAGAAACAGGAAGATGAGAACACTAACTCCAAACTCTTATACCAATGAATGTGGGACCTGGTTGAATGAGAGGACTCACTCGAAAGGAATTATCACTCACATGGGCAGAAAGTGAAGGTGAAAGGATCAACACATGCCGTTTTATTGGTTAAAACTTCTTCTTGGGGCGCCTGGGTGGCTCAGTGAGTTAAAGCCTCTGCCTTCGGCTCAGGTCATGATCTCAGGGTCCTGGGATCGAGCCCCAATTTGGGCTCTCTGCTCAGTGGGGAGTCTGCTTCTTCCTCTCTCTCTGCCTGACTGTCTGCCTACTGTGATCTCTTTCTCTCTGTCAAATAAATAAATACAATCTTAAAAAAAAAAAAAAACTTCTTCTGGATGGATCTAATTATAGCCCAAAGAAGGGGGAAAAAAAGAATGAAGAGGAAAATAAATCATGTGAAGAAAAACTTTGCTGAAAAGATAACATATTAACCCCCAGAGTAGAAGGACAACTATAATTTGGAAAATAATCATTGTAGTATTCTGTGAGAAAACATCAAAAAAAACAAAAAACAAAAAATAAAAATAAAAAACAAAACAATACCACGTGACATCTTAAGATGCAACAAAACACGCCCTCTATTAGATAAAAGGGGGCACATTTCAAGGAAGCCCCAAATATAAAAAGATTATATTGGAGTCCATAAATAGAAAAATTGATAAAAAGAAAACAAAGCAAAACCTTAGCAATAGGAAATACAGTTATGATGCCCTATCGGATGAAAAAAACCGACAAAGGTAAAACAATAGAGAAAATATGTTAAGGCAGATTTCCAGATCAAACTCTTGCACGCAAGTGTGTGCATTCGTGAAAAACAGATTGGAGAAAACAAAACAAAGAAGAAAATAAATGCAAAAGAAGAACTATTTTAATTAGATTGAAAGGGCTCACTGTGCTACAGGAAAAAAAATGTATAAATTAAAAAATTCTTTAAAAAGTCTTGAATTCACCTCAAGTTATGTAGGTTTAGAATAGTAGTTGCTTTTATAGTTTTTTCTGCATGGTTTTTGTATTTTAAAAAACTTTGGCAATAAACAAGCATTTCGTGATTATAAAAAACATTATTTTAAGATGAGTTGAAAAAAGAAATGTCAAAATTATAACTAGATTTCTATGTAAATACTGAAAAAAAATTCTAGAGAACGGTATTTTTACTTTAGGTCTTGTTCAGTGAAGAAAAAATATTTACTTCCTAAACATTTGAAAGCTGTTGTCTGGTGGCCGTGGAAATCTCCCTTTCTGAAATAGAAAGAACTAACACGGCACAAGTTGTTAAGTGGTGAAGTGGATATCATCAAACAGTCTGTGAAAAGAGCTCTTAGAGTTATGGAAAAGTATCTTTTCTTAATAGAAATGTTAGCACTTGCTGGGCTCATTTATTGTTTGGGAGTGCACCAAAGTTTGTTTCATTCCTATCAGATCCCAAGGTCAACACTATTATTTCCAGTTAAATCCTGCAGATTCTCATTGAACATTAAATAAAAGTCACCTTGTTTCAGCGTAGCTACCATGGTGATATTAAGGAAAGTGGAAACGTCTACATCTGAAGTCTTTAAAAAGGTTTGTTTATTTTACCGTGTCTGATAGAGAATAGCATTGATTTTCAAACCGAGACCTGGGGTAATCTGAACTTGAAGTCATACGGATGTAAGCATTTTTCTGTAAACATCAGAATGTGCCAGCCTCAGAAAGAGACTTCAGAAGAGCCCTGGAAGAATAAAATGGGAGATAATACTTCGCATTATTTGAAACAGAGAAGAAAATATATTGGAAGATAGAGGAGTCTATCAGGATGAGTTGGAAACATGAAAAAATCACTGAAAAAATTCAAGTATTTTGGGGAAAGGATATGAAAATAGAATGTAGCATCAGACTTTTGTGCTGTTAGTGGCTAAACTAAATGACCTAAAATGCTTTTTCACACCCAGTTGTCATTTCTTGTAAGACTGTTTTATTTACAAAAATGACAAGAGCACAGTTTCCTGATATTGTTTTTGGTGATTTTTTTTCTATGATTGAGAAATAACTATCCAAAACACTTTTGTAGGAGGAATTTAGAAGGGCTTCTAAATCGTTATAACCTCCCTAGACATACAACCTTTATTTTCTGGTTAAGAATGTGGCAAAACACTTGGTAGGATTTAGGGGTCTTTCCCTGCAATTTGCTGGAATGTGAAATTTAATGTTGGCTGGTTGCCATTCTTCTGAGCCGTTCAACTGCTTTTTTTTTTTTTTAACACTTACATAATCTCATTAATTTTCTCAAAATCCCCGCGAGCTATGATACTGATATTATTCTCTTAAAAGTGAAAGGATTTGAGGCAGGGTGACAAAATATCTGATGACAAAGCAGCAAAGAAAAACGGCTTATACAGCCTCAGACACTTGGTGTGGACGCTCTCAATTAACATAACTCAACTTGCTCTTCTTTTTGAATGAGTCCCCCGGTGCTATCACCAGTCTGTTCTAAAGGTCTCTGGGAATAGGAGGAAGCAAGCAATAATGGGAGATGTAGGTCAGCCCAGGAAGTAAAATGTTATTTGCATGATTTCCTCTCTCTGTGCTTCTCTGAAGCTTTTTTCTGTTCCTAATTTTCAGTATCCTAGAATTTACAGATAAGAGTTGAGGATAAAATAGGACTTAATATGTGGCAAGTATAGAGGGGCAATTGAAAAGCTATTTTCAGAAAAAACTGGTTTTTAATCTTATTTTAGAGATAACACAACTGAAACTCTGAAGTGGATGCCTTTCTTTCTGGACCCCTACTCCCATTGGACAGCATCTCATTGGGGGGAAGACAGATGAGCTGAAGCCTTAAAAGAGTCCACCTAGATTAGTGAAAACAGGAAACATAAACAGAAAGGAAGGCGTTTGATCTAAGTCTTAAATAGAATGAATAAAATACTGCTTTAGAAAATTTTTCCCATTTTTACTGGAACTCATTTAAATGGCTAATAGCTACTGTTCATTAAACATCAAGTGACAGGGACTATCCTAAGAGCTTTACCTACATTGCCTCATGTAGTCTACATAAATCCCACAACATAGGCATTATCATTTACCCTCATTTTCTAGATGAGGAAACTGAATAGAATGAAATTATGTGTCTTGTCTGAGGTTACGTTTAGAGCTACTTAGGTAGTCTTGCCCCAGAACTTACACTCTTGACAGTTATGACATATTATCTCTCTAATGCAAAAAGACTGTTTATTTATATTGCTTTAATACTGCTTCTAACTCTGTGGAAGATACACCAGCAGACACTGTGACACTTTCTTTGAGAGCTCATGGGATAAAAATTCAGTTTGCTAAAAATCAAAGGTATACTCCAGGTGGATCATCATTGTAGTTAGACTCCACTCCTTTTATACAAATGATAGAGAAAGAGATCCAGAAGCATCTTGTCCATTGTAAATCAGCAGCCATCTGGAGGATGGTGGCAGACTCCATGATAGTTTGATGTAGAAATATTTATTAGTCATGTAGTGGGCTTCTGGGTCTTAATGTGCAGTAGACAGATGAGGGAGAGTTGGGGAGAGAGGGAAGGAGAGGGAGGGAGAAACACAGAGAAAGATACTGCCAAATACATTTATTTGGCTAGCATTTACATGACCAGGTGTCATGGTCATGACAAATCTTTCTTTTCTGCTTTAAATATGCTTTCTTTTATCCACTCATTCACTACATTTCACAAGACCTTGTCCTTTGTCTTGATAAAACACTATTTGAACAAAACAACAGGGGGCGCCTGGGTGGCTCAGTGGGTTAAAGCCTCTGCCTTCAGCTCAGGTCATGATCTCAGGGTCCTGGGATTGAGCCCCTCATCAGGCTCTTCACTCAGCGGGGAGCCTGCTGCCCCCACCCCCCTGCCTGCCTCTCTGCCTACTTGTGATCTCTCTCTCTGTCAAATAAATAAATAAAAATAAAAATAAAGAATTTTCCTGGTTGAAATGTTTCCGACCTCATGCTCTAGATAACAGAATCCAGATATAAAATGCATGAAAGAAATAACATTAGTGTTTTAATAAGTAGATATTTAAGGAAAACTATTTATGAAGACACAGTCCTCTTAAAGAAGTTTCAGAAATAACATTTTCACTCATATTTCAAGTGGTACAGAAACAGGATTATGAATATATGTATAAATATATTATGTGCACATTTAGAGTTTTTATAAACAAAGTGATTAACTAGCTCTGCACTAGTGTACAGTATATAAACATTTTACTCTTGTTTCCACTTTGGTTTGCATAGTGGATAAAAAATTGTGGGAGGAAAGCTGTTTAAAATAAAACATACATTAGTTTTTTTTTTTTTTATAATTTGCTGTTTGTTTACTTTGTTAGTGGAATAGTTCAAAGTTGGTAAATAATTCTCATTTGATAGAGAGTAACTTTTAAAAAATGATAATCCACAATTATAACCACCTATCCTCTGCAAGAAATTGAAAGGGAAGAAATTCCTTCATAATCCCAAAATAACAAGTAGAGTTAAATAACGCAGAAATCAAATACATTATTTAGATAAATCATATCTTATGTATACTTTTCCAGTTTAAAAAAAATAACTTTTGAGCTATATCTGAAAAACCACAATCATTCCCTACTTTGCCAGGATAGGTTTAAAATTCAGCCCTCTCTAAATTTCAGATAATTCTTAAGTGTTGTACCTGGAAATTTCCAATTTCCATGCTTTAAGTTTGACCACTTAAATTCAAGGTTTCAATGCAAATTTAAAGTTACTAATCTATTCTATAATATTTATGATCATCTGAAGATGACTTTTATCTTGCTTCTTGGTTTAGATTACTTATATTGCCTGCCATATACAAATTTATTAATATTTTTGATAGTAAAATGCCAATAGGGTAAACGGGATATCTCATTTATTTAAGTTATTTACGGCTATTAAACCATGGCTAACTTTAGGGAACATTTTCAAAGAACTATATGTGACAGAAGATACTGGAATGACAGAAGATGGAATTTTTTGTTTTCCCCAGGCTTCATTGGACAGTGAAAACATTTAGAGGTAAATTAGTCAATTTGCTTGGGTTGAATTGAAAGGGGGCCACTTTCTCAGCAACAGACTCCAGCGGTCCATCGGGTGAGACGGGGTAAGACTGGCTGAGTGGAACAGCATTTTCCACCATTTGGAGTCAGAGAAGGACAAGGAACGTGGAGAGAGCCCAAAGTTCATGAGTAAAGCCTACCTCTTTACCTTCCCCTGCTGCAGGGGTAATGAGATGCATGCTCACCTGGTTTTCTTCCCTCAAGTTAAGGGAGTGAGGTTTCCAAAGAATCATTCTTAAAGTTTGGTTATGTCCCCAAGCTCCATCCCTGCTGGAAATCTGCTTGGCTCCAAGGCTGCTAGTTAGCCCTGGTGCTACCAGAGAAGCGATAGACAGAAGAGATGGAATAGTGGGATGCTAAATCAAAATGAGGGAAAATTAATGTCTCCTCTTGGGTTCTGAGGTTCTGAGGCAGATAGAAGGTCACTCCTGCATATGATCGCAGGCCCCAGTGTGATGACATTGGAGGATAGAGTTTTGCATGGGAGTACTACAGGATGACAAGACACACTGGACCCTTGAAAGAGCAAAGTATGCAGGGCTGTCTAATGAGGGTCAGGCAGAAAATGTAGCCGAGGCTTACAGGGCACCCTCCATGTCTTGGAGGGGTTGTTGATTGAGTCCCTGGATGGACAACAGGGCCCCTTGTGTCCTCTGTTTTTCCTCAGTGAGCCTAAAAACATGAGTTAAACAAGGTACAGCAATGTAACCATGGACACTCCCCCAAGGAGAACTTTCCCTCTGCTCTAACATCATGCATGATGAATGGGGACAAGGGAAAGGAAAAAAGACAGCAGACCAAGGAGAGAACTTTGCTTTGAATATGAGTTTGAGATTTTTAAATGAAGGAAAAAAGGTCTTTAAAACTAAAAGTGGTAAAAAAAAAAATTTCAAAACCAAATGGATTTGTCTTTAAGGAAGCCCACTACCCAGCAAAAAAAATGTATAAAGCCAAAGTGGTAATGACTGTTGGAAAAATAAAATGAGGTAATATTTATCTCCAAAATCTTTCAGTTACTTTGAAGTGTAGACTACTAGAGTTGGGAATACCTTGGAGGATATTTCCTTTTCCTTTTAAAATGACTAATCCACAGTATATGCTCAGTAAATATTGTTGAACCAATGAATCCTTATAATTCACCAAACAAATTCAGTATTTTCTGTAAGTCTGTCTAATAGGAAGAGTCCAGAATAAGAACCACATCACTTGATTCTCAACCCAGTCCTCTTTTTCCTTAGTTATGTTGTTTCTACATTATTTCTACATTATTCCACATATAAACACTATTTAACTTAATTATTAGAGATGGATTAGATCTCCAAAGCCCTGAACTGTGTCAACCTTTAAAATGACAGTCTTCAGGCCTTCGTTTCTCAATCATGTGTTAACTTGCATGATTTAGTTAGAAAAATGCAGGGGCTATATTCCATGGTATATTTCTGAAAGAAAGTCTTGGGTTTCATTCAAGGTTTCTCTGACCCTGGCTTGTGTATGACTGATGTCTTCTTAAGAAATATCATCAGTTACTATGACACTGTGACCATGTAGAACATTTTGGAAATTTCAAGTTTGGAAACATCAGCATTAAGAGTTTCTGAATGTCCGTCGCAAAGAACCTCTGATCAAATTTAAGGCTTACAAAGTGCAAAATAACTTTTCATTATATGGGAAAACAATTTTGGTGTTTCTTGTTATATTATTTTTTAAAGATTTTATTTATTTGACAGAGAGAAACACAGCGAGAGAGGGAACACAAGCAGAGGGAATGGTAGTGGGAGAAGCAGGCTTCTCGCCGAGCAGGGCCCCCCGATGCAGGGCTCGATCCCAGGACCCTGGGATCATGACCTGAGCCAAAGGCAGACACTTAACGACTGAGCCACCCAGGCGCCCCTCTTGTTATATTTTTAAAGAAAAACTATTTTACTTTTTAAACATATTCCTTACTATTTTTTAGGTAAGATGGGACTTCTATATTATCCTGTTGGTAAAAGGAGTAGATAAGAAAATGATGACATAATTTAACTGAATACTCATATTAGTAAAAATGTTTGGCAAGCTGAACTTGCAGGATCTTAGAGACACTAGTGATGTAAATAAATAGCCCCTTGTCAAAATATTGCATCCTCTCCTTTCATTTTAGTAGAAAACACATCCATAGACACTATAAACCACTTATATTGACACTGGCAAGGTGCAACAAAGCGAATGGTGTAATATGTCATGATCATTGCCATTTCCAGCCTAGAACTTCTAGAAGGAGTTCATGATTTGGCAAATTTGAAGTTATGGTACGTCGTGTGATCTCCTAAGCACTTCATCTGCTCACAATACCCCATGCTGATGTCTGTGCCATTCTCCTTCTTGCAATGGTGACTTGATCGCAACTTTAGCTAATGCCGTGTAGTGGATAACTGCCATAACTCACCGGAGCATCTCAAGCATCCTCTACAAATGCTCAGTATCTGAACATGACTTGAAAGTGAGCTCTTGCCAATCAGTGGCAGATTCTTAATTACCCCTTACTAACTGTTAATCCCAATAATCACAGTCAACTCCCACAAATGTACCCCACTATTTTCAAGCTCCATTTCAATGATCTATTCTCTCACTCTCAGGCCAGCGCATTATTTCTATGTCTCTGTAACTGTGGTAATATTTTTTCTGATAAATTTTTTCTCATAATTTTACATATCTTCCCTCCACATCCTTCCACACTTATGCTGTGCTTTCCTTCTGAGCACTTGTCACCATGTACTATATGTTTCCAATCTTTGTTTGCTCTTAGTAATTTGCTTTCTGAGTGACTTTTGCAGAGCTTTTCTAATGTATATTTCTCCTTGTGAGTGTGTTGCTACCCTCTGCCTGCAAACACACGTATTTTTTTTTTAAGATTTTATTTATTTATGTTAGAGAGAGAGAAAGAGAAAGAGCATTTGCACAGTGGGGAGACGCAGAGGGAGAGGAATAAGCAGACCCCATGCTGAGCACAGAGCCCGATCCAGGGCTCTATCCCATGACCCTGAGATCACAACCTGGGCCAAAATCAAGAGTTGGATGCTTAACCGACTGAACCACCCAGGCACCCCCAAATGCAAGTATTTAGGGCTCCACTCTCTTAAAACCATCCGTCCCTCAAGTTACCATTCTTTATCTCTTTTCTTCCTTGCCACGCATCTTGAAAAAGTAGTTTGCCCTTGCTGTCTGCACTTCACTGCCACATTTCCACTTATCATTGAAGTCCTTAGCCCACGTCTTTAATGATTTCCTGTTCACTGTTGGACTCCACTTTCCCCCTCCTTCTTCTGTGGTGATCACCTCCACTTTCCATTCTGAGCTTCCCTTGTTTCCAGAACATTAACCTAATTCTCCCTACTTCTTTGTAAATTTTCTCTTTTGTGCTTGCTCTTCTTTTCTGCATTCTATTTATTAGTGCTCTTTAAGTATGTTTAATTTTTACTGTCACTGTTGTCACCATCATCCTCTCCCCTCCCCTCTGTTCAAAATCTGTTCCCTTTGAAGTTTCCCCTTTTCACACTTGCTCTCTAAAGAGTGCTTATTTTGCATTTCTAGCTGTTGATCTGTTTTCATATTCTGCTGGATTTTTTTTACTACTACCTTAAACTTAAGAGATATAAATGAACTCATTCTATTTTTCCAAAAGTATTCTCTCTCCTGATGTTGAGATTTGGATTTATGACAGCATCATTCTCTAGTCACTCAGGGGAAAACTATCAAAGAAAGAGTGTTTTGTTTGCTGTTGGGCATACTTTCCCATCATTTCACCAACAAGTAGCCACATGTATGGATTCAAAATCCTTTCATCTTTACCTCTGGATTTTTCTTTCCTGCCTATTCTGTTTGTTGATTGTTGGTTCCTCTAGCTGGAACTTTGCACACTGCTTTCCAGGTTGTCTCTAATATTCACATTTCTTCTTAATATAATTTATGTATCCATCCCAAATTTCCACAAGTTACTTCCATATCAATCTTCTATAAGCAGATAGAATCACTGAATTCTCCAATGCAAAATGGCCCTCCAGTGCCTAATAAATTAAATTATATATATCTAACCCAAATTATTAAATCATATATATACATATATCAACCCAAAGTGTGATTATAATTTTTCCTTCCAAACTGATGCCCCATTACTTCTTTATTTTTGTGTATTCTCATTACAATATCACATTACAATATCACTCACATTACAATATCAACCCTGAATTCTCCATTTGTTTTTCAGAAATAATTATTTTTTATACTATTTCCTCTGCCTAGTACATCTTATTCTCTCTTTTAGTTATTGAAACTTAAAAATTGCCTTTCTATGTGAAGCCTTTTCTGATTTTTCCTGACTTCTGAAATTAAAAGTAATTGCCTCCTTTGAAAAAGTCACCTCCTAATTAAAATCAAGACATAAAGTAGAGATTTACTAACAGGTAAACTGGGGGGAGCATCTGATCCGAAAGGGTAAGTGGAAAAGTCAAAGTCAATCACTAAGTTAAACCCAAGATACTGAATACTAAGAGGGAAAGTAATTCTACTGCCTTAAGAACAAATATGAGAAAATAGTAAACTACATAATCCAACAGACACGCTCTATCTTTAATTCTACTTAATCATATCATCCTTGTTTTCATCCCCACTTTTTCTGCTTAACATGAACAAACTCAACACTTCTGATACCCTAAACAGAATAGTGACGCATCATGGCAAGGATTCTCCATTGGCTGAGACAGGGATGACTCAGTGGCATCTTCACTGTAGGTAACATATTCGAATCTTAGTGGAAGTGTCACAAGTAGATTTGAAAAAAACACCTCAGAGATCAAAAACCACTGTTTCCACACTCAACTTTCTTCTCTAGCCAAGATACTCACTAGTATACTTTCCCTTCTATACTAAATGATAAACTTCTTGAAGTCAAATGGTAGGTATTATTCATTATGGTATCTCTCAGATCACTTAGTATAGTGTGCGGTACATCGCTAAGAAGAAATAAATCTATTATGCTTGAATGAAAAGGAAATTTGGATTAAAAAATTCTACAGGGTCTCCTTAATTACAGAATTAGGTTAATTTTTCCTACTTGAATATAATGTAAGATCTTCTGCATTCATAAGCGTTGAGGACAGATAGCATGATTTCATATTTCCTTCTGAGAATTTTTAAACAAAATATCTGATTCTACTCTCTTACTTATTAGAATACTGATGCCTGGAAAGTTATCATTTTAATCAATGACAATGGAATGCAGTTTTATTCCAGACCCCAGAGTCTTCTAATCTTTTGGTAGTAATCTTACTTTTTTGGTCAATATAATAAGATCTTTTTTGGTCAATATAATAAGATCTTAAAGAGGGAAGACAAGAAAATATGAATGAATATAACTGATTACTTAAAATTCTTATTAAAGGGAAATGCATGCTTCATACAGAATATTTTGTTAAGAGATAAAACAAAATATTCAACAAAATACCTCAACCAATATTTCATTTTCTTTTCAAAAACAATTTGTGTTTTGACCCATCAAAACATAAATATAGGGGAAAATGTGAGAGATGTTTAGTATGAATGACATTTTTAAAGGAAATATTGATTAAAAATTCTCTGAATTTATAGCAAGCCCAAGATGTAATAAAAAAATACCTCTTGACAAGCTAAATTTCATATTTCGAATCTCAGTTTAGAGACACGTTCAAGAGAAATATTAAAAGGGCTTGGGCACCTGTGTGGCTCAGTTGGTTAAGTGTCTGACTTTAGCTCAATTCATGATCTTGAGGTCCTGGGATTGAGCCCTGTATTGGACTCCACTCTCAGTGGGGAGTCTGCCTGAGTTTCTCTTTCCCTCTCCCTCTGCCCTTTTCTCCACCCATGTGCGCATACTCTCTCTTTCTCTCTCTCAAATAAAGAAAAAAAAATTTTTAAATATAAATAAATAAAAGGGCTTAATATAAAATACTAAGATCATAATCTATATCAGGTATTTTTCTTCTTATATGACATATTTTATATTAATGGATTATTAATACTATATTATACATATTATCTCTAATTCATTACACATATTATCTCTATTATCTCAACAACCTTTCAAGGAAAATATTGTTATCTAAGACTCTTATAAATTAGTGCCAGAATAGATATGAATATATGTGTGCTTAACTACAAAGACTTATGTCATCACACAAAGAATATTTTCCAATCATACTGCAATACTTGATGTAGAATGTTGTGATGAGTCTTATGTACTTTACCTCCTCTTTTGGAGGCATCAAGGATAACATTAAGGAATAATCAAGGAAAACAAGACAGGCTCTATTGTTCACCAACGAGGAATCTTACCTGTGTAAAGAATTCTCTTGCTATACCACTACACATCACTTTGATTTGAATAGTTTTAATAAAATGCTTCATGCAGAAGAGATGGTACTCTCTCACATATACACACACCACACACATGTATACATACACATTATATGTTTAGCATAATTGGAATTCCAAGGAGAGGGACAAGTACCCTGGTAATCAATGTTTCTTTTCTTTTCTTTTTTTTTTTTTAAGATTTTATTTATTTATATGACAGAGAGAAAGAGATCACAAGTAGGCAGAGAGGCAGGAAGAGGGAGTAGGGGAAGTAGGCTCCCTGCTGAGCAGGGAGCCCCATGTGGGTTCAATCCCAGAACCATGGATCACGACCTGAGCCGAAGGCAGAGACTTAACCAACTGAGCCATCCAAGTGCCCCAGAAATCAATATTTCCTAAAGAGACAGAAACACAAATGAAATGTAGGCAAAAATAAAAAATTCCAGGTATAAAACAAAAATAGAATTTTTCCTATGAAAGTGCTCTGAAAATCAGAACATCCAAAAAGCTACAAAGTCCTACCAACAACATGAAGAAAGCACTTGCTATTTATTATTGCCTTATACGCTGGATCTGGGTGAGTCCATCTGTTATTAACAGATGCTTAGTTGCCAAAGAGAGGAATTCTGTTTCATGCTTGATTGTGTAATGATATTATATAAAGCAGCGCTTTATGTCATCATTTCTGGATTGATAGCTGATAATCACAAACTGGCCCAAGTTAAATCATGACTTTTCTGGAAAAGCAATAAGAAAAGAATCAATAATGTAAGTGTTTGTAGGGTTAGTCAAAAGAAGGGGAGCAATATTTTGGGTGTCTAGGTCAAGAGAAGTCATTTAATAATTCATGGGCCATAAAGAGAAATAGGTTACTCAGTTAAATGATGTCTGTTCATCTATCTTTGTATGTGTGACATCATAAAAATGGAACAAAAGATTAGAGTCCTTTGACAGGCCCCTCTGCTTGGTTGAGATCTAAAACTGGAGGATCCAGGGTCCTCATGCTTGTGGATGGATCCACGAACAAGGATGCCTCTTATATCCCTGCTCTCCTTAGATTCTAATACAAATTTGTCACTGTCTCTGTCTTGGTCCTTTCAGAAGGTCTCACAAATTAGGTGGCTTACAAACAATGGAAATTTATTTCCCACAATTTTGGGGGGTGGTAAGTCCAAGATTAAGGCACCAATGGACTTGGTATCAGTGATGACTAACTTCTCACTGTAACTTCATGTGGTAGAAGGCTCAAGCAACCTCTTTGAGGCCTCCATTATAATGGCATGAATCCCATTCGTGAGGGATTCACTTTCAGGACCTAATCACCTCCTGAGGTTCCACTTTCTAATACTATCACTGGGGGTTAAAATATAAAAATATGAATTTTGGGGAAACACTGACATTTAGAGCATAGCAATTTCTATATAAATAAGATTCATGTAACAGTATATATTACATAGGTCAGATGGAGGTTGTGCATTAAGTCTGTAGAATCAACATAGAGAGCTAATTTAAGTGATTAATAATTCTAAATCTACTTTGACTTTAGAACAAAATATTAAATGGATCATAGACAAGTCTACATGTTGAGTTGCTTAAATATAGCCTTTTTATCTGAAGGCATTATTTTCCTAAACACAGACATGGCAGAATATTTTGATAATATCACATGATATCTATGTATCTATTTTTTCAGCAGTTAAGTAAACAAAGACTACCAATAGTTCAGGGATTTTTTAAAAATTATTGGTTTGATTTAGGACAGTGCTTTTGAAAATGTATTCCTGAGGAATAATGATTGCGTAGGCTGTTAGTAGACATTAGGTGAAAACTGTATCTACTGTGTCTACAAATTCATAATGTGTACTAATGTTAGTAGACATTAGGTGAAAATCTCTGAGGATTTATGTTTGAGAAAATATAGGTTAAAAATGTTGAAGTAGTCTCTTACAGGACAGCTTAGAACTTTTAAAATACTAGTGAGGAGACCGCCAGTTCCGAGTAAGATGGGAGAAGCACACTTCCATCCTGTGTCTCTTAATGAATGCAGTTTGAATAAAAAGGCAGAAGGCATGGAGCAGCTAGTGGAGAGCTCTTAAAAGGAACAGATGGATTGGGGAAGAAGACTAGAATCAAAGTACCACTGAAATAGCTGTGAATTTACCATATCCCCCCCAATTGTTTGCACTGACCTGAATTCAAGGCATCCAGAACTGACAAGTAGACTTCTGCATGAACAGAAGTTTCCAGAGAAATCTTTTACTTTAAATTTGAGGGGTAGGAAAGGGGTCCTCTGGCAGTGACAGGGGGCAGCAATACATGCAATCATCTAAAATCTGGAGAGGAAGCTTCCTCTCTATTCAAAGGAGCTGTGGTCCAACAGGGTGAGAACAAAACTCTGTTTTCCTCTTACTCTGTCCTTTTCTCCTTGGTTCCAGACATGAGTACAGTTGACAGAAGTACATAAGAGAGGAAAGTAAATAAAGACCCAGTTTTTGGCCAAAGACCTAAAAAGGTCAGTCTACAGGGAACAAAGTGCCAGGAAGATCACAGAGCTGAGAAAAGTGACCCAATAAAGTTGTCTATGAATTCCTATGCCCAGCCCTGAACTACACATGCATGGATCTAATCTCAAACAATCCATCACAGCTGCTGAGAATTGTAGTAAGCAATAGACCATCGCTCATATCTCGGAATGGCCAATCTATAGGACAGATCCTAAAAACATTTCAAAGACTTTGAAAACAGAAATAACATTGAAATAATAACTTGCAAATGACAGATATGAATATGTAACTTGAATCAAACTGTGCTTATGGCATTCTAAAACAAAAATATCAACATTCACCATAGGATTCAAACAAGTCTCAAAACATAATATTTGAAATGTCCAGGAGAGAGTGCAAACTTATCTGGCATACAATGCCTACCAGCATTTTGAGATGAATAGGGGAGATTTTGGGATTCGTAAAAAGGATAGGTAGGGATTTTTGTTTTTGTAAAGACTCAATTGATAAGACAAGTTTTACCAGCTGTCTTCATTTATAGGACAGATTTTTTTAGTTCCTCAAAGAATTGGGTTTTCACTTTTGTAATATCAAGACATTGATCCATCCATTCAATGACATCTTCAATTTGCTTTTTTTAAAAAAAAAATTTATCTATCTATATATCTATTTATTATTTATTTATTTTAGAGAGAGAGAGAAGCAGAGGGGGAAAGAATCTCAAGCTGAGCACAGAGGCAGTCCAAAATGGGGCTAAATCTTATGATCCTGAGATCATGACCTGAGCTGAAACCTAGAGTTGGATGCTTTAATCATTGAGCTACCCAGGTGCTCCCAATATGCTTCTTTATATTGAGGAGATCTTCAACTAAGATAGAAATCAAAAGATTTCTATGTTCTAGACTTAGAGCTGTTTGTCTTTGGAATGTTTCCTACACACACACACACACACACACACACACACACACACACACACACATACATCGGGTACATAGTTTCATTTAGCTTAGGGAGGAAGGCCTAAAAAAAAAAAAAATTCCATCAGGCCCTGAATAGCAGCTTCCAGTTTGGCTAACTTCCAACCATAAAGCTACTTAAAAATTAAAGAAAAAAATCATTTCAAATATCTTATCAAGCTTCAGCTGTGACAAACCATAAAAACAACCCCAGAAGATACTACCCTTCCAAAATGTAGAGCCACTCCCGAGAGAGCCAAGATAAAGGACTCAGACAATTCCCCTAAGACCTATAAACAGGGTGTCCCCTAGGACTCCAAACCGCAGATTCTGCCAGGCCATATACATTGGCCCCCAGCCCAACAGTGAGCTGCCTGCATAAATATGCAAGAACCAACAACCTATATGGCCCAGGCAGGCGGAAAGCCGAGCGAAGTTCTCAGGACACAAAATGAAAGAAACATAAAAGGCAGTATCTGTCCCTGGGAAGGAAAGGATTGGCAACCAATGGGCACCCAAAAATCAAATTCACACAAGTTTGAATTCAGAAAGGAATTTGGAAAGAAATTTTACCTTCCCTTCTTGACCAAGCACTATAGAGTTCCAAGAAAGCAGATTTTGGTAAGAAGTCTCACCTTTATGCTGTCTTCTGACAATTTTCTTAGGATCCCATCTATAGCCTCCAGAGCAAGTGGGATTTAATGTAGAAAGTATAGCTCTGGAATCTATCAGAATTTGGTAAGGTTTTCCATCAAGTTTAATTTTAGTTCCCCTTGTCCAAGTGAATAACTGGTAATAGTTTACCAGAGAATCCCTCAGGGTCCCATCAATCTTGGGAGGAGCCCTACAAGGGCCCCTGCTTAGAGGCTAGATATGGGGGCTTTTGAGTTGGTGTGGAAGGATTTAACAAAACCTTTAAGGACAATCTTTTTTCCAGTGTCCCAGTTAATTGCCGGGAGAGACTGTTCTTTGGGCTAGTGTTTTGAGACTAGACCCCTAGAAGGGTGCAAAGGGAGAGGTCCAGGTGTTCTAGGTTCTGACCTTGGAGCTTTTGCAGTTGTAAGGCCAGTAACCTGGTGGGCTTTTTTTTTTTTTAACAGTCTTGTGGTCTCTTCAGACAAAGGACTTATAGACTGAGGTCTCAGGTAAAGGAGGAAAGAGGGGGAAGAGCAGGAGCTACATCAGTTTCACAGTGTTTTGTTTTAGGTACTTCTTGGGTCTTTAATTTTTCATCAGCTTTCTGCAACAAACCTCTCAGTGAAGCTGTTTTGGAATCTTAAAGCCTTTTGGAGGCTTTTGCATGCTAATTAAAATAGGTATTCCATTCTGTTTGTTTGATTTGGGAAATCTTGCTTGCAAAGTGCCCTTCTTAAGTGAACAATCTTGCCTAATTGGAATGTTCCCCATAATGGCCATTGTAATTCTAGTTGCCTTAGTAAGATTTTACCATTTTTGTAGATATCTGCAGCCTCCAAGACCACAGTTCTTAGCTATAAAATAAGCAGGTGTGCCAAATGGTCCACACTCAATTCTCTGAAACTTTGAGGACCCCATTTCTTTAGCTCAGCCTTCCATCCCTTGGAAACAAATTAATACCTAAAAGGGATGTGTTACTAGGTCAGGGATTTTATGTTTTTTATAGTGTACCTTGCTATTTGGAAATTTCTTTTTTTATGTTGGAGGGTAATATGATGTCAAGTTCAACAATCCCTTGACAACTTAACCTAGCATGGGAATCTTAACAGTTAGGTAGTGAGTGCTCCAACAGCTTTTAAGTGCATAACCCCTGCCTGCCAACTTTATGGCTTTGGCTTCCCGGATTCCCATTAGCAAGAAATCTATTAATTCCTTTCATATAGTCTTTATAGTGGCAGATGCCTTAGTGGCTTTTAATAATCTGACTTGTGCCTATTTAGGTTTTGGTGGTCAAAACAGTCTGAATTTCTTGTCTCAGTTTATTTTCCCGAGCCCCCTCTCCTACTTTCTACCACAGCTTATACTGTGGACTTATGCCAAGGTTTTGTGAGGCTTCTAACAGCTACCACCCAATGTGAACTCCCAAATATAACTACACTGTAACCTTTCTGGGATTCCAGAAACTTCTTTTTTTTTTTTTTAATTTTTTCATTTAGAGAGACAGAGTGAGCAGGGTGTGGGAGGGCCAGAGGGAGAGGGAGAGAATCTTAAGCAGACTCCCCACTGAGCATGGAGCCCAACACAGGGCTCAGTCCCACAACCCTGAGATCATGACCTAAGCAGAAATCAAGAGTTGGAATCTTAACCAACTGAGCCACTGGTGCCCCTAGGACCTCAGAAACTTTCTGGAATTTTTAGCAAACCCTGGAACACATACAGAGTCCCAGAACCTTTTTGATATATGCATACACTTTTTTTCTCATAAAGATTGTTTAGTTCAGAGAGCTGCACATGAGGAATGGAGCTCAAATCTGAGAGTGACTTACCCAGCTCTCAGTGATGAGGAGAGGAAGAGTGAACTTGAAGTGTTCAGTAGGTGTGTCTCATGCTTTGGCTGTTAGCAGTCAGCTTAGAATCCCACTCTTTGTTGCCCAAAACTGTAAAAAAAAAAAATAATAATAATAATTAAAGCAAACAATTTAGATGATACACATTAACTTTAACACTTTATGAAGTCGACAGTCTCCTGTGGAGAACTGCAAAATGAGGCAGAAGACAGGAAACTTTTGTAGGATAAAGAATAAAGAACAAAAAAGACAAAATAGAAAATGTTTGATTGTCTGGGGCCACATAGTCAATCTTGTTGGGATGAGAAGGCCCAGAGCTGGGTTGGCATTTGGGGATGGCTGACTGGATATACTACATTTCTAGTCAAGTGGAGTGTTTACAGGGACATGAGAGTTATCCAAGTTTCAGTTTGCTGATGTGGCACCCTGGCAGGAGTAGCTCCATTTTGGACCTCGAAAGTTTTTCAACACAAGTCAGCTGTCATAATCTCATTTGAAATGTGTGCTGAAGCTGTCAGATAACTTGATCATCTGTTATTCTAGGTGAATAAGGGTTTAAGTGGAATTCAACATTTGCCCAGGCATTAGTTTTACTGTCCATAAATAACAAAAAGACAATCTAGAAAAGAGAGGCCATAAGTGAGAAATAAATCTCACGTTGGCTTTATGCCTAGGACTAATGAAGGAAAAGAAGGTAGGCCAAAATGAACAATAATTCAAAAGGGGCAATTGTATATCCTTTAATTGATTTTATTCATAGGGTTCATAACCCTGAGATATCAGAACTTGTGACCAAAATTGGGATTTGTCAAGCCCAAATCAGAGATGTCACCTTGGGCACTGTGCACATCAGAAGCTCAGGTGAAGAATAAATTACACTCACACCGATACACACACAAAGTAATATCTTAACGCTGACGTTGGCCCAGTCTAGCAGAAGCCAACTTCCTGTCTTCACTAGCATAATGACCCAAGTGTCATAATTCAAGACTGATTTCACTCTCCTTTTATAATATGAGTCATGGTAGAAAAAAAGGCATTTGGATAACTACACAATTCTTTTTGAGACTTTCAAATAATTAGTTACTTCTTTTTTTTTAAGATTTTATTTATATATTTGACGAGAGAGAGAGAGACAGAGAGAAAGAGAGCACAAGCAGGGGGGAGCAGTAGGAAGGAGAGGGAGAAGCAGGATCCCCACTGAGCAGGGAGCCCAACACAGGGCTCGATCCCAGGACCCTGAGATCATGACCTGAGCAGAAGGCAGACGCTTAACTGACTGAGCCACCCAGGCTCAGTCCCTAATTAGTTACTACTACACTAAAAGAAAAAAATAAAACAAGCACTGAAAACTCATTGTATTTAGCAACTTAGTTTACTTAACTGTCAATTTAAAAAATTATCACTCCTTCCTAACAATCTCTAATCATTTCCTAATACTTGCATATATTAGGAAATGTAAAAAAAAAAAACAACCAAGGGATACCTTTGTAAGGCCAGTACTGAAATTAGGCACCATAACAATAATTCTGTGAAAGATATTCTAAGTGTATTTTTACTAGAAGAGAAAATAAAATATTTTAACTTTTTTTTACTCAATTTCCATTGGTTTATGGGAGAAGTGTACAAATGTTTTCTTATATTTATTATATATAGTACTTTGTGTTTCCTTCTATTATAGTTCTCCATAGGCTCTTCCTTCTCCCTAGACAACACCCTGAGATCATGACAGATCTAGAAGCAGACATCCAGACAAGTCAGGCTTCATCACTGATACATGGGCTTGGCAGCACTATTCTTTCTTAACTTCAGGTCCCTTACCTATAAAGTGGGAATGATCTATGCCCTTCCTGGCACACCAAATTATTGTGAGGATCCAGTGAAATGATAGCGTTTGGCAAATGGAGAGACTATAAAAATATTGATTCAGATCCTCATCACGATTGTGATGTCTTTGATATTCTCCACCAATCCATGCCTATTAAAATCTCACCTTAATTCAAACGGTTTTGTCACAATTTACTTCCATATAAACTTTACATCTACACACTCTCCCCTTGATCTTAGTATTTGAGTTGCCTCTTTAAGGATTCATACTAATAGAATAACGTGTGTATATGAGTATATAAGATATCAAAGTGCTACTACAAGGCTTTGTACATCCCTTGAATTCAATAATTCTTCACCGAAATGAACCCATAAACCCAGCGCAAGGGTGGATAGGTGGATACGTCTGTTCCCTGCTCAAGGCCTTTGTTGGTTTTTCAATGCCCAGCATGGAGTTGGGAGAGAAGGTTCTGGAGCAAGACCACCTGGACCATATCTCAGTTTGCTCATTTTTTAGCTGGGTAATATTGAACAAGTGACCTAAAATTCTCTGAACTCTGCTTGTTCAGCTGATAAAATAAGGATGATATCAGTATCTACTTCATGGGATTATTGTGAGTATTCGAAGTATTTAAAACACTCCTGGGCACATAGGAAGTGCTTAAAAAGCATCTGATGCTGTTATGTGGACATGGATGGGAATCTATAGGAAGATTTTACATGGTATGGTCATTACTTATCTCATCTTGATTATGATACAAGCTCTGCCCCCTCGAACCCTTTTACACATATACTGTTTTACTCCAGCCATACTTGCTTTCAATAAATTATTGATTCATGGAATTTGGAATACTTTATCCTGCCTTACGGCATTTAGACTTGCTATCTCATCTGCTTAAAACAGTCTTTTCACTTCTTAATTCCTACTTGTCTTTTCGAGTTCATGTAAAATATCACCTCCCTGGGGATGTCTTCCTTAATCTACAAGATCGGGTCAAATCTCCCTTTAATCATGAACATAACTTCTGTATTTCTTCGCTGTGAGCACTTATCACGATCGTTATGAAATAATTACTTGTGAAATTCATTTTTTGCCTGTCCTGCTGAAATTCTGTCTTGTTTAATTCTATATTCTTAGAACTTAGCAGAGTGTCCAATAAATATTTGTGGAAAAAATCGATACAAATAATCAACCACTTGGTAGTCTCAAAAGCTCAACTTTCACTGGTAAAAAGGGACACATTTCAAAATGCCAAAGAACCACAGTTCAGAGTGCTTTTAAATTATAAATTCCACATGAGATAATACACAAAAAACTACCTTGTATTTAGTTAATACTACACAAATTTAAGCCATCATCATGATTATCTGGACTCATTCAATTTCCTTCAGATCACCACAACTGTAAAATTTCCTATATAATCCACGTTCCTCCCAGAAATCATGGAGTCTAGGGAAGGGTTATCACAAATCTGTCCATCAACAAGTATAATTTTAGGAAAATGAGCAGGTTTTCAGAATATTTCTACAGTGCATTTTGGAGGGAAGTATATTGGATAGTTATTAAATAACATGCCTCTAGTCTAAATTAGACTTGAATAAACTGATCAACCTCTCATTCAAGACAGAGCTTTAAACAGGTTTTCATTAACATCTGGTATTTCCCAGCTCACTTTTCTCATTATTAAAGCCAATAAATGGCTCGAGTTGAAATTATTCTCAGAGGGTCTTTACAAGAGAATTGACCAGAGCTGTTTATTACTTTGCTTTCCAAATGTTGCCCAAAATATCCTTTGGTAATCAATGCATGACTAGCATTCTAGAACCTATTAAGGACAGAGAATTTGGAATCTGCTATGCTCTAGGCTTCACTCCTAGTGGAAACTCTGTTAATTAATTTGCTAAGAAACCTTTTATATAAGGGACCTATTTAAAATATTCATTCCTCCTTGAAATTCAGTTCAAGTAAAAAGTTTACTCTTGTAGATAAACTTGTCTATTTTCTCTGATTCATCATGATTTCTGTATAAATCAAAATATTTCCATTTTTTTTCTTTTGATACAACCTCCTTTAACTGTAGTAACTAACTTACTCTAATTTTCCATGAACGCCTATATTTTTATCACTGAGTTTTTGTTCTAAGCTCAATGTAATTTAATTGCCCTGTTTAATATACTACCAAATTTTGTAAGGGGGCTCAAAATTAAGCAGATACATTTAAATTCTAATTTAGAAACAAGGAAATGAAGAATCTGATATTAATTCTGTATAATGCCTTTTCTACAGAGGTGATAAGTCTAAGCTCAGACATATCCCAAGCTTGCTCACTGCTTACAAAGCTTTAAGGAGCTAGATTACATATTTTCTTTTTCCCTCATGTGATAGTCATTTAAATAAATAAATATGTTGTGATTTATTTCCAAAGCATCAAGAAAGGAACACCATGGTAGTTTATTAGAACTTAACCCGAGCATGGTTCTCTCTTTTTCCTCTTTTACATTGACTTGTCCTCAAGGACATGACCCCATTTCTTAGCTGTGTGTTATGCAACCAACCAACCACACAGCAAGTGACACAGGGAGAGTCAGGTAGATCCCATCTGGAGGTGGAGCCATGATCTTTCTCCTTCTCATTTCTTACCAGTTAAAGGAAAACAGCATGGGAGCCTGGCAGAACAGAAAGACAATATAATTTGCGGTCAGTCAGCAGTAGTAAGTTTAGATTCTATTCTCCACTAACTACCATGAAGTTGCCCAAGGTACTTGACTTCTCTGTGTCTCAGTAACTTTTCATGTTAAATCTTTGTGATGCTATAATAAGCATTACATGAAAGCCTGTGTATGAATAGCCACCTGGAAAGTAGTGGATTTGAAGGATTTGTTATTGCTGTTAATGCTATTGTTGTTAATAGGAGCGTTGGTGGCCTTTGCATGCCCTTTTCACTCTCTTCTTGGTGAGGTAAAATGGATAAGTGGGTGATTTTGTGACTCCAGCATGGAACTAACTAAAACAAAATCTTAATTCAAACAAATCAATAACTCAACCAGTGAGAACCCTAATATCTTTTTGCTTACATGCACTAAATTGGAGGAGGTAAGAAAAAATTACTATGTAATCAATCCATTAAGAGATGGTTGAGGAGGCAAATGTTTGTAAGCTCCTTTCACCAGTGATACTGTCTCTCTTGGGCTTCTCCCAGGACTCTGTCTCCTAGAGGTTTAGAGTCTTCTCCAGTCTTCTCTCCTGCCTTGTCCTCCTCCTGAGGCCTGCTCCCAGGATCTTCCCCTAGGATCCATTCTCTCTGCCCAAGGCTCTCTTTGAGGACAGACTCTGTTTTAGTGTGGTATTAATGTCTGACAAAGGCTTCCTATAGGACACCTTCTGGCTGACATTTGCATTTGAAGAGAAATTTTAGCAGATGAAATGAGCAGCATTTTGGAATAAGGGTCCTTTTTGGTTTCACTGTGGCAACATTTACCAAAGGATTTTTAAATTCGAATACTAATTTTATAAGAGATGTTGATGTCACAAGGGAAAAAATGATCAAATACACTGTGCAGAGACTTGGTTAAACAAAATTAAGCAGATTCATTTACTGTAATACTGCTCAGAGCTCTTAATCCACAATGTGCATTGCGTTAAGGAGACACTGGGTTATGCAAAGTCATTAATTCAACAACAGTTCTATATACCAGGCATTGTTCAGTAGGTATGATGATATAGTGTTGAATAAGACAGATGAGCTCCTTGCTTTCACAGATCTAACAATCCAGTGTTAAGGCTTGCGGTGGGGGGAGTGGGTCAGAAAATAAATACACAAACACTTAGCAAGATACTTTGAGAAAATGTTAACTTTTAAGATGAAAATAAAGCACAAAGGTATGGTAGAGATTAACTGGTGAGGAAAGGCTACTTTAGCTAGACTGATCTAAAAATTCTGAAGAGGAAAGAGCTCTACAAAGTTCTGAGACGGGAGAATTTCAGAAAGTGAAGAAGAGGAAGTGGGAAAAGCCAAGGTAGGAATGAGCTGGGCATGTTCACTATTTAAACATTCACTCCGAAGTCTCTTTCCCTGAATTTCACAAGTGAATAGTGTTCCACAAAGCTATTTTGAAAGTATTCTATAGCTTAGGAATCCCCATACTGTTGAGGGGGACTCCTTCTGCCTCCTGCCATTACTTGTGAGGTGGGCTAAAATATCTATCTCAGAGATATTTAAAACATTTTTTTAAAAGAGTGAAATGGAACATACAGATACTCAACATTTATCAATTTCTTGTCACGCACTTTGAAAATTGTCCAAGTAAAGAAGATTTTAATATTTAGTGTACATTTGTACTGTTGACTTAGTCTCTGCTCTTAAGAATTATGGTTAATTTGTTCACACCAGAATCATCTAATCTCATTAACAAAATCTGATTTCATACTAGCAAGGCAGAGAAAGAAAAGAAAAGTAAGTGTAAAGGTTATAAAATTCATATGTACGATAACAAAAGATGAATTCTTTTTTCCCCACCAAGTGGCAGAAACATACTGTTGGGTTCAGATAAAATTCTAAAGTAACTAAATGCTTTGTCTTATTTTTTTTCCCCCGGAAATGCATTCTATTTATTTAACTATTCATTCCTGAAAATGAATTTTAATCATAAAAACATGCATTAACAAATATAGAGGGCATTCTAAATATAATATAATAGAAGATCATTTGTTCTATTAATTCCATGGAGAGAAATATAATACCAGGTTATCTAAATTAAACTGAATCTCTTGTTTAAAAAAACGTGAAAATTATTAATCTTTCAATTTGTTCAAGAGGAAAACGTTAGGTGAACTTTTTCAGTGGTTCATTTTCCATAATTTCAGAGAAAAAAAGTTAGAAATGGAGTCGATTTTAAAGGTGAACAGAAAATTGTCTGTCAAAACAAATACTTTTATATGACTTAGAAAGGACCTGTTTAAAGGAATTATAAGGTTTTCTGTCTAAAAGATTTTAATCTCAAACATACAGCATTAATAAGTTTCACACCTTTTACTGCCATTATTATAGGCAACTTAGAGGTAAAATCAGATTATACTTAAGTAATTTGTTTTCGTCCCAGCTGCCACAAAATTCACCTGGGGATTTTTGACAGGCAAATTAGTCAAATACAGGATAAATGAGTAAAATGAAAATTGAAGGGCCGGTAGAATAAAGCAAAATTGTAAAACAACAAAGGCTTTTAAAAAATAAAGTAATGCATGTTCATCATTCAGAAACAAAAGAGTATGGAGGGTAGAAGGGGAAGCTCTGTGGTCCCCAGCTACAGTCTTACTTTGCAGTGGGAGTCCTTTTTAAAAGTATATTTTAAATAGTTCAAAATATTTGACATACGAGCAAGTATATCAAACATTTTTGATGCAAATGGGTATACTATTGAATGTAATGTTCTGCGCCTAGAACCTCAGAGTGGTGTGGTTCCTAAGCACTATCTGTGTGACTCATGCCATTCAACATCTATATATATTATAGAGCTACTCTTTAGGAAGTAAATGAATAAGACAGCTCCCTACCCCTGAGAGGCTCACAATATAATAACAAGGTGGGTGAAGAAGGGCTGGAATAAAAGAAGTTCACTGAAACAAAGAAAAAGGAAGGGGAAAGCCACTTACAGACTGCCAGTGAAAGTGATAGGGATTCACAGATGAGGGCATTGCTTCTGGTGGTTAGCATTAGAAACAAGGATTGATGAAGAATCTTGCACTTTAACTAGGTCTTCAAGGATCCTTTATTTTTTTTTTTTCTCCAGGAATGACATTAGAGGGAGTTTATGCTAAGAAGTGACTCATGGTAGGCCCCTCAATAGTTAGGATAACAAGGTGACTTAGGATATGGGCTTATCACAGCAGAAAGACCCACTACAGTATATGATTAGAGGGTTGGGACTTGGGGCCCCATAATATTAGCCTGATCTTCAGAGAGGGAAAGAGGGCTGGTGATCAAGATCAACCACACGGGCAATTCAATCGATTCTGCTTACATAAGGAAGCCTAAATAAAAAAACCCTGGACACTGAATCTCCAGGGAGCTTCCCGGCTTGCCAATTCTGTGTATTATCACACATCAATGCCAGAAGGTTAACTCACCCTGAGGATGCCTGAAGCTTGGCATTTGGAACTTCTGCCCTCTATGTCTTTTCCCTTAACTGGTTCTAATACTTATCCTCGGCAGAGTGAAAAATAGAAGGAAGAGTTGCCATTACACTGCATATGGACTTGACTGGGGCTGAGAATAAGTAATAAATACAGACAACCAAAATATTTGAAGTTTTGAGCAGAGCTGTGGTAGGTTAA
>CM053604.1:153518082-153534489 GCA_028646535.1 Procyon lotor
TGGGGTAAAATCTCCTTCTAGGTTCCTTCAGATTGTTGGCAGAATTCTAATCCTTGTACTTGTAAGACTAATGGCCTTGGGTCGTTGCTGGATGTTGGTGAGGGAGTCATTCTGATGTTCTGGAGGCCCCCTACATTTCTAGATTTATCTTCAAAAGGCGGTCAAGTCCCTCTCATGCTATGAAACTCTCCGGCTTCTTACCTGTCAGATCTCTTTAACGGACTCGTTTGCCTTCCTTTCTCATTTTGGAGGGCCCATGTGATTATGTTGGGCCCACTTGGATAATCAAGATAACCTCTCTTTTAAGGGCAGCATATTAGCTACCTTAATTCCATCTGCCAAGTCTATTGTGCCACAAGATGTAAAGGTTGTAGCAATAGGGGCTGAAGATTATGGGCCCCAAATTCTGCCTAGAACAGAGATGAAATGAAGATCTAAATAAGTGGTGGCCATGGAAATGTAAGGGGTAGATAGCAGAAGAGATAATGTAGAAGTAGACAACAGGAATCGCAATCTGACTGGTTATAAAGAACAAATAGAGGGGAAGCTCAGAAGTGATGCTTAGGTTTCAACACTGGATAATTGGAAAATAGTGATGGAAAATAGTGATTGGAAAATAGTATGGGTCTGATGCTGGCTAGTTATGGTGAAGTTGGTCAGTTGTACCTTAGAGTTTGAGATGCTCACAGGCTATTCAGTTAGAAAAGCCAGTAGGGAATGGATAATAAGGGATTGTCTTGGGAAAGGATAAAGTTGTAGGTAAATATTCAGGATTCACCTATGTACAGCTGGTAATTTAAATTATGGAAATAGATAATGAAAAGAAAAGAGAAAAATATGGGGCTAGGACAGAACCTTCATGGAATGTGTACAATTGTGGGACTGAAGGAAAAAATGTTTGCTACAATTGTGGGACTGAAGGAAAAAATGTTTGCTAAATCTCTTGGAGATTATTGAATAGCTCCCTAAATGTTTGTCCTGCCTATACTCTTACTTCATGCTTCAGACATCAGTTACAATGATCTTTTGGAAACTACGGTTAGAATATGTCACATTCTGTCTTAAACTCAGCAATGTTTTCCATGACACTTGGATAAAAAGCACACTTCTAACCATAGGCTATGAAGGCCACCACGATGTACTCTAAACTCATCACTTGCTACTCTTCCTCCCTTGATGATGTGGTCCAACTGTCTCCAGTTGGCTCCTCCAACACACTAAACTCATCCCATTTTGGAGCCCTTGTGCCATTTCTGCCCCTTACCTGTAATGCTCAGTGCTCAGATCTTTATATGACTGGCCCTTCTCACAATTCAGGTCTGAGCTTAAATATCACTGCATGACAGAGGCCCCAATCTAAATTAGTCATCCATCACCTTTTGTCATATCACCCTATTTTTCTGCTATTTATTTCTAATAACATCTTTTAACTTCAAAGTCTAATTGGCCCTATGTTAATATTACTATATCACATTTCCTTTGATTAGTATCTGCATAATTGATCTTGTTTTCTTTCCATTATAATCTTAATCTTACCTTCTAAGTAATTTTTTTAGGTTCTCTTCTTTTTTTAAAAGATGGCCTTTTTATTTTATTTTTTTTGCTTTATGCTTTTTTTTTTTTTTTTAATAAGCTGAATGTCTAACATGGGACTTGAACTTACAACCCTGAGATCAAGAGTCACATGCTCTACAGACTGAGCCAGTGGGGCGCCCAGGTTTTCTTCTTGAAAGCAGAAATTCTCCTCCAATCTGATAATTTCTGGCTTTTAAATGATGAGAATAATTAAATTACATTTGTGATCATTGATGTATTCATCTTTATGTCTTCCAACCTATGGTCAATTGTCTATAATCTTTTTTTCTTTGCTTTATTCTGTCTCTCTCTTTTTTTTTTTTTAAGATTTTATATATTTATTTCACAGAGAGAGAAAGAGAGATCACAAGGAGGCAGAGAGGCAGGCAGAGAGAGAGTGGGAAGCAGGCTGCCTGCTGAACAGATAGCCCGATGCAGGGCTTGATCCCAGGACCCTGAGATCATGATCTGAACTGAAGGCAGAGCCTTTAACCTACTGAGCTACCTAGGTGCCCCTATTCTGTCTCCTTTCTTGTGTTTTGTTGAGTTGTTAATTTTTTCTATATTTCCATTCCTCCTTGCTACTAAAATTTTGAAGTTATAAATTGAGTTTTATTTCCTATAGTAACTTCTCTCAATTAAAAAAATATCCAGTTAGTTATACAAGTTATAATTACAAATCCACAATTAATTAATGTTCCTATCTCCTAAACATAACATAACAAGAACTGTAGGATGTTTTAATCCACTGTCTAAAATTCTTTTGTAAAAGGTTTGTTAGAGAGTTACTTTTATCAAAAAATTGTTATTAGTTTTACTATCAACTACTAATTAAATTTTCTAACATTTTTATCAATGTTTTCACTTATTAATATTGCTTTAGTCTCATTATCCCTCTGGGCTTACATTATTTAAAAATATATTTGAAGAAGGATCTATGGACTCTAAACTCTCTTACCTAGTCTGTGTGTTTGAAATGTCTTTGTTTTGCCTTTGCTCTAAGACGATTATTTAGATGAGCGTAACATCATGTTCTTTTCCCTTAGTACTTTGAAGATATTGTTCTATTATTTTTTAGTTTTCATTATTGCTGTTGAGAAGTCAGCTTTAGGCTAATTTACAGTTGTTTGTAGGTAATCTGTCTTTTCCCTCTGGTAAACGTTAAGAATTATAAAAAAAAAAATCTTTGATGAGCCGCAGTTTTATAATGCTGTGCCTAAGTCTGAGTTTATATTTATACACCATTCAGTTTTTGTGGGAAACATTTGATCTGAGAAGTCGTGCTTTTTAAATTCTGGAAAATTCTCAATTCTATTCTTGTCAAGTATGGCTTCTCTAACATCTCTCTGTTCTTTTCTTCTGAAACTGTGATTGAACATACTTTGCAGTCTTTCAATCTTTTATCTATATATTTTAATATTTTCTGAACTCTTTAGGAATTGCATTTTGGATACTTGTATTACTGTTGTGTTTCTTCTCTCTTCAATTGGGCCTAGATTAGAGTTTATCTCTTATGGAGTTCTTTAATTCAATGGTTAATATTCATATTTAAGATTTCTGAATTTTTATGTCCTTTACATGTCTTCATTACATGCTGATTTTTAAAGGATTTTAGTTTTATTTTTATCTTGAGCTTTATCTCATTGAGCTATTTTAAAATCTTTGTCACACTGTTTCATAAATTATTTTCAGTTGAGCTGATTTCATGTTCTGAATTTTAAATTCTGTTATCTATTCATTAGCTTTTGACTGTTTAGTGTTTCAGAGTTTTAGTTTGTGGACTAATTTCGAGTGTTGATTTTCTTTTCTCCTTTCTGCCCCCTTAGCACAATCAGACGATTGTTCTTTTTTAGTTTTGTACGTGCTCCCCCTGCTCCCTCTTCCCATTGACTCCCAGACCAGAGTCATGTCCCCTAATGACAGCTTCATGGCTCTGGGGACACCATGGGTCTAGTCATCAAAATCTCAGCTGGCTTGACTAAGTTCCTGGTCATTAGGCCATGTGTTTGTCTTCAAACATCTGTACATCCACAGGTTTCTATAAAGTCATGGTATATTAGTTTTCTAGGGCTGTTGTAACTAAGTACCAGAAATTGGGTGGATTAAATGACAGATGTTTATTGTCTCATGGTTCTGGGTTCTGGAAGTCCAACATCAAGGTGTTGGCAGGGTTGTTTCCTTATGAAAGCTCTAAGGAAGAATCTGTTCCATGCCTTTCCTCTAACTGATGGTGGTTTCTGGCAATCTTTGACATTCCATGGACTTTTTCTTTTTTTTTTTTCATTCCATGGATTTTAGAAACATCATCTCATCGCCGCCATCATCTGCACATGGTATTCTCCTTGTGTGCCCGTGTCTCCAAATATCTCCTTTTTAAAGGACATCAGTCATATTGCATTAAAGTGCATCCCCACTTTAATGATCTTATTTTAACTTGATTGCCTCTCTTAAGACTCTATCTCCAAATAAAGTCATGTTCCAAGGTACTGGGTGTTAGGACTTCAACATATGAATTTGGGGAGAATACAATTCAATCCATAATAGATGGTACAGAAAATTTGCTTGAAGGCATCCCTTTTTGTCTCTTTAACTTACCCTGCTGCTGACTTCAAGCTACAAACCTAGCTTCAGACTCTGATCTCAAGTGGGACATTTTGGTTGTTTTTGATTCATCAGAGCTAACCTGGGCCCAAAGTGGAGCAAATTCTTAGCTTCAGCTATTCTTATTATTTATTTTCAGTTGTCTTTCAATTTGTTAATCTACCATTATTATATGTTGGGAATAAAGAAGATATGATGATACTTGAAGTATGAACTGACACCCAAGCTGATAAATTTTCCTAGTTCAACTGCAATAAAAATACTAAATGAGGGGTGCCTGGGTGACTCAGTGGGTTAAAAACCTCTGCCTTCGCCTCACGTCATGATCTCAGGGTCCTGGGATTGAGCCCTGCATTAGGCTCTCTGCTCAGCAGGGAGCCTGCTTCTCCCTCTCCCTCTGCCTGCCTCTCTGCCTACTTGTGATTTCTCTTTCTCTTTGTAAGAAATAAATAAAATCTTTAAAAAAAATACTAAACGAATTAAACTTTTGGAACTAAAGTCACATGAGGCACATGAAATCAAAGTGAGTTTGGAAAATAAAAACAACAGATAATGGAGCTGAGGCAAACTGCTAGGTATTAAAATGTATCCTAAAACCTAGTTATCGAAATAATATGGTAGTGGCAAAAAGAGAAATAGAATAAAATACAAGCTCAGAAATAGACCCATGTCCACAGAAGTATTTTGGAAATATTCTTGGATTGAAATTGAATTTTGCAGAACAAATATGGGTTACTCAATAAGTGATTATATTTGGTTAAGTATTTGGAAATGTGAAATTAGAACACCCTGCCTCTCAACACAATGATAATTAAATGTTAAAAAAAGTAAGATCACTTGAAGAAAATATGGTTGGATATTAATGAAAACATAGGCTTAGAGATGATTTTGCTAAAGGAATAGAAAAAAGAAGGGAGTCATAAAGATAAAATAAACAATGTATTAATATGACAAAGGAAAAAGTTAAGCTGTAAATTAGGAAACTCTAAATGTATAGAGAACATTTGCAAAATCCTTAGAATGACACCAGTGCACCCAATGGAAAAATAGGCAAGCAGTTCACTAAAGCGAGTTGAAACAAGAATGATAATATTATAAAGTAAAACAAAGATGAAAGAAATAACAAGCCCATGTAGACCAAGGATATTCATATATTTGCTGTTAGGAGTTAAATTGAAACCATCATTTTGAAGAGTAGTTTCACAACGTAAAATGTTTATGCCCTTCAAATTTGCATATTCTATGAGTTTATATTAAGACAAAAGTCAATATGTACACAGAGATTACTGTGCAAGATTACTCACCATAGTATTAAAAATAATAGCAAAATTATAAATGGCCAAAAGGAGATCTGTGACTTACTGTATAATTTATGGCACATGTGTGAGACACAATGATTAAATTAAAAATCATATTGTAGAAGAATATTTACTGATTTAAAGATATGTCCCATGAAAAAATCATGTCCAAAGTATTATAAATGTATGTGTATACATCCATATATACTTGAAAATATATACAACCACTTCTCATCTTGTCAGTGGTTATCTTTGGATAATAGGATTATATATGGTTTTATTCCTCAACTTTATTTTGGTACTTTAAAATCTTCCTTCATAGACTATATATATCTTTTGTAACGAAAGGAAAACAACAACAGTTTCATAAAAACATTGTCAGAAAATGTTTTCCTTATTTTTAAACCAAACCTCTTGTATTACTGTCAAGATAATATATATATATATGTATATATATATATATATATGTATATATATATATATACATTTTTTTTTCTCTTTCTATCCTTAGTTGAGATACAGAACAGCTAATTACTATTTTTGTGCAGAATATCACCTATCCGCTATAACCCTCAGGTATTTTAGGACTTTTAAAATTGCCTTCAACATTCTTGTTATTTTGAGCAATTTAAACAGTTCTTCCAGAATTTTATCCTATGTCTATTTTCAAGTTTTTCTTTTTTTTTTTAAGATTTTATTTATTTATTTGACAGAGAGAGAGATTACAAGTAGGAAGAGTGGCAAGCAGAGAGAGGGAGAAGTAGGCTCCCTGCTGAGCAGAGGGCCAGATGTGGGGCTCGATCTCAGGACTCTTAGATCATGACCTGAGCTGAAGGCAGAGGCTTTAACCCACTGAACCACCCAGGTGCCCCTATTTTCAAGTTTTTCTGATCACTATGAGTTTTTTAATGACTTCATGAACTCTTGGATAAACAAGAGTTTTCATAATCAGACAAAATACAATGGATCAAAAACTGTCAACATGGCAGATTGAAGATCTGCTCCAGAGAAATGCCATAATAGAAAGTCAGTGGTTAATGGGAAGAATCAATGTTTCCCCTAACACTTTTGCGTGGGCAAGCCATCCTGCATCCATGTCTCCTGGCAACAAATGGTACTCTTGTGAGCAGAAAGAGTTAATGTAGCTTCCCAGTGCACCTAATTTATTTCCAGAAACTGTTTTATGCACTTTGGAGAATTTGGCTCACCATTACATAAGTTCCTTTGCTAACAGTATCAAGAACAAAAAATCCTATTTTCCGTTTTTTATTACTTCCATAATTGTTTATTTTTCTACGGCTCACATATCAAGTTAGTTTAGTGCAGGAAATTCTCATTTTTGGAGATTTTGAGGACTGCCAGTTTGGCATGATATAGACAACTCTGAATGCAGCTTGGTTAAGCTAACACTTCTAGATCAGAAATTTTAATGATGTTACAGATAGAGAAAAACAGGTTAGTTTGTATTAAAATGTGTTTATGGACCTTAACATACACATTTGGTAAATTTATAAAGTTGGATCGATCTATTATTGAATTATGACATTACAGTTGGGATAGGCAAATATTAGATATTATATTATACATTACTATCTTTTTAAGAAACACAATAGATTTGAAATTCTTCCAGTTTTTCATTTTATTCCTTGTTTCCTGCTGTATTTCCATCAGAAAATGAGAATATATGCCCTACTGTGACATATTGCAATGATATGAAGAATAACTAAAAAATTTGTTTATAAGAGGATATCATAACACATAGTTAGGAAAATATCTAGTATTACTGAGGCTTCAGCTACTTCAACTAGTTACAGCCTACACAGAAATATCTCAATTAACCTTATCTTTCATGCCAATCTATGATGCTTTATATTTTTGAAACAGATTCTTCCAAACCAGAAAATAATCCCTGATTATAAATTAAGCCCTTTTCAAAGCTGCATGAAATTTTTGAGACCAATAGATTTCTATTTAAGAAACAAAAATAGCAGTTTGAATTGTGTGACTAAGAAAATAACCCTCATTTTTATGAGATAGATATATTTTCTCGTATATTCATCAACTCAGTATATTGACTCTTGAAATATTTTTTGCAAGTTAAAGGTTGAATGCATATAGATTTACACACAATGGAAAGTTTGGTCTAGAAAGCTGGACAAGGAATTATTTTATACTGTTTAGTACTTTGGCAGTTGGGTGCTATGCTTCAGTGTATCCAGTCTGCCCTAACTTTAAGTTATTTTGCTGGTTAAAGATAACCTAAGGGTGGTCTTTCTTTACACAGAAATCATCATGAGTTTTGTATAAACACAAATGCTTTTTTCATTCCTTATGTAATCTTGAGCAAAGACATTATTATATTCTTTTTCTTTAAAAAAAAAGATTTTATTTGACAGAGAGATAGCACAAGTGAGGGAGCAGCAGGCAGAGAGAGGAGAAGCAGGCTCCCTGCTGAGCAGGAAGCCCCACACAGGGCTTGATCCCAGGACCAAAGCCAAAGGCAGACCCTTAACAGACCGAGCCACCCAGGCGCCCCTATTATATTCTTTCTCTTTAAGAAATGGAATCCTCCTGTTGTAGTACCTCTAGCAGTTTTGGAGGAGATCACTGAGAAGACGTGACCTCTGGTTGCTGTTCGAGCTAAAGCAGGGCAATCGAAGGTTGCTCATCCCCTCCCCCACCCTAGTAAAGTATATTCTACCCACCACCCCCACTGGGAGAGCCGGAGCCTTTTCAAGAATGCAGTCTTGAGGGCACCTGGGTGGCTCAGTGGGTTAAAACCTCTGCCTTCAGCTCAGGTCATGGTCTCAGGGTCCTGGGATCGAGCCCCACTTTGGGCTCTCTGCTCAGCGGGGAGCCTGCTTCCTTCTCTCTCTCTGCCTCTCTGCCTACTTGTGATCTCTCTCTGTCAAATAAATAAATAAAATCTTTAAAAAAAAAAAAAAAAGAATGCAGTCTTGAGAGAGTAACGTGTTATTGAGAACATCTGGAGGTACACATGACTGAACTCAGAAAAGGCCTCTAAATAAACTCTGAAGGTATTGGCTGGTAAGTTTCTTGGCTATTTACTTATTTATTTATTTGCGAGACAGAGAGAGAGCGCGCCCGCACAAGAAGTGGGAGTGGGCGAGGGAGCCCCAAGAGGGGCTGGATCCCAGGACCCTGGGGTCACAACCCGAGCCAAATGCAGACGCTTAACCAATTGAGCCACTCAGGCACCCTAAGTTTTTTTTGCCTTTTTACATCTATCACCCACCAATCTGGAATGGTCTCCCTCCTTTGGCCTCTCCTTGCCCTCTGTGCCCTGGGGCTAGTTTCAGGTTTCTCCCTGGGAACTCAGAGGTTTCAAAACAATAGGCAGTGATAAAACTTGAAATGTACAAGTATCTTTCAGCTACAAGGTTCCTTGCTGCCTAGAACCTTTGAATGTAACCTTCTGTGTCCGGAAAACTTCCTCTTTTATGAGTCTTACCTTCACTTGTAGAAGCCAGAAAATTTGTTCTGTCTTCTAAGGCAGCTGGAGCCCAGGGCGGCTTCTAATCCCCACCAATCACATGTGTCAGCAGGAGAATCCAATTTGGGAGTAAGCAGTTTGAGGACGGATGTGCTGCTGGGAGGTCAGGGGTGGGGGGCGCGTGGCAGGGGTGAGGGGGGCGTGGTGGCTGGGGGGAGCGATGGTGGCAGACACCTGAGGCTTCGGTGGCAGTGGTGAGGGTCTGGCGTGGGTCCTAGGGCAGAGCTGGCATTCTGGCTTGTACCAGGAGCACTTACTCTAAAATCGGGTTCTTCGCAACAAGTAAAAAAATCTGTAATATCTCTAGCTGGTTAGTAGGAGAATCTTGACAGTGATTTTCTCATGCTCCTTCTGTGGAGTGACTCAGAGGCTTATTTTTGAAAGTTTAATGTTAAATCTGCTTCTCCAGACCTCCTGCCTAATATTTAGCCAATAAACTCAATAAAATAGTTTTGTTTGTTTTTGCTTGACCAGACATAGTCAGCTTCTGTGGTTTGCAACTGAGAATTTATCACAGATCATTACTAATTACTTTCTTACTGTAATTTTTTTTTTTTACATTGACACTTGATTTTATCTTCCCTCAGCATACCAGTTATACTGCTTTGAAACATTTTTTACTGGTTATGTTAGAGCTTCCATTACACTTTCTAACCGATCTAAATCTATCTTCAATTAAAACTATCCTGCTTCATGGGTAGTATAGTTAAATGATAAGTGAGATTCCCAATTCCTACCTCCTATGTCTCATAATATTTCTGCCATTTATACACTCAATCCTATGTGTAATCATACAAATGTATTGTTGCTATTACTATTTTAAGTAGTTATCTTTTACATCTGGTGAGAATAAGAAAAATGATAGATTTTATTTTGCCTTAATTTATTCCTTTACCATAGCTTTTCCTTTCTTTGTGTTTTCCTTTCATTTTCCTTTCTTTGTGATCTGGGTTTCTGAACTGTTAGTATATTGTTGCTTTCTACCTGAAAAACTTCTTTGAACATTCTTGCAGGGAAGGTCTGGTAGTTATGAGTTTCCTCAGTCTTTGTTTTTCAGAGGTGTCTTTATTTCTCTCTCACATTCAAGGAGAATTTTCATGGATATAGAGTTATATCCTATATAACTTGAAATCCTTGAAATCCTATCCAAAAAAAAGGGGTTTTTTTCCCCCTTGCAACACTTAAAATATTTCACTCTACACTCCATTAGAGCCTTTGCAACTTGGTTATAGTTATTTAGAATTCTGTTTTATAATTCCAATACCTGTGTCATATCTAACCCACAGTATGATGATTTGTCTCCTCAGAATTTTTTATTTTTTTGGCATGCGTGGTACTTTTTGTCAGTAGCTGGACATGTTTTATGATGTAAGGGAACTAAGGTAAACAGGTCCTTACTGTGAAGATTTATGTTAATGTGGTTAGGGGTTGATGCTGTTTTTAATGTTTGCTGCAACTGTAGGTGGGAGAGGCTTAAAATTCCTCTAGTGTCCTTGGTTTTTGTGTCTCTTCTTGCATTTGGACTTCTCCCTCTTACAGTCTGAGTCTTGCTTCTTTTTCCATTGTAATCCACTGTTATACTGGAGCTCTATGTGCCGCCATGGTAACATGTGGGGTAAGGGGAGTACTGTATAGCATTTTGATTAAATATCAGTTTTTTAGTGGGCCTTTTCCCCTAGGTTGTGACCTTTACAAGCATTGCTCCAAGAGTACAGCTTTTTCCCCCTTTAGGTGAGACAGGAAGGATAAAGCAGGCAGAATTGGGAGAGATGCCCCTCCTCCAGATAAAATAAAGCTCTGGCAGGGGCGCCTGGGTGGCTCAGTTGGTTAAGCTACTGCCTTCAGCTCAGGTCATGATCCCGGAGTCCCTGGATCGAGTCCCATATCAGGGTCCCAGCTCTGCAGAGAGTCTGCTTCTCCCTCTGACCTTCTCCCCTCTCATGTTCTCTCTCTCTCTCTCTAATATAAATAAATAAAATCTTTAAAAAAAAAAAGGGAATAAAGCTCTGGCAAAAACTTTTCTCTGGGAGAGTGAGCTTTTCTTAAGAACCCTTTGGGAATATTTCATATTACGTTTTCTCCCTCCTGCCTGAGTCAGGACAGTATCTTTCTTGATTTTTCACTAAAAGATGCTAGTGCGTTTCCTAGGGGTAAAATTCAGTAAATAAGAGGTCCCTTAAATCTGACACTCCGGGAGTTTCTCACTGTCATGTAGTTTATACTCAGCCTCCAGAAATTTGTTAAAATTATCATTTAAGTGTTCCTGTTACTTTATGGTGCTAGTAGCTTCTGCTCCAGGTAAGCAGATAGGAGCTGTGACTCTCCAGATTTAGGGGTGGGTATTTGCCCTGCAACCACAGTCTTCAGAATCCAAGGAAAGTAATTGATTTTGAATTTGTTACAGTTTTCTTATTTTAAGAGTGGGGGGGGTGACAATTTGCAAGCTTAGACCATGTTATAGCTGAAACCGTACATCCCTGGATTTTTCTATACCTGCAGAGATTGATGTTTCAAATATATATATATATATATATATATATAGAGAGAGAGAGAGAGAGAGAGAAGAAAATCCATTTATCTAATATGTTTTTAGCTTTGGAAAAATCATATCGAGAGATATATTGGGAGAGATCAGATTAAATTTTTGCTTTGATACATAATGGAAAGCAGCCCATGTATATAGTAGGCTTCCTTACTCAGTGGACATATTTTCTTATTCTGCAGCTGCTTCCTGGGATGCCTGTCTAAGGCAGAGGAGGTCACCAGAGGCTTTGTAAGAGGGTGTGATGAAGCTACCATCTCCAGATAAGGTCTTTTCCCTGTGCATCAGAGCACTGCTGGGATCGGAGAGGGCTCACAACTCCCTCTCCCCCCAAAACTGAAACTTTCCTGCAGTATTAAAGTTCTCTGAATTACGGAACTAAACTAGAGCATCAGGACTTTGTAGCAAAATCAGCCTTCAAAGATAATTTCAAAATCATGGGCTACTTCTCACTGACTAATTCTGGATGTTTGTTTCACTTTTTGAAATCTGCCTTCACCATTCACACATGATTTACAGCAGCAGTTCACAGATTTTTGTGTCTTGCTGGAATGAGAGCTTCTTATAGAGGTTAACCAGCATTTGGTGCAGTTTTTCCTTCCACACTATTGGGCAATTTTCAAAACTCTTGTTGCTCAAAGCAGCTTGAGCAACTGTGCTCAGCCCACAGCAGGGTCAGAAAAGTTCCCGTGGTCCAATCAGTGCAGTTGAAAAGGTTGTTGATTTTTATTTGGTTAATCCAAATTTAAAGACCCATTAAAGGAATCTGTCATTATATATATATATAACAATATTTTAAAATACGAATATTTTATTAGACACACTGAACTAGCTGGCACTTTAGGAAGCCATCATTTACCTTCTCACTCTTATTTGAATAATTTTAGCTTTGCAGACCCATTTCTTTGGTAAGGAGCTTTGTCATTTTTTTTTTATTCAACGTTATTACCCAGAGTAGAAGATTAATCCCTCGCAGTGGCCCCAAATGTTTACTAGCTTCCTGATTTCATCTTTTACTTCTGTTCCCCTTGTAGCTTCTCTCTATCCATGGCTTTTTTATTGTTTCTCGAGTATGTTATGCATGTTCTCATTATTAGGACTTGTGAACTGGCTACTCCTTCTGCCTGAAACTTTTTATTTCTAATAATAAGTTTTTATTTCTAATAATAAATGCATATGTAACTCCCTCATTTCTTTTGAGCTTTTACTAAGATGTCATCCCAGTAAGGCCTACCCTGACCACCTTATTTCATTTCCAATTTGCCTTCCCTTGGTTTTTCTCATCCCCATCGATCTGCTTTTTTTATTCTTTTTCCTGAGTCCATTTCTATGCTCCCATGCTAATAATTTTCTTACTCATTTTCTTTATTATTTATTGTCTATGGTCCGCCGCTAGAATGTAAGCTTTGGAAAGGTAGTGTGTCTCTCGGTTTTGTTCCATGATGTTTCCAGAGCTTCTAGAATAGTGTTTAGACTATAGTAGATGCTTGCTATGTTATATAGCTTTTCTGTGATGGTGATTCTATGTCCCAGCCACTGTACTAGAGAAACTGATGATGAACAAGACATAGCTCTTATACTGATAAACAGACCAGTGAGATACATAGCACTGGTAATAGAAGAAAACATGGGTTGGAGGGTGTTGAGTAAGAAATAATACATATCTGAACTACAGCTGTAGCAGTGGAATTGGTTAAGTAAAAAATTTGGAGAAATATTCGTAGAAAAAGATCAGGAAATCTTGGCAATTGATTGGATGGTGGAGCAAGGCAGAGAAACATATAAAAATAATTCCAGGACTTCTAAATTGATATTAGGAATGCTGGGAAATAAACATATTTAGGAAGTGACTATGTAGATTAATTTCTATATACGTTAAATATAAGATACTTGGTGGTATGTTCAGTGGTTGATGTTAGACGAGATTATATAAATCCAGAGCGTGAGAGAAGGATATGAGCTGCAGATATAAAATTGAGGGTCATTACTATTTAGGTGAAAATTAAAGTTATGCTTTGGATGATATTTTCAGAGGAGAAAAGTACAGAAGATCTAGGTGAGCAAAGAGAACACTGAAAATGACGATTTCAGAGGCTGGAGAAGAAAGACCTACAAAGGAGAATGAGAAGTCTGGAAAGGTAAGAGAAAAGTCAGATGTCAAAACAGAAGAAAAGTTCAGGAAAGGAGTAGGCTATTGTGACAGAAGTTGCAGAGACAAACATGCACAGTGGAGAGAAAATATTAGACAATCCATTATCTAAACAACTTAAAATTTATATATCCTCATTTAAAAATAGATGTGTTTGAAAGATATGTGTGCCTGTGAGCTGGGGAGCAAAGATTTTGAGTAATACATAGATGATGGATTACAGTTTGGAAAATACAGTCATAAAAGTTACATGTGCTCTTTGCTACGTTGCAATAGCATTTTGTTCTTATTTAGTTTGAGGAGACTCAGGAAAGGATTTCGTTCCATGAGCTGTCATTTGATGGACTTATAAAGGCAAAGAAGGTGTATTTCTATTTGGTGGAAAACATTTAAACTATTTTTGCATGTGCTTTATCTAAATATATGTAAATGTGTGTACAGGTCTTTATCTATACCTAGCAGTGAAATGAATGACCTTGAGGGTCATTTTTTTAGTGTGTTTAATACAATGTGATACTCATTTCTTAGATGAATTTGCTGGCTCTCTAATACTGGGGCATATTGCTCTGAATATTTAGTGTCAATGAGAAATATTGATTATCACCAATTCCTTGGTGGGTATTTTTTATTTTTCATAATAGAGGAAAAACAGTATTCCTCTACTGAAAATTATAATGTGTATCTTTATGAGTATTAATGTGTCTTCTTTAAACTTCAACATACTGAGGCTATGTAAAGTTTTTTATGCTTCGGGCATCTAGACTTTTACTGAATTTGTGGCTATTTCCTCCATGTGTATTAGTGGTTATGACAGTATGATGATGATGATAAGAACAGGCAGAACACTCAGTTTTGCATATTGTGCCTTACTGAGCATGTGAAAAAATCCATTTTCCTGTACTCCTCCCCACCACAATGGGATATATTATTTTTTAAAAAGCACATTTCTAGACCTCTCTGGACATAGAGTAGAGGCAAGTGTGTGATGAGAACCTATAAAGGCAGAAAGGATGGGAAAAGTTGTGCTGTGCATGACAGCCTTGTGACAGGTACTAGAAGTAAAATCTAATGGAAACTATCCAAAAGTTTTAAAGGGAATGTTGATCAAGTCTGATGTAATAATATACTGTGGCCCCAGGAGAGGCGGTGCTAAAGGTGGGAGGCATGGTGTGCCCTATGGAGCCTGGCATATTTTCTTATACATTGTAGCTGCTTAATAAATAGTTGCTGAGGGCAAGCAAATATTCTAGGCTTCTCTAAGGAGTATCTCAGGCGGAGGGAACATGTGCACAAGCTCTGAGGCATAACAATTTCCAGAACACTAAGAAACTGCATATGGTTTAGATGGAGAATGGAATTGGATTTGTAAGGCTATTAGGCTAAAAAATTAAGCCTTGTAAGAAATGGAAAACCACCTTGAGACTTTTAAAGAGTTACATTAGATTTGCAGTTTAGAAAAAGGATGGGTCAACTTTTACAAAAAGGACATCAATAGATGAGCCCACGAAGGTAATCAGGGTTGAGAAGGCAAATGAAATGTTTTGGGAGCTAGTACAGGAGAGAGCCATCTAAAAGGTGCAAAAACATTTAAGTAGAAACCAAAGAGTAGCCAGTGGATTTAGAATCATTTCATTATTATTGTCTTTGCTCTCCCTTTGGAGAGCTTAACACAGATTATAAGAGTTTGATGAGTGATCAGGAAATGAACAAGTGGAGAAGGTATGCTTATACAATTACATCTAAGAGCCTGGCTAGCAAGGGAAGTTGGATACAGAGAAATCAAATCATAAGATTTAAATTTTTTTCTATATTCGAAGGAACAAAAAATATGGTGTCTTCATATAATCAATGATGAGAAAGAGCTTGTTATATACATATACATGTGTGTGTATACACACACACACACACATTTATATACATAGAGAGAGAGAGAGTAAATAAGCAAATTCTGTTTGAAAAAGGAAAAGAAACAAGAGCATAGGTGGAGGGAATAATTAGCCTTAGAAAGCAGAAGGGACACCTAACTACCATGGAAGGAAAGGAAGTAATAATCATTGCAGATGTAAATGAATTTGTAGAGGGAGTGAAAAAATAGACTACTGAAACAGAAGGTTTGTTGCTGGCTAAAAATGCAGAAATGCATTAGTAAAACTCATTAAGCAATTTTCAATTTTCAATTACTAAAGCATTGGTCAAGAGCTTCCTGTTTAAGTTGGACTAAAAAGTACCACAGAGACTCATAACACAGGAGTTGGACTAAAAGCAGATTTATAAACTAATGATGTTACTCTCTCCTTGACTATTGACTCTTACTTGCATTTTACTTATTAAAATAACACCTGCTGGTAAGAAGATTATTTACAGAATGTTTTATTTATTTTCTTGGAGATGAATCAATAAGTACAAAATTAAAAAAATACATATCTACAACTCTTTTCTAACTTCTCCCTCCTCAAAAGTCATCTTTACTTGTTCTAATATTATCCTTCCTAAAATTATTATCATTTACAATTACCTCATGGTACGGTGACACATAACTATATTATTATTGAATTTAAGAAAGGACAGGATTACAATATTTTATGCATTTTTAAAAACCATCTAATATATCGTCTTGTAGTCACCAGTCACTATCAGTAATCGTGAAGTCCCCCAAAATCACCATTATAGCATGACCTAGTGAAAGAAAGAAGAAAGAAAGAAAGAAAGAAAGAAAGAAAGAAAGAAA
>CM053604.1:153534989-153564350 GCA_028646535.1 Procyon lotor
AGAGAGGCACCTGGGTGACTCAGTGGGTTAAAGCCTATGCATTCCGCTCAGGTCATGATCTCAGGGTCTGGGGGTTGGGGGTGGGGGGCAAGCCCCGCATGGGGCTCTCTGCTCAGCAGGGAGCCAGCTTCCCCCTCTCTCTCTGCCTGCCTCTATGCCTACTTGTGACCTCTCTCCTCCCTGTCAAATAAATAAATAATTTCCTAAAAAAAAAAGAAAGAAAGAAAGAAAGAAAGAAAGAAAGAAAGAAAGAAAGAAAGAAAGAAAGAAAGAAAGAGAGAGAGAGAGAAAGAAGGAAAGAGACAATTTTAAGAAAATGCCTCACAGGGGAAGGGGAGTTTGGAGTATCCAGATACTTGTTGGAAGCCACGCCGAACTGAGAGCCAGTGTCTGGCACATTTGTGTTTCTCTGCGGCTCTGGGCATCCCTGATGGCTCAGCAGTCTGAGCGAGGGCAGTGCAGGCTCCGCGCAGACGTCAGGAGGCGTTGGCACCGCCAGCCTCAGTGTTGGCAGGGATCTGGAACCACCGCGGCGCTCGGGGAGGCTCAGTGCTGATCCTGTTGGAGGCCCTTGGAGACCAAGATCCTGCTGCGGGCGCAAGAGACCCTCACCCCCCGGGGCGGGGGGAGCACAGAGCGGGCAGGAGGCAGATGGCACACGGGGTCGGGGGCCTCATCTCCAGTGGCATTCCCGGAGGTGCTGGGAGAAACCGAGCTGCGGGATTTAGAGTGCTCAAAAGGCAGGGGCAGAGAAGTATAGCACCAGTGCTGACATTCAGATCGTCATTTTAGTCTCCAGCTGGGGTGGCGAGGAAAACGAGGGGTTTATATTTACAGGCTTCAAACTCTCCTTGATTTATTTATATTTTTCTCCTGCTCCTGAGACCTTACCGCCTTTTACTACCACGGCTATTACCACTCCCACTACTGCCCTTACCACTGCCAATACCACCACCGCTAAAATGATGGAGACAAATAATGATAGCAGCATTTTGTTCGCATGCACTATTTTCTAGCAGCGGCGTAGTCTAGCGTGTGTGCCTACTGTGTGTTAGCGCTTCGTGAGTTTTATCTGAATCACCTCATTGCTTTCGCAAAAATACAAACCGGTAAGACAGGGAATATCCTTTTTTGGCAGGTTGAGGATATTGCTGAATTGATACTTTAAGAGAGAAATGTCTATAGCCGCATTCACATACCAGTATGTGGAGCCCTGGCTCACTCTGTTAGCTCTGCTCTTAGTGCCGGAGGGTCCTTCACCTTTTCGGGCAGATGGGACCTTCGAATTCAAGATGCTCCTGAATCTTGTATGCGGCAAACTTACGGGGGACAGTGACAAAGTCTCACGTGGGCAAATAGTCTATTGAAGAAACTTCCCTTTTTAACATTTTTGTCTTTGAATAAGGAAATTTGGTTAGGCTGTTTATTTTTTTATTTTTATTTTTTAAGGTTTTATTTATTTGACAGAGAGAAACATAGCGAGAGAGGGAACACAAGCAGAGGGAATGGTAGCAGGAGAAGCAGGCTCCCTGCTGAGCAGAGAGCCTGATGTGGGGCTTGATCCCAGGACTCTGGGATCATGACCTGGGCCGAAGGCAGACGCTTAACGACTGAGCCACCTAGGCGCCCCGCGGTTAGGCTGTTTAAATAGGAACATCCTGTATTTTAAGGTGGTATCAAATATGAACTTACACAGATTGGTCTGGTTATAGCAGAACTTACAATTATATCGCCGTGGAATATTGGATGTTTGGTTATTTTGACTTGACTATATCATTACACTTCAGCAATCTATTATTTTAAGATTGTTAAATTTTGTGAATAAAATAACCTCAACTCTTTCTTATTCTTGGTTTCAGTTCTATTCATAATAAGATTATATTATAATGTTCATATTAAACAAAGAAATTGAAAGACTTACTATTCCCTAAATGTGTTCATTATTCTCACGTTTAAAGTTAATGTGATAAATTTTCATTTTGGATACTTTTTAGAACTTTGCCTTATAAAAAGTTGTTGTACTGGTATAGGTCGTTTATTATTAGCATGAAAAAATTAGGCCAGTTACTGATGCAGGAATAAGGGATAGTAATGTGGTTAAGGAAGGAAATGTTTTCACTTTAATTTAAAAATGATCCTTTTTGGAGATTACTATTGATTATACATTTTTAAGTTTAATGAATAAGAATACATAAAATCATAGTCCCATCATGGTAAATATCATCCTCGGGATTTTCCATGTAATGAATTATGTACACATTATAAACATTGTCCTTCTCAATCATTCTCTTAAAGAAAATGTAAAGATTCTCACTGTTACTAAAACTTTAAAACTAGAAATGCAATTTCCTTTTAAAAGTAGTTGATCTCTGGTAAATAAAGTAAGCCAAATGTACCATTATTAGTCACTCCATAAAAGAAAATTATCCAGACATTGCAAGGAGAGAGTGGTTCGGCTAAACATACATCAACCAAAAAAAAAAAAAAAATTAGTTGTATATTAGAAATCCTTATGACAGTGTCAGGAAAAAAAAATGCGAAGTGATTTGAATAATAATATTCTATAAATCAATGGACACTTAAAGCTTCTCACCCAAAATCACAAGCACAAGAGTGCATAGCAATAATTAAAACCTTCCATGGGGCGCCTGGGTGGCTCAGTGGGTTAAAGCCTCTGCCTTCGGCTCAGGTCATGATCCCGGGGTTGTGGGATTGAGCTCCGCATCGGGCTCTCTGCTCAGCAGGGAGCCCGCCCCCCCCCACCCCTCGTCTGCCTCTCTGCCTACTTGTGATCTCTCTCTGTCAAATAAATAAATAAATCTTTAAAAAAAAAAAACAAAAAAAACAACCTTCCTTACTTGTCCTGATGTTTTTTCCGATGACCATCCCTTCCACATGTGTATCCCATAGCCTTTGCTGACCACCTGCTTCATTTCCATTTGGGATTCAATGATTCCGCCAACCATGTGGTCTCCCTGATCCTGGATTTATCCCTAATTTCTGGGGATGCATTGTATGGGCTACCAATAATAATGAGGATAAAGAAGACAATGGTTTAGGTTTATCTAGCGCTTACTCTATGCCAGCCACTGTTCTAGGCAGTCAGAATTTACTATTTAATTTTCAAAACCCACCTAATTTATAGACTTGTACGATATGCCTCCGAGAGGTTAAGTAACTTGCTCAAAATACAGTTAGTAACGAGGGACCTGGTCCTAGAGCCCATATCCTTATGCCATATTCCCACTCAGGATTTTTGCCTTGGCTTTGTTGGTTTAGCCCCAGGCTCCTCTCTCAGGAGCTGTTGTCAGGTAAGCTCCCCCTGAGGCTGTGGTGCTATGACATTCTTGCAACAACCTCTCTCATTCCCCCTCCTTGTCATGGAGGACAGCTTATGAAACTAGCAAATTGTGTAATCACTCTGCCCTTTCCATGCCAACCATCTAGAATGCTCTGCGATGTGACCAATAAACCTTGATGACTTTAAGTCTATAATCAGCCATTAAGCAGTGTGGCTACTCTTATTGTGTGTGTGTCTGTAAGAGAGAGATAAAGACAGAGACAGAGAGACAGGAAAATGGAGAGAGAGAGAGTGTACATGTATAAAGATTCCCTTATTCTGCAATGGTTATGAGACCTTCACTCCATCTAAGATACTGTGCTGGGTGAAGAAATGAGGCTTGTCAAAATGTTTAAAATCTCGGTAGAGAGATGAGTAGACAGAAACTGCTGCTATAGGAGGTAAGGACATTCCAGCATGGCTGGAAAGGGTGTGCTTATGCAATATATTGTAAGAGTATTTATTCTATAAAAGAAGAAAATATTTATTACTTTAAAAATTGAATAGAAAATCTGTCAAATGATGAGATAGTAACAGTACTGAAATTGAGTAATATTCAACTTATAGTTGGAGCAAGAAAATGATGTAAATTGAAAGCAAATAAAGAATATGCTAAGGGTGCCTGGGTGGCTCAGTCATTAGGTGTCTGTCTTCGGCTCAGGTCATGATCCAGGAGTCCTGGGAGTGAGCCCCGCATCAGGCTCCTTGCTTGGTAGGGAGCCTGCTTCTCCCTCTCCTGCTCCCCCTGCTTGTGTTCCCTCTCTTGCTGTCTGTCACTTTGTCAAATAAATAAAATATTTAAAAAAAGAATATTCTAGGGGCACCTGGGTGGCTCAGTGAGTTAAAGACTCTGCCTTCGGCTCAGGTCATGATCTCAGGGTCCTGGGATCTGGGATCCAGCCTGCATCCTCCCTCTCTCTCTGCTTGCCTCTCTGCCTACTTGTGATCTCTGTCAAATAAATAAATAAAATCTTAAAAAAAGAAAAAAAAGAATATTCTAAACAAAAGTTCCAAACACTGGAGTGGGGGATAAAGAAGAAAAGGCAATTTATCTATAGAGGATATTTGCATATTTTCTACATTTGGAAAATCACTACAGATAATTGTATACAATAATCATACCTGATAAAACTATTATGAATTTTCTGATTTCTCTTGTTGCTGTCACATAAATACATTGGTATCTTTTGAGATAGCTTCCCATTTTAATATTTCTTATTCTATCCTTGGAGAAGTTATAGTCTCTTTTTTAAAATTAATTAATTTATTTTAGAGAAAGAAGGAGCGTGAGCAGGGGGAAGGGCAGAGGGAGAAAAATCCTCAAGCAGACTCCCTGCTGAGCAGGGAGCCTGAAGCTGGGCTTGATCCCAGGACCCTGGGATCATGACCTGAGCTAAAATCAAAAGTTGAATGCCTAACTGACTGAGCCACCCAGATGTCCTAGAGAGGTTATAGTTTTGGCCCTGGAACTCTCTACTTTAGAAATTCTATTTACGTATGCATTTGTTTTTTTCCCTATAAAATGAAGATTATGAAGGTTTGTCTACATTACCTTTATGGTTTCTTCCCAGTTTTAAAAACTTCCAGGATTCTATAAGCTACTGTACCTCAAAGTCAAAGGCATGCCCGTTTCTTTTTTGCTTTACTATAAACACTTCTTCAATATATGTCGGAACACACAGTGTCTGGAAATAAATATTCGGAACTATTTGTTTTGGCCATTCTATTTCTGACTTAATGGGTTGTCTAGCTAATAGGAGATGGTTCCATTAGAGGCTTTTACTTTGGCAAAGGACAGGCTTTTGTTAATAGTAAGGAATTTTTTGTTTTGTTTTGTTTTATTTTCTACTAGTGCACAGACAATCCAGAACTCAGGGCTGAGATGTGGAAGGTTCCCAATAAGAGTTTGTGAATGAGTACACCAAAAGGTGGGTGGAATGATATAGGAGGGTAAGCATAGGGGCGAATAAATGTGCCAGCTGCATTAATGTCCTAAACCTTTGAATTTACTTATAGTTTTACTACATATGTTTATATAAATAGTATTAACCATATTAATATTTTATTCAGTTTTATATGTTTTCACAGTTAAGTATATGGAACCAGACTCTATGTGTGCCTGTATGTATGTGTGTGTGTGTGCGTGTGTGTGTGTGTGTGTGTATCTTCTAGAGTGTAATTTTTAGTGTAATTTTGAGTTGTCTTGTACTTTTTTGCTACAGCCAATAAAAGTGCAAAAAAATGCCCTAGAGTCTATGTTAGAGAATGCCAGTGCTTGGCAATGTTTATGTTTTCCTCTCCTTTCCAACCATATATCCATATTGCATTTTCCAGGCTCCTCTATAATTAGAAGGGACTGTGTGAGTACCTTCTGGTCAATGCAATGTGAACAGAAATGGTATATGCCATTTCCTGGCTTATCCCCGAAATCTCCCCACACCCATTCCTTTTCCTCATCTCCTAGATAGACCTAAAATGAGGCATGGGCTTATCAGGCAACCATGGCAAGGGGTTAGATATCAGAGATGAAAGGGAGAGCCCTGATACCACATGGCAAAATCTTATAAGACTGTTCCCAGTGAGAACTTGGAAGGCAGCTCACCCACCTACTCAGCTTTCAGCTGAAGAGGAAAAAGTTGGAAAAATGTTTGTAGTGTGTAGTCACTAAAATTAGGCTGCCTTTGGCAAAGTTCTAAAAAAGACATATAGGGGAAAATAAGAAGGAATAGAGACAGCCCAGAAATTTGGGGAACCAAAAGGATGGAAACATCAACTGGTTTTAGGCCCTATAAAGTTAGAGATAAAAAATTTAAGAAACTTCATGTGGCAAAGGATTAACGAAATTTTTCATTTTAATGAAGCCTATTGGCTTTATAGCAAAATTCAGATCAAGGGTGGTCTTCTACTCAAGTCTGCTGTCCCTGTATCATCATGTAGTCGCCTATTAGTGTGACAAATGGGACATTGAAAAGGAAGCAAAGAAATAAAGTACATCTGAGAATTTTATCTAGGAAAGAAATGTGGATGTGGTCACTGACACATGAAATTAAATAGAAAGAAGGAGACTGTAAGCTTATTAATATTTTGAGAGAATTCCACTGCCAAAAAAAACCACTACTTTTAATATTGGATGTCCTAAATGCCAAACAACTTTTGAGCTCTTATTATAAGTTGCACCGGGTCCCCTTCAAGATACATATGTTGATGCTCTGGATCCGGTGCCTCACAATTTGTCTGGTATTTGCAGGTTGGGCCTTTAAAGAGGTGATTGGGTTAGAATGAGGACATTTGGTGGGTCCTAATCCAGTTTGACTAGAGGTTTTATTAGAAGAGGAAATTTGGACACACAAAGATTTGAGGGATGCACACATTGAGAGGAAAGACCTTATGTAGACAAGGAGGATGAGGAACACAGAATAAACTTCTAAGTGTGGAGGCAAGACAGCGTTGGACCTGAGAGTTCCTCCTGGTAATATCGGGATCCAATTAAAGAACAGTGTCTACACCCAGGATAAGGTGCCTGTATTAAGTGTCAGGGTTCCTTCATAATTGCTATGGGTCAGAGAGTCTTGGGTGTCTCCACTTCTTTCAGAATAGGCATAATTTTATGGTTATCTTATCCTTGTTACACATTTGCATAAGGGAGTTCTGGAGAAAGTTGATTGTTTTTTAACTCATAGGTGTCTGGGCAATGAGAAACTACATCTAGAGAAGACTTCACATAACCCAGAGACCCTAGGCATTGAACTAGATAAAGGGATTGGATGAGACAGTCTTCTTTGGAAATAGAGTGATGTATTTTTTGTGTGTTAATAAAAAGCCAAAACATATTTGGCAACCAAAAGGAGTAACTGTGACAGAGCTTGCTCATGCTCATTGGTATCCACATTATCTTTTCCTTCCTTTCTACAAATTGTACTACATTACCCAGCATGTCCTACAGTTACGTCAGGCCATATGACTGAGTTCAGGTTGACAGAAAGGTGTAAGATGTGATACATCCCACCTCTGGGTCTATCCTACAAAATTGACTACTCTCCATTTATTTTCTTTGTCTCCTGATGGGTTAAAAGTCATCCGATAGAGGACTTAAGACTCTAGAATTCAGAAGAGACACTAGATTGAATAATTGTATGGTACAGAATTCTCACCACACTGACCCATATCAGTATGTGATGTGAGCAAGAAATAAAAATTTGCTGTAGTAAGCCACTGGGATTTGAGTGTTGCCATAACTATCATTATTTATGTTGACTAATGTAGAAATGTGCTTATGAGTAGACTTGCTGGATCATAGGCCGTGTACATGTTCAAGTTTACTAGAAAATGTCAATTTCCCCAATATCTTTGAACCAATGTACAGTTCTGTTAGTGCACCAAAAAGTATTCTAGTGGCCACATATTCATGTCAACATTTTCTATTGCCAGATTAATTTTTTTTGGCCAATTGAGTGATATAAAATAATATCTATTATGGATTTAACTTGAATTTTCCTGAGTACTTATAAGGATAGTCTTGTGTTTGACTCTTTGGTTAACTTCTTTGAGGAGGCACTGGTTCATATCTTTTATCCATGGTTCCAATGATTCCTTTGCGTTTTTCATAGGCAATATATATATATATTATTATATATATTAATATATATATTATTATATATTATATTATATAATTATGCATATATATATGCATATATATACTTATACATATAGCTATGAGACCTCCATGTGTGTATGTATAGTGTTACATATGTATAATTATGTATATATAGCATATATATACATATATATGTATAATTACATATATATAGCTTTATACACAATTACTCATTTCTTGTCAGCTATATGTTTTGTGAATATCTTTTTCTGATTGACACATGGTTTTTTATGCTATATGAATTCAGTCAGTTATTTAATCCACTGCTTGATACATGTAGATTGTAGGAAATTTAGAAAATAAGAAGCACTTATTATCCCACCTGTAAAGATAGCAACTCTTAATAGTTGGTTCATTTTTATTTAGTGGGTACTTGTGAGGAAATGGAAGTATATCGTAGATTTTTAGAACCACAAAGGGCTTTAAAGAAAAACGTGCTAACTTTTGAGTTAGTCTTTGTAGTTATGCTCTTTGTATGTGTTGTTTTAGTCAATTAGATGTCTTTAAAAAACAGTACAACATAAAGTAGTGATAGCTTTTCTAATAGGAGCTCATTATTTTATAGAGACTCGAGGTCTAAAGAGGTAAAAGACTGGTCATAAGGTCACAATTTAATGAGCAGAGAAGCCACGACTATAATCCATTTCTCCTCATTTTCAGTTTAGTTCTCTTTCCACCACATCCTGCATTAAAAGTTTCTAAAAAGTAAAACATATAAATGTATTTTTCTATACCCGAAATCCTAAAATAGAGGTCAAGATCTTGTCAAGTCCTAACTATAAACTTAGAACAGGATTATGGCACTGGGATGTGGGCCCTGTAGGATTTTCTAGAACTCATCTTTGAATTTGCATTGTATTATCTCCTACTGATGATACTGTAAAATTTATATGCTCGAGGTCTCACTGTTTCTTAACACTGTGTGATTTCAAGTATACTGGCTTTTAATAATTCATATTCAATAAATATTAACTTAACATAGTTATAAAGAGTATGTTTAATCGGTGGTCCTAACACTTATAATATCCCTGAGCCAAAGTTTTACCTTATTTTTGTATGAAAGATTAAATTGACTAAAGTTAAGAATGCATGTTCTTCTTTTTATTATAAAAGAATAATTAAGTATTTTTATATTTACCAAAACTATGGAAATTTTATCTTTGAGTCAATGTCTTATGTTACACAGTAGTGAAGGTTGATTGGCATATAATAATAGACAGATAGTCATTTTTTTGTGATTTAAGTCTATGTCAAATAGAAGCAAAAGTGAAATAAACTTAGTTCTCTAGTCCCAAAAGTAGTCAGTCAAATTCTTATAAAATACATCTAGAAAATGTATTTTTCTGAAATTGGTTTTTAATGAAAATATAGAAAATTCATATTTTGCTTCCAGATCAGAACAAAGGTAGAAAATTAAACTTACAGTTTTACCATATGAAAAAGAACAATATAGTCACAAAGAATTACATGGTTGATTCTATAACTGGAGCTACAATTTGCTATATACTAAGACTGCTTGTAAAGTGGATTACTGGGAGAAAAATCTGTAAAGATGGAGCATTCTGTCTTTAATGTTCAGACCTTTCATAAACCCCTATTTTATTCATATGTGCTTGACAAATCAAAACAAAAATACTTAATCACAGAAAAATTATCCTTTAGATCAAGGAAATTTGCATATCCAATTATGTTTTTAAAAAACCTCACCCTTTTAAACATACATTTCAAAATGCATGCCCTTTGAAAAAGAAGAGCATTTGCAGTCTTTATTACAAACACGTTCTAAGGAGCCCTTCTGAAATAAGCCAAATCTTGAAAGAGTCCAAAGATGAGCCACCTGTATTCATAGCAGGACAAGTTTAATAGTGAAAAGGAAAAAAGCTAAGGCTACACATTTGGGAAGGAACGCCTCCCTGCCTGAAAGTTCTTACCAAACATATGAAATTTAATCTTTAGTTAGGACAATAGATACTCCTGGGCTTTTAAGAAAATTTTTTTGTCACGGCGATGTAAGGATTGGTCAGGCTACGGTTTATGGGGAATGTACTCTCAGTTCGATATGAAGAGTGTGTATCAGTTTAGTAACAAAATTGTCACGCATAATTAGGCTTTGGAAAATTTTAAAAAAGGCTCCCTCCCGGGGTCCTCTCAGTAGTCACAAACTGACAGAGTATGAAGTGAGCCCAGCAGAGATAGCATGCTGCGTGGGTTTCAGTGTTGCTGGAGCTGATGAAACGGTTTGTGACCGCTGGTTGTAAACATAGTTTGTCATGCGGGTTAGATCATTCCAAGGAACTCACAGTTGCAGAAACCCTCACTTTGCCTTCCTCTGATTTTTTTCTTTTTCTTTTTTTTTTTTTTTAGCAAGTCAGTGACAGTCTTAAACACAACAATATGGTAACTTTTTTTTGTTCTTTTGACTTTTCATTCTATGTTCTTGGAGCACTTTGCAGAACTTCATATAAAATAAGAATATTTTAAAGAAAAAATGCTCTTCTTAGAACTATTAATGTTTTCAAGGTCCATGACAGTATTTTATTTGGGGGATGATAGGAAATTGATTGCCAACAGGTCTTAATAAACTTTAAGTTTGGGAGCATTTTGGACTCCCCCATTCTTAAAAAATAAGAAATTTCAATTGAAAAACAAGTTTAAATTTCATTATTACTATTGAGACATAGCATATTCTTCAGAATTCATTTTCATAGCTAAGTAATTACTTAAGGTGCATCATCAGGAATTAGCTTATTAAATAGAACTTTTATTCATTCAATCTTGATTTTTATTTTACTCAGTGAAGGCATGGGAAAAAAGAGACAAAATTTCACTTTAACTCATTTCCTAAAAACAAGTTTCAGACAGCAATCGTATGCCAATGAACAGACCAGGAAAACAATTGTGTTTTGTCTGATGGTCTTATTCTTGGTCATTCTTGGCATAGGACAATTTCCAAACTAGAAATTAATTGAGAGTAAGTAGCCCTGTTTTACAATTTAAGTATTTCCTTCCAGATTCTTTAGTTTTTTGTTTGTTTGCTGCTCCAAAAGTACACCATCCAAGGCCAATACTTGTTTCAGGTCCTCCTGGCTATTCAGACCTTCTTTTAGAATCAAATGCCATTTTACTCATCTCCCTCCATACCTGTGGCCCTATCCCTGTGACTTCTCCATTTTTTGTTAAAGTGATGCTAACTGAAAGTGATGCAAATTGAAAGACTGACAGTTCTTAAAGTTTGTATTGTTGCTGGTATTATATTGGCTTATCACTCTGCCTGTGTAGGGTGATGGCTTAACAGTTTTAAGTTCTTCTGTTGGAATCAACCATGTTTCCAGAAAAGTCCCTTTCCTTCCAAAAGGTTAGTTTAAAAAATTGATATTAAGCCTGTTCATAGAAATTAATTTTGCTAAAGAATTGAGTTCTTGAATTTGAATGAACCAACTTATATGGTCAACATGCATAATGAAGCCTAAAGCTTTCCTTTTTTTCTAATAGTAAAAGATTGTTGGTCTGAGGGTGAAGGTTGCAATTTAAAAAATTCTTCAGAGTTGTATTTTATCTGGTATGTGGTTATGATTTTAGGGTTCACCATTTTTGACCTTTTAAAGTTTCTATGTAAATTGACAACCGTTTTTAATGGGAAAGGGCCTTGAAGATCAACATTGCCTTCTGACTGAAAACTTTTGAAAATATTTTTTTCCTATTTATGTGCCCTAACATAACTGGGATGTGATGCTCTGATGTGTGCCTACAATGCTTTCCCTTTGTTTTGATTATTACTATGCTGCAGCATCAACTGCTATGCATTTGTTGAGAGTTTTATTTTGAGTTTTGATCAGGCTATTATTCTTTTTATAGATTTGTTAAGTTGCTTTCTCTTATACTCCATAGGAGGTTTAGCATTTTAAGGTGGGTTGTTTTTTAAAACTTCAAACTATAATTATCAATGTTCATGACTCTGAGTGGCGGTAAATAGTGGTTTGGGGAATGCTTGTAAAACTGTTAGCACTAATCATAAATCTCTAAATTCTGCAAAGAAGATTCTCCATTATCTTTTATAGACTACTATCATCCATGCTGTACAAAGCATATGTAGTCTCACGATTGAGGGAGGAACTTTTAAAATCATATGTGGCTAAATAATTGAACATAACTTTAACTAAAAATGTACAATTGCCAATATTTTTCTCCATTAAACCAAAAAAGAAAGGGAGATATGTTCCCTGTGTCAAGTTTTTGGTAGCTTTGAATGTACATTCTGGCTTATTTTTTGGCTATAGGGCATGCTTGCGTCCTCTTACTCTTTTCAATCCTTTATTTTCTCTTGATGTCTGGAGTACTAATCCTATTTTTGCTTTTCCTTTCTTTTTTTCTTGAATAAAATTTGGAGTAGCAGCCATGATCTAGGTTGAAGGTGAAAAGAAATTATTTTAATTTAATTTCAACATTGATTTTTTTAAAATAAAAATATACATCTGTGCTGTAATAGGGATGAGTGATCACTTTGGGGAAGAGCCAAAAGACATCCCTTTGACTACATCAAAATGTTAATAGTGCATTTAGTTTGTTATTTTTCATCTATTCATACATAAACAATTACATCTCTTGTTAGTATAAAAATGAAAACAACCTGCTATTTTATAGTTCCATATTTTTTGGTACTTTTTAAAGCAGCATGGAATGAAAAATAAGATTTTTGAGAAATAAACCTTTTCTATGGCAAGTGTTTACATCATATGAATATAAATAGTGATCATTAGAAACTACTGGAGAATTATGGGAGTAATTTATTATTCTATTATAATGAATGATAATACAGTACTTATCCCTTTAATAACTTTAGAAAATTGAAATAGAACATGATTTTACTGTGTAGGATGCTAAGAAAATAAAAATAAAAGTATAAAAATGATAAGTTTGTCCAGAGAATCAGGAGAGGGAAGTATAGAGGCTTTCTTTATTGATAGAGTTGAAAATCTATAAGTGGTTTTAAGCCTTATATGATGAATAAAATTATTTTCTACTGGGGTAAAAAAGAGTATTCTATAAATTTCCCATTTCTGTAAATCAGTTAATATAAAGAAGTTCATAATGGCATTTGTACATTTGCTTTTCTACCTTATGGTAAAGGATGATGTTCATGAATGTATCCGTGGCTGAATGATCCTGATATGTAACAGTGTGGCAGGTCCACACTGCCTTCCTCTGCTTGAGGGTTGTAAGTCCTATATGCACTTTGCCTGTGAATTACACATCTTTGTTAAAATTGAATCTTGCTCCTTTCACATACCGTGCTATTTACCAGCATGATCTCCTGGAGCACCCAGGGGTAGCTGTCTTCCTCTTGAAATCATGATTCAAGGCATCTACACAACATTCCTTTCCTCATTTCACTTCCCAATCCTTTCATTGCCCTATTCCAAGTTTATTTAGAGTTACTTCATTTTCTTTTTTTTAATTTAATTTTATTTTTTCAGTGTTTCAAGATTCATTGTTTATGTACCACACCCAGTGCTCCATGCAATACATGCCCTCCTCAAGACTCACCACCAGGCTCACCCACCCCTATCCCCTCTAAAACCCTCAGTTTGTTTCTCAGAGTCCAACTTTTGTATCAACATGGATGGGACTGTAGGAGATTATGCTGAGTGAAATAAGTCAAGCAGAGAAAGTCAATTATCATATGGTTTCACTTACTTGTGAAATATATGGAATAACATGGAGGACATTAGGACAAGAAGAGTTACTTCATTTTCTGACTGTTGTTTCCTTTAATCATGTGTCAGTTGAAGGGGAGTTGAATCCTGATTGCCTTGAAAGGTTATATAAATATGTTTTAGTAAACCATATTTTTGCAATCAAATTTCATTTTTTGATTTTAGGACTATTCAGCCTAATTAATTTGCATGGGAATTTATGAAATAATAAAATACTTGGAAGTCTCTTGCTCTGTAGACATTTAATTAGGCCCAAATTTTAACTGCTTTGGAAATCATCTATAGTTTCTATAGCTCATATAATGCCAGTCTGGGTCAACATTACATGGGGGATATAATTTTGTATTACTAAAGATGAATTAAAATCATTATATATATGACTATATATAACTTTTAAAAAATACAGTTAAACTTAGCCCTTATAATTAAATACTATATCACCTTTTCTTCCAACCATAATTTTATGCCATACTAAGAAACCATCTTGAGTCTTCCCTTTCTGAATAGTGTTTAAACATTAATATTTATCTTTCTTGGACTTTGTTTTCACAATTGCAAATTTTAAAGTTATCTCAAAGATAGTATCACTTTAATATGCTCAAAATAAATTTGCTTTTTATATTCAACTTGCTGAAGTTAGGCAATAACAGATTGATAGGGAACATAAAATTTATTCTATATGGAAGAACTGGAATTTAAAAAGATATGTAATCATGTATATTCATGGTTCATTACTGATAATGTCTAGAAAAGAGGCTTTTTAAGAGTTACACATTTTATATAAGTTCATTTACTCTTCATATGGAGGCTTATTTTTCATCATACATCCTGTAAAATGAACATGGAAAATTTATTTTGAGAAGTTTATGTTCAGCTCCACTAATTGATGTTAACCTTGAAAGCTGTAGGCACAAGTCAATGTTTGAGGGAAAGGTAGCAGTGATAAGCTTGTGGAATAGAATAAGCTTAAACTAAAGAACTGCATGCTTAATCATAAAGCCAAGAGCATTAGGTTTAGCTGCAGACTAGGAGGGGAAAATTGGTATTTGCGTGTTGAGTGGGGAGGAAGTCATGGAGGTTTTTAGATACTAGAATAATAACTGTAAAAGATTCTTCCCACCCACATTTATCTGTTCCGGGCATATTTGTGCAGCTATGTGCTAGACCCTTAGGACACATTGGTGAATAAGAAAGATAAAACTTGCCTGCCAGAGCTTATAGTCTATAGTCTACTGGAAGAGTCAGACAAACAGAGAACAAATGCATATACTAAATAATGATAAATCGACCTGACAGCTATGAAGAGACAACAGAGGAAGGGGGAGTTTCTGAGCAACTAATTTGAGGAAAATCCTCTCTCCAGAGGTGACTGGAGTCTGACACATGAGGGTTAAACTTGCAAAGAGGGAGAGAGAGCTGTCCTGACTGAGGGATGAGAGTGGGGTTAAAGAGCCCCTGGGAGAAGAAATGGCAGGTGGAGGTAGACCATGTGGCTGGAGCGGAGCCAGAGAGGGAGACAAAGATGCGGTCCGGGAAGGAGGCCGGGAGACTAGATGATGCACACTTATACCCCCCAAAATTTTTGAAACAAAGGGAATTATTTTATTCAGCACTTTTTCTGAATCTGAACACATTTTTAAATCTAGTTTATGTGCCATAATAAAACAAGAGGAGAATGTTTAAATCCCTTCAAAAATCAAGCTTTTACACTAAAGGACATTTAAATGAAAAAAAAAAAATGAGGCTTGATGCCAGATCTACACCCTACAAGTTAAGCATTCTGACCTCTCAGCGTCTATTTAAAGGATAATTTTCCAGTAAAGGACTGTTTACGGTAAGAAGCATCAGAAGGAGAAATTTTCTTTACTCCTATTTGTCACTTTCTTTGAAAGACTTTCTCAAGCTCTCTGACACTGAAAGCAGCAGAGATGTAAAGTGAATACATGTGAATACACGGGAATGAGCCACACATGTGTGTTCCTCCCGGCCCTACGGGAATGAGATGAGGCAACACGTGAAATGAATTAAAATGCTTGTCACCTACTGGATTCCGGGCAGAGGGCAGTCTTTAAGACCCAGCAGCACAGTATTTGTCTGGAGAGGAAATGTTGCTTTTTGACAGATGAGAGAAATCCCCTTAGCGCTGGCTGTGGGAAGAGAGAAGTGAAGTCAGTCACCTGGTGGTGAAGGCCAGTAAAACAGCAAAGCAGGAGGAAAATTTTTCTCTCCCTCTCTGGCTTTCTCTCTCTCTCTTCTCTGTAGGATCTACCTTCTATTCTCTCAACTCCTTTTAGCATAACCTTCAAAGGAGATCATTCCCTTCAGACTTTATTATCTTCTTTTCCCCATTGAGAGAATACCTCTTAGCAGCAAGACATTTTTAAGTCTATGCAGGACTTCGGGGATTTGGTTATCTTGCCAGGGAAATTGATCATTGCTAATGCTTGGGACTCACAGTGTGCTAAATTAGCTACCAGAGTAAGCCTGACGGAGGAAGGCTTTTATCATATACTCTTCTCTTCAGTTTGAACACATTTGCTTGAAATTTGCCGCATGATGCTGTCCAGGGAAGCAGCTTTTTTTCTTGGGATGCAGCAATTCGCTGGTTTCTAAGCTTATTGCAGAAGAAGAAATAATCTTAAATAGAGTGGATCTCTCCCCCCTCCTGCTTGATTCGACTGAGCTGTGTTGCACCGCGGTAAAGATCACCTGTCACTAAATCTTTCAGGAAGTAAAACAAACTGAATTATAATTATTATTTATTTATTTTTATTATTTTTAACCGGTGGAGGCGGCGTGATCACGGAGAATGAGACTGAGAGAAGCTGCCAGGGCTTGGAGGAGGATAAAGCTGAGTTTAGGCTGGAAACTAAAAGACTAGATTGTTTTTTGGTTCAACTTGCCCGGTTTCTCTCCACTTCCTTTAGTTTCGCTCCATGGACAGATCAACAAACCTGGACATTGAGGAGCTAAAGGTACGTGATCCTACGGGCAGGCGTCGGTCCTGCTTTCTCGCGCTCGTCTGCTCTCTTGCTCTCCTCTCTTTTTTTCCGCTGCCTCTTCCGTGCACCGCTAGAATAGTTGGTGGCCCCGTGGGACGGCGAGTGGGCATTTGGGGTGCAGCGTATCCGGGCTCAGGCGCCCCTCCGAGGGCCGAGGGCATGGAGGGCGGCTCTCTGGGGTTCGGCTTGCACTCTGGGGCTGGGCTCCCTGGCTGCCTCCCGCTCCCGACAACGGTCGCCCGGTCCTCCTCCGGGTGAGTTGCAGCAGCACTCTGGGTGCAAGACCCGGCGCCGAGGGCTCCTCAGCCTCTCCGGGGAAGCGGGGGCAGCATCTCTGCCCGCTCTCGCCTGGCTGCCCCGCAAAGTTGCCCGAGCTGTGCCGCCACTTTGCCTCCTCTTCCCCCGCCCTCCTGCCCTCCCGCCGCGGGGGGACAGCCTGTTTCCGCTCCGAGATGCCGAGATGCCGGGTACTGAGGCATCGCTGGCCACGGCTTGTTTTCATTCCAGTACTTACTGAGACCCTTTTCTCCCACGACCGCCGAAGCGGTCTCAGCCACAGTTGCACTGGCCCGGGCGCGAACTCGTGTTAGGTGGGGGGACTGGAGCGGTTCTCCGGCTGCCCCTGCTACGCCAGCGCAAAGACGGCGCTCGCCCCAGGCACCCGGCGCCGGGCGGATCTGGGGAGTGGGGAGGACTGGGGGTGGCACCTGCGGAGGCTCCGGACGGCCATCCCCCGCTCTGAAGCCCAGCACTGTCCGGGCCTTGAGCCGCGCCCCACGAGGACCCGCCGTTTAGCCGAGGACCCTCTCCGCACCTGCTCCTCCCTCCCTGATCCCCCGCTTGGTGGCGAGGGCATGACTGGCAGGGGCATCCCGGCTGACAGTTCGCCCCTCTGCCTGTGGGCACTGCTGCCTGCAGTGCCGTTTTTAAAAAGACCAAAAAAAGAAAAAACAAAACAAAACCACTAAACCTTAAAAAATCCACAAACTACAAAATAATTTAAACGTCCCGCTCACTGTAAATGAAAAAGCGGGAAAGGGGGAGAACCCTGGAGATTTTTTTCTTTTTATTCTCCATGCTTTTTTACCCCCACGCATTTTCTACACTCGACTGTATTGCTTCAGAGGGTTATTTTCATTTATTTTAATTTTATTATTTAATTTTATTATTTAATTTTTACTAGAGATTCATTTCCGATGGACTCAGTTCAGGTGAGGACTTTTAGACGCTCCTACCTGCTGGGGAAACTTGACTAGCAGAGGTTTGCTTGGAAATGTCACAGAAAATGGATTTGCCCTGTAAGAGAGGGCTGGATAAATCGCCTGTAGAGGGCAAAAGACTGTCCGCAGCCGGCTCTCTGCCCTGGCCAAGGAGCAAGTCCAGCCTGGGAGGCCAGAATGTGGCTTCTGGAATGTGGACCCCAGATCTCCTGGTGCTTCTAAATTGCATAGAAAGAAAAGGAAGGAGGGACAGAACTGTGGCTGCACTTTGTGGAATCTGCCCTGCCACAGAAGGTAGATAAAGACTGAGTGGGACGGGATGCTCAGAGCTTAGACACCACTTCATGTAAGACTCTGGTTTTGTTGAAAAAAAGCGAAGTAGGCAGGAGGCATATTTGCTGCTCCAGTTAAAGTTGGGGAACATCAAGTTTCTGGGGTTGGGCCAAGGTCACAGTCGGTAGATCTTCACCTAGAAGAAGGCTCTGCTATTATTTCTGTACTATACCAAGACAGAATACGTTGCCTTTATGTTTGAAAAGATCCCTTGCAGCTTTTCCCAAGCCTCCCAGTCTCCTGAGAGAGGGGGAGACTTTATTCGAGATGCAAAAGAAAGAAAGCAGATGAACATGTGCAGTGTGTGTCTTATGCAGTGGCAGAGTCATCCAGATTAATTTTTTTGTTAGACATTGGGTATGGCACAGAGGAAAGCTATGAGAAATGGGAGGGAAAATGGTTTGGGGTGATCATTTTCCTTGATATCCCATTAATGGTTTACTGGTTTGGTTCCTGCCCCCTCCCTGAATCTTGGCAACACTAAATTGTTTAAATCAGCAAAGGAGCACACCTACTCTGGACGCTTCTGTCTAGTTTAGTAGAAGATGCTGGTTAACCTCAAAACTACTACTCATGAACTCAGAAATTCTCACAGCCAGAGTGTGATACACTTTGCAGCCAAGCAGCATTGGGTAGAAAATAGAAGAGCTTGGGTAAGAGGAGGTATATTGGCAATGACTGGGAAAAATAAATGAAGGGATGTCAAGGCAAAGATCTGTTGAGGTTGATGAACAGTTATGTCAGGGACAAGCCACTGTTGGGAGTCAGAACTGGCAAAAGAGGAAAGGTAGGCAAGTCTTATTCAGAAATGTTTTGGACTCTCCGGTTTGGATGTAAATTTGTGTTGTCAGGTTTGAGTACGTGTCTGGAACATGGAGGCTTTGAAACACATTCGGGAATATATACACCTTCTAGACATGGGTGTGTTACATGTGAAATAACTTCTCTGAATTCCCTCTTATCAGTGGAATCCATGGGCTTGGGTTTTCTAGAGAATTCCAGTGGAAGTTATTTTCTGGTACCTCTTTACTGAAGGAGACTCCTGTGGTGGTCAGTGGACAGAGGAGAGATAAAAGTTGGGGGTTCTTCTTTTTTACATTATTTGCATGCTAACTTTCCTTACTGTGGTCCGAGGATGCTTACGTTAACGTGCATCTGTATAAAACTTTACTTTCTGTGATGTTTTAAATACATAAAAAGAAAAACAATGTTCACTGGGATTTGATAAATAAATAATGTGCCTAATATTATGAGAGTACCATTTAGCTTAATTTTAGATCATTAGTGCCATTATTAGGTGAAACTGTTACCCTCAAGTTTTAGGAAAGGAAGATTTTACTAATTTTTAAATCTTTTTTGTGGTAAACTATTTTCTACTTATGAGATTTTTAGCAAAGAAAGTATTTTTTTTTTTTTTTTGCTATGCTGGATGTGTGGACTTTTTTGTTGATTTTTTTTTTATATGCTGTTCAGTAAACAGTGTTCTCTTGCAAGTTTTCAAACCAAAGATAAACTCCAATAATTAGGTGTTACGCCATTGCTGTCATTATCATAAAACCAAACATAATATGCACATTAAAAGATTTACTGGTGGAAAACTAAAATATAGTTCTATGTATAAAACTTGCTAATGAAGGTAAGGATGTTTCATCTTCCATACTGCACACAAGCTCTTGATGAAACCGATCAGTGTTGAAAAGGTAGAGAGTTCTCATCCGAAGACTTTTGGTCTGTTCTTTGATCTCTGTCTGTTTCTCCAATAAATGTATAAACTTTACTCTGAATTTTGCCCTAGTGTTTGTTTTAAAGAAGAAGTAACATCAAACAACCCGAAATGTGGGTTACTGCTTTGGAAATGTGGGTGTTAATTAATATTCATATTTTGAGAAATCACCCTCTATCCTGGAATATCTCTGAGTTAGGGAGGACTTTTCATAATTGATATTTAAGATAGTAGCTTTTACTTTAATGTCAACTCTGTAGTTTCTCTCTTTTAAACAACGTATCTTGTGCACTAGTAATTTTTGGAGCTGACACTTATAAATTTGCTTTTTGTAGTGTTTATAAGAAATATTCGGTTGAATAAATGGCTATGTTTAAGTAATAGATAAGACATTGGTGATTCTTTTACTTAGCTTTTGAAATAGGAGTTTCAAGAAATTATGTTTTCAGAGGCTAAAGATATATTAGTAGATAACTGTAATTTGCTTTGAGATCAAAAACATAAAATACATCAGGAGCACAGTGTAATTTTTGCAGTCTTATTTGATCCCAGCTTTGATTTATTTATTTGTCAGGACTGTTCCTTTAATGCGATGACTGGCTAGAAGTTAAAATGGAATTTCTCCATTGCTTGCAGAATACAAACAGTATGCTTCTGGAATAGTTTTTAAATTATCATTTTATAAGGTGCAAAAATTATAAACTGTGTAGTTAATCTTGAGATGCATAAAACAACTTTTCAATAAATATAATTGTACTTGTTTGAGTTAATTAAATGTAGTCCAGTCACTGTTACTTAATTTTATCTCTTTAATATAAATAAAATTTCATTTACCAAGAACTTGAAACTTACCCTAGATAGGCCAGGAAAATGTTTCCCCGAGTAATACAATTAGGTCACTAAGAAAGTATTGCATGGGTGAGAAGTAATAATCTAGCAAAAAAGAGAAATGCAGAGGTGTTTAAACAAGTGGTTGTTATGAAAAAGCTGAGGTCTTAAACCAAGTCTCATAGTATGTTAGTCTACAATTTCAATCAAATAAGAGTGTTGGCACTTAGAAGAATTCTAAAAATGTTTTTTTGTTTCATCAATAAGACACTCAGCTCGGGGAAGTCAGGGTTGCTACAGTGTAGGAGGCTTTGTGATGAGTATAAGTAGGTGTTTTTTCCTTTTTTTTAAATGTTAGTCATTCCATAGTGAAAAATAGTACTCTCTAACAAATGTCATATTTTTAGCAACCTGCCTTATATATTCATTTCTTGGCTTAGAATTAGGAAACATTCGTGAATACTGAATTATTTGACTTCTCTCACATCTAAAGCTATTACAATTTTCCCCATCTCGGGCTAGTTCCATTTCTCTTTCGATGGCAGAAACTAGTCATGAAGATTAAGAAACAGTTAATCTTGATTTCCTTATATTCAGAATAGGGACTTGTTTCTTGAAGTTGAACTTCCAAGTAACCGTAGTGAAACATTCTTTTTTTTATTAGTCAGGAGGGATGAGGAAACATTTTTGATGTGAGTAGAAAGAGAATTAAGAAATATAAACAATTTTGTTTAAAATTTGAGGGGAGCTGTGTAATGACCATTTCTAGAATCTTCAGGGGCCTGCTGTCATCACTCAGCAAATATTCCAATTTTTGGAATTGGCCATTACAGCTTTGCTGATCTTCAGACTTTACTAGTTGAGAATACATCAAATTTTGAAGGTCCAGGAAAAAAAAGACTGTTTTAGGATTTATGGACTCAAAATCACAGCTACACAAGATGGCTTAATGCTGTAGGACAGTAAATCAGCCTGTCTTTTGGGGCATTCCTTTCATATAATACTTAGTGAGGTGTTTCTCATCCTGTATTGGAATTTCAGCTGAAATACAATTTGGCAGAGATCACGGCTTTAAGTTAGTAAGGACAATAACCATGTGTTTTTGTTCAAATGTCTGTGAAATGTTGGAGGATATGCATTAAGTAGGTAAATGAATAAATGTTAATGTGCCAAAAGTTTATAAGTCATTGAGAATTTTGCTTGAGTTGTTGAGAAATTGTGCTAAAAATCTAGCTTCTAAATCTCTATATGACTAAAAGTGAGCTATCTCATTTTATACAAATCTAGATTTTCATATACTAACATCTACATTTTTTTTTTTTACTCTAAGTCTCTTCTTTTTTGTCACAAATTTACAGAAACATGCAGTGATCTTACATCCTTAATGAAACTTGCTAGAGACTTCTAGGCCAACCCCAGAATGAGCAAACTAAAGGATTACCACCCCTCTAAAAGAATTGCAGACTCACACCCTGATAATTAAAAATTGTGCCGAATGCCTAGAGAGTTTTCTTGACACCTACACAATATTTGTATAGATTCACTCTGAAAAATACTGTATGCCCTCATCAGATTTGAGAACATTTATACTGCTCTGTTGGTATTAAATAGGTTATCTAGAGTATTCTATACCAACTTGACATCGGAGAACTTTAAAATAAAGGATTTTATTATCTGGCCAGAAAGGCTTTAATTGCCATATTAGTGTCCATCTGTGAAATAGGAGCTAAAGCTACAGCTTTAGATATTAATTAAAGCAATCACCCGATACCAAAATGGAGTTTGCCAGCAGGTAGAAGTCAGAGGCACCCCAAAGTACTTAAAACTCTCACTCCACATCTACCAGCTCAGAGCCGTTGAAGTTGTTGATTTGTGTCATGGAAAGGGCACTCATCTGGTTGAAGCAGGACTTAGAAGTCATTATTCAAGCCCTGGCTTGGCCATCAACCAGAGAGTTTGTGTCACAATCCTTCCTCCCCTTAAGCTTCTCAGGTGATGGTAGTCATTTTTAGCCACAGCTGAAAGATTTGTTCAAACAACATCTTCATAACATCTAATACCAGTAAAAGGGGAGCCGCTCTGGTTTAAGAGAGGTTGGGGCTCTCTGCAAGTCTTGGCCCCTGCCGTTGACCCTGGGATGCTGACCCCAGAATTGGAGAGTGGGGAACACAGGGTAAAAACCTCAGGACTTCTGAGTACTTGTTTCAGAATGGCATTTTTGTGCCTTCTTGGAAGAAAATCATTTTCAAATTGGTAAATAAAGTTAATATAGCTCTTTTTATTCCCCAAATACTTCCTTGTTTGAATGTCATTATAAGTTTGTCTGCTGAGTATCATATTTTTATTTTATATATGCCAAAATGGAGACGGAAAAATCGAGTGAAATGTCGAGGATTGCATGATTAATAAATAATGGAAGAACTTAAATCTATGCCCTGCATTTCTAAATTCTGTGTTCTTTTATATGGGCCACAATTCCCGGAAGTTTATTGAACTTCTGATCATAGAAATTTCTCATTGAACTTCTTTAATATTCTTGTTTCAAGTAAAAGTGGTAGTATTTTACCTATAGTCATAGCATTTACTCCTGTTACAGAATAATTGTTCACAGGCCATATTTATTTTTGTTCCTATGCTTATCCCTAATCAGTGATTAGGAGATTACTAATTAGTAATGATTAGTAACCCAAATTACTGACGGCTGGTGTTTGTGAATAAAACCTGTAAGAAAGTGATAGATAAATCACAGACTGAGACCACTGGATAAGTTTCATAACCTTGTACCAATCTTTTAAAATAAACTCTCTATATCTTGTCCAATCTGCTAGTCTTCTTCATTATTCTGCCTCTCAGGTCACTGCAAATAATGTTCATTTTGTTAGGACCGTACATGGGACTTAACCTCTAGTGTTGCTATAGGCATTCCAGCACGGTGTACGTTTACTATTAATCATAAAATTTAAAAATCAATCTGAGTGATTATACTGACATTAAAATTATTAAGTCCTTATTTCATGGTATCCCAGAAATCTGGAAATAAATTCAGGTGATTTAATCCACAATAAAACTAAAGTTCTCAATAGCAATCTTTGCAACTTAATAGAAATTGTCATTGCAATGTAAAATTGGCTTTAAATCTTGATATGCTTTTTTCATATCATTTTTTTTCCAAATCATATTTATACCAGGAATCACAAATGAAGATACACAGATAACTCAGTATAATTTTGGAAGGACATTTTTTTTATATTCATAAGAAGGCCAATATTAAATAATACATTTTTTTGAGGAATGTTTTACCAGACGTTGGCAAATCATTTAAGGTTCTGACCAGAGGGGATCATTTACCTGATAACAAATAATTTCTGCAGAAGAACCATATTTTTGTAGATCTCTTCTCTTTCATCATCAGAACTAGATTTTGTCATTCTCCTGGAGACCATTTTCTTCAAAGGCACTTAGTTTCTTTCATTCACCAGAGTGAGTGTTTAAGAAACATGGAGAAAAGGACCCAACCAACCTGATTTGAGTTTGGCTTCTACATGGGCGATCAGGCTGTCTTACATGGCTGGTACCTTACACATTCATACCTGCTTTGTTGGTGTCTCAGCTGAATTATTAATGGCTATAAGCAATAAACATTCTGAGTTACTCCTAAATAGTTAAAAATGCAAGAGCCAAGAGCCAAGAGCTTACTTGGTTCACTTAGGAACCTCCATGTTATGACTATTTAATGTCTTTTCATATGGTTTTTAAACTTCCATCTTTCTTTAGAATGGTTGGAAAAATAAGTATTATCTACCTGAGATAAAAGAGCCTTTGATTCTATCTTGGGTAGAAATAACCAATTCAGCTGCCATGAGCAAAAGCATTTTTGTGAAACATGATATAATAAATCAATGTCATGAATGAGAAAATAACTGTTATCATTGTGATTCCACAAGTCTGTATCTACTCTGAGTATTTGAGGGATTTTAAAATCCAAATAAGAAGGAGAAGCTAACCAACTCAAGGAGAGAAATTGCTTACCTAAAGTCTTATTGAATTATATTCTAGGTTTCCACTTCCCTCTCAACATGAGACTCAAAAGAGGGAAATTCTATCTAGTCTGAGTACCAGAATTAGCTATACAACTAAGCACCTGCTTGGTATTTAATCCTTTTCATGATAAAACTGATTACATTTCCCCTTTTGCTTTAGTTGCTGAAAAGCTTAGAGGCAGATTTGTGGCCCATCTCTAACAAGTATACTTGTGTCTTAACCTAATTCCTGCCCCCATAATACTTTTTTTTTTCCTTCACTGTTCTTAAATACTTTCATAAGGAATTAGTGGCTATAAATACATATATACTTAAAGGTTATTAAGACCTTTTGCAGAGACTCAAGTATTTTCATAATGTTTCAGTGGTCATGCTGCAATATTTAGTCTCTCTTCGGAACAGCTTGTACCTTAGTATGCATTTACTTTAATTTGTCAGCAGATACAGAGTTTGGAAGGTTGGAATTATGCTGTGTGTGTCCAGTTATGCCGTGGGCAAGACTCCTATTGTATGCAACAGCTGCGTAACTTTTGACTCTGCTTGCCACAGAATGAAACCCACTGACTCGGGGAGTGAAAGACTGTGATTTAGCACTGATATTATCAGAACGTGTACATGTTTTCAGGTAATCCGTGGATAGTAACTATGACTAAAATGTTCAGGTTGGGGGAAAGGAGACCGCAGATTATTTGGAGATAATAACGAGAAGTGTTTGAAACTGTTGCATACACTGCCCCAGAACCATGAAGTGTGTTTTACAATTTCCTTAGCTGATTTTTCTGTGTTTTTGACAGTTAGATCAGATTTTTAATAGTCGGATATATTATCTGCCTCTAGGGATTTGACAGCTCTGTCTCCATGGGGTGGCCCAAGGAATAAGCCATCTAACTAGGTAGAGAGCAGACCCGAAAGAATCTCAGTTGAGACAGGCATTGCAATGTGTATTCTGAAATGCACATGATAGCTAATAAATTTGGTTTGTTAGTGACCTGTAAATCTCAAGCTGTTGGATAGATGGGCTTGTAATTATTTTATCCTTGTTATGCTTTGTCTTTCAGTAAAGTTACTTAATCATGATAGATGTGTTTTAGCTGTTGTATGGATCTTATAATGTGGACTAATAAGAGTAAAGTAATAATAATAAAAAAAAAGTAAAGTAAAGTAGAAATGCATAGATCAAAGTAGGAATGGAGAGCCAAAATCTAACTTAAGATGGCTTATAACAATGGCCAGTGAGGGACCTCCTAGGAAAATGTGATTTGCAAGAATGGGGGATTCTAGGAAGTGATATTTGTTCATGCTTCTTCAAAGGGAAGAGGAACCAGACAGCTTCGTGTCACCATCTAACTGGTCTACCTCTGTCCAGCATATTTGACAAGCAATCCTCATTCTATACTTTCAGATTTCCCTTTTAGAATAAAATAATATTTGGTTCCTCACCTGCTGAACAGTCTTTGTTGACTCTGTCTTACTTATTTTATAATCTGTACTCCTCAATATGATAAAACAAATTTGCTCAGTTTTAGACCACGTATGACCATTCTCTTAACTTCCAACACACACACACACACACACACACACACACACACACACACACACACATGTTCTACCATAATTTTACTAAGTAACTCACTTCTCCTTGATCATGCCAGTTTCTTTTGCAATCCTTTGTAATATTTCACATGCACTTGTCTAAAATACATCTCCGCTCCTTTGATGAGAGTACGCATTCTTAGCTAACTGCATATGGTAGAGAAAATGATCAATGTTACCAATCTTTTGAGACTTGGAAAAATTATATAAGTGCTATTTTAAAGCCAATTTTAATGTTCTGAATTTCCTTGAAAAGAAAGTATTTTTTTCATTTTTTACAGATCAAGTCTTATTAGGTTATTAGTAATTGTTTTTACATCCCATAATCTTTCAATTTTGTTTGTTTAAGCTATAAATCATGTAAGAGATATGTTAAAATTTTCTGTTATGATGGTGTTCTAACAAATCTCTCAAATTTTGCATTACATATTTGAGACTATGTTATCAGATGCATTTACGTTTAAATTATTATATTTTCCTGGTGAGTTGAGACCTTTATTATTATGTAATAACCTCTTTATCTCTGGTAATGATTTCTGCCTTAAATTTATTTCTTTCTGATTTTAATGTAGCTGTACTAGCTTTAACTAGTACCTACACTGTACTGTTACCCCACTTTATTATGGTTAGTGTTTCTGATATCTTTGTTTTCAAGCCCTTTGTATACTTAAGTTTTATATTTATCTCTTGCACATATCTAGATTTTAGAAATCCACTTGGCTAATGTTTTGCCTCTTATTTACCACAGTCAACTTACTATAGTTAATTTAATAATTTCATTCCAGAAATCACTTTCCTTTTATCTGAAGTACACTTGGTAGTGGCAGATTTCATTTTCTTGGTAGCCTGAAAAGATCTTTTTTACCCTCATATTTAAAATATTTTTTAAGGATTATAACTCTAGACACATAGGGATTTCCTCCTAGTATGTTGTAGATATAATTTCACTGTTTTCTTGCTCCCACTGCTATCAGTGAGAGATCAAATCTTAGTCCACATATCATTTAATAGACATAGTACTTTTTAGCTACTTTGAAGACCTTCTTTTTATCTAGTGTGTTGTTTAATTTTATGTCTGTTTGTGATTTGCTTTTTATGTGTCCAGTGTAGTATTTTATAAGGTTCTGGATTCCTTGTGAAAGGAGAAAAATTGACTCAGTTAATAATGGAGTTTATCCAAGAAATACCATATTATCTCTTTTAAGATAATTTCTCCTAGTAACTGCACCCATGGTGATCATGCTGTACCTTTTTTAGATCTTATTTTTATCTATGTATATATTCTTCACTGACTCTACACCATGTGGATAAACTTGTAAGTATGAACATTGGGGATTGTAGATTTTGTTTTATATTTTCCATCCTAATGTTAATCTTCTGTACCTCTGATACATGTTAGATATTTATTACATCCTTATTGATGTATATTTGGCAATATTTGGTGGCCAACAAGAATTTTATATTGGGGGAAATAATGTTCTCTTTCTCAATCCACTTTTTTTTCTTTTCTTTCCTTTTCTCTTTCCTTCCTTCCTTTCCCCCTCCCTTTTTTCTCTTTCCTTCCTCCCTTCCTTCCTCCCTTCCTTCCTTCCTTCTTTCCTTCCTTCCTTCCTTCCTTCCTTCCTTCCTTCCTTCCTTCCTTCCTTCCTTCCTTCCTTCTTTTCCTTCCTTCCTTTCCTTTCCTTTCCCTTCCCTTCCCTTTCCTTCCTTCCTTCCTTCCTTCCTTCCTTCCTTCCTTCCTTCCTTCCTTCCTTCCTTCCTTCCTTCCTTCCTTCTCTCCTTTCTTTGGCTACCTGGTCCAACAATAAATAAAAACATGAGTTAGGTGATGAAGTACTACTCAGTTTCTGTGACTAATGATCAACCACATATTTCTAGGTTTTTTTTTTTAATTGAGGTATAATTGGCATACAGCATTATATTGGTTTTAGGTATACAACATAATGATTTGATATTTGTTCACTTTAATAAGTCTAGTTAACATCTGTCATGATACATAGTTACAGATTTTTTTGTGTGTATGATGAGAAACTTTTAAAATTTATTCTCTTAGCAACTTTCCAGTATGCCTTATAGTGGTATTAATTATAGTTGCCATGCTGTACATCTCTAGGACACATTTATTTTATAAAAGGAAGTTTGTACTTTTGGCTCCCTTAATCCATTCCTCTGGCAAAACCCCGCCTCTGGCAACCATCAGTCTCTTCTCTGTATTTCTGAGATTGTGGTATTTTGTTTGTTTTGGGGCTGGACTTTTTATAGGTTTATCATTACCCCGTGGTGGTAACACAAGAAGTCATCTTTGGGGCAAGTGGAGAAATCTTCCCATTGGATATTTGCAGCAACTTTTTTTTAATCATGATATACACCAAAACATTGCAGAAGCTATATTTTTGTAGCTAGGATCATACTGCAGACTTCCCAGCATGCAGTTGATTTTGAGTTTTCTATTTTCTGTAATGCTTAGCCTAGGGAGAATTTTTTTTTTTTTCTAGTTTCTATATCTTTGGTGTCTGGTTCCAGGTTCTAGTGGTGGTAATCCTAGTTCAGTTTAGTTTCAGATTAGCAACACACTAGGAGATTTTTAGGCATCATAGAGCATGCTCTGAGTTGCGGTGAGATAGAAAGCTACCTAGTGGTATGATTTAAGATTCTCTAATCTCCCTACATCCTGGGGAAAAAAAATGTTTCCCAAATTATCTAAAAGTTTTATCATTTAAATCATGCCTTTGCGGGCACCTGGGTGGCTCAGAGTTAAATCCTCTGCCTTCAGCTCAGATCTTAATCTCAGGGTCCTGGGATCAAGCCCCACATCAGGCTCTCTGCTCAGTAGGGAGCCTGCTTACCCCCCTCTCTCTGCCGGCCTCTCTGCCTACTTGTGATCTCTCTCTCTCTCTCTCTGTCAAATAAATAA
>CM053604.1:153564450-153576867 GCA_028646535.1 Procyon lotor
CATTCCCTCTGCTTGTGTTCCCTCTCCAGCTGTGTTTCTCTCTGTCAAATAAATAAAAATCTTTAAAAAAAAAATTCAACTCTTAAAAAAAATAATTCAATCAATCAGTCATGCCTTTGGATTCAGAGACTGATTCTCAAACTATACTCTCATGAAATCCTACTTATCTGCAGCTAAAACTGAATGTTGGTAATTAACAATTTTATATTTTTTCATTAGTTTTAAATTTTTGTTGGCTACTACTGCCTCTCTGTGATAGAATTTAATACCAGATTTCTTTTTCTTTTTTTTTTTTAAAGATTTTATTTATTTATTTGACAGAGAGAGAGAGCGTACAAGCAGGGGGAGCAGCAGGCAGAAGGAAAAGGAGAGCCAGGCTCCCTGCTGAGACTGACAAGGGGCTAGATCCCAGGACCCCCGGATCATGACCTAAGCCATAGACAGATGCTTAACAGACTGAGCCACCCAAGTGCCCCCCAGATTTCTTTTTCTGTTAGTAATACACATATATACATATAGATAGTTTTTACATAAGCTTGATAAATTAGAGTTTTGGAATCTGTAAAGAGCATCATGACTTTAGGACTTTGACTAACCAGGCACCTTAGCATATGTCTATATATATCACATATATTATCTATGATATTTATATATCTTAGCTATATCATATGTCTATATATGATATATATCATATGTTGTATCTATATCATAGCTATAATCATACATATATATGATTATGTATGATATATATGTGTCTATATATATCACATATGTTATCTGATTACATATATATATAATAAGCAAACAAAAAGTGCACTTGCAGAAATATATTCCTTAAATATAAAGTGAAGTTGCTAAAATAAATATTGCAAAAAAATCCTTCTAGTTCTGTGATAGACAACTACTGGTGAAAGCTAATGCCTTAAATTACTTGTGTGCATTAATCTCTTAGCACGAACTTCTTTATCAGATCTGTTAGTTAAGTAGGTCCCAGAAGACATTTGTTCATAGGACAGGAGATAGTCCCTTCCAGAAAAGGAAGCAGTTCCTCCCAGTTATTCTCCACCATATTATTATGTTTCATTTTCTTGTAGTGATACTTTCACATTTCAAAATAAGCTTTAAAAAAGATTTTTTTAATTTATCTTTCCTCCCTATAAAGTATAAGCTCGGTGAAGGCGGTCATCTTGCTTGACTGCTATATTTCCAAGAACTTAACTGATGTCCGATATGTGGTAAATACCTAGAAATTATAGTAAATGGATGACTGAATGAAGAAGACCTGTGTAGGACAACCTGGTCTGAGGTCCCAGACTTCAGAGGAGAGGACAGGAAAAGACCTCCTAACTACAGTGTAGAGCAATGAACGGGGAGGGAAAAGGGGGTGCTGGAAAGGGGTAAAGTGACCTAATTTATATCACCTATGATTATCCCTGGGCCAGACCTATATCGTTATAGGAAAAAAACTATAATAAGCTGTCTGTCCTGCATCTCTTAGGATGGTGGCACTGCCATTAAAGATGGGTTTCTGTTTTTGCTTTTCAAGTCTGGCTACTTGAGCATCACTAACGGGGGTGTGGTGAGACATCTGACCCAAGTGGGACAGTTATTTACCTTTGCCCTGATATATGGATGCAATAACCTGATTTCAACCCTATTGGATTGGACTCCAATATCCAAAAAATGGATCCAATATCCATTTTTTATATCAAATAATTCCTATAAGGCCTCATCAAAGATTATCTTATTAATATAACTTCCTTGCAAATAGCTTTTACACAGCCCCCTTTAGAATTCTCTCACAAGTGCTTTAATAATAAAACCTACTTGCGCATAATTTTAAAATATCATGACCTAATTACAATACAAAGGAGAAATAGAAGAAAATAAGAGGAAAACAGTTCATGATGAGATTCTATTTATTTCACAATGTAAATGCTAGAATAGAGTGATTGCACAAGCTGCAACTGAAATTGACAGGGATGTGTTGAGCATGTCATTCAAATACCATAAGTGGTTTTCCTGGTGGCGACACGATATTTTTTGAAGTGGTGAGGATCTCTTAGTAAATTCTGAACAAAATAAAATTCAGCATTTCTTTCCATTTGCATGGGAGTTATATTCCTGGAGAACTTACTAATTGTGCAAAATTTTATTAACTTTTGAAAAAAATTGCACATAACAATCTTGAGACACTACATCAAAAACTAATGACATACTGTATGGTGACTAACATAATATAATAAAAAAAAAAAAAGAAAAAACATAAACTGTAAAGTGAACTTGGGTTCCAGGCAGAGTGTTGCACGACTGTCTCACACATTACCGAGCTTTTAGGATCCCCCAGATCATTATGACAACCAAAAATGTCTTAAAAATTTTCAGATATTCATTCTAGGGGGCACTGTTGCTTGCCCCTGTTGGAATTTTTGGATTCACTGATAATAAAGTAGACCTGTTTTTCAGTGTTGCTGCAATTTTAAGTAGCATTTTAAATCCAATTTTAAGATTAGAAAGTAAGCTGTTAGTCTACCAAATACAGTGCACCGCTGTGGACTCCTGCTGCGGAAAAAGGATGAAGCTGAACAGATGGGAGAGAATGAGTTCCATTCTTCCCAGAATCCTGCGATAGTCCCCTGAAAGTAAGTTTTGCTTCTTTTTCCTCTTCAATTGTCCCCTCCTCAGACACACGTTGACTTAGTTTGATTTGTCTCAAACAGTAATATGCTTTAATATTGTCCTTCTCTTTTCAAATCCAGAACTTAGGGATTTTTCATATTGAGTTCTCCTTGGAACAAATACAATGATTTCGAGGTACTATAATTTATGCCATTTTTAAAAAGCTCACACTCTTAGGGGCGCCTGGGTGGCTCAGTCAGTTAAGCATCTGACTCTTGACTTTGGAGGTCATGATCTCAGGGTCCTGGGATCGAGCCCCACATTGGGGTTTGCTGTCAGTGCACAGTCTGCTTGGGATTCTTCTCCCTTTCGCCGGCTCCCTCTGCCTCTTCCCCTGCTTGTGCTCTCTCTTCCTCTAAAATAAATAGATAAAATCTCTTAAAAGTTAAAAAAAAAAATAAAATCTCATATTCTTGTTGAGACTAAGCAGTTCAGAAACTGGATGCCCAGGACCTGACTTGTCTCTGATTATAACAGTTTTCTATAGTTCTTTTTACAACTATCATCAAATTATTGTTATGTTTAAAAAAAAACCTTCTTTTATCCTGGACATCTAGAAAAGTACATAGTACCTTATAGGCATTTAATGAATATTTGTTAAATTCATTAGCCTTTGAATAAACGTTGTTTTCTAGTGCTGATCTTACTGCCTTCCTCCCCTTCTGATTCATTATGAGACACAAGTGAGTAGGTGATTGGAAATGATCTCTAAGCTCAGGACAGATTTCACCGTAGTTAAAGCACCTGTTTCATTCAGTATGTATTCACAGGAGGTGGATAATAGTCAGCATTCAGGTTAATATGTCATCTACTCAGGCTCCTGAGACACTCACTGTTGTGTCATAAAATTACTGGGATAGGCAAAGTGTTACATTGCATGTTGGGGTAAAATTCCATCATTGTCTGACAGTCATAAAAAGCAAAACATGTCTTTCTCAAATGACCATTCTATTTAATTTGGTATTCTTCTTGACCCATGAGTAATAGGAAATAAATGATAGTATATGAAAGTAGAACCTGCAGTTGAAGCCTTGTACCTGATCACTGCAATGTTAACCTCAGCACAGACAAGTCAAGATTGTTAATTTGAATTTTGCCCAAATCACACACTTACATATCGAGTGAAATATATCAAAACAAATCTGCTTTGGAGAAACACAAGGGATAGTTAAGGAAAGTAGTATTATTACAGTAACGCATACATGTACTCTCTGAGAGTTAAATCCATAGAATGTTAAACTCTGAAAAGAAATGAATGAAATAATAACAAATAGTTGAGGATAGCCACCCACTTAGTTAAGTATCTTGTACATAAGTACTCAATACATAGTTATTGGACAGAGTTTGTGTATAAAAAGGGCTTGCTTTCCTAATCATGGAAAACTTGGAGTAACATGAGTTGCAGCCTACTCACTGAAGGAGAAAACCGATGTAATCTAACAGTCTCCCAGGAGCCAATTTTAGCACATGCTCTCTCTCTGCTCAGCTTTGGAACCACATAGACATGGATTCACTTCCAGCTCTACTTGTGAGCTGTGTGAAATTGGCCAAGCTCTTTAACTTTACCAAATGCTGATTTCCTCAAATAGTAAAATCGGATTAATCGTACCTATCCCATATGTACCTAATGAGATAGTGACGTGGATACAGTCTCCAATGCTTGACCCCGAGATATTTATGTACCAGTTGTTATTTCATTATAATTGTTAATATCATGTTCATGACAGCTGGCAAAAATGAGTGAACCATGATTGGGATGTAAAAAACTGAGTGTAGTCCCCGCTGTAGGGTGGCGGGGTCACTCTGGGGAGAGAAACTGATGAGCTCGATGTGTGGGACAGTAATGACAGATGGTCACATAAAAATCTATCCTCAAAAAAAAAAAAAATCTATCCTCAGATGAGACTTAAGTGTTGGTTTTTGCATGGCTCTATGGTAGAACTAAATGTAAGTGCTTGAGTTTAATAATATCAAAAGCTCTCCAAAGGTTCTTAACTGCCTAAAGGCAGCTTTTAATTTTAAACACTGAGAAAAGTCAATCAGCCTACACCTAAAAATATGCATTGGGATGTGTTTTGCATGCATTAAAACCTAATTTCACATCTCACCAAGTTTAACTACTTTTTTGCTCAACTAGTCTCAGAGTCTGGGTATTTTATTTATTTATAATAGATCACATAGGTTGTTCAAACTCACACAAGCCTGCATTAAATAACTATTCTCCTTATTTGCACGCATGCCTTCAGCAATATTGTTTCCTTGAGATATATTAAAATATAAAGGCTTTCATCAGAAACTTAAGGGAAGTTATACACTATAAATAAATGATCTCTCAGCCCATTGGGGAAAGCAAAATCTAACAGAAAGGAAAAGCGAAATTTTATTAAAATATATTCCTACTACATAATAAATGGTCTATATTTTACATAGAATTTATTGGATGTATGTTTTCCAAAGTAAAATGACATTTCTATTTGTTCTGATACAGGGAGGATTTCAACATGCAGAGCCCTTGTTTTGTAAACCTTATTGCTATCACTTAGTTTTGCTTGAAGACTTTTTACAGGAGAATTGCGTCCTTTATTTGTATAAGTAGACAGGATAGTTTATTTGCGTTTGTGGATATTTCAAAAATGATAAGTAGAAAATGAATACCTGCAGATTGGGGAAAAAAGAGAAAGCATTGCTGATAATGTTCTTCTGCAGATTTTTCAGTGTGAGATTCAGGGCAGGGGGGACAAGAAGTTTGATTATAGCCCAATGTGCCGGGGTTGGTATGATTTGTTATCACCGAGAGTCCTACCTACTGGGGATGGGACTCAAGCTGAAATACCACTGAAATCACCAAAAGTTAGTTTAGTGAGTTCAATTCTTAGCCCTACTTTGTGAGGTTAACATTAGCTGTTATAAAAGTCCCTTTTTTTGATCCAACCAGTTTTGGAGAGGAGCATAAGCAAAAAACCAGGACATAATGCCTGAGGCGGTGAAATCAAATATTTTATTTAAAAACAATAAACAAAATAACAAAAAAAAAAAAAAAAAGAAAGAAAGAAAGAAAGAGGGACTCTACTGGTCCTCCCAAAAGATTGTCTTCAATGTAATGGTAGGATTCTTACCCTTTGATCTTCCCTTCTGGCCACAAATCTTCCCACAACTTTCTTGTAGCTTTCTTGGCATAAAAGGTATTTTTCAAGCAAAGGTGAATTATAAAAGGAATTATATTCCTTCCCAATCCTGGGAATCTATCTGTCGGTCACTCTTTCTGCTACAGCTGCATCTATTATAACCCTATTTTATCCTTTTATGTCTTTGAAATACCTGACCATTCCAGGAATCTACAGTAGCAAAAAGTTTTCTGTATTTTCTTTAATAGTCATATTCCTGTACCCCTTTTGGAAGTTTTCTGGAAAGTCTGTATATTTTTACAGAAATTGTACAGGGTCCTACTTTAGAAATTTGTTTGGAATAAAATAGTATATAGAAACTTCCTTTTTCTTGAAATGGGAAATGCCTTTGCTTTCAACCTTCTCTGGGAATGAAATTACTGGCTCTGGGCAGACGCTTGTATTAATGGGTATCAGAATGGATGCAGCCATACGTGAGATGTTCTGGACGCCACTATGCTACATTAGCTCTTTTTTCCTGAACTACACAAGGACATTTAAAGGTGTGCTGTTGATAAGCACAGGCTCAGGCCACGGGCCAGCATGCACTTGCAATAGTCAAACGTAATGAAGGAAAAATGGCATTCTTGAGAACACATATTGAGATCTTTTTTTCTTTCTTTTCTTTTCTTTTTTTTTTTTAAGTAGGCCCCATGCACAGTGTGGAGCCCAATGTGAGGCTTGGGTTGTGAGGTTGTGAGGTTGTACTCACAACCCTGAGATCAAGACCTGAGATGAGATCAAGAGTCTGACACTTAACTGAAGGAGCCACACAGGCACCCCCAAATTGAGATTTCTATCTTTGACTTAAAGTTTGCACTGCCCTATCACTGTCTTAGTTTACACATAGAAACGCCCAGAATATTTTTTTTTGAAAAATGGGTCTAATTCATTTTCTATTGATAAAAAGTACACATGGTCCTTCTAATAATGACTGATAGTGGTTTATTATTATTACAGAGCTCACCAAATCTAAGCAGAGTTTGGTGGAGTCAGACTGCTTCAGCAGATGGTTTGGTTTCAACTTGTCTTGGTGAAGCTTTGTAATTTGGACCAAGAAAGCTTAGATTTACTGCTCCTGCTGTGCTAAAAAAGACCCATGGCAGCTTTGATGAAAGTCTCACATCCAGTTGGCCCGAGACGTCCCGAGTAACCATTAAGTGGCTAAATGCAATGGTAAACACCTATAGGCATTGCCAGATAGATAGATGTGGGTGTACATGTGCTCTAGACAGACATCTGAAATCTAGACTTCCCCCGTAAAGTAAAACAGTGCCTATAAAAATAATGAGTTAGGCCAGATTTTGACTGCTTGCGTTATATTCAGATAACGGAATTTTCCTGAAAGTTGAAATTCCTTCTTGTGGATACCAAATACAATGAATTTCCAGAAAAGTCTCTTCTAGGCAGTCTACATAGAACTACTTTCATGAAGTAGAGAGCTTTATGCAAATGCAGAGTATTCACATATTAATATTTTGAAGAGCAAGGATTATCTTAATTGTAGCTCTGATGTACCTGGTTTAATGCCACAAGATGCTCCAATCTACTTCAGTTAACTAAGAGACTTATAAACTAATTTCTTACAGTGTTTTACATATTCGGCCATCTACCTTGTCATTATTTAAAGATGAAAAGAGGGAGTTGTTTCAAGATTAAACGTTAAAGGATGCAAACTAAAATGCTCATTTAATTAAGGAAGCATGCAGGTGAGCATGTGGGAAGAATAGCAACCTTAACATGTTGTGTTTTATATGTTGTATCCTCCACTAGCTTTCATCTCAGCCTCCTTACCTGAAACTTCTCTTTCTTTCTAATTGAAAGAACACCTGCTCTTCATTTCTTATTGAGTTTGCTGTTTTCATTTGCTCTTCGTAACATCGCGAAGGACCAATTGCCAGATTATATGCTTAAAATTGCTCCTTCAGCAGCCCGGATAGGCAATTATCTTGGAAAGGGGAAGTTAAGTCAAAGTGTTCTAAATTTGTGCCTGTGGTTTTTTTAAATATGACCCCTAGAAGGAATGTGCCTCTTTTGGGAAGATAAATTCTAACCTGAGCTCCCCACTATTCACAGAACTAGCCTGAGATTGTACAGGAAGATGTGCATATCTAGCATGACGAAATATTCTGACAAAACCCAGGAAAGGATTAGAAACTGTACAGAGGTTTTGGATTTCAAAACTAAATTTTTTTTTTTTTTTAAAGATTTTATTTATTTGACAGAGAGAAACACAGCGAGAGAGGGAACACAAGCAGAGGGAATGGTAGCGGGAGAAGCAGGCTTCCCGCAGAGCAGAGAGCCCGATGCGGGGCTCGATCCCAAGACCCCGGGATCTGACCTGGGCCGAAGGCAGACGCTTAACGACTGAGCCACCCAGGCGCCCTCAAAACTAATTTTGATTAGCAAGTATACTGCATATTATATAAGCGATTATACTCACAGACACATCGAAGTTGGGTGAGTCAAAATTAAAACAATCGAATAAACCTCAATGAATGTTGACTTTCAAAACATGAAATAAAAGAGGCAGTGTTGGGATTTTAGATTTTCCTGTGAAATAAATGTTTTAAATAATAAACTCTTTGTAAATTGTGTGCTTTTAGACTATTATTATTTTTTTTTTTTAAAGATTTTATTTATTTGACAGAGAGAAACACACAGCGAGAGAGGGAACACAAGCAGAGGGAATGGTAGCGGGAGAAGCAGGCTTCCTGCCGAGCAAGGAGCCTGATGCGGGGCTCGATCCCAGGACTCTGGGATCATGACCTGAGCCGAAGGCAGACGCTTAACGACTGAGCCACCCAGGCGCCCCTAGACTATTATTTTGCTTATTCTTCTATGATAAAAATAAAACAATCACATTTTCATTTATTTAATATTGACAATATTTTATATGTTCCAAGAAGAAAAATAAATAAAATTAAATAATTAAATTACAGATCATTCATATAATAACAGATGATTTTTAATGTCACTTTTGGTACCTGAATTTTATTATATATAAAAATAGACTTTCTTTTTAAATGACTGAGCATCAGTTAACACTTTTTTATGCTAGAGTAAAAGTTATGAGAGGCAAATGTGAATATGCAAAACTTCTTTTAGTCAATGGAATTAAACAGGGATACGTTTTAAAATAAAAGTGTGGGCACTTATGCAAATGATAAACTATCTCTATTCTTCAAGTTCACGGCTGAATGACAGCAGCAAATGTATAATTCCATATTGTTACTAACCATTCATAGCTGTAAATGCTTAGATTTATTTTATCCAGAGAAATTTCATCCATAGGGAAAGGTAGACTATATCTTCTCCTTTTATTAGAGAATATCCCAATAATTACAAATTATGAGTTTATCATTTTCTCAAGACCTATAACATCATTAATTTTTATAGAACAGAAAGTTGTTGGAATTCCTGTCAAGCATCTTGATTTTTTGCTGTAGGAAACCTCTAAAAATTATTTATCAAATATACAGAGATTTCTACATATCCATTGGAATTAGAAGTCTCTGTAGGAATAAGGCATTTAGGATTTGTAACATATTTATGTGTAAACTGCTATGGCATAGCAAAGTGATAGCAAAGTACTAGAGAGCATTTTAACTAATATTTAACCTAATTATTATTGATACTAATAAGCCTATATTAGAAAACTTTTTTTTAAATAAAAATCTTTGGGTCTTTATCTATTTTATAAATAGAAATATGAACTTTTTTTACAATAAGTGTATGCCAACTTTCTGTATGACTTTCCAAAGGAAAAGTGTATATTTTACATTTAAAAATGTTTTTAGGGATAGAATCATTTTTGTTGCATTTATATGTAAGGTTAAAAACTTTAAGAAGTAATAAGTATTAACTTCCCTTAAACTTTATATGAGCTTATCTCCATTTAAAAGGGAATTACTTTAGAGTGCACTCAGCATAAAAATATGTCTGCCTGAGAGAGTCTATTTTCCAACTTCTCTTTTACATGTGACCCCTCAATAATGGAAAAAGAGGCATTAAATGTTTTGTGCACTTGACTTGCCAAATTTACTGAATTCCATTCATTAGAATTTTAAATTTTATTGTGTGGATCATGACTATCAAGAGGCAAATATCCAAACCAATTTTCCATGTTTGTTTTTTTTTTTTTAGTTCCATGAGATCTGTGGTCAGCTATAATCTGTTGCCCCGAATAGGGAAACTAAATATTATCTATTTTTTAGGTAATGATGTTGAAATTATGTTAGCTTATTATACTCTTTCCCCCATTCCAGCCTTAGGTGGTTTTTAGTCCCGTGGAGAAATCCAAAACCATCACTCTTATTATCTTAGTAGATTTACCATCAAAAACTCTGTATCAGCTCTAAGAAATTTATCTCTATTACCTAAGATTCTTAGACACCTTTGTTCTCTTATATTGAGGTCTCTGGGTTCTTCTTAGGGGAAATCCATGTATTTAAACACATTAACAAATTACATTTTTTGAATTCAGACCAAGGCTCTCAATCAGTCTGCTTGATTTATTGAAATGCTGAGAAGGTGGGAAGTCATAGTCAAGAGAACATCAGTGAAATTTCTCTCCAAGTTTAATAATAAAAACAAACAAAAGTAGCCAAATGATCTTGAAGCATTCTGTAAGACTCTTTGAAAGAAATAGCGTAAGAATCCTGAGTTGAAGTCTTAGGATACTTTTTATGTTGGCCTAATTACAAAATAAGAATGATTAAATACAGTTAATCCATTAAAATATGGCTTCAAGAGGATTTTCTTCATGTATAGTTCTATGCACCATATTTCTTTTCCTAAAATAAGCTAGCTAGTGTTGATGTCAGTATAGAGTAGCTAAATCATTATAAGAACAACTCTAATTAAGAATGATAGGTTTTAAGAAGCCCCTGAGAACAGGAAACTCGAAATAATCTTGAACATATTATTTAACTGCCCATAAAGTAATTTCTTAAGATCCAATAATCAGCATAGGAGAAACTTTAAAGTTCTTTTGAATCTCTTCTATACATGGAAATGTGACCATTATGAGCAACTTGACTAATATACATACATACTCAAGATCCCATTTAACATTTCTATTTGTTTTCCTAACAAGTCTGCTTTTTGCTCAATATTCAAGTTAAAGTTGAATACTCACATTACTAGAAACTTTATCCCAAAAGCAGAATCTAATCAAGTAGTTCCATTCAAAGATAACAGTCCCAGTTACATATAGAAATGGAATCTGGATGCTTATATATTCCATCATTCTATGTAATCAGTCTGTTTTATGATAGTTTGATCTAGTCTTAGATGGTGGTAGCCATTTAAAAACAGTGGGGGAAAAAAACCCAAAGCAAACCCAAAACTCAAATTCCCCAGTGAATTCCCCTAATTACTAAAATTTTTAACTGGAATGTGACATGATGGAGAAGAGAATGCAGATACTCAGGTCTTCTAACTTTCTTTAATATATGTTAATTACTAATATTATTGTTATTACTGTTATTACTGTTATTATGATTATAAGATATCTGCTCTTGAGGTAATACTCACTTCTTCACAAGTAGACATATACATAGCGAGTAGCTAGAGGGACATGCGAAGTTGAGGGATGGTGTATTAGTTTCCAAATAAACACAGACTTAGTGGTTTAAAGCACCTGGAGTTTATTCATATGGTTCTGGAAGCCAGAAGCCTGATACGGGTTTTACGGCATTAAGACAAGGGTGTCAGTTAGGCTGGTTTCTTCTGGAGAAGAAGAATTTGAAGAATTCTGAAGAAGAAGAAGAATGAATTCTGGAGAGAATTCATTTCTTTGACTTTCTAACTTTGAGAAGCCACCTGCTTTCTTTGGCTTGTGACCCCTCCCGCATCTCCAATCACTCTTTCTCCCTGTGCCTTGGTCACACATTGTCTTGTTTTTTCTGTCAACAAATCTGCCCCCACCTGCCTCTTTTGATTAAATTTAGGCCCATCAAGATAATCAACATTAATTTCCCCAAGATCCTTAGTCACATATGCAGAGTCTCTTTTGTCATATAAGGTGATATTCATAGGATCCAGAGATTAGGACCTGGTTATCTTTGGGGCGGGGGTCATTATTCAACCTACCACACAAGGTTTCGCTTTTTTACCTTTTAAGAACAGAGAACTTGAACATGTTTTTTTTTTTTTTCCTGTGTGTGTGTGTGTGTTGATGACAAGTAACTGGTTGAGGAGAAATGTTGAAGATAAGAGAAAATCAGGAAATAATCATCAGAGCTAGTCCTTGCAATACGCAGATGAAGGCGGGATCTATAGAACAAGCAGAGAGATTATAATTACTGGAAAGGCTAATGCATTGTTTTACAGTGAGGAGGAAGAAAGAATGATGGGTAGAGGTGTGGCTGAATTTGTAGTAGGTACAGTGGCAGGAAACAGAGGATTCCTACCTGAGAGCTTCTCCTTTGGCTGTCACACCAGAGGCAGGTGTTTTCCTAAGAAGAGAGGTGATGGTGAGGTAGGATGTTTTAATGAAGAATGCAAATGAGGAAAAACGATTGTATGGATAATGGGAACAAGAATTAACTTAGGAAACAGAGAAGGCATA
>CM053604.1:153576967-153608205 GCA_028646535.1 Procyon lotor
AGGAAGGTGGAAAGTCTTGAGTCTTGAAAAGAGTCCATAAAAGTGAGTGATTACAAAGTTGGCTGTTGGAGAAGTTATTCCTTGGTGAAGAACCAAGAGTCACTTTGCAACTAAGGCAAACAGACAAAGGGTAAGGTTGATAGACAGATTGTGACTATAGGGAATTTTTGTTCCAAGTGGAGTTATAAAGGAGATAGTCAAAGAGTCAGGAGGGAAGAACACTATGGGAAATTGGATTATAGAAGAGGAATCAGAGAGAATTTTTATGAGATAATATATTGGGGGAGAGAGATCACATATGACTTCATATCATGCAGCAAGTGTCAATATGGTACTTTTGGCTGAAAATAACAGCAAATCCCCCAGTAGTGCTTATAACAGTATGAATATTTCTTATCCCATATAAATAGACACCCAGAGTTTGTTCAGTTTCAGCAGCTCAATAATGGTAGGATTCACGTTCTTTCCATCTTCTTGCACAGGAATCCTTTTCATCTTGCCTTTCTTTTTTTCAAGCTTGTCCCTTAGGATCATAAGATTAAAGGGAAAAAACATTAAATTTTCAAAACACAACACCCAGAGGAAGATAAAAAAAAAATGATTTTTTTTTTTTAAGGGTGAATAAAGCCATCACAGAAACTACATTGCTGGCATCACCCAAAATACAGTTGGCCCAAATTACATTATCTGCCCATGACTAAACTCATGATTTGGCAAGGTTAGAGAGACCACCATGATTAGCTGGGAACAAGCCAGACATCTGAGATATCTGCACACACCTACATGTAGCCTCCTCTAAATGATAAAGAAGAGCAATGGATTTATTTAGGCTGTGAATATAATGTCTGTTACTGATGGCCAAGGATAAGAAAACTGGAAGCATGGAAATTTGCATCACATTTGTGTCTGTTGGTAATTGTGTGGCCTTGGGCAGTTATCATCTCGTCACCTGTAGAATTTTGTCTTAACTTATGCAAAATGCCTAGTCCACAAAAAGTACTAGATACCAGCTGCTGCTGCTTTTTATTTTTTTGGTGATTGACATAAGTATTTTAAGGCAAGGTAAAAAAAAAAAAACCACTTTGATTTCTTATGCTGACTTTTAACTTTTCTGTCCCTGTTTCTGACTATAAAAATAAATGAAAGAGGAGATTGTGGGAATAAGAAGTGAAGATTGGGTATGGGTCTCTCCAATTCCCAAGCCCTTGAGTTTTAACACTCTTTTTGAATGGTCTCAATATTCTGTATGAAAGTCAAAGAACTTTAGAGATTTACAACACAAGGATTTCATTTTCCTTACAAATCTAGCTAAGCATATGAAATAATGTAACAGAAATTGATCACAGAAACATATAAGTTTGGTTGTGAAGTGGGTCCTAGAAGTTATTTAATGTAAACCATTTATTTTCAGACAGAGAAACTACAGGTGTTTGTGATATACTTGAAGTCATGAGTGAAGATGAAGGTTGGAACTTCTAGTCAAGGATTCCTTTTCATTCTACCATACCTCTGAAAAGCTCACTTTTTTTTGCCATTAAAAATGCAATATTTTATTGAAAAAGTTGCATTTCTTTACTACTAAAATATTCTGTGTATATGTAGTAAATTACATTACATTATATATCACATCATATATATAGTTGATGCTTGAGCAGTGAAAGAGTTTGAGTGCTGACCCCCTTCACAGTCAGAAATCCGCACATAATTTTTGACTGCTCCCAAACATAACTACTAATAGCTTGCTATTGATAACATAGTCGATTAGTGCATATTTTGCATGTTAGATGTATTATTCTATACTGTATTCTTACAAGTAAATGAGAGAAAAGAAAATGTTATGAAAATCACAAAAGAGAAAATACATTTTCAGTACTGTACTGTTTTTATATGTCAAAAATCTACATATAACTGGGCCTATGCAGTTCAAGGCTGTGTCATTCAAGAGTCAATTGTACCACATACACACATCTATGTGTATATATTATATATGCATTTATATACTATTATATACTATTATCTGAGAGCTTGAGCAAGTTACTTGACTTCTGTTTCCTCAATGGACTCATTGCAGATGTAAGATGCTAATAATCCTTACCTCACAGAATGCTTTTTTTTTTTTTAAGATTTTATTTATTTATTTGACAGAGAGAGAGAGAGAGAGAGATTAGAAGTAGGCAGAGAGGCAGGCAGAGAGAGAGGAGGAAGCAGACTCCCTGCTGAGCAGAGAGCCCGATGCTGGGCTTGATCCCAGGACCCCTGAGATCATGACCTGAGCCGAAGGCAGAGGCTTTAACCCACTGAGCCACCAGGCACCCCACTCACAGAATTCTTGAGAGATTTCAATGAGGTGACTATCACTAAAAATGCATCTCATTCATCTCTGGAATAAGGTGGCTTTTGTAGGTTACTGTGTTAAGAGAATCAGCATTTTCTATATTATCTTTGAGGGAAAACATCTATGAAAAATATGTTCTGAGTTTCTCACAACTGATTTGTAAACTCATTTCTGGAAAACAGTACTTATGAGAAGGAAATTGCTACCAATTAAATATAAAACAAACATCAGAATACATAACAAGCAAATTATTTGGATGGGTTAGTTAGAAATTATGTCTTAAACTATACCTGTCACTGGTGATAATTGATTTTTTGCTCTAATGTGTCATACCTTATGTTAGACATGATTGATGATATCAAGGCTCTGCCTCTGAACTTCTCCTCTATCCCTTTTCCTGCAAACTGTGGGGGTCACTTCCTTTCGACCTACTGATATGTTCTTCCAAGGGGCTCTTTTTGGCATTGAAAGGAATTATTTTTTTTTCTATATCTGTCTTCCAACATGGCTTTGCTGCTTTATAACTTCTCTGTAAACAGCAGAGGTTAAAGATACTTAACCGACGTATGAAACTAATAAGAGATTAAGAAATTTGAGTTAAAATTCCCTAAGATTTTGGAGAAATCTGAAAGCACATTAGGCATCCAAAGGAAGTGCAAGGATTTCATCAGTTTATATTCCTTAAAGGATGTAGAATTTAGAAAAAGTTACATTAAAATTGTCAAGCTACTGAACATAAATTTTCTCTTAGAACAAGTGTGTTTTCCATATAAAACTCCCTTTTAAATGTGTTGAGGATTTTGTAGGATCCCTTTCCCTTTTTACCTTCCCTCTCTCTATAAAAATGCTATGGTTTCTCCTATCTCCAGCCCTTCTTCTAAGTCTTATTGTTTGCTCTAGCTGCTTCCTCGTTTCACTTCCAGACTTTCTCACTGAAGATGAGGAGAGCTTTGCTTCTACTTCTTCAACACCCCTTATTTCCCAGACTCCTCAGGATTGCTGCTGGAAGCTGCTTCCTCTAGGCTTCTGGACCTCCTGAGTATTAGGTAGACTGGTTTCCTCTGAGTCTCACATCTCCCTGTCCTGTGGGCACCACTGAGCCCTCCTCCCCCTGCCCCCTGCCCTCTGCCTGAACGCTTGTCCTTCCCTGACTTCTGCCACCTAACTCTCCTCATCCTTTTGCTATCTCTCTGATATTCTGGCCCCTCTTTCTCCTATTCCCCTCCACCCTCTTGTCTCTTAAACATGGATGACATCCTTTTCAGGTCTCCCCTAACTTTTCCTGAAGGACTCTTCTGGACATACCTCATTCTTCCCAAATTAAACTTTCGCCCTGGAAAATGATTCCCACTAACTGACAATCCCCATCTTCTCTCAAAGGTCCACTTTTCCAGTCACTTGCCTAGCATTTCTGCTTGATTAGCCTACCATCCCCTCAACCTTCACACCTCTGGAATGAAACATCCTTCCCCCTTACAAAACTCCTTAGCCTTTTGATTTCCCTGTATCTTCCAATGACTCCAAAATTCTCACTTTACAAAGGCTTGAAACCTAACAACCATCGTTTGCTCTGTCTGCCTTCTAAAGCCTCATATCCCTTCAATCTTGGTGCTTCTGTGAATTATTTCTTGACAATGTCACTTGCATTTAATCCTTTTCCTCTGCAAGCTATTTTACTCTAGGTCCTTATTAGATAATATTTGTCTTATTGCCGCAACCTTTCCGTTCATATCCTCCATCTCATCGTTCACTCCAATTCTTATCCCCTCCATCCCTCTGAAGGCAAATTCATCTTTCTAAAGTACCACTCTGATTATGCCATCATAAACAAAATCTTAGATGACTCCTTTGTTAGGAAAAAATCTCTTTAGTCCCTCATTAAAGACTCTTCCCTATGTAAAAGCGGCTTATCTTCCTATCTTATCTTTCTTCTCAAAAGGACCTTTGGCTCCAGCTAATTGGATCAGTCACCACTTTCATGAAATGCTGATGCTCTTGTTGGCACCCTTCCCAGAAGGTCCTTTACACTGTGCACAGCGAACTCAGCCTGTAATACCGAGCTCAGTGCTCCCTTCCTCTGCAAAGCCTTCCTTGACCACCTGGCACAAAGTAATCTTGGCTTCCATAAACTTTGATGGCGTTTATTAACTGATCAATTCATTTTGTAGAGATGCGAGCTAACATGACAACCTGTTTCGTTACTTTGAAGTGTTTCTAGAAATGTATTTTCAGGAACTGAACCTGTTTTCAATTTAACTGTGAATGTGCATATTTCTATTCACTTAATTAGAATAAAAGATCTTAAAGACCAGGGCCATGTTCATTCATTAAACCTTTTCTGTTTTGTATGAAGTCAAGAGGTATGGAGCTGAATCAAACACGATCCTGTCTATAAATTATGTCACTCTGGGGAAGACAGGCTGGCGGATAAATAATTGCTGACAGTTGTTTGAAATGTTGTAATTGAAGTATATGTGAATTCGGTTAGGACAAAAAGGAGGGATGACCACCACTCTGAGGAGTGTTTAGGAAAGATCACTATGCCAGGTGAGTCTGGAAAGATAAGTACTTAATATTAGTCTTTCTTTTGTATAATTTTCTGCCCTCATAAAGTGCTTTGAGCATTCCAAAGGAAGGGAAGGCCCTAGATGGGTGAGAAAAAAATACCACAAGAAAGCAAACCCTTGATCTGTACATTTTCCAGCAAGATAAGATCCAGAAATTCCGCTACTGGGTATTTACCCAAAAAAAAAAAAAAAAAAAAACTCTAATTCAAAAAGGCATATATATCCCTGTGTTTATTGCAACATTATTTACAATAACCAAATTATGGAAGCAACTCAAGTGTCCATCCATAGATGAATGGATAAAGAAGATGAAGTATATACGCGTGATGGGATATTACTTAGTAATAGACAAAACGAATTCATGCCATTTGCAACAACATGGATAGAGGGTAAAATGCTGATTGAAATACGTCAGATAAAGACAAATACCATATGTTTTACTTGTATGTGGAATTAAGAAACAAAACGAATAAAAAAACAATAGACAAAAAAGAGACTCAAATACGGAGAACAAGCAGGTGGGTGCCAGAGAGGAGGGAAATAGGGAGGAATGGGAGTGGGTGAAATAGATAGAGGGTATTAAGAGCACTCTTATGGTGACAAGCATTGGCTCATTTATAGAATTATTGAGTCAGGGATGCCTGATGGCTCAGTCGGTTAAGTGTCTGCCTTTGGCTCAGGTCATGATCCCCAGGATCGAGTCCCACATCAGGCTCCCTGATCAATGGGGAGCCTGCTTCTCCCTCTGCCTGCTGTTCCCCCTGCTTGTACTCTTTCTTTCTCTCTCTGACAAATAAATAAATAAAATCTTAAAAAAGAAAAAAGAATTGTTGTGTCATATTGTGTACCTTAAACTAATATAACATTATATGTTAATTATACCTTAATAAGAAATATGAAATAAGGAGCAGCTGGGTGGCTCAGTTGTTAAGCATCTGCCTTGGGCTCAGGTCATGATCCCAGGGTCCTGGGATCGAGCCCCGCATCGGGCTCCCTGCTCAGTGGAAGCCTGCTTCTCCCTCTCCTACTCCTTCTGCTTGTGTTCCCTCTCTCACTGTGTCTCTCTCTGTCAAATAAATAAATAAAAATCTTTTAAAAATTTTTAAAAAAGAAATATGAAATAAGATAGATAACATGAAAGTTCAAGTAATTTTTAAGAACAAAGTAAGCTGTCTAGTTTGACTAGAGCATTGCTGTTTTATTGGTGGTGATAAAAATTAAAGTAATAAATAATGTAACATAGATAATATAGATTTAATTCACAGTATTTGCCTATTCCTATATAAAGTGCCTTTCATTCATGCTTTTCCTTCTAAAGGCAACTGTTAAGATAAAAACCCTTTAAGATAAAAAAAAAGGTATATTGTTTGAATTTTATGTTTGGGGAAAACACTACTTGGCTTTGAGTTTCTAGAATTCATAAACTACATACTCTACTTGACGGCTGCATCTTCATATAGTGATTGTGAAACAATCTTAAGGTGATTACTTCTCTCTTTATTATCTTTGGATATAGAAAGTTCTCTTTGACAGTTCTCAAGAAATGGAAGGGTTGTAGGATGATAAAAAGCAGTGTTGTTTAAGGGAGGAGATACAGGCTTCCAGTTATGGAATGAGTAGGTCATGGAGATGAAAGGTACAGCATAACGAATATAGTATGGTATTGTATTATAAGGAATACAATTAGGAATATTGTATTATTAGGAATACACAAGGAATATAGACGGTACTATAGTATTGTTGTGTGGTGACATACGGTAACCACACTTCTGGGGAGCACAGCGTAATGAATAGTGCTGTTGAATCGTTATGGTGTACACCTGAGACTAATGTAACATTGTGAGTCAACTGTACTTCAATAAAAAAACAAAAAAATTAAAATAAATAAAAGTGGGAGTAAGTAGCTATTCTACCTGGTTATGGTTTGATAAATTAGTAATTCTGGCCACACAAATTTCTGTTTTCTCATATATGATAAATCTAAAGATAAAGCGACAAGAAAATGATCAATAGTTTTATGGCGTGTCACCTAAACAGTGTCCCAAAGGGATCTTATTGAAGAAGGGAAACTTGAGTTTTGTAGCAAAATCTATATAAAACGTAAAGTAGATGGAACAAATCAGTTTGAATTTTGTTTGTATGGTATGTAAATAAACTAAAAAATTAATTGCTTTTCTTATTTTAAAATCACTGTCATTTTTTAGATAAGAAATGGAAAAAAGAATATTGATTCTTAGATGGAAAAGTAAATGATTGATCCTGAAGCACTGTTTATCTTGCATGTGATGTTTTAGCTACATCACATGCGTGTTGCAAATGACTCTCCTGATGGTAGGCCTTATAAGATCGTGGCAGTTCATTTATTCTGTCCTTTATTGGCACTCAGTTTTCATCACTTGCTGCAAGAACTACAAGATATATACTAATACTACATTTCTCTATTTAAAAAAAAAACTCAAAACCGAAGCCCGTTTAGGTTTTAAGTGGCCTGTGGCATTTGCGTAAAGAATCAATGTGCTTCTTAACATGTAGGTAAATTCATGAACTCATGACAATGTTTTCCATAAGTCCTGTGTGTTCCATCTGAGCTGAAACTGATTAAAATGTCCATAACAAAGTTGCAATTCTGTCAAGGGGTTTGGATACTCAAGCTTGGCCGTGGATACAGTTGAAAAGCCAAATACAAGTCCCATCACCATAAATTGTGTTACTCCAGTGACAAAAGAGACTGTTTACAAACTTTTCAAATATGCATTTGTATTTGAATTTTGATTCAAATACGTACAACAAGTAAATATTATTTCTGAGAATGTAATGGAATACTTCTAACAAGGGGTTGGAGGCAAAGTGTAGCAGAAGCAGGAGGAACTTTGGGGTTAGACCGACATGAGTTTTGTGTTTCAGTATGGCTTTGTACCAGCACAGTGACTGTAACCTATCCAGGTTCTCTTTAATTTCCCTCATCTCTAAGTGATATTAGTAGTTAATTCTCACAATTTAGGAATATATATAATTGTCTGGCAATTATACCTCGGTAAAATTTTTTTTGATAAAAATTTTTTTAAAAAGAAAATACTTAAGAAATATTTCTATAGGCACTGCTTTTATTTAGACAAATACTAACAATGATGAAATAATACATTTGGAATCCTCCTTTGTATTGAGATTTTGATCCAGGATCTTCAGTTGTGAGATTGTTATCCGGTTGATTATGTGACATTTTCACATTAAAGTGTTATCTTTCTGATCCTTACATGGACTCCATTAGCCTCAGGAATTACCTCCTGTGGGAAGGGAGGAAGACACATCCCTAATTATTTTAATCAGGTATAAAGAATGAAAAATGTAACTGCATGAATGAATAAACCTTTTAAGAGCACAGTAAGTGAATATAAAAAGCGCATTTTTTAATATTGTTGACTCAACTGGCTTGATATTTTGTATACCTAGTTATATTGTCATTTTTTTCTTACTGAAAAAAGTAAGAGTGACCCGAGGGTAAGTTGAGAAATGAGTCTGCTGTGAAAAATGTTCCACCTTTCTGTATCCTCCTTTTTCAAAGGTGTTACCACTTTAAAGATGTTTCACAGGTGTTACCACCTTACCAAAAGGGGAAAAAAAAACCCCCAAATTTTCTAGATGGCAGTGTGTGTTTCTCTCCTGTTGTGTAATTACAGTGGTTGAGCATAATTTTTCCTGGGACCTGAGAGTGGCAAGAAGGGCAGTTTCACAAACCCTTGGATGGTCCCTGTCAGAGAAGCAAAGAATTTATCCGGGCTCACGTAGTTCCAACACTGGCAGAAGTTCATTCAGGCTTGGCCTTGAACTAACATGTATTAATCGTATGTCCTTTGGCAAGTTACAATTGAACAAGAGTGTCTCTTCACTTGTGAGGTTAAATGATGATCGTTGTTCTACCTTGCTGGATTGTTTTGAAGATTAAATGTAACCACAGATGATTAAATACAAAGAAAACTCTAGAGTTATGGGCAGATATTTGAGGTTTCTTCTATTTCAGGCTCTTTCACACGGATCTGATCTTGAGGGTACGGAAAGGTAAAGAGTTCACTATGCCCAGTTACAAAGGAGATACAGAGAGAAAAGTATGTTTAGCAACACCCTGAATGTCCATTTATATTTGAATTTTGCTTACAATGTTTATAAGAAGCCAATATTACTTCTGGGAATGGAATGGGACATGGAATCCCAGAAGAGGGGCTGAGGTGCAGGGAGTGGAAGAGAGGTTGAGGAATTTGGGGTATGAGAGACCAGAGTTTGTGTCCCAGCCTAGCCTTTACAAGCTCCATGACCTGCCTAGGTTCTTTTTATTTCTGTCATGTCTCATGATATTGACAGTTCCTGAACTCAGGAATATCATGGGGAGAATTTCCATTTCTGACTTAGTCTGTTTTGCTCTCTATCCACCTTGGCTCATTCCCACCCACATGATTGCGGTAGGACTTTTGTGACGTTTGTGATGTGGTCGCACACAACAGTAATTAAGACCAAAAAGACAACTACGAAAAGCTGAGTTTCAGAGTTGTATCTCACACATCACACAGTGAGGCTGTCTGTAAATCCCTCCCATCTAGGTAGCTCCAGCCTTTAGAATTCATGGGACTCCATCCTTGTCTATCTCATTATGCTCACGGCAGAGTGGTGAGATCATATTCTGATACCTTGTAGGAGGTAACACTGATTGCCAGGAGCAACCTAACCCAAGGGCTAAAGGAGTCCTTGTGGAATACTAGTGAGATTCTTACTGAATTTTTCACATTTTTAGATCCCATAACAAAAGATGATTTACGGTAACTTGAACCAGTTTTAAACTATAGGTGTAAATAACATTTATGCCTTCAGAATTGACTTTAAGATTTGGAGATTTGGTACAGGAACTTGTGAGCCCCCCTCCCTCCACACACACACACACAAACACACACACACACACACACGAATGGTTTACCTTGGATAAAAAGAAAACAGTTTCTACAGAGGTGCCCTTTCCAGTTAAATGATTTTCCCAAGTGAAATTTGAAAGCTTGTCTTGGTTACTTTGAAACCCAGAAAAAGGGAAGTATAGACCACAGCAAATATGCCATTTGATCTGAAGGTGATGTCATTCTTCATTCTTCTTTACAAATCCTCCTTTTTTTTTTTTTTTAAAGTAGGCTCCAAGGTGCCTGGGTGGCTCAGTTGGTTAAGCATCTGCCTTCAGCTCAGGTCATGATCTCAGGGCCCTGGGATCAAGCCCCACATCAGGCTTCTTGCTCAGTGGGGCGTCTGCTTCACCCTCTGCCTTCTGGCCCTCCCCCTGTTCACTCTTTCTCTTGCTCTCTATCTCAAATAAATAAAATCTTATATAAAAAAAAAAAAATACAGTAGTCTCCATGTGGAGCCCAACACGGGCTTGAACTAGCAGCCCTGAGATCAAGACCTGAGCTGAGATCAAGAGTTGGACACTTTATGAACTGAGCCACCCAAGTGTCCTCCCTGTATCTATTTTTTTTAATTGGCACTTTGACTTTCACCATGTGACAAGTTGGGTAGAGAAAAAGAGAGTTCTGTGCTTTTAAAAATGCTTGCCTTATTCTACCCAAATGAAAATAAAAAGAGAAAAAAATTTCCCCCAGAGGTTTGGTACTTTTCAACAAAGGTTTCATAACCATCATTTATTTCTTAATTGAGGGTTATTTTTTTCTGAAGCTAGTAAAGCATATCCTTTTTTTCCCTGGGAGATCGTTTTTATAGTAATTACTAATTTCTACCTTAATATTATTGGCAGGTATTAGCAAACTTGGATTTCAGCAACAAAATCCATGTAGAGGGATATAAGCTGTTTTATTTTTATTTATAAAGATGATCTGTTAACTTACTTTTTAGTCCTAATGGAAGCCGTAATTTCCTTCCTGCTTTCCTTCCTGGCTGAAAATCATAATTAGTTACAACTCTAAGTATTGCAGAGTGACAGTGATTTTTGAGAACACATGGATCATTCCAATTGCATAAATAATGGAACTGCTCAATTTTATTACACAAATTTAAAAGTTTAAAAAAATGGAACATTAGACAGAAATGAATTCTGTATTTAATAGGGATTAAATCACTTTAATGGTTGAAAGAATTGCATCTATGATCTAGACTGAAAGTGAGCTTCAGATTTTTGCTGTTATCTTTAGCTAACAAAATGTAGATTAAAATACACACATGCAGACACCTGACATTGTGGTTGGTTACACATGGCAATCATTCCAGAAGCATTTGTTGAATGAATGAAGAAATGAATGAATGGGGGGCGCCTGGGTGGCTCAGTGGGTTAAAGCCTCTGCTTCTGGCTCAGGTCGTGATCTCAGGGTCCTGGGATCGAGCCCCGCGTCGGGCTCTCTGCTCAGCAGGGAGCCTGCTTCCCCCTTCTCTCTCTGTCTGCCTCTCTGTCTACTTGTGATCTCTCTCTCTGTCAAATAAATAAATAAAATCTTAAAAAAAAAGAGAAATGAATGGATGAATGAATGAATATGAAAATTCTGTTAAATTTCTGTGAAAATTCAAAGAATTGGGGCTTTATTTCTGTCTACAAGTTCATTTCTAGAAATTTACAAAGATTTGGTGACCCAGTTTGGGCAGAGGAAGGTCATAAACTGTCTTAAACAAATAATTATAAAAGAAGATTCAAGTTACTTTTCGTGTTTAAAGTTATATTTCATGTGAATTGCACATCATGTAGAGATTCCATTAGCCTGCTAGCCCATGCTTTTCCCTAATACCCAAATCTGACTCTAGATCGAGTCCCTTGACAAAGAGGCACAGTGAAGGGTAAAGAACAGGAATAATAGAGTCACACTGGTATTGAGACTATAATTTAGCTGTGCAATATTGAGCTAGATGCTTCTTTGATGTTCGGTATTCTGTGTTTACCTATGCCTGACTGGCAAAGAGACTGACCCTTAGTAGCCTCTTAGTGGCTGTGGTAGTGGTTGTTACTGTTCTTCTTAAGGAGTTTAATGATTCTTTTTAGGGCACGAATTTAATACCTAAGGAGGAATTATAGATATTTGCTATTATTATGCATTCATTTGAATTATTTTTATTCGAAAGTATAATAGTTCTTGTCATAAGATTTTATATGTATATACTACCCCAGATTAATATATTTTTCAAAACTTTCATTTCTTGACAAATTTTCAATAACTTCCAATCAGAGTGAGTAGAATATACTAGATTAGAACAAAGATTCCTTGAAGGACTGGTGAAGTTTAATATCTATGTTTATTATATAGAAAAATTATGAAAAACTCATAATATCAAGTTTTCCCTTACTTGTTGAAATCTAAAACATGAGTTTAATGAAAAATATGTTACTGTTTCTTCTTTTATGGTTTGACGTTGTTATGGATTGAGTGTCAGAGCCCCCCTTTCTGCCAAATTCATATATTGAAACTCTAACCCCCAGTGTAATGGTTCTTGGAGATGTGCCTTTAGGGGGTGATTAGGCTTAGATGAGGTCATGAGAGTGTGTTCCCCCAGGATATGATCAGTGTCCTTATAAGAAGAGGAAGAGAGACCCAAGCTCGCTCTCTCTCTCTCTTTCTCTCTGTCTGTCTCTCCATCATGTAAAGAAATAGAGAGAAGGCGGTTGTTTCCAAGCCAGGAAGAAAGATCTCACCAGGAATCAAACCTGTTGGTACCTTGATCTTGGACTCTCCAGCTTCCAGAACTATGAAAAATATATATCTCTTATTTAAACGATTTAGTCTATAGCATTTGGTTATGTCAATCTGAGGAGACTGATGCAAACATAAAAGCATATTTTGGCGTACAAAATGCAAATAGGTTAAGATTTTGAGCTAAATTTATTTAGTTTCATATTTTTAATTAGCCTAGTCAACAATGTTAAAATGTTTATAGTTTAAATAATATATTTAGCCTCTTTCTTTGGTTTTCTTTCTCTACACATACATATGTATTATTATTTGTTTGTCCTTATATACTAAGAATGTATATGTATCATATATATTATATACACACGTACATGAATCAGCATATACATATAATCTCCTATGTAAATGACCAGATGAAATAACTGGGACTTGGCAAATAAATGTAGCTGAGGTGTTTTATTTATACTAAGTGGTACTGTAATAGTCTGTGTTATTTTTAGGCCACCTTTCCTTTTGAGACAGGGCTGTCTGAGTCTACAGGGTGGGGAGGGGACCGCTAAGTCCTAAGTCAACAACTCTGACATGATCCTGACTGCCTGTCATTCCTTGGTTCATGACTGGCTGTAGCTTTGGTTCACCAGCATTTTCTGTGAGTTAACTAATTCCCTCCAATAAATTATCCGTTTCTGCTTCAGTTTCTTTTATCTGCAACTAAGAATTTTATTTGGGAAGATAACAATGCCTTGTTCTCTCTCTATTCATTTTCCTGAAATTATACTTTCGATTTTTGTTTTAAGCAAAGGTTAACTTTAAAAATTTTCTCTGCAACATTCTGAGGTAGAACTTCTTTTTATGTGACGATATTACAACTTCTCTTTCTTTTCTTCATATTTATTTCTTCATATCTATTCCAAAGAACAGAAAACAGAAAGAGTAGACACAAACTCGGATTTTTTTTTTTTTAAACTCAGATGTTAAATTCGGGGATGTCTTCTACTATGTGCTAGAAATAATAAAAAAGGTTGTTTACAAAATAATCACACTTCACAAGGGTTGGCGTTCACTGTGCGTGGTAGATTGAACAACATAGCTGTAATATCTTTCAGCTTTTCCTGTAAAGAAGTAGCGTCTATTTCCCCACCCTTTGAATCTGGGCTGATATTGTGCTTGCTTTGACCAACACGATAGGGTAAACATGGCATTGTGTCAATTCTGAGTCTTGGCCCCAAGAAACTTTGCCATTTCTTCTTGTGCCCTCCTTCCCAGAACAGCATCCTGGAACCACCATGCCAGGGATCCAATGTGTCCTAGGAAAGGTTGAGAAGCCACGCAGGGGAAAATCGAAGGTGCCAGGCATGGACCTTCTAGCCCATCTGACCTCACCGCCAAGTGCAGCACGAGTGAGCCCGGGTAAAAGCAGCACAGGAACGACCCTGTAGGTCACAGAATTATGAGAAATAAGAAATTTCAGTTGTTTGTAGTGACTAAATTTGGGGCTGACTTGTTATGTAGCAAGAGTGAACTGAAAAGCTTTGTCAAGTCATGACACTCCAAATATAATAAAATCTTGGTTCTGCAATAATGCGGTAGTCATTTCACAGTATATATTAAGTCACCCTGTATCCTCTAAAAATTATGTTATCCAACCTAAATATATATGACTTTTATTTGTCAACCATACTTCAATAAAACTGAAATAAAACAGTGGAGAAAATGACCCTAGATGATCACATTCATCACTCATTTTCAAGTTGGTAGCATCTCATGTATTCTAGCCCTTATAAAATGTTTCCTAAACTTACTGGAATTTTGATACCTGCACATTTCCAATGCAATATTCTGATACAGATCTGCTCTCTTGATCCACTCACTCTTAATAATGCCATATGACATATATTTAAGTCCAAAATATTTAAATGTATTAAATACCAAATAATAAATTAATTTTTAAAACAATTTATAACTTTTTAAATTAAATCTTTGGGAATATCTCTGGAGCTAAAAGGAGGCAATGGGATATTTTCCAACCTAATTATGAGCTAAACAAATTTTGCACAAAATGAAGTAGACCAAAAAAAAAAAATGAAGAAGAAGAAAAAGACAAGAACCAGACCTTTGAATTTAGAATAGAGGCATCTAGTTTGTAGTGTGGCATTTGGGGAGAATTTTTGTGTTAAAGAGAAGATCTAAGCCTAAGAAAGCATAAATGTCTAAAACACATTATAAATATATAAAGGAATAGCTATTAGTTTCCAGTGTCAAGTCTCATTTAGCATAAACATACAGTTTAAATTATTTATTATAAATTTACACTGAAATGTGGGAGGTAAACTCTTTGAGATGAAAAATAGTTTGCGGCCACAGCGTCAGAGTGCTGTCTTGCGCTTACTAAACAGTAGCATCCGGGCTAATTTTGCAGAGCCGTTTTAGTTGCCTTAGAGCAGAATTTCACTGGGTTGGCAAATGATGGAATTAGATCCCGAGTCAGGCCCAGACTCTTGTCACCATAGGGATAAAAATAAAACCTTTGCCATTATTTTAGCATTGACAGAGGGGAAGCCGATGACAGCAAGAGGCAAAGATGCAGAAGGAAAGAGGCACAGATTGTAGAGACAGCGGAGGGCTGGGCGCGACAGCGAGGGTGCCGAGGGCCAGGACCACAAGCAAACGCCAGCCTGGGTCCACAGACAGACACTGCGGCAAGCATTTGCAATGAGAAGATAAACCTTCAGACAAATTAATCGTCAGGCATTCTAAGCGGATAAGCACGTATGCAGGTCCTGCTCATAATCTTTAGAGGTTAATAAAGTCCTGACAGGAGGACCCAGCTTTCCTGGTACCAGATACCTGGGTCCGGAAACCTGCAGAACCCTCAGAAAATGATCGGTAGGACAGTGTGGGAAGGGGAATCGAGATCAGACTCCTAGGAAGACTGCATTCCACTCTTCCTGGTGTAAATGTTCGCCCTAGTGCCCTTGCCAGGGGACGCTGAATGCTCATCGATGGCCCTCACTACTTAGCATTCATAGTTTATGGGCCCGACACAGAATGCTTAAGATAAAAGATGGGAATTTTATTTTAAAGGAAATACCCTGTCATTTAACACTGCCTTTTGCATTTTCTACTGTTTTCTTTTTAAAACTCCATTCCAGGTTATAGATACTTTGCAAGTACATCAGTCTCTTATCACTACTGTAACAAACGATCACGGACTTATTGCTTGAAACAATGCAGATTTATTTTCTTACAGTTTGGGAGGTCAAAAGTCTAAAATGGATTTCACTTGGCTAAAATAAATTTGTCAATAAAGCTGTCTGAAGGCTGTAGAGAATTGGTTTCCTTACTTCTTCCAGCTTCCAAAGGCTACCTGTGTTCCTTGGCTATTCCTTGGCCTCCCTTCCATCTTCAAAAGCCAGAACTAGGGCACCTTCAATTCCCCACCCTCACCTCTGTTCTTCCATTGTTCTGTCTTCTTCCTCTGACTCTGGTCCTCCTGCATCCCTCTAACAAGGACCCTTGTGATTACATTATGGCCACTTGGATAACCTATCAGATAACACTGCCCATATCAATACCATTAACTTAGTCACATTGGCAAGTTCTGTTTTCCCAAGCAAAGTGACATATTTATAGATTCTGGGATTAGGTTGTGGGTATGTTTTGGGGGCAAGAGGTGAATTCTTGTGCCTATCACCTAAGTTATATACCCATATCTATTTGAAGTTAGAACCTATCTAGCTATAAGATAAGTCTCTCATACCCACCATGAGGAAACTTAGGGAGACACTACCTCTTAGAGAATGCTTTCCTAACAATACTGATTTCATTCTGGGTGAGTTATATCAAAGGGAGGGAGGGAGGGCAGGGTATGTATAGAGGGGTGGAATGGCAATATTTCAGGGCAGAAGCTTGAAGGATAAGGAGAAATACTAAAGCAATGTGGAGATTATGTTTATTTAAGCAAGGAGGAAAACATTTTTGTATAAAAGTCAACTCAGAAAACATTAAATGTTAACAGGCCCGATTATATTTTAGACAAAGTGAAAAATAGCTTTCTCAAGTTTATAAGTAGAAAAACTTACATTCTAACAAGTTATATTGCCTTGTTGTAGAGTAGAAGAGTGCCAATGGGACTTTTGGTCCAATTTTTTAGCTGTTAGAGTAGTAAGACAAAAACATGTTTGAGAAGTAACAATTTTAAGATAACTGCTTATATTTTTGTTTTAAAATAAGGTCCGTGGTTATAAATGCCAAAGATAATGAGGCCTTCATTTATTCCCTGTGTTAGGGAAATTGTTGATTATACATGGCCAAATGGTCCCCCATCAGCAGAAAGTATTATTTTTATAGAGGAGTAGTCTACTATAGATTCGTTACAATTCTGCACTGGCTACTACTATTTTGCCTAAGGTAAGATTACAGAAAACCCTAAGAGATAACAACTGTAAGGAAAAAAAAAAAATGCTTCTCTCTATGGGCATCCTATGTAGACTATCTGACTTCAAATTCTTTACATTGGTGTTTCCTAGTTGTGAGTGTTGGGCAAGGCACTGGACTACTGTGTGTGTCAGTTTTGTTTTGTTTTTGTTTTTATTTTTTTTATTATTTGCCAAGTACCCTGGGAAGGTATGAGCTACACAGGATTGCTATAAGGATTGAAATGAGTTAAGGGAGAGTGCTTCAAACAGTGCTTAACACATAGAAAATACCCTAATAGATGTTAAAAATAAATAGTAAGTCAGTCCAAATTTGTCAAACATCCACTGTGGGGCAGTTTTGAGGTTTTCATCACGAGTGTTTTGGACCTAAATGCTTGTGTGTGCTTGGCTAAGCATAAAATTACATTAAAAATATATTCAAACAATATTGCATATTTCTGATATTTTTCTTCCTTCTAAATGTCTTCCGTGAATGCTATTATGATTTCTATTCCCAGTCATATTGGAAACTTCAGAGGAAAAAATGCACCGTGTTATTGGAATCAGGGAGACTTACCTGAAAGATACCAGCCTGTACCATCAATGCTTCAATTGGACCTCCTTGTCTAATTTAGGTTTTAGGTTCCAGAGAGATACAACCCCATGTTCTGCCTCCACTTGCCGTATTTACCATTTGAAGTGGCCGGCTTAAATAATCTCCACTAAAAGGGCCAAGTGTGCCTGTTGTAATACCACTTTAAAACACTTTTCGGTGTGAATCTATTTCTTTATCTGGGAATTCTTATTTCAACGCATTTTTTTTTAAAGTCATCTTTCCTCTATATATCCAGCTTAAAATAAACCCGGTTCAGGCTGTTTTTGCGTTTTTGGAATGAGAAACCACAAAGATACAAAACCCAGCAGAATTTCCCCAAAGCTGCTCAAAATTCTCTCTGAAGTTAACTGCTAGGGAGCAGAAGACTTGAACGGAAATGATAATTTTAGGAGCTGTGCAGCTCCAAAATAAGAAACAATCATAGAACTTCCATGGTTGTGAAGCTGGTTTGTTTTACTGATGGTATGCGGGCTCTCTTGATGTATTTGACATTGGTGCCAGTCAGCCATTCCACATTGATTTGAGACATTGGATTAGTTGTTAGCAACTCTCCCTCTCACAAATAAAGATTTGGAGGGGCACCTGGGTGGTTAAAGCCTCTGCCTTTCGCTCAGGTCATGATCTCAGGGTCCTGGGATTGAGCCCTGCATTGGGCTCTCTGCTCAGCAGGGAGCCTGCTTCCCCCGCCCCCCCCGCCTGCCTCTCTGCCTACTTGTGATCTCTCTCCTCTTTGTCAAATAAATAAATAAATAAATATCTTTAAAAAAAAAATAAAGATTTGGAAATCCAAAGCTCAAAGTGGTAGAAGAGAGTAAAACAAAAGTATTTTCTATTGTTGCGTAGTCACAATAACTTGAAGATATTTAAATGGAGTGATGTGATTCTCCTTTCAGTGTATTTTTTTTTAGCATATTTGATTTACTATAAATGAAATAAACTGTTAGGTTCCAGCCTTTTAAAAATAGATTTTGCATTTCAGGTATATTTTAGGATATATTGGTGTTCATGCTTCAGATTTCTTCCCACAGTACTCATTAAAATGATCCTCTGCAGTAGTGAAAGCTATGTTTACACCTTCTCCAGGAGGAGAAAAGAATACATGCCATTGAAAAGAATACAAGGATGTCACCAGGGTAATTATCAATATGTTCAGGGGAATTCAGGAATGAAATTTTACAGCAATGAAGGAATAGTTCAAAAACCAATAGCATTTTGGTGTAGGAACATTGCTGTAATTGATAGAGGGGTTATCAGAGAGGTAAGAGCACCAAATTACAGTAATAGCTCTAGTGACAGCGCTTCTGTAGTGTGGGTAGTTCCCAGTGCCTTATACCCATGATTTAATCTTCACAGTCCACAGCCTGGCCACGCTGAGGCCATGGTAGCTGCCTACCACATCTTGGATGGATGAATGAGTGAGTAGTGAGGTCGTTGTCCTTTCATCTCTCCTTTCCTGATTGGCTCACAAATACTGTACAGAGGACACAGGTACTGCTTTTGCGCCATTTTCCAGATGAGAAAAACTGAGACACGGTTTTGCCCAGGGTTGTGTAACTCGGGCGGAATTGCTGTCAGCAGTCCGGTCCCTTCAGGATCATGCCGTTGGGGGGTGGCAGGTGAAAGGGGCATATTTTTCTCCTGGACTATTTCATCTTGAATATTGCAGAAACATTTTGTATAATTCAATGTAGAACTCATGATGGTGGAAATCTTTAAACGAAGGCTTTACTCCTCTTCTGAAATACAGCGATACTTCCTTAGCTCCTTTTTTCTTATTCATGTATGTGCCTTATTGCTACAGATAAAGCTCATGTGGGGCATTTACTAAATATTAGTCCTTTTTGTATCCCTGCTGCCTGTTTTTCCTAAGTCACATATTACCTACTTAAACATATTGTAAAGAAGTAAATAGATATTTTCAAAAACAATATGAATAAACTGAAACATGTTCTATAGGAGGGTTTGAGATCCTAACATGTCTGGTTTAAAAATATTAAGAGTTACAAAAAAAACTTTAAAAGCTTAACTTCAGTTGTTTTCAAGGTTAAATATGATTCACATTCTCAAAATTATAGTTTAGTTTAAATCCCTTAAGCGGTGACATTCAACTTGGTCAAACATATTTTCCACACCATTTGTTATGATAAGTTTACCTGCCTGGGCTAGGTATGTTTGCAAATATGAAATGAATGCAAAATATTTTCTTTTGGAGAATGAATAAAATGAATACTGACTAGATCATAAGAAAATTTAGAATTTTCTTTCTTGAGAAATGTATCTATTACAGTCTAGGCCCTTTTTATTTATTTATTTCTTAAAGATTTATTTATTTATTTATTTATTTATTTTGACAGAGAGAGAAAGATCACAAGTAGGCAGAGATGCAGGCAGAGAGAGGAGGGGAAAGCAGGCTCCCTGCAGAGCAGAGAGCCCGATGCGGGGCTCGATCCCAGGACCCTGAGATCATGACTTGAGCCAAAGGCAGAGGGTTTAACCCACTGAGCCACCCAGGTGCCCTCTAGGCCCCTTTTAATTGATGGAATGAATTATATGCCAAGAACCATCCTGGAAAAATAAACCCAAAGGCTTTTAGTTAGAGTGCTAATATGTGTAATTATTAAGATCTTGAATTGATTTCAATTATAGTTATCATTGTAATTCAAGTGTATTTAAGAGTTTTTATTTTTGTGACACTGTATTCTTGATATTTATAAGAAAGTTATAACAGGTGGGGATCAGATCAGGTCACTGGACACCTAAATCCATTCTGGGAAAATAAAATTAATTATTTTCCAGCCAACTGAAAATTTGAAACAAGTACTTGTACCCCTTTTCCAACTGTGATTGAATTAAAAAATAGTAATCAATTATCTCCTGCAAACCTATTTTAGAAACATTACTTCTCATGCCATTGCTACTGAAGACCTTTTATAAAATTGCCAGGCTTCGCTGATAGTCCTGTTTGCTAACAAACCAAAACACACACGTTTTGCATATACACACAGGCACACACACACACACACACACACAATTAAAAATACAAGTTTAGGCAAGCGCTTCGGATATTTTAAAACCATCTGAAAAGTATCTGAATAGTATCCAGCTATATATTTGTATTCTGCTTCATGCAGGGAGGCTTCCGACTTCCAGGCAAGCTGAGCCATTGTTTGCGGAGAGCTTGACTGTGACCAGGAAGTGTCTGGCTTCTAACTTTGGGATTCTTCGTCTGTCTGATTAGACTGTCAGGTCCAGGTCCGGGCAGGGCTCCATCTTGCTTACTGTTCTCTTCTCCCGGCCTGGCCTTGCCGAGGGCATGGTAGCCGCCTACCACTCTTGGATGGATGAATGAGTGAGTAGTGCGGTCGTTGTCCTTTTAGCTCTCCTTTCCTGATTGGCTCACAAGTACTCTACAGAGGCCATTCTGTAAAGGTGAGGACATGCTGCTACTGGGGTCTCTTAAAACAAATTTATGGCACAAAGGATTCAATAATAAATGAGCCAAGGATCTCGCCCTTGGTGATATGCTATGGGGAGTAGGGACTGAATGTAAAGAATTTCAGGGGGAGTGGGCATCCATCCTATCATGGGTTTCTGAAAGGGCCTGGCACATGCAGAGTTGGGTGAGAAGCTCAGATGGGGTTATAACACAGGCAGGTTTTTGGTTTTTTTGTTTTTTTAAAGATTTTATTTATTTATTTGACAGAGAGAGAGAGATCACAAGTAGGCGGGGGGGGGGGGGTAGCAGGCTCCCTGCCGAGCAGAAAGCCCGATGTGGGGCTCGATCCCAGGACCCTGAGATCATGACCTGAGCAGAAGGCAGAGGCTTTAACCCACTGAGTGACCCAGGCGCCCCTAACATAGGCAGTTATGTGGAGAGTGGCGGGAAATGAATGAAGGTCAGTAGGTTGCAAAGAGGTTATTATGAGCCAAGGTGAGGTTTTGGGACTGTACATCCAAGAAGCCAGTGGAAAGCCAAGGAGGAAATGAAAGAAAGAGCTCCCCAAAGATAGCAGGACAGTTTCACTGTCCTTATAAATTATTTTAAAATGACAACTGTATGTGAGGAGTTCTTTAGACTTAACAGGAAATGTATGCCAAGATTTGTCTGGCCTATCATGATCTGAGTCCCGAGTCAACTTCTGGTTGGAAAGCTCTCCTTACAAAAGCTGAGAATGATCATTTAAAACAGGTGTTTCGGGGCACCTGGGTGGCTCAGTTGGTTAAGCAGCTGCCTTCGGCCCAGGTCATGATCCCGGAGTCCTGGGATCGAGTCCCACATCGGGCTCCCAGCTCCACGGGGAGTCTGCTTCTCTCTCTGACCTTCACTCCTCTCATCCTCTCACTTTCTCTCTATCAAATAAATAAATAAAATCTTTAAAAAAAAAAAAAATAAAAAAAAATAAAACAGGTGTTTCAAGAAAAATGTTCCCTCAGGAGGTCATGAATCCAGTCGTGAAACTTGCGTTCACTTTTGTATAAGGAGCATGTTAATGCAATGAAGAAATAAAAGTCATTGTGTAGACCGAGGTCAAGTGGCTCTTAATTTTCTTTACTCACAGACAAAATTGACTTTCCAAATGTACTTCCCTTGCAAATGTAACCGAGGATATTTTTCTTTGAGGATTCTTACTTCCCCACGAAAGGAATTGCACATTGATCTATATTAAAGCAGAAACAAACTATATTTTAGGGAAAGCAGAGCAAACTTCCTGAAGTGCTTTCATTTAACAAGTATGCTTTATTGTCTACTAGGTGCCACGCTCTTAGCGGTTTTATAGTTTTTTCCATTTCTAAAAGCCTATCCATGCCATTTTCTGGGTATTTAATGAACATTAAAGTGAATGGGGGATAAGTGTGAAAGTGATGCTATTGCAAAAACAAGGGAAGGTATTACTATGTTCCTTCCTGGCTTCTTCCTCCTCCTTATCCCTCTTTCTTCCTTTCTGAATAACCTCCTGATAAAATATGACAAAGAATACGTTGAAGAAAACAAAAAATAGTAGCAACAATAAAATCGTTGGATGTATATTTATTATTCCTCATGTGAAAATGGCAGATTGAAAAACTTTAACACATTAATTGTTTATATGCAAATAAATTCTGCTAAGTACAAATGATCCTTATCTGTTTATTAAAACAAGCACAACAGGACTTTTACTTGGAAACCGTTTTTAGTATTTAGAGCTATTCTTTGTAGGAAATGCTAAATGAGTCATGCCAAGGAGTGAAAACAAAACAAAGCAATCCCAACACATTTTATGACTACCAAGTAGAAGGACAAAGACAAAAATTTTCCCCAGTGAATTAATTTCTTACACTGGCATATGCCTATTCTATGTTTACATCTTCAGCTAATTTAGATCTGTAGATATGCTAAGAAGGATGCTCTAAAATATACTAAAGAATATGTCTGTGCAGGACAATTTCTCTAGTAACATATGCTCTAAGAGCTAATTCAATTTAAAAGCTCATAGGGATAGAAAAGAGGATGTGTAATCTACTGATCACACTAATTTTCTTTGGGCCTGTTCTTCTTGATTTATTTTATTTAACTTGTAGAGAAGTACTAGTTCATTTAAAACTCACATCAATGAATTATGTTTGAGAGGTATGCTGCGGTCAAATTCTCTAAAGGATATTTGAATCTATGGGAAATGGAAATTCTTTCAATGTAGATATAGATAAAATTACATATACATGCAGTAATATTCATACTCAAAGGTGGGATAATAAGATGTTATATAGAATTTTCAGCTATTTGTAATTACAACTTATCACACACAAATTCATGGCACATATACACCCAAATAGATATGTTTTCTCCTAACTCTTAATCATTTTCATTAATAATATTTGGTGTGGTTATTTTTATTTCATGTAATAAAGGAACTCACATACTTTTTTGGGATTCAAATTCTGTATTGGAAGATGTCCTGTGCATTTTAAAGGTTTCTTTTTATTTTCTCTCTAATAAAATGTCATAACTGATTAGACTCACAAAGAACTTTCATACATTTTTAAAACCTTCTGGTTGTAGTAGACTGGTATTAAGAAGTAGAAACAGTATTTTGCTTTTAAATCAATAAATTGTTGTTTTTTAACTTGAGGGGTGGGGGCTAGGGAGAAGAAAGTTCGTACCTAAAAGTTACTGTGTTGTTAAAAAGTTCTCTAGGTAACTTTGATTCCATTTCCTTCCTATGTACACTGTAGTACATATTTTTTTGTGAGAAATTAACTCATGTAAGGAAAAATAAACTTTACTAAAAGTGAATATCCTAAAGTCACACCAAAATTAAATGTATATCATAAACATTTATCCTGAGATATTCGGTATTCTTTTTATAACTATGCTGTTCTGAAAATAACTCTCCCCTCTTCTAAAATGTGAATTACCTTATGTAACTATTCAAATTTCTAGGAAAGAGATAAAAAATACCAATTCTTAAAAAAAAATCTGTCATTTTTAAAATTTGGTTAATATAATGATCTTATATTAGAAGCATTATATTAAACACGAATATGGATTGATTTGGAACACAATGTGAAAAAAGCAGAAAAAGACTGAAAGGAAATACTGTGTAGTGAACATCACTGGCTTCATATACTTAAATGAATGATAAAGAATATTAGGACTTAATTCAAGAATCAGCTAGTAGATCTAAATAAACAGAACTGCATTTCTTTTTTGCCTAAACTAAAACTTCTTGGTTGATGTATGCCACTTACTGGAATTCAATGTTCATGGTATTTTATATCTGTTAGAATAATTTCAGCTATAGAAAAATAGAAAAATCACCACTTAACACATATTAACCATGAAAAAAGTAATTATCTCATACTAAAATTTGTTCAGGGGCAAAGTTGTTCCATAGTTAGTTAATTTACTGGCTCAATAATGAGATCAAGTTTTCAGATACCCAGGTACTCCCTTACTCTCTCCTCATAGCCACAGAAAGACTGCAGATACTCTGTCCAAGCTGATGTATCCATTGGATGAAGAGAGCCTTCCTTCTGTCTCTTTTTAAGAGGGAGGAAACTTTACCCATAAACTATTCCTTCCCCAAATCTTCCTTGGAGCTTTATTTTTCAGTAAGGAGTCAAACCTACCTTTCTTCCCATATCAGACTCTCTCAGGAAGCACTTCTAATTATGCAGAAACAAACAAAATTGGGATTCTACCACGTAGAATAAAAGGAAACATGGAAATGGCTATTGGGCAGGCAATGAAGAGGATGTGCTACATTTGACTTTTAAAAAAATTAAAAGAAGATCCTCTGGGTGGCCCAGGTGGTTAAGTGTCTGACTTCTGGTTTCGGCTCAGGTCATGATCTCAGGGTCCTAAGATCAAGCCCTGAGTCTGGCTCTACACTCAATGAGGAATATGCTTGAGATAATTTCCCCCTCACTCTCCCTCTCTCTCTCCCTTCTGCTACACCCCTAAAACTCAGCTCTCTCTCAAATAAATAAATAAATAAATAAATATTTAAAAAATATTAAAAGAGAAAATAACGAAGCATATCTTGGGGCACCTGGGTGGCTCAGTGGGTTAAAGCCTCTGCCTTCAGCTCAGGTCATGATCTCAGGGTCCTGGAATCAAGCCCCACATCGGGCTTTCTGCTCAGCAGGGAGCCTGCTTCTCCCTCTCTGCCTGCCTCTCTCTCTGTCAAATAAATTTTAAAAAATCTTAAAAAAAAAAGCGTATCTTTAACAGCAGAACAGGAAATATTTAATTTTGCACTTATTTGCTGATGCAAAAAATTAAGAATGACAATAAAATTGAATACCAGTAGGTTTTAAAAATGTTTACTGAGTAATACCTGTGCACAAATATTTGCATAGAATAGGAATTGAGATTACTTTAGGTAAAATTTATAGTTATTACAAAGAAAAAGTAAAGAATAAAGCTTATTAAAGAAAATATCATAAACCACTTAAATATAAAAATAAATATATTTTAAGTTGATTTTTATCTAGTTCTTTTATATTTAATCACAGGATTCTTTTTCACTTGAAAAGGATGCTAAACCTAAGGTATCATATCTCATTGACCTTTCATAGCTATAGTTCCTGAAATAAAATGGGCCCCATTCTTAAAGCATTGTAGTGGAAAAGTAATCATAGCTTCCCTTAAACTCTCTCCAAAAGTGCCACAATATGCAATCTATCTTTTAAAATTTGAAGTCATCAACAGTTGAATACTAGGCAGTAGAGCCAATATGATCTGCTTAAATGCTTATAAACCTCAGAAGCTAAAAAGTGAGTTTTCAAAGTTAATATTTTGGGCAAAATCAAACCTAACATTTGTTTAAGTAGCAACATTTTTTTTTTTAAGTAGCAATATTTTTGTTAGTCTTTTCCTGTTAGCTCTCAGGCTTAACACAACATGTAATTTTCACCCATTCTCTCCAGTCTTATTGCTATACTACTGATGCAAAAGGAGCTCTCAATAAATCTGAAGATTCTAGGTGTATTGTAAATTCCCCAAGCTTAACTTTTTGACGGCTTGCTAAGAAGTTCTAGGAGCCTATACATAAATAAAAGCCAAAAGCTAAATGAAGAGTCCTTATGTCCCTGAACATAATGTCTAGCACAAGCTAATAACTAAGCAAATTTTCCTGAATGAAAAGTAAGAGATTGAATGATCTGACACCCAACCTGAAAGGAAAGGGATTCTGTGTAAAATTTGTCTTTCAAATAGTTTGCAAATTATCTCCTTTACTAGTAATTTCATAAAGTAATATTTTCACTGTAAGATGTTTAATATGATTAAAACAGTTGACTTATACATACACAATGAAGATAATAAAGAGAAGGTAAAAACATTAAAAAATCAGAGTGCCTGAATGGGACCTCAATAATAATTGTTTAGGAGATGGAAAAATAAAATAAAGTTATGAGGTAACATTATTTTACAGTATATTATATTTCTATCCAGTACTCGAATAGATCATTGTCCTTTTTCAAATTTTCCAGCTCAAACAAGTATCTATCAACATACTATTTTCTAAGAAGATATTTTAATTTTCAAATGCAGAACATAGGCTTTCCCTTGATCAGTGGACCAATCCTTACTCACTAGAGATGATTTGACAAATGACTGCTCTTTAGACTTCAGTAATTATCAATAGCAACTGTTTTAAAGGCTATATGCTTAAGAAAACATGTTCTACCTTTGACTTGGAGATTTTTCTACTTAGTTTCTTTCCCTTGAAAACAAAATAAGTGATTAAATCTATTATTTTACCTGTCTTCTCTTACCACGAATTATTATATTTCTTTAAGTAGCTCTGTAAAGTTTAGGAGCCAATCAGCAATACCTACAGAAGAAATATCCACTAATTGAAAGGAGACCACTGTAGTTCTGCCAATTCTGTATGTTTGGTCTCAGTCTGGTTAACAGATAGGGGAATAGTAATTAGTGAAAAGAAAAGTTTGAGTGGAAAATGTGTCAAAATATGGACCGAGCAATGAGGCAGTATTTACAATTGTCCCTCAGTATCCCTTCTCTTTTTGTCTTGGAAGAAAAGTATTGGTTGAGTCTCTGTCCAACTAACTAAAGAATAAGTTCCGCAGTCTTTCTGGCATCCAGATTTAGTAATGCTATTTGATTCTGAACAATAGGATGTCAACTGAAGTGACAGGTGTGATTGTTCGAATGTGCTTGCCCCTTTTGTTCCTCTTCTACCTTCTTGTCATGAGTAAGATCCTACTCACAATCCTACATAGATCATGGGGAAGCCTGACTTGAGGATAGAGGGTGCTTAATCCTACTGGATTAATCCTACTGGAGCCACTCAGTCAGCCCTCGGGGACTATTTCTGTTCGGGCTATTTTGTATGCCAGAAATTAACCTCTCTGTTGCTTAAGTCAATATTATTTTAGGCTTATCTTATTTTAACTGAAGAGAAAGTTTTAAAAAATGATACTTTTATTATGTTTATAAAAAGCATGTGTATTTGCGTATGAAGTTACTATAGTCAGAAACTATTGTTAACCAAGTTGCAGATCTTAAGGATTTAGATTATTTTATTTTATCATAAAGAACTCTAAATATCCGTAATTTATATAACCATGCAATTATACTTTTGTTTGAGACATTCATCAGAATGTCTCAAGCAGCGCAGTACAGTAGTAGTGGCTATGATGATCTAAAGGGATCTAGTCTCTTTTGCCCAATATGATAAACCACTAACCCTTGAAATGGAGCTAATGTGAGTGAAGAACTGAATTTTTAATTTTACTTAACTTTAAAAAGTTTGCATTTTAATGGCAACTAGCAGTAGCTAGTGGCAATATAGCTAATAGCTACCATAATAGATACAGCTATAGATAATAGTTAGATACATTCCTTGCATTTCATGTGAGTAACATGTAAAAGTGTATTTTAAACAAATAGGGACAAGCAAGTACATCAAACCGGATATGTGGTAATATCCCAAAGAGTACCTGAGGCTTTGTGCTAAACATTGTGTATTTTTCAGAAGCAGTAATTAATTATTTTGATGAAAATAATTTTTTGTCTTAAAAAACACATATTTTGTAATTCTCATACATTTATAGTGAGCCCCAGGAGTTATACTTTAGTATATGAAGTCTATTGCCATTACCAGTCCTTCAGTGGAAGCCTTCAGGATCACCAGCAGAAAGCTGGCCTCAAGTCCCATCCTTCCCCTCTTCCATTCTCCTAATCCTGATGTTTCAAATATATAATTTCATTTCAGAGAGTGCATTGGGAGATTTTTCTAGTCCCTAATTAAATTGCCACTATGATTATATTGTTCCTAAATTCTGAGTTCAGATTTCCATTTCACATGTAGCAGGGTGACATTTGCCTCTGGCCTTAAATTAATGCATGTTGGGCGATAAAGAGGACCTTGCCAGGACACAGTCACTTTAGACCTAATTCCTCTTAGACTCTCCAAGTCTTAGTCTCCACTTGTTAGTCAGGGGGTTAGGCAGGAAAGAGATAATATACTTATCAGGACTTTTGATGAGAATTTAGTAAAGGGGATCAATGAGGGATGTTTGGCCCAGAGGATGAACCAACATTGTCAAAGTCTGGTGAGACTAGATCCATGGCTGCTCCTTCTAGAACACAGGAGCAGAAAGGCAGTGGGTGAAGAAATACCCTTCCATCTTTCTGCTCTTATCCTCCAATCTCATGACTCTCATTGCCTGAACCTAATGAAGAGGACTAGCAGGAGGAAGTCCTGGGGGCCAGCCTCTAAAGACACAGAGCAGAATACAATAAATAAATTAAAAGAAAAAAGAAAAAGACAAAATGTGATTGAAGAGTGGCAAATGAAGAATAAGGAGAAACAGTTCTCCACACAACTCCCCACCTTTGATCCTGCCACTAAGAATGAAGTGGTTTTGTTTTGTTTTGTTTTGTTTTAGGTGGGCTTTTTTACTTTGAAGAGATGTAGACAGGGGCAAATGGGTGGCTCAGTGGGTTAAAGCCTCTGCCTTTGGCTCAGGTCATGATCTCGGGGTCTTGGGATCGAGCCCAGCATCGGGCTCTCTGCTCAGCGGGGAGCCTGCTTCCCCCTCTCCCTGCCTGCCTCTCTGCCTACTTGTGATCTCTCTCTCTGTCAAATAAATAAATTTTGGAGAGATGTAGATAAACTTGTTTTAGCTTTCAAACCAGTCTGCTTGAGTGATGCTTACACATTTGTGACATAACTAGAAATAAAACATATTTATTTATGTTTAAATTTGAAATATGATTAAATTTTTTAAAGGGTCAGATAATCTCTATTGAGATGGGGTTGGGTTTCTACCAAAAGTCATCTGGGTGAAGGCATATAAAACAGTTTTGTGTATCACTTCACTTGAAATGATGAAGAATTACAACTTCCTTGTATGAACAAGCACGCCAAGAAGAATGAAACAGATTGAAGATGATTGTCTCTCAGAAAGGATATAAAATGTGTAATTGGAGTGTACTATTGAAGTGGAAGATGAAAATAAATAAAATACATATATTTTCAGCACTATAAAAGCTAACTGTGTATTTAGTTCCAACTTTAAGCATCTAAATAGGTGTTGCTCATTATTCTTTCTTGTAACAATTTGTTCTTCTGTTTGCTTTACATGGACTTTTATTACTCTGTACAGTATTTAGTAATTATACTCGATCCCAGGAAGTATTTTTAAATAATAAATGTTAGCTGGGAAAGTTAATTATCATGAAGTGTGGCTAGATTTTGTGAGAAGAGACTATATTTTATAACTAAGTATCATCATAATGCCCATTAAAGCAAGATCTCCTTTATTTAGAATTGTAATCACTAGTAAATATAAATAGGAAAACATCTTGGCATATCTTACTCTATATTTTCATGAGAAACATAGATGAAAAGTAAACAACCAGATATTAGTAATTTTTCTTCCCCAAATGGCGATTTAAAGAATGTGCCTTAGGATCATTTTGGATTGAAATCAATCCTCTGAAACTTTTTCATCCAATTAGAGCCCAGTGGTTACTAACATATGAAATGACCCAAAGACAAAACAAGATCATTTGGCATCTCTGCATTTTTCAGGGTATGGTAAACCATATTAACTTAGTGTGATCATTTCTATTACAGTGTATTCTTTTATAGTTTGATGGCATAAACTTGGTATAATTCTCTGTCAATCTAAAAATTAAATTAAGGATATTTTCACATCTAGATAAACATTTATGAAATATCAGGTACATATATCAAGTTTTATTTGATAATGAAAAATTATCATTTTGTAGATAGAGTGGTCTACTTTGAGATTTTGCTGTTCCATCATTTTAGAATAAATAAAATGGTGTCTTCATGATTTCTTTAAGAAATAGAATATTCGGGCGCCTGGGTGGCTCAGTCGTTAAGCGGCTGCCTTCGGCCCGGGTCAGATCCCAGGGGTCTGGGATCGAGCCCCGCATCGGGCTCTCTGCTCTGCAGGAAGCCTGCTTCTCCCGCTACCATTCCCTCTGCTTGTGTCTCCTCTCTCGCTGTGTTTCTCGCTGTCAAATAAATAAAAAAAAAAAATCTTTAATAAAAAAAAAAAAAAAGAAATAGAATATTCTACATATGTTTCCTCAGGCAAGGGGGAAACAAAGATAAACTATTAGGACTATATCAAAATAATAAACTTTTGCACAGCAAAAGAAACCATCAACAAAATGAAAAGGCAGCCTATTGAGTGGAAGGAGATATTTGCAAATGATATATCAAATAAAGTTTTAATATCCAAAATGTATAAAGAACTTCTAAGCTCAACATCAAATAATAATAATAATAATAATAAATAATCTGATTAAAATGGGGAAAGGAACTGAGTAAGTAGTTTTCCAAAGAAGACACACAGATGGTCAGCAGACACATAAAAAGATTCTCAACATCACTAATCATCAGGAAAACACAAGTGAAAATCACAATGAGATATTAGCTTATATCTGTCAGTGTGGTTGTTATCGAAAAGAGAAGAAATAACAAGAATGTGGAGAAAAGGGAACCCTTGTGCACTGTTGGTGGGAATATAAATTGATATAGCCACTGTGAAAAATAGCATGGAAGTTCCTCAAAAAATTAAAAATAGAAGTCATTCTGCTTCTGGTATTTACTCAAATAATATGAAAACACTAATTTGAAAAGAAATATTCACTTTTTTTTT
>CM053604.1:153608705-153635082 GCA_028646535.1 Procyon lotor
TTCTCTTTTCCCATCATCCGACATATCTTGTCAGCTGTTTTCCCCTTACCAATTGTCTTTGCCCTTGTGGGGTTTCTACAATTTTATTCTTTTTATTGTCATCTTATTTGGGTTTAGTTGAGGCAGGGACAGTAAAAATATATGTTTAATCATCTATGATTAACAGAAATCTCTGTGTCATGTTCTTTAAATATTTTAGCTAGTCTTCATATCAGTCTGAAATATTGGTCTTACTGTCCCCATATGTAAGAAGATAGGAATTCAGAAATATTAAGTGGCTTGATTGTTCAAATCTTTTCACATGGTAGATCTGGGATTTCAAAGCAGTCAGTGGCCTCCAATGCCTACTCCTTCCTTATTCCACCATCACAGGCATTTCTTCAATGTGAGGGTTAACTTTTTGTGATGTTTTAGGTTAGTTGCATTACTGATCCACCTAATTGAATAGTTGATCATATTTAGGGTATATAAGGAGAATATCTGAATTCTAGAATATTAAAGAATTAATGAAAATGTTCATAGAGAGGACAGAAGAATTAAAGAAATATGGCAGTACTTGAGGAATAATATCCTCTGATCAAAAGATGTCTTGTGACCCTGTGCAATCATTTCAAAATAAAAGGAAAAAGAAATCTGCATGTGCCCAGAAGAAAACAATCTATAGGGCCAAAATCACAGGGGTTTCTTATGCTAGATAAACTTGATTTCTATTGTTTTGTAAAATTACATAGTGAATGAAGACAGAGGAAGCAGCCAATGGAATATGTCAGGGCTTTAATAGAGCACTTGATACAGCACAGCAGAAAACATTAGGTAAAAAATTAATTAAAATTTGTGTCTCTCTAAGCATTCTTACTTCACTGAAAATTAACTGATGTTAAATACATCTTTTAAAAGATGAATGTTAGCCTGATGAGGTGAAAAACATTTCCAAAAACAAATTGAAAGACCCCTTTTAAGAATGCTGCATGGAGGACCTTCATTATTTTAAGGAACAAGTTAATATTTGAGGATATGAAACAATTATATGAAACAGTGACTCTGAAATATAAAAATAACAAAGGGAGCTTTAGAGTTTTGTTGAAAATATGCAGTATGTAACAAAAAGATATATGATCAAATACATAAAAATGCATACTTTACGTCTAAGACTCTGCCAAAAACTTGACATCAACATTTGCGTGGAGTTCAATTTGCCTGATTACAGGTGAAATTTTTTTATGCCAACTTTAAAATGCCAGCAACTGATGTTTTACCTCATTTAGGAAGCAGAAATGAAACAGATGTTTTGATAAGTCAAGGTAACAACTGCAGATATATAAAAACAAGAGTCGACCATAGATAGATGAACAATTAGAGTGACCAGGTTATAAGGAAATATAATCTCATTTAGAGATTGGGAAACAGCCCATGGAGGTGGGTTAATTTTTCATCTCAAATATAGTGGTTATTAAATAAACCAATAGTTTTTCTGTGTACTCTTATTTTAGTAAGATATGATTTTCAGAAAAGAGGAATTTATCAGAAACAAGTTTAAAATGGCACTGTTGACTAATTTCCAAAGATATGACTATTATCCATACACTTTGGAAAATTGGTAAATGAGCATATTATCATAGCAAAATTTCCATTTATAATTCTCAGAAAGGCATTCCATTTCTTTCCTAAGAGAATTACCTTGCTTGAGCCTTCTATAATTTTTCTTTCTTGAGTACTAGTGAGAAGAAATACCTTTATTCCCTCAACAGGCATTTTTGTGTGCCTTCTGTGTGTCAGAGTTGTACCTTGCCAAGGGTAAAATGCTAAACTAACACGTAAAGTCCCTGTCACACTAGAACGTTTATTTCAGTGGAAGACTAGACTTTCTATTACAGTTGTAGCAGGCAATCTAATTAAAATTTTTTTCTTACTTCTAATGCTAACGATTTATGGTTTTCACAATAGCTATCACATAATTATTCTGACATTATACACATATGGTATTACTAGATAGCCATGGCTGTGAAATGTGGTTCCTTAGCAACTGCAAACATACCTTGGAAAGGCAAAAAAATTGTCATGAAACACTCTTGGACAACAAGTCCTTATCAAACACTGTAGGTTAACTGGCAATATACTATTTTTTAGTATGCAGTGAAAAATATTTCAGGTAAAAAAGCATAATTGAAAATAGCATTTTTCTGGTGATTTCTTAATGTTGGAAATCACCAATGTTGTTTAATAGGACTAGACAAGATGGGTTACCTGAAATCTCTTGCCTAGAGTGTGTAGAATGCTGCGAGCATTGTAGGATTAGGCCAGTTTCCAGATTCGCTGCCTTCTATTCTAGTGTCCTTTCATTCTGAATTAAAACGATCTTAAAGGAAGATTCTTTTGGCTGTAGGTGCTCCCAATTTTAGCGGCTCTACCCCACAATACATCAAAAATGTAATAATGTACCATATCCCATACTAAATATAATATAAAGTGACACAAGCATAATGTTAAAAGAGCAGAATTTCTCGAAGTGCAATCAAAAGCAACGCTCCCCCTTCCCTTCTGCCTATCTGAACACTCTGGGGTAAATTCTTTGCCTACACCTGGGTAAAATCCCCAGGCCCCATCAGCTTACGCTTAGACAGTCCAATGTCGTCTAGTCCACTTGTCCAAAGAATTATCTCATGGAATTATAATAAATATGTCCATGCCAGTGTGATACTCCACCCAAACTTCAGAGCTGGAGTTCTCGTTTCCTCCAGATTTGGCAGAGGTACAAGGCTGAGTCTTTGGGCGTATTTGTGAACTCCCGAGGAACTCTGTTGCAGGGTCCTTCCAGCTGATGCAGTCAGGGTCTCTCCTAGGGCTAGCACTGATGCAAGTCCCCAGCTCTGCATTCCACAGTGCCTTTCACTGAGATGCTCACTTTGAGCAAAACCTTCTTGGACAGGATATTTTTAAGAAATGAGCACTCAATTCACACACTTTGATCTGTCATCATTACGAGTACATTATTCCCCAACAGTTGTCCTTGTTCCTCAACTACAGATAACTTCGACTAGTCACGGGCATTTAGACATCTTTTTCAAGTATGAATCTGCTACAAGTGCTCCATGCTTTCAAAACTCCAGATTGTATGTATAATAGAGCCCAAGCCCTAAGGATTATCTGAGTCATCATGCCTTACTCCAGTACAACCTTGATGTGGAAGCAATAGGCCCTACTCAGAAGGACATGAACTGGGAAATCAGACTGAACAGGGTTCAGATCCACAACTCCCCGTTCTGGTCCCTGGCATTGTGCAGGCAATGTAGAAAAGACAAGTCACTCATCTATTAGTTAATAACTCAGTAACTAGTTACTCAAATTAGTTAATTCATGATTCATTCTTGATGCTCAGCATAACATATATGTAAGGAAAGTGTTTGACGTAGGATTGTACAACAGGGTGAAAAATAAATCAAGAAGTAAGGGCAAAAAGAAGATGGCAAACAAAAACCTAAGATACATCCAGAGTTAGTTTTATTTTATTTATATTTATTTATTTATTTATTTATATTTTTATTAACATATAATGTATTATTTGCCCCAGGGTAAATGTCTATTTATTTTTTTTAAGTTTTTTTTTTTTTTAAGATTTTATTTATTTGACAGAGAGAGAGATCACAAGTAGGCAGAGAGGCAGGCAGAGAGAGAGAGGGGGAAGCAGGCTCCCTGCTGAGCAGAGAACCTGATGCAGGGCTTGATTCCAGGACCTGAGATCATGACCTGAGCTGAAGGCAGAGGCTTTAACCTACTGAGCCACCCAGGCGCCCTTAATTTTTAAGGGCTTTTAGAGAGAGAAAGAGTACATGTGAGTGGGGTAGGAGGTAGGAGCAGAGAGAGAAAGGGAGAATCTCAAGCAGACTCTACACTAAGCTCAGAGTCCGATGCGGGGCTTGAGCTCAGGACCCTGAGATTATGACCTGAGCCAAAATCAGTAGTCGGATGCTTAACTGACTAAGCCACCCAGGCGCCCCACATCCAGAGTTAATTTTAGTACACAAAGTGTACTAAATACACGAAGTGTATTTCATCATAATTTTTTCACTGCATAAGTGGACCTATGAATCCCTAACACATAATAGTTGCTCATTAATTACACAGCGGTCATCATTATCGCAAGTCTGGGCAACTTGTCACTGCAAAGACTGCAACCATGTTATTTATTTCCATTTTACATTCAGTTTTCAATTCTACTGTGGTTATCTTGGGAAGATAGAAATGAATGTATTTTGAAATAAGGATGGATTGAACAGGATAAGTGAGCTGTCTTGCTGGATAATAGATGAAGTGTTGTGTGAACTAGAAAAGCTCTCTGAACCCAGTTATAGAAGCAAACAGTGTAGACAGAGAAAAACATCATGTGATTACTTATACAAAAATGTCAATATTCATAAAAATCATTGTAGGAGAGGAAGAAGGCATTAAGGGCAAGCAATTTAGATGATTTTTCTTCATTATTAGTAGTAGTAACCAGCAACTAGTTGTTGAATTGTTAATTAGCTAAATTCTTAATGTGTGTTATCTCACTTAATCACTGAGGGTGAAAACATTTACTACCATCTGATAGATAAAGGTATTAAGGTTAAATTTGCCTAAGATAACACAGGATTCAAGCCCAAGAATGCTTTGAAGTGCCCCTTAGCCATTGCATTATTTTTGAGCCCAAAATGAGTTCTGCGATAAGTGCCTAGTCACCTATGTTTAAGGCATTGAGTAGAGGTACAGACACTTTATAATATAACTTACTCTGGGGCGCCTGAGAGACTCAGTCAGTTAAGCATCCGACTCTTGATTTTGGCTCGGGGCATGATCCTAGGACGAAGCACCAGGTCGGGCTCTGGGCTCCGTGTGGAGCTCTCTCAGAACTCTGCTTGAGATTCTCACCTTTTCTCTTATGTCCCTTCCCCATCTTGTGCTTATTCTCTCTCCGTCTCTCCCTCTCTCTCAAATACATAAATCTTTTAGAAAACAATATAATTAACTCTTGCATAGAATTAGGTATAAAGTAGTAGTGGCTTTGACAGTGGCTCTGAAGATGTGACAGGAGACGGGGGAACTTCAGTGACTACCACAGTGTCATTTGTGGTGGTCAATAGGCAATCTTTATTAATAAAGCAATACCCATCATCCTAACAATTATACCTTAGAGGAGGATAATTGACCTTATAAATTGTATGAATGACATCATCTTTAGGAAACTTCCCAGTGTGCACTGATCTCAAACATACAATCTAGAAAAAGTGTGCTTGATGTATAAACATAGCTTCCAAAAAATCCCCTAGACATACCCATCTCGCTCTCCTATTTGATAAATGTTGTTGTCCACAGCCCTTCCTTTTGAGAATTTGGGAAGCATTAAGGATATGAACTGTGCTCAGGAAATTTTATTACCAAAATTACTAGAGGAATTTGGTTTTGATGCCTATTCTCTGGTAATATTTAGCAGCAGGAACTGGAGAGCTGCCAAGCTCCACAAAGGCCTTCATGGTCTGGCCTGTTTATATTGATATTAATTTGCCCTATTTGTCAAGGAGGAAAAGAAAATTCAGAGAAATACATATATATGTGTGTTTGTGTGTGTGCGTGCGTGTGCGCGCGCGTATGTGTGTGTGTGTATATTTCATACTGAATTTAAGCACGACCTAGGCTAAGCATTTTGCCATGCTTAAATTCATTATTAAGTATCTGTTTAAAAACAGATGAATCAGTGGAGCTGATAGAGAACTCTTTGCTTCATCCACTTGCAGTGTTCTCATCCCATGATGTAGACATTCTTTTCTGTTTTGAACTCTGTCCTCCATGTTTTCAGTTCAGCAAGTCTTCATTTTGGTTCTCCCTTCTGAGACAGGGTGTAAAACATTTCTAACGTCCTCTGACCACCACTCCACCCTACCCCACATCACAAATCAGGTGTGTGCGAGATGGTACTGGCTACCGAATGTGCTGGAGTGGTAGCTGAGATTTAGAGGGGGGAGCCCACAGAGCCCCTTGGTGACTGTGATGCTCTCACAGTGCTTTAAAGCAGTGAATCATACAATCAACTCATTGTTATCCAGAAGCAGTCAATTGAGACAGATTGGGGCGTCTGGGTGGCTCAGTGGGTTAAAGCCTCTGCCTTCGGCTCAGGTCATGATCTCAGGGTCCTGGGATGGAGCCCCGCATCGGGCTCTCTGCTCAGCAGAGAGCCTGCTTCCCCCTCTCTCTCTGCCTGCCTCTCTGCCTACTTGTGATCTCTCTCTCTGTCAAATAAATAAATAAAATCTTTAAAAAAAATTGAGACAGAGAATGTTTAAATAACCATGGACTGTACAAAATGATCTCAAGCAGGGTTTTGTACTCAATCAACACATTATCTGACATGTTCACCCTCCCTAATGGAAAAACTGTGCCACAGGTAAGAGCCATCATGATCTGTAGAGGTCCCTCCCCTGTACTCTTAAAGACAAAAAAGCCTTTCTTGCCTCAAATTTTGTTTCGTCTATTTAGAGTTGGTAAATATTTAGAAAGCAGGATATGCACATTTCTACACATTTTAATAAGGTACTGAATCTTTTTGACAAGGCCACTTTGTTTCCTTCATGTGCTAGGAAAATGTGAATGGGAAAACTATAGAATGTCATTTTTTATTTAACGTTATTCTACTGCTCTCTTTTCAAGTGAAAAGCTAGATTAAAATACAAAACCAGCTGAAATGATCCAATTTAAGAAACTCTGCTTTTTCTGACTTGTTTCTTTATCTGAAAGTGTTCAGCAGTATTTTAGGTGGAAAATATTATTACAAATATAATATATGCTTTTAGGGAAATATATTGATCCACTTAATAGCACACATGCACACACACACACAATGGTAAATTGAATGCTCAGAACCATAATTTACATACAATTTTGAAAGGGTCAAAAATCAGGAAATAAATTTATACATAATGTTTTCTTCGCTTGCCAGCTGTGGGGAACTAGACAAAGGAGAGTGTATTGGCTATTAAGATACTTAAAAGAACCCAACTCACTCTAATTTAGCAATTGAAGAGCAAACTGCTAGCAAACCAGTAACAATCCTTACAAAAGCCACATTTCAAGACAGAATTCCTTGAGAAATGATTGTTTTTCCAAAACAGAGAAGGTGTTCAGAACAAACTGTTTATATTCAAATGTTTCACAAACACAGCACACTGCATTCTCCCCCTTGGAGATTCAAAAGTATATTCATATATTAAAAGCTTTGAGATACTTGTTTACCTTTCTGTTACACGGTTTTCCAATTAGGTTCCTTCTATCCTTTTTAGAATATCATCTGTAACTTTTTATGAAACACAAGTGTTCCATAGAAAGCAACTTGGGAACTCCGAATTGGACTTCTGGTGTGTCTATATCTATTATGTAGAATTAGCTACATGTGCTTTAAATTGTGCACATTTTTTTTTTTTTAAGATTTTATTTATTTATTTGAGAGAGAGAAAAGAGAAAGTGAGAGCAGGAGAGGAGCGAAGGTCAGAGGGAGAAGCTGACTCCCCGTGGAGCTGGGAGCCCGATGTGGGACTTGATCCCGGGACTACCAGGATCATGACCTGGGCCGAAGGCAGCTGCTTAACCAACTGAGCCACCCAGGTGCCCCAAATTGTGCACATTTTATGTAGAGTGCATGCTACCTTGAGAATTCTTCAAAGCTTGACTTCGTTTTTTTTTTTTTACCTAAAATCTATTCTAAAATGGAAAGTATTTATTTACACAAAAGGGAAAAAACAAAACAAAACACCCTGATTTTTTTAAAAAGATTTTATTTATTTATTTGACAGAGAGAGAGAGAGAGATGACAAGTATGCAGAGAGGCAGGCAGAGAGAGAGAGGGAAGCAGGCTCCCTGCTGAGCAGAGAGCCCATGCAGGGCTCAATCCCAGGACTCTGAGGTCATGACCTAAGCCAAAGACAGCAGCTTTAACCCGCTGAGCCATCGAAGTGCTCCCACCCTGATTTTTTATAGAGTTACAGAGGCCTTCTCACTGCTTAGAACTTTAGAACTTCTGCTTAGGGATTGTGCTTATTCATGAACATGCCTTAGGGTATATAGTTTAGATTCTGGTAGTTTCTTGGCCATTTCATTTAGTTTGGTTTGTGTCTGAAGATTTAAAATCAACAAATTATTAGAAGTTAAACAAACAAACAAACATGGGGCTCCTGGGTGGCTCAGTGGGTTAAAGCCTCTGTCTTCGGCTCAGGTCATGATCTCAGGGTCCTGGGAAGAGCTCCGCATTGGGCTCTCTGCTCAGCAGGGAGCCTGTTTCCCCCTCTCTCTGCCTGCCTTTCTGCCTACTTGTGATCTCTCTCTCTCTGTCAAATAAATAAAATCTTTAAAAACAAACAAACAAAAAAACAGGACTCAATATTCCTACCACGCAGCTCTCTTTAAATACCATAGGCATGTTTATGAGTTGAATGTCATGGAAGTGAGGCTTTTCCAGCTAATACCAGAAATATTTTCTTTTTCTTTTTTTTAAACAGTAAAGGGAAAAGCACTATAAATATAGGTGATAAAGCTTGATTTTAAAAAAGATGTTTAAATATTTGTGAAATAGTCTTAAAAAGGAAAAATACATACTTAATTGGCCCCAGCCATCTGCCTTAACCGAGTATGTTATAGATGTCAATCAGTGTATGCTTAAAAGAAGCTGACAAATCTGATATTCTTGATATTAATTTTCCAGAATGCCTTTTATTTTTATTGGTAATGTTAAATAAGAGAACATCGAAACAACCATCTCATAGTAGACTTACTAGGAAAAACAAGCTTTCCTGGAATATTAGAAAAAGAACATTAAGAGGTTTCCACACTGCTTTATGAGCTTTTTTTTTCTATAAATCTGAAATTAAGAATCTTTTCCTTCTCTGAGTAAATATTAACTTTAAGCAGTCTTGGATATGATTGTCTATATATATCTTCATATATATCTATATATAACTTTGTTCATCTCTTTGGTTATGGTCTGGGTTTTTTATCATTTTTGTTTGTGGAGCCTGATGTTTTGTTGTGCTGTTGTTAAAATGAGCGGTCATTACTCATAAGTAAGAACAAAAGAATGAAAGTCATCGTGCTGCTATGGGAATGTTGCAGAATTTTTCCGCTACAAGTGAGATACCAGAAATGTTTCTGATTATAGCATTTGAGAAGACTGAACTGAAACCTGGCCAGAGGAAAGTCTGAATAGAGCTGAGAGGAAGAACAAAAAAATGCAGAGTCTAAATAAATAGGGTTTCCTACCCTAGAAAACCAAGGCTGAGAAGGAAATTCAGCCAAAGGCTATGAAACCATAACATGTATATATAGGTAAGGAGGACATGGTTTGTTGACTAGAATCAATGACATTTTAAGAAAATCATTTTTGACTTATTAAAAGAAGTACTTATTTAGAAAATAGCTAATACTCTTATTAAATTTATAATCTCAAGAAGTAGACTTGATGAGAAGATCTAACAAAGAGTTTGGAAAGAAAATGTGAAGGGCACGTCATGAGTAGATTGCTACAAACTTGGGAATATTGGGGATACTTATATTTTGTGTCAGAGCTTTACAGAGGGCTTTGCAATAGTGTTCTGATAAATAGATTCTCCAAAAAGGGGGGGGAGGCCCTGACTGTATTTGTCAATTTCCATGGTGTAAATATCCACCATGATTGATTTCAAGTTACCAGTAATTTAACAACTGCTCCAAACCCCTCAAATACACCACTTGTGTCATATTTACAAAGCCTACAAACGAAGTCACTGTTAGAGATTTTCATGGTTAGACTATTAGTCTGAGCCAGCCCTGGGGAAGAAGCCCCCAGTACCCCCAGAAATTAGCATAATTGAATTAAAATGGTCATTTAAAAATCTATATAAATTCTTCATTTGGTTTTCATTCACTCGTTCATTCATTCATTCCTTGTGACACCATCACGTAGCACGTGATATGGGCTGAAGACGCAGGAAGACTTGGTTGGAGAGGAGATAGAGTGCGGGACTCCATAGGCTGCCGGTATATATCTTCTTGGGCAATACAGAGCAGTGTGCCCGAGCAAACAGACATGACATACACCGTATCTATAGGCAGGTCAAAGATGATGGTGCTGTGTGTCTGAGGACCATGGGGCCTCTAGTATACCCTCTCCCAGCTATAATTATTCTTGAGTCTCTTCCTTTCTTTAACTGCACCCAAGTGTGCCTGGTTCTCGCTAAATATTATGGCTGTGTTGAAAGAAACTGTATAAAAAAATAATAGCAAGACAATGACTTGTAATTAACTGAGTTAACAGCTTCATGTAAGCAAAATGAACAATTTCCAGGGGCTTTTATGTACTTCCACCAATGTGTTGAAAGAATTATGATTATACATTTGTTCTAGGAAGTGGCTGGAAGGTGTTAAATTGCTTAGCTCTATTACAAATGAAAAGACTTGCTTAGTAATTAACATCAAGCCATTCATTTCATAAAAGGGTATTAGTTAATGTCTTGTCATAAAATAGAAAAGATTAAAAATGGAAAAGATGAAGAGCTAGCAGCTCTTTCAGGCTGAGAGATGTCTTTCACTCCCACCAAAACTATATTTATTCTTCTCAAGATGTTTTTAGCCCTTCACTATGCCAGTCTCATGGCTGGGTTTGCGGAATAAACAGGGGTTTAGCCTTTGATGATGTGTATGATGAATAGAGCTGGTACCAATTAGGAGGCTCAGTAACGGTTCTTCAACTAGGAAGAAACCATTCATTGAAGAAAAATTTGCTTTCAGCTAAAGAGTCTTATATTTATTCAGTTAGTCAATAAAAATTAAAGAGACTGCAATGCTTATACAAACACTTACCGGTTTCCCAGAAGCCAGGATTTCTTTTGGTTGAAATGTGAGAAAGACCTTAAGTATTTCTGATTTCACCTGATTCAGACAAATAAGTAAAATATTATTTGGTTATACATAGGAGATGTGTTTGGAACTTCCTGAGGATATTACTTAAGTCATTAGGAAGTAACTTAATGCCTCAGTACTATATATTCTTAATACATTTTCAAATATTTGGCTATAAAACCTTGGGGTTTCCCAAGTTTGATTACATATCACATTTTGAGAAAGAATTGGTAGCTTGGTTATGATGTTACAAGCTGCTGAGTTCATTCATCTCCATTAATCCCACATCTAGCCCAGCAGTTAGCCCATAGTGAGTGCTCAGTAAATAATTATAAAATAGAGCGTGTTAAGAAATATTAATAATACCGTATCTTTAACTTGACAGATTTAGCAATAATTTTGTCTTTCAGATCTCTTCTATAGACCCAGGTGATGAATATTCTGGAAACGCAAGACAGTATGCATAATTCTGGAACATATTCACTGCTTATAATGCTTACAGTTATTGACAAAATTTGATAGTGGTGGAAATATTTTCATCAGAGTTGTCATAACCACATTATATCATTTATTCTTAAAGTAACCAACATTGAAAGGGATTGCAATACATTAACCAGAGAGATACCTTTTAACTGAAGGTAAATATTTCTCTTAAAAGGTGAATGTCCTCCTGCTGAGAAGGGGAACATTTTCAAAAACCGTTTCGCTTAGGGGCGCCTGGGTGGCTTAGTCTGTTAAGCATCATAGAGTCTTGCTTTGGGCTCAGGTCATGATCTCAGGGTCCTGGAATCAAGGCCTGCATGGGGCTCTGTGTTCAGCAGGGAGCCTGCTTCTCCCTCTCCCTCCATTCCTGCACTCGTGCTCTCTCTCTCTGTCTCTCAAATAAATAAAATCTAAAAAAAACCAAAACTCTTTAGCTCAGTGCAGTTTAGCTTATTGTAGTGTATTTACTGTTGCTGCGGAGCGTTCCTATTTCACTCTCTCAGTCATCAGGCATTTGTTAATCTTTCCCACAATAGCACACTGAATTTACCTGAGTACTGTGACCGTAATGCTTTAAAAAATCTTACATTAAATGATGCTGTCCCTGTGCATAGCTTGTGATCAAGCACACCTTTCAAGTAATAAGAAACACTTTTTCAATAATAGTATTTCTGTCCTTGTGAGTTTCTGACAGATTCCTTAAAGTCTCGAAAGCTTCCATTCTGGATGTGTGACAGGACATTTGGTGGTAATGGTATATGGGCATTTTGGAGGAACATTTGATAAAAAATAATCCGGGTGTTGCTTTTAGGCATTTGACTACTGAAAGATATTATGGATTGAATGAATTTCAAGATAAGAAAAGCTACATGTCTTTGTGGTGCAAAGACTCTGTAAACTTTGCAAGGAAGAGTAGAGGGGTCTAGGGACTCAAATTTGGGTGTCGTCATGAGAAAATGTGCCTCTGGGGAGACACAAACTGCTCTAGGCAAGAGGGACAAGTCTAGCTGTTTGAATTCTGCAGGCAGTAAGCTCACTGGCCTTTATGGAATAAAAATGTTTGGACTTAACCTAAGGAAAGATTTTGTTCAAAAGGATTATTGCCAGAAAGGGAAGAGGGGCATGGCAATAGGGAGACTACTTCAACACTGGGTCTTTAAGTATCCCAAGCGGGGGCCAACAGGGGTTTTCTTTTATATTGGAGGGTCTCACGTTGTCACAGATAGACAAGGGTACCCATGAGTTTTATCTAAGTTATATCTGGAAGGGTGTTTATTGGTTGGTTGGTTGGTTGGTTGGTTGGTTTGGAGCTTTTTTTTGCCGGGAGCCATTTCTCAAAACACAAAGGATAGGAGGATTTTTTAATTTTTACTGTTTTCTAGAATCACAGGGCTCAGATAAAATTCAGTATTGTCACTGGCAATGAGAGTGAGTGCAGAAGAACATTTGGTGTCAGTGCTCCATGGACAAATGAGAGCGTCTGGAGAGATGGTCAGAACATGGAGATGGGGAATCCCAGAACAGATGGCATGGTGAGACCCAGACAGTCAGGCAGGCCTACAGAACGTCTGTGGAAGGAGTATGTATCTCTGGCAGCAGGGTCTCAGGCAGGGGGCTGGAGAGCAGAAGCAAAATCTAATTCCTCAGAGGTAAGGTGTTGAGAGTAAGATGGAGCCCCAAGTCACAAAGTATGTGAAATGGCTCCTGCCTTCTGGAATGGGAGGGCCATTTCCACTTAGTGTAAGCAAGACATCAACCTAGCTGAACCAAATCAGAGGTGGGTTGGAGGCTCTTGAAAATAACTCCTTTACCAATGGATCAGATTGATTCCAAACTCCGGAGCTTAGTTTAACTATTCTGGGATCAGAGGGAAAAGGATAGCAGGCAGAACCTGGCACAGAGTATCTTTAAAAAAGTGGTTTTTTCTTTCTTTTTTATTTTTTTTAAAGATTTTTTCTATTTGACAGAGAGAAACACAGAGAGAGAGGGAACACAAGCAGAGGTAATGGTAGTGGGAGAAGCAGGATACCCACCGAGCAAGGAGCCCAATGCGGGGCTCGATCCCAGGACTCTGGGACCATGACCTGAGCCGAAGGCAGACGCTTAACGACTGAGCCACCCAGGTGCTCCTAAAAAAGTGGTTTTTTCTTAAAAAAAAAAAAAAAAAAAGCAATTTATTTTCTGCCTGAATAATAGCCCACTGCATCATGAACCTCTGTCATTTCCATACTATATACTTGGGAATTTCTTTGTTTTATAGGTCAACATCCTGAGTCTCACGTGGGAAAAGCATAGTTAAATTTAGGAAGGAAACAGAATATAAATAGCCATATTAAAGAATTGTAAAGCTTGAAAAATTACATGTCAAAATTGAAAATGTAGAAGTTAGGTTCTTTTGGATTTCTCCACTTTTAAATTTCTGTTTCTTCTCTATTGATAACATTAATGTTGAATATTGAATTATTTTTATTCCAAATTTTGACTATAGTTTCTACTTGCAGAATATGAGACTTTTATAAATGAATTGCATGGGGTTTACCATTTTCTTTCCTTAGGTTATCTTAAACTTATTTAAATATCCAAGAAGTGCAGATAATATATAAATATAAATATTGTATGATAGCAAAAGCTTGTTTTATTTTATGAGTTCATAAGAATATTTGTGAAAATTTTATGTATGGGAAGAAAACATATCATTTCCTTGACCCTGTATAACACAATTCCCAAGGATGAATTCAAATATAGCAATTGCTTCAGAACTGCTCTCCACATCTGGTCTAGTAAGCCCAGGGTTATTTATTCAAATTCCAAATGTTTATTCAGGATCCAGAGAGGTACTTAATAAGATTTCTCTGCTGACTGCTGTCTCATATCGCTTAGTTGTAACTGTGCTGTAACACCTATTCCTGATATGCCTTAAATTTTGATTATATATATAGCAAGTTAAAAAATATGTATGTATTTATTTCTCTTTTCTACATCAGTGTAAGGTGTAAGAAGTTTTAGAGGGTGGTGGTCGTACTTTGTACATCTTTGACAACCTTATAGTTCTTAACATGGTGTCTCATTCATGACCAGCATGCAGTCCATGTGGTGATTTAAATAAAAAATAATTCTTCAAATGGAGTGTTATCCTTTTAATCCTGTGCATTCCAATCAGTCTTTAAAATGACATAATGTGTGGAATTTTGAATTATGCAGGGAATTAGAATGTGTCTAGAGATACGAATGGGATGCCAAAGAAATACTGACAGGCTCTCTCTCTTAGCTCCCAATCCTAGCCCTACCTCTGGAATCTGAGCCTACGGGGGTGGGGGAAGGGTGGTGTTGCAGGGACCCCCTCCTCTTCAGTCCCCACTTCTGTCCCACAGGACACAATCCAAAGAGCTTCCCTATAATAGATGCCTTGTAGAAATATGGCTTCTGTTGCTTCTCTAACACCATGTCCTGATTTCCTCCCACTTACACCTTATGCTTCAACTATCCTTAACCACAGTCAGGTTCATGAATAATTCTTGAACGTCAAGTCCCCATGCCTTGGCACACCATTCCCTCTTCCTACCAAGTCCCTCTCATCCTATTTTCCTGGATGGAATACACTGGACATTTTCTCTGACTTCCCAGGTGGAATTTGTGATTGTCAGTCTTGCACTCTTACTATACTTTGTACTCACCTCCATTTTAATGTGTAATCCTTGATACTCCATTTATCCGTTCTAGCTCCTGTCTCCCCTACCTGCCCACAACTCTTTGAGGGCAGGGGATCTGTCTTATTCCTGTTTGCATCCCCAGTGTTTTGCCTTGCTCAGCGCCTGCTGAGAAGATTATTAGTGAGTACTGACTAGATTAATTAATGGAGTGTTTGCTTTTTAATGTCTTTTTTCTTCTGTGAAATGACAGGGGTAGATTTTAATAAATCAATGTACTTGGAAATTATTCCTCAACATTATCAGATCTATGCAGATAAAAAAAATCCTATGAATTTGATACTTCAGGCTGTTAGGTATGTAAAATCTGAAGATATCATTTTGATACCATTAGCACTATGTTAATTCATCTACTTTACTCAATCATCACGTAGTTTTTGAGCAACAGATTATAGTGCAAACAGTATGGACATGGAATATCATGGTACCCTTTATGGATTAAATAAGAGTTTTATATGTGTGTGTAACATATCAATATTATATATATACTTTATCATCTATTTCACTGAGATCCTTTAAGAGTATATTAGAGAATATAAAAAGATATAACAAATTAAAATGTGGTATTTTGAATTTATCTATTTATGAATCTCATATAAATCAAAAATATAGAAAGAAGGTAGGTGGAAGCATAAATAAGAAAATAATGATTCTTTTTGGTGAGATCAGGGCAGCTGACATGAAGGAGTTAATTTTTGCTCTATTTTGATGATGACTAAGAGTTTTCCAGGTGGAAGATACCATTTTACTCAGAAAAATAGCGCAAACAACAGAAAAGTGGCCTAAACATGCTTGGTGTGTTTGGAATCCTGGAACTCAGGGTTCCAATGTAGAACTCAGGGTTCTCAATGTAGATAAGGGAGGATAAATGTGGAAAGGCAGAGATAAATCAGTCATTTGAAAATCTTACAGCAAAACCCAGCAATTATATGCAAATAGTCTTTTCTGTTCCTTCAAATAATTTTTATTTATTTTTTTTTTGGTAAGTAGATCACCTCTTCATTTTATTGTGGGAATTTCTAAAGAATTAATTGAGTTACAGAAGAAAAAAAAAACTTTTCATACAAGGAAGATGTTAAGATAATCAACATCCCTAGAATGAATATAAATCTCTGTATACTCTTCTCTAATTATTTTTCATAATTTGCATAAAATACCAAGTTTGAGTGCTTCCTTGAAGCAACTACCGCTATGTATGATACTTCAATATTTCCTCTAATTTTAGACCTATATTGTGTTTTTCAGAATTTGTTGACATAATGTATTCTGGCATGAAATAAAATTTTGTACTGGTTTCTTTTAGAAGCAGGATTTATGAATTTCTTTCATGTAAATGCATTTTTTTTTCTCTTTTGTAAAGACCATAATTGCATTGTCTTGCCTAGGTAATGAATGAATTTGAGCTAAAAATGCAATCACATTGTTTGATCTTATTTCCCCCTCTTTGGCATTTCCAGCGTTCAGACCTCATCATAATTTTAAAAATTAGGTTGGCATCGAAGCAACTGCACCACCGCAAAACGAGTCAGAATTGGCAGAGGAGTCAGGAGCTTGGATGGTATTTTGGCATTTGCTTTTGCAACTGAAGAGGAACTCTTCAAGTAAATAGACTATTCCAGTATTTGGGGTTTTGAGAACGCTTAGTTTAAAATTCTTTCCTATTGTGAATTAAGCCACATCTCTCCATGGTTGGAGATGCTGACCTGGCTTTGCAAACACCATCCATCTAGTTCAGAACTGCTGCCTTCAGATCTGAGAGTCATGCGCCATCCGCGGCTCCCAATGAGCCATTTCAATAATTACGCTTTGTAGTCTCAATTCCCACAATATGAAATTCTTCCTCGCCAAGGCTTTTTTACTTTTCAGAGATAAACACATTCTTTTTTCTTCTCATCCTGGTAACATAGATGGGGGAAGAAAGGCCTACTTTCAATATATTTAGGCCCGCTTCGTTCCTTTTCACATTGAAATCAAAGCTTTCACTCTTGAGTAGATTATCACAATAGTCTTCTAGTTTTTCCATCTTCTACATTAGCTTCTTCTACCCCATTCATTCTCTACATCACAAGAGTTATCTTTCTGAAAGGCAATTTGGACCACGTATCCTTCCTGCTTAAAAAGTGGTAATGGATTTCAGAATAGAAAATGGGAAACTTAGTAAGGTCATGGCCATAATCTGCCCCCATCTACCTGTCCAGGCTCCTCTCTTTCTAACCCTCACTCCTAGTCTATCCAGTTCCTTCTTTATGAACTGTCTTCTGTTCCTTAACCTTCACTTTGCTCATTCACTCTTCTGTTCTCATGTGACACATAGTTTTTTCCAGAAAGACTTTTTTGATCTTGTGAGCCTAGGGAAGATGTTCCAATGCACTTACCATAATGCTATGCTTGTCACATTACATTTTCTATTTATTCTCTGTTTTTATATATGAAGCAAGAACTATGAGGGTAGGTGCTTTGTTCACTCTGTTTTCTTGTGTCTTTTTTTTTTTTTTTTGCCACTGCCAAGGTACATAATAAATATTTATTAAATGGATGAGATGAGAAGTGTGAGAATCACGAAGGTAGCTAAGACACCAAAGTTCTTGTCATCAACCAGCAGGCATATCTTGATCAAATTATCTTAACCTCTCTGAGCCTGTGCCCATTTCCTGGGATGTAAAACAGAGTGTCTGGACAACATAAACTCCATATCCCATCTGGTTTCAAATTCTGTGATTCTACTTTATAATTAAACCAAACATTCCTGAGTACCATGTTTTCCCACCAAGTATTATGTATAAGATCCAATGCCAGTGTTGTAAGAGGAAGAAACTAATAATCTAGTTGGAGAAAGAAGGCCTGGATATGATAAAGAACAAGAAGAAAGGGCATCAATCTTTATAAAATGTGTAAGTCATTATAATTGCCAAGGAAAAGGAACCAAATAGTAGTAGCATTGGTTGGTTTATATTTTGAGAAATGTTCTTGGAAATCACTGAGGCTGCTACATAAAGTTAGAAAGTACCTGAAAGTGAGAAGCTAGTGTGAAAAATGCTATCAGTGTCACAGCTGTGAGGCCTTTATAAACAACAGAGGAGCATAAAAGCCTCACAAAATGGAATTCTCTCGTTACAGAGTGGTTCTAGAGTGCTATTGGGTGACAAATATCTACAATTAGGTTTTTGGGGGAACATTTTGGGTTAGTTTACTCACACTGTAGCTGTTGACATCAATTCAATACTCCTCACACTGAAAACTCCAAGTTTGGATATACCTACAGCTCTTTGCATGGTGTCACGTTATGAGTGATAGGTCACATCTGTGCATTTTGGTTTATCCTGTCTTCTGTGGGCAAACTTAGTTTTTCCAAATCATCTGAATCCTGTGATAGCTTTACAGGTAAAATATAACAAGCAGGAACTGTTCTGACTGATATTCATAACTTGGTCTATTTGTAAGAGTGGTTTTTTGTTTGTTTGTTTGTTTTTGTAGTGTAAAGGATCAAGACAGGAAATCTGGAAAATATTTCTCATTGGCTTTGATTGTTAAATGAGATAAGACAAGTTGAGTATCTAAGACAGAGAGATATATATGCCAGCCATTCAGTTAGTGTTATTTTCAACCCTTCTTGGTCTCTGCCTTTCTGGTTAAGATGTTGAGCTTTTAAAATATATATATATCTTTAAGGAGGGCATGTATAGCATGGAGAGCTGGTGCATAAACAATGAATCTTGGAACACTGAAAGTAAAATAAAAAAATAAAATATATGTTGTTGTTGTTGTTTTTAACAAAATTTTATTTATTTGAGAGAGAGCATGAGCAAGAGGTAGAAACATACTCCCTGTTGAGCAGAGTGCCCAACATGGGGCTCAATCCCAGGACCCTGGGATCACGAGCTGAGCTGAAAGCAGATGCTCAACCGACTGAGCCTCTCAGGTGCCCCAAAATATATGTATCTTCAACTCTTAATTATTTGTGATTATCCCTTCTTATCCAGGAAGATGTTCTACAGAATGCACAGTATTTCATCTCCCAGGAAATAAGATGTTTGAATCCTTTTTTGAACACTTATGACTAGAAGATGATTTTCTAAAATGGAGGGAAAATGAAAATCTTATTTATCAAAGTTTCACTCTTTCTAAGTCTTGACTTCCCTTGTTTCCTATTTCACTTTTCTAAATTGCTCTCACTTTAAGATCCTACTCTATGTGCCGCAATTCTCATTAAACTTTTCCTGAGTTTCTAGCTTGGAAGAAATAGGTCTTTTTCTCCACACCCGTTCCAGATTATCTCTCTGTATTACAGAGTTTTTTGGTTAAGTTTTTTGGTTTATATTGTCCACCAAATATTGGTGCTGGGAAAATTGGATTTGGTGTTATTTTTATCAAGTTGTAAATTTAAAAGGTAAAGAACTAATTCTAGAGAGATTAATAAATGAGTCAGTCTTTTTTAAAATATAATTTCTCAGATTTTTGTATTATATTTACATTATATCCCTGCACATCAATATATCCCCTACTTTCAACAATGCTATCTGATTTGAAAGGCTTTCTAAAATTCTTACATATCCATCTGACCTTTATTTTCTGCAACTGTTCAAAAGATGACCTCTGTTAAGTTCAGGAGCTTTTGATTTTCTTCTTATTTTTCTAGAATATACTTTCTTCCCCCCACTTACTGGCACCACTTTTGAAATTTTGCTTATTGGCCTTGATCCTCCTGGTTGAAATCATTTCTATTTATTTATCCTGATTTCTATTTATTAACAATCCTTAAACAATCCCACCTATTGTTTAGGGTCCACAGACCTGCCTAGGAGTGACTCTGGTGAAGCTATCTGATTTATTCTAACATACGATCTTCTCCACATTTTTATGCATTTATTTCGTGTATTCCCACATTATTGTATATGTATAGATTTTCTCATTGGTTGTTTCATGTAGTTATGCCATACTCTAACACCTGTATTAATATAATCACCTTCAGGTGGAGATTTATCCAGTGTTGCCTATGTGTGTTCAGGGATTGTTCAGAGTATCTTCTCGGTATCGGGAAGGATAATTTGCCATGTGCCATATTTTGTAAACTCTGACGTTCAGATGAGAGGTTCTCTAGAATGTGTTGAAAGTCCTGTGCTTGGAGCCAATGTATCCTCTGGGTTTAAAAGAAATGTCATCTTGTAGCTTCTCAGAACAAATTGGAAATACCCAGAAAGGAGAGTGAACGGTATCGTTACGTGGAGTAAGGGTATATGCAGATCTTTTTTTAGACAATACTAGTTTGTAAAGCCATGAAGTATAACATCAGACAGTCTTTTCAGAAAAAAGTTCATAGAAGGTGAAAGGGTAAAATTAAATTGCATCATACATTCAGTGATGCTTATTAACCGATTTATACTCCCATTACAAAATCATTGTGGCATCTCAGTGAAAAAGCAGAGAAAGTGGTTATTTGAAACCACTGTCCATTGGCTCACTTATCCAATGTGTTCATATAAATGAAATCTGACAAGATTCCCAGCAGGGCTGCTGTCATGGCGTTGATACTTTTGATTAGATACCAAAGAAGGCCATCTTCAGAGGCTGTTATTTGGATTAATTCCCAGGGCTGATAGCTACCACAGTATCTTTAAAAAGAAATACTGTTAGAAGGTATTCATATGCAAATTGGACAGTGATTTAATATTGCAAAGTTTGAGAGAATTGGGAAAATCAACAAAACCGTTCTTTGAAAATTTTGTTGCTATCTATTTGGAATGAAAGAGATAACAGTTTTGTGAGGTAGACCAAAAGCATGGGTGATGGGCCTAGCATGTCAATTTATTTTCTCAGGGGAGATAATGGACCCTTTATAAAAGCCTCTATCTATTACATCACAAGACGAGATTTTTAAACCTTAATACCAGATTGCTAACATTATCACTGTAGTGACTCTAACATCTGGTAAATTGAAAAGAAAAGATAAGCTTTTTTTTTAATCTGAAAGTTAGTGCCACTTTAAAAGAAAATCTTTGATAACAGTAGGTATTAAACCACTTAAAGCAATCAATAAATCTAGTTGGAATAGTGAGGAAAATATAGCCTTGAGCTGAAATGTATTTGATGGTGTCGAGGTTAAATACTATACATATAAGATTTGGAGAGAAAACATATGAATAGACTAGTCTTACAAAAGAAAGCTCAAGTATAGTTACATGAGAAATTTTTTTCACGATTTAAATATGCTTGGATGCAGTTTTTCCAATATGACAGTCCCAAACAGAACCACGGGATTTTTTTAAAAAGTCTACAAGCTTTTATTTTATTTATTTGTTTATTTAGTTACTCTTCTGCAGGATCATGGGGCATTATTAGAAGAATATAAGGCCAGAGGAGAGAATGTAACTGTAGCAGTGATGGGGAGTGAAGGAACTAAGAGCACAGAGAAAGAAGACATTTCTGTGCAGGATAGAATGCATGATATCTTAGAAAAATCTGAGAGGAGCCATATTACTAAAGACAGAGCTACTTGGGAGGGGAATTGAGCTGTCATTTGACCTAAAAATATTCTGACCCAATTTCTTCATGCATGGACCTTTCATAATAGAAAAATAAATAATTTTAAAAGGAATTATATGCTATTTTAAGCTACTTGCTACCATATAAATATTTTTAATGTTCATCGCTATTTCTATCAGTTGTGCTATATTTAGAGTGTTAGATGGTTCATTACGTCCTTAAAAGAGGGTAAGGAATAAAGCATAAATAAAATGTACTTCTGAAAAAAAGATCAAATCGTAATTTATTGCCTACTGTAATTTTCCAACAGAGTGCCTACTACTCAAATAGCAATGAACTGGGTGAAAATGTCCACTTTGTAATTTAGTGAGCCTCTGTTAAGAATAAAATCTCAGAGATTTTCTGTGTGCAATGTATGTGATTTTATCTGTAACATATCTCCACTCATTTAAAGAGCCAATACCACAGCAGCAGATCCCTTATTACTTAAAGGCCTGTATTTATAACTATTGGAGCTGATCTGCAGGCTGTCACATGGGGATAATAACCTGTCACAATATAGAAAGCTTAGTTTCCTTGGGTACCATTTGGAAAGTTTTCTCATGTAGAGCAGATTGGACGGAAGAGGGATTTTACTCCCATACAATCTAAGCCACTCCTGCTGCAGTATTCTCAACCTTAGTCTGCCTGACCTGTTAACTACATGAGTCAAGAAAAGACCCTGTGAGCCACCCATGCAAGTGGCTTATATTTGACATCTCTCTCACATACACATGCACAAAGAGACATGCACATAAACACGCCCCCTATGGGGCACCTGTGTGGCTCAGTCAGTTAAGCATCTGCCTTTGGCTCAGGTCATGATCGAAGGTCCTGGGATCGAGTCCCACATCCAGCTCCTTGCTTAATGGTAAGCCTGTTTCTCCCTCTGCCGCCCTCCCCTACTGGTGCTTGCTCTGACTAATAAATTAATTAATTAAATTAAATTACATAAACCTGCTCCCTAGACGGACAGAGGAAAGAAAAGGCTGGACAGAGTGCTCAATCGAGGACTCTCCACAGAGGACAGAGAGGCGGTTCTGAGGGGCCCAGCGTGTCTCTGACCTCTTTCCTACCCTTCCTTCCTTTGCCATCTGGAAGCCAATCCAGCTAAACCGAGGATAAGCTTAAAACTCTCAAGTCTTTTTGGTATTTAAAAAAATAAAAAATATTGTCTTAAAAACTTTTCACCACATTCTTTGCCTCATTCAGGAATTAGAAAATCTCAAAAAAACAAAAAACAAAAAAAGACAACAACAACAACAAAACCCAAAATCAACTATATTGATTGAATATCAAACTTCAAGTGCTTTTCTGAATTAGCTATTCAATTCTATAAATAAAGCCTGGTATGTAATTTATAAAACTTAGAGGACAATGAGATTTGAAGATTCTTTTCCCTCCTAAATATCAAAGTGCTCCAAGAAAATCTACTGAAGCAGGGAGACAAACTACAGAGGAACTCTTCTCCCATGAAAATCCAGCATAGATTTAATCATTTCATTTTAGCCAAATGAATAATAGGTATCAACAAATACTTCTTCAAGGATAATATGCACATATATATGTTGAGCAAAGCAATTAATACCTAAGTTTTCTCTGGGTACTATATATTGAGTTTGTGCATTTGTTCTAACATTTGCAACATAAATTTGTTCTAATACTTAGAGATCTTGGCCTTTGAGCACAGCTGACTGGTTACATGTTATTGTTTATGAATGTGATAAAGCAGTCATTTATTTCTTGAGTGGTTAAATTGCAGATTTAGTAAATGGCTTTTCTTATCTAAAAGGGGAATTGTAGAAATAATGATAGTAACTCACATTTGCACAGCATTTTCAGCATGCAAATTGTTTACAAGTAAATTCTCTTATGAGAGCCTCACAATGTAATGAGACATAGATAGACAAGTATTCTTTCCTGTATTTCCCAGCTGATAAGACAGACGTTCAGAGATGTTATGATTTGGTCAATATCACACAGCTAATAAGTGTCAGATTTGAGGCTTGAAATCTCATCTTCTGAATCCGAATTCTTTATTTCCATTTTGCTATGTTTGATTTATGAATCAAAGCCAGTTGAGTGAGATAATATTTGCTCTAAGAAGTAAACAATGCCTGGTATATTTGGAACAAATAATATACTATTCTTAAAAGCGAAATAATTTTAATGAATTGTTATGGAGCTATGATCGGAAGAAATAGCAATTCAGTAGGAGTAAAATGTTATTGTACTGGATAGGTGGAGCAATGACATGAAAATTCATGAGCATGGATAGCTGAGAACTGCTAATCCAAAAGAAAAATCACATGATCTATGCCCCTAAAGTTACATTCATCTAAAGAGCGTATATCTATGATTGTGTTTGCAGTTCTAAAAAAAAATTGCATTCTAATTGATGACAACATTTATTATTACTGAGTTAGTTGTAGTTCTAACCTACTACATAATGAGCTGCTGGTACTTTAGGAATGAGAAAAATAATAAAATACCAAACAAAAATATTTTGAAGAGTAATAAACCAGCTGTTTCCACGGACTTTTGTGTGAAATTTACTTCACTTTTCACATACACTTATTATGTATATTTCACTTCATGTGATACACTTTGTTTTCTTACCATAAGCCTTCTCTTGTACCAGTATTATTCAGCAGCAATAGTTGAGTGCAGTTTAATTAAATAGGACTTGTCACTCAGCCCAAACAACCTGAACAAGATCTAGTCTACCTTTTTAAATTGACTGATAGTCATTTTTATCCAATATACTAAAATTTTCACCAAGTTCTTGTTGGAATATATTGTATATGAAATAAATCTATGTCTGAGTTTTAAGTAATATTTTGAAGAAATTTTTATCCAAGGATATCACTGGACTATTTTATTCAGTAAGATTTAGCAAAAATTACATAATAGCCCATTTGATTTCAATTAATTTTCACATTTAGTATGGCCAACTACTGCTGATAATAAATGCACATATTCTGACTTCAGTTAATTTATATTCTTATTTTTTGACTAAAGCAAAATTCTGAAATGATTAGAAACATAGTATCTAGCACCATTTCCGAATTGTAGATCAGGAGTTGTCCAACTATTGCCTATAAACCCAATCTGGCCATACCATCTTTTTAATTAATAAAGTTTTCTAGGAACATATCCACTCTCATTTATTTACGTGTTACTTAAGACTACTTTCATCCTACAAGACAGATTGAGTAGTTGCAAAAAAGACTATACGTATGTCCGTGGAGAAAGATGGAAAGAGTGCTATTTGACAGAAATGTGCTGGGGCAATGCGGATTCCATGATGGAGTAAGAATATGGGGCTTTGGAGAAAAGTCTATGAAAGTAGAGGGAGAATATGGTGGAAGAAAGATGACCAGAGGTGGATTGTGGAAGGTCAGGGTAACAAGTCTGGACCTTTTTTTTTTTTTTTTAAGATTTTATTTATTTAACAGAGAGAAACACAGCGAGAGAGGGAACACAAGCAGAGGGAATGGTATCGGGAGAAGCAGGCTTCCTGCCGAGCAGGGAGCCCAATGTGGGGCTCGATCCCAGGACCTTGGGATCATGACCTGAGCCGAAGGCAGACGCTTAACGACTGAGCCACCCAGGCGCCCCTAGTCTGGACCTTAATAAATGAGCTATTGGGAACCTTTGCATAATTTCAAGCCATGATTTTGGAAGGTGATCCTTAGGCGGGCTGCATGAAGAATCTAAGATGGAAAGTCCGGAAGCAGGGACACAGCTGGCCCCACTGTATCTCACTGTGCTGGTTCCAGTGAAAAGAACACTACTTGGTTGACTAAAGTAGTAATGAGAACGAAGTTGTTGAAATCAGGAAAGCTTTGAGGAGGGGGATATTCTATTTGAATATTGATTAGCAAGAGTGAGGGAGGGAAAAAACGAGAGTTTATAGCCAAGTGTGGAGGCAGACCAGTTATTATCATCACTTGAACTGAGGATTTGGGGGAAGAAAATTTGAAATGTTGAGAGAAGATGGTATGTACAGACATTCGACACGGATTTTGAGATGGAGGTAAATTAGGAATTTCATAGGTAAGAACTCGTTTCATTTATAGTTTGCTATTTAACAAAATACCCCAAACTATGGCATCAAATGCAAACAATTATTTATTTTGTTCATAAATCAGCAAGTAAAGCAGAACTTGGGAGGGGCAGCTCATTTCTGCTCCATATAGCATCACTTGGGGCCGCTGGCCCAGAGGCTGGAAGCCTCCTATCGATGTAACTCCCTCGCGCGGCTGATAAGTTGGTGCAGGCTGTCATCTAGGAGCTCCGTCGGGACTGTGGGCCAGCAGCTCTATTTCCTCCCCAAAGGGTGCTTGGGCTCCCTGATGGCATGGTGGCTGGATTTCAAGAACAAGAGTAACAAGAGATGAGAAGTGAAGCTGCCTATTTTAGGTCTGAGCCCCCAAACTGGCGTTGTATCTTTTCAATTGATTCTATCTGTCAAGCACTCATGGAGCCCAGAGTCAGGGTGAGGAGATGTTTAAATCTCAATTGGAAGAAGGTCAAATAATTTTGGTGCTGTGTTTTTACACCACCACAAATTGGAGTTCAAGCATCAAGGTCAAAGCTAATTTGAACAGGTTATTGTTCTGTGGGGAAGATCTGAAGCAAGTGGAATGGGTGACTCTAGAGAAAATGGTGCAAGGAAAGAGCAGAAGGTCCAAAACAAAATATCATTTTATTTACATTAATGAATTATCAGGGAAACATGGTGGCTATAAAAAAATATAGAAACATTATTT
>CM053604.1:153635582-153654434 GCA_028646535.1 Procyon lotor
ATTTCTCTGGTTGTTTCCTGGAGGACAGTGTGTGTTATATGATATATTGATGGTTTAGGGAATGGCATTTGGAAAGGATGACAGCTGTGCTTCATGGCACGTGAGTCAAAGAAGCTTATGAGTACAAGGAGGAAAGATGTCCCACCAGCAAGGCACAACCTTGTTCTCACCTGCAGTCTATTACCTTTTAGAAAGAGGAGCTCATATTTTCCCTCGTTTTAGATCTCAAATGTCTAGTTCATGAAGGCACTGTTCATTGTATCAAACATTCTAGACTCTGCAGTTTTCTCAATTAATTAATCTCTTCATATATGTAAAAGAAATACATTACTATTATGCTTTCTTGGGAAAAGTTGAGGCCAAGTTATTTTTATAGTGGACAAAGAGAGTGTAATTCCTGAAGAGGATACAGACAAGTTTAATACTACTTTAAAAATATGTTATTAATATAACTGTACAGCAGTAAAGCAATTGCCTGCTTCTTTTGAAGGACAGATTCTCGTGCAATAGGTGAACAATCACAGGCTGAGGAGATAGCATGAGTCTCAGCTCCAATATTTACCGTGTATGTGAGTGTAGTCATCTCTAAACATGGCTGCCTATGGAAGACATGGTTGAGAAATAATATAATCAAACACCAACTTACACAAAGTATCACATGGATACTCAGCAAATAGTAGTGTACTTTCAGATTCTTTTTCTTTCCAATGAGATTGGTGATTTGACACATAGTTTCAGTGCTGCTGCTTTCACACCAGGGGATGGGAGAGAAATGACATTATGAGGCATGCCAGGATGATGCTAACTGCATAATAACCTTTTAGTTGAATGTCATAAATATAAATAAAAATAAAGCATCATTTTAATTTACATGGTAATTAGTAAGAAAGCTAGGTTGATAAATGCATTCTCTGCATTATATTTTCTCAGTTGAATGTTGCGATAGGGACACTAGCTTGTTTGCAGAAAATGACTTAATACTCTCAGTAAATTTAAGGGTTTCTACCCTCTTCTTTAGTTTTTGTTTTTTTCTCTAACCTTTTGAAGCTTTAATATGCTAGCACTAACTTAGCCGAACCCATATAAAAAAGAAGACTTACATTAATGAATAATTAATTATAGTATCTGAAATTAAAATCAATCTCCTTAAATAAACACTGTCAAGTTTTCTGGCAAGTTATTTAGCATACCCACGTGTATAAGATCTATTCCAAATGATAATCACTGATCACAATGGTATCTGAAAATATTTTGAAATCAATCAGACTTGTCTATTGGCAGAAATGCAATAAGGTACTGGAATTTTTGGGTGTGCCAAAAACAATACAGGGAGTAAAACCAGTCTTTTCAGTTGTTGAGAATCTGTCTCATTTCTGACTTTGCAGCAAGGATGTTCCTAATGATATCACATGTGTTGATGTACCATCATGTATGTGGGATTGTGCCGTGAAACATATGGGAAAGACTGCACAATTTTAAGACATCTACTCCATTAGCTAGAGAAGCCTCAGAAATTCTTAGTGTACATAGTAGCTACTGGGCAAAATTTACTACATCTAGCAGAATATTATGAGTTGATACTTTTGGAGCACTGACTGTGTTGACTACTTTTGATCAGTAGATTAGTTCTGTAAAGTGAGTTTTATTACTTTCATTTACAGATGAGGAAACAAGTACAGAGAGGTTAAGTGATTCAATTTTGTGGTCATAGCAGAAACCTTAGTCCAAAAAAGAAACTAAATCCCGTGTGTGAGTACAAATCTCATGTCCGTCTATATCATGTTGTCTTCTGGTAAGATAAGCTAATTAATCATTTCGCCAAAGCTTGCCCTCAGACAATAAAATAGATGCCTTCTTAGTAGGAAATACACAAGGTAAGATATTCAGAAATTCACTGACATAGTTGAAATCTCCCTTGACTAAAGTTTCCATCTGGCTGGAAAAAATGGGTCAAGGTTACTCGAGGAGGAAAATGTAGAGTATGAAACAATTTTTTTCCCAGTGAGTTGAAAAGAATCCTTATATTTGAAAATATTCAAGGACCACAGAGCTAGTTGAGAAATTAGTAAAGATTTGTGGGAAGGATGTCAATTATTTGCACTGTCAAAGAGAAGATGTAGCAAGGATTAATCTAACTAAGTCTACAGCACATTTGTTCAGACTCTAAGTATTTTTCACTCAGTGTTGAACTTATGATGCTGCAAAAACATCTGTCTTAGGGATGACTGGACTAAGGAACGTGAGTGATCTTTTCTAAACCTAAGATTGCATGTGTCTTTAGCAACCACGGTGTATTTTCAGGATTATGGAAAATATTTTCTTCATTCCTGAACACAGAGATTTAAAGAAAAATTGGTATATAATTCAAATATTGTTGTAATAAGAGACTTTCATGTTCCCCTAGGATTTTAATGTTTCATTTGAATGTGTGTTTTTATAGTTTTAAATAGAAGGGGTATTTTTTTTAAGAATGCTTATTAAGTTTATATTTTATTATTCAACATCCATGGAAATTAATTACATTTCACAAAATCACCAGGTTCTAAATCAAGAAACAGACAGACACATACACACACACACACACACACACACACACACACACGCGCACGCGCACGCACATATGTACATACACTGTATCTTCCTAACCACAGAAGAATAAAGTCTCATTCTAGGAACTCAAGTAAATGGAAAGTCAAAACCCCACACTTTGTTGGGCCATTCGTGGGTTCTAAACCAAGTGGGAGGGTAGGTGAGGCTGGTGGGGGAGAGACACCCACAGGAGCATGCAAGCAAGAGAGCCAGAGTCCAACACTGATTGGAAGCAACACATTAAAGGGTGTTGACTTGTTGGCAAAATGTGAAGATGAATGTCAGAAGAATCATTAATTCATAACTAGGGGACATTTGTGGACAAGAGTGAGAAAAAGAGTAGCAAAAGGTAGTGCCTCGGATAGCAGGGAGACCTGAAGCAAAATAAAATGTTCATGAGGTTTCAGGCTTTTTCTGGAACTAATTGTAAAATGGGATTATGTGTCAGGTGCTATTTTCTTGCCATGGGCAAGGTATCAGGTTACTTAAAAGTGCTGGATTAAAAAGAGCACCAACATGTTCCATGTTCCATGTCCTTCCATTTTAGTGAAAATGATATTGCCAATCCCTAGGAATTCAGGTCTCTGGTTCAAAACTGAAAACAAATCGTTTTTAATTTTAATTTTTCTAATAAATGGAGCCATCATGCATTTGTAGTCTTAGATTTCTACAGCCTAGCTAATGGTCCACATGTCACCTTTATTGATCATTACCCCTTTTCTAAATCAAAGATCACTTATCATTTAAGCTTCAAGGCATTATATATAATGAAAAGAAGTACGAGTAGGATTTATATCTTCAAGGAACTCAAAATCTAAACAAGAATACAATTTAAGGACATAAAAATTAAATACCCTCAGGTGGAATTTGTATATTGGAGTTAAACAAATGTGAGTCAAATACTGGTCCTGCCACATTTTTGCTGTTTACATTTATTTAAGTTACTTAACCTTCTAAAGCCCTGTTTCCTTCATCAAAACCAGGATAACTGATTGCGTAGATCTCCTGGGGTTATTTTCGGGACAAGACTAGATAATATGCATCTATCAAATTACTTGGTCACTTGGCACAGAGTAGATTAAGCACATAATCATAATTATCATTGCTGAATTATACTGACCATTGCTAATGGAGCTAAGAAAGAGGAGATATACTGGGTATGGGTTTATAAGATAAGGTTTTATTAAAAAAAAAAGCCTTTGGTGTGAAACTCATATTACATTAGAGATTAAGTAAAACTAACGTTATATTAGAGACTAAGAATCAAAAGTATATTACATTAGACATCAGGATGTGCTAAGATCCTGATTTCTTTGGAAAATCTTCTAGTGTTACCAGTTTTGTTGCTTTAAACAACTTATTTAATGTCTTCACATATATATTTTGCTCATCTGAATAAGCAATGACATGTAATCAATAATCTTTGGAGTGCCTCATAATTTATAGCAGACATAAAATGATTAATATGTCAATGTAGGCTGAGTTTCTTTGTTGTCTGAAAAGCATCATAGACATGCTCACCAAAAGAAGATATGTGTGATATCTATAAAGAACATAGAACAGTGACGTTGGACACTATTGATGTAAAGAATATTAATGGCCATGTACCAACCGAAGTTCTCCATTCTTCTTGAAAACAGGCTTGCTCATTTGGAGAATGACCCTAGTGCCATACAATCACTTCTTTAAAAATTTCAAATGACAGGGTACTTTCAACTATGTTCCCATGGCCATAAGAATATTTTGTGATTATTTCACTAATTATTTTTGTAAGATAATCACCGAATATAAAGGGTTATCATACGTTAATTTAAAAGCCAAGGACCATGAAATATAAGAAAGAACTTAAAAGAAGTTCATTTCTCAGGGTGCCTGGGTAACTCAGTCAGTTAAATGTCTGACTCTTGTTTTCAGCTCATCATGATCTCTTGGGCCATGAGATCAAAACCAGAGTTGGGCTTTGGGCTCAGCGAGGAGTCTGCTTTAAGATTCTCTCCCTCTTCCCCTCCCTCATTCTCCCTTCCTCTCTCTCTCTCAAATAAATAAATCTTTAAAAAATTCATTTCTCATAGGGATAAATGATAGAAAGTTATCATGAATTTAATGAAGTGTAAATCCACTTATTAATGAGAAGCATTCTTTTTGTTCTTTATTTTTTAATGAAGCATAATTAACATATAGTGTGATATTAGTTTCAAATGTACATTATAATGATTCAAATAGTCTATATATTGCTCAGGGCTTATCAAGATAAGTGTACTCTTAAACTACTTCACCTATTTTACTCATCGCCCTCCCCCCCACACACACACACTCTTCCCCTCTGGCAATCACCTGTTCATTCACTGTATTTAAGAGTCTTTTTTTGTCTCTTTTTTCTTTGTTTTTTGTTTGTTTGTTTCTTAAATTCCACAGGAGTAAAATTATATGGAATTTTTGATTCTTGGACTGACTTCTTTTTTTTTTAAGATTTTATTTATTTATTTATTTGTGAGAGAAAGAGAGAATGAGCACACAAGCAGGCAGAACAGCAGCCGAAGAAGCAGACTCCCTGCCAAGCAAGGAGCCAATGTGGGACTCGATCCCAGCACTCTGGGATCATGACCCACGCTGCAGGCAGACACTTAACCAACTGAGCCACCCAGGCATTCCAAGGACTGACTTATTTTATTTGGCATTATACCCTCAAGGTCCATCATTCTTTTTATGGAGGAGTAATATTCCATTCTGTATATCTACTACATCTTCTTTATCCATTCATCTATTGATGAACACTTGGGTCGCTTCCATATATTGGCTATTGTAAATAATACTGGAATAAATATAAGGGTGCATATATCTTTTTGAGTTAATGTTTTTGTTTTTTGTTTGGGAAAATACCTAGTCATAGAATTACTGGATCATATGGTAAGTCTATTTTCAACTTTTTGAGGAACCTCCATACTGTTTTCCATAGTAGATGCACCAATTTTCTTCCTCCCTCCACCCCCCGCAGTTAAATGAGGGTTCATTTTTGTCCACATCCTTGTCAACAGTTGTTATTTCTTGTCTTTTTATTTCTAGTCATTCTGACAGGTATGAGGTGATATCAAATTGCGGTTTTGATTTGTATTTTCTTGATGATGAGTGATGTTGAACATCTTTTCATGTGTCTGTTGTCCATTTACATGTCTTCTTTGTAAAAAATTCTGTTCAGATTCTCTGTCCATTTTTAGTCAGAATATTTGGGCTTTTTTTTTGTTGTTCTGAGTTATGTAAGTTCTTTATATATTTTGAATATTAACCTCTTATCAGATATATCATTTTACCACTCAGTACGTTGACTTTTTGTTGATGGTTTCCTTTGCTATACAAAAGTTTTTTTTTATTTTGGTGTAATCCCAATTGTTTATTTTTGTTTTTATTTCCCTTGCCTGAGGAGATATATCTAGAAAAACACTTCTATAGCCAATACCAAAGAAATTAAGTCTTATGTTTTATTCTAGGAGTTCTATGGCTTCAGGTCTCACGTTTAGGTCTTTAATCCATTTTGAGTTTGCTTTTGTGTATGATGTAAGGAAGTGGTCCACTTTTAGTCTTTTGCATGTACCTGTCCAGTTTTCCCAGCACCATTTGTTGAAGAGATTGTCTTTTTCTTATTGTGTATTCTTGCCTTCTTTGTTGTACATTAATTGACCTTATAAGCAGGGGTTTATTTCTGGGCTTTCTTTTCTGTCCCACTGATCTATGTGTCTATTTTTGTGCCAGTACCATACTGTTTTGATGACTACAGCTTTGTAGTATGTCTTCAAATCTGGGGTTATGATGCCTTCAGCTTTGTTGTTGTTCTTCAAGATTGCTTTGTCCTTTTGGGGACTTCTGTGGTTCCATAAAAATTTTAGTATTTATTCTAGTTCTGTGAAAAAATATTGATATTCTGACAGGGATTGCATTAAGTCTGTAAATTGCTTTGGGCCATATGGACATTTTAACATTCTTGGTTCTTCCAGTCCATGAGCATGAAATATTTTTTCTATTTGTTTGTGTTGTCTCAATTTCTTTCATCAGTAGTTTTCACAGTACAGGCCTTTTACTCTCCTGGTTAAGTTTAGGTATTTTATTCTTTTTGGTGCAATTGTAAATGAGATTGTTTTCTTAATTTCTCTGGTACTTCATGATTAGTGTATAAAAATGCAACTGATTCCTGTTTATTAATGTTGTATCCTGAAACTTTCCTGAATTAATTTAACAGTTCTCATAGAACAGTTTACTTCAGAAAATCATGTTATAAAGGCCACATTAGTAGAATTGGAAGTAAATGAACATTTTAATATGCTGGATAATTTACCTGTGTTTTTTTTTAATGAGGGAAGTTTAGGTTATACGAGTTATACATGTAAAATTAATAGCATGCATTTCTAAGAAGAGATGATCAGTTATATAGGATGATTCTCCAGTGAATACAAGGCTTATCATTTTATTTAGCTTTGATAGCAACTGGGGAAATTTATTCATCCATAACTGACCAAAGAAAGGTGGGATATTGATATGAATATTTAGAATCTGTAGTTTCTTTGTTTTTATGGTACAATTCCAGTTTCCTCTGGACATTTTTGTAATTCAGTTTGTATTATTTTGTTTGTGTTAAGATGTGTCTATTTACTTTAAGAGTAGATATTTCATCTGAATGTGACTACTAGTTCATAAGCTACAGATATAAGGAAACATTCCTGATCTCAAATAGAAATTTGTCTGTTGAATGTTAAATCAAATGAATATACAAATAAAGTAAATCCAGCTGTGAAATCCAGTGCTTTGATCTGCAGTTTAGAGGGGAAAAAAAACCAAAAAACAGGAAGTTAAGTACTGGCTGAATAAACCTTTTGTACATAAACAATCTTCAAAGTCAACCTTTCTGAGTAAGGTCATTTTCAGAAATGACAAGAAGTCAACAAAGCAATATGAAAGCATTGTTGCTTTATTCAATTAGAGTCCCATTAATGGTTCTTTAAGTCGTATTGACTTGATAAGAAGGTGGAAAGAGAAACAACCCCAAAATAACAAAGGTCCTCTCAGGGATAATAGATAAAAATTGTCAACAAATAAGTATTGAAACGTCATTCTTACTTTCAGGTCACTTGGCAATAACTTGCATTGGACATTTACATATTCTATGCCATATGTCCCATTTTACAAGAATAAAGATAGCTATCTCACTCTTGCTGATTTTCATATGGATATAGTAATTTTTGTAAATCACTTAGTGTTTTGGAAATTACTTCCCACATCCCTCCTGTCACTCCCCTGACCCCCTCTTCCTCTGCCTCTCTCTGTCTTTTTTTCTTTCTCTCTGTGTGGGTGTGTTATCTGCTAACTAGCCAACATCTGTTTATTAACTACTTAATATAGACTAAACACCATGTGGCAGAGAGGGTGAGTGGATCTTAGTGATTCAGAAGAAGTCAAACTAAACCACTTTTTGTCTATCAAATATATATAATACATGATACCTGGCTCTTACCCTTAAGAAAATCACATTCTAGTTAAATACCAAGAGTAATAAAAGCAACAAATCTAAAGAACTGTGCAAGATAGTACATTGCCTCAATCTACCAGGCAACTTTGATGTTTTGTTTTGTTTTGTTTTCTTATTTCTCATCAGTTTCCTCTCCCTTCACTACAATCAATTCCTTACAAATATAGTCACATCTTGAACTACTGAAGTCTAGGACTTCAACATATGAATGTTGTAGGTACCTAATTCAGTCCATAACACATACCATTAACCCCCTCTTTAGAGAAGGAGGGCAGGACTCCAGGCTGGTGCTGGAAGCTTTCCTGGGTTCTGTTTGACATTAAGTAGATGGTGGGGACAAGTTTGCATGTAGAGTCCTTCAGTGAGCTAATATGGATGGAGGAGAGTGACCAGGCATTGTGAGTGGTATGATTGCTTCTAAGAAACCAACTAGAAGGAAGTAAAGGCTACCAGCAATTCATACTGGAAATCAAATGTTATAAAATTTCATTGAAAATCATGCTGGAGCATGGCCCAAAACCACCTCATTTCTTCCTTTCTCATGAATATCTTCTCTAGGACTCAAAGATAAGAAATAATTGCAAGGAAACCAGGATGGAATCTTTACAGAGATGCCACAAGAAAATGGAAATTAGGAAAAGAATAAGAGAAACAAAAGGCAAATGAAAAAAAAAATTCACGTGAAGACAGGCTAGAGAAGAATGGGACAAAATTAAGAGTTAAAGAGGATTAGAAAGAATATGCGAGAAATTTGAAATGCCCTTTGTTTTTATCTCTGAATAAAAGAATCAAAATAAGGAGCAGACCTATGAACAATGCAGTTGATGAACTTTTTGTAGAAAAAAAAGGGGGCTGAATCTACAGAATGATAGACCAAACATATCCTCAGTAAATTAACAGAAAATAATTTTAGTTGAGACATAGCCTAGTAAAATTACTAAATTCTAAAGGCAAAACTATTTGCCTAAGCAGACATGTAAAATTCAAGTTCTTTATAAGGCAGTAAAATTAATTTAGTTTTAGTTACCCATAGCAACAATCAGGACTAAAAGAAAATGGAATCTATGAAGTTCTTAAAAATTTTTTTTAAAAAGTGAGTCAGATTTTAGAGCAAAGCAAGCAAACTGTCTATAAAGGCAACAGATAAACATTTTTTGAACATGTAAGAAATCAATGAATACAGTTTCCATGGTCTTTGATGAAATCATGATCTTAAAATCCAGCCAATAATAAATTTGATAAAGACTGGCATGAGCATTGAATCCAATTAAATGAAGGACAAAAGACTAAAATAAGTGTGAGAATTATAGTTTTAAAACAGAATGTGAATGTTACAAGCCTTGACAATGTAAAAATTACATATATTTAAAAGGCTGAGCTTGAGAGGAGGGAAGAGAAGAAAGGGTAAGAAATAGTGCAGGGATGTGGGTTTCTAAAGCTGAGGGTCAAAAGATATAATTTAAAAATCCTAAATCAGATAATCTAAGTATTAGTATACGTAAATAGAATAAATATAAATATTAAGAAAATAGTACCCTCAGTAAAATTGAGTGGGGAAGGAAAATATATTACTTAAATTTTTCCTTATGGTAGAGAAACTAGAGAAAAAAAGAGGATTAGGATATTATATAAAATTAGAGTTATATGTAACCATGAGAAGAAAAGTACATCTAAATTATCAGAATAAATGCAAAGAAAGAAAAGAAGATAGCTTGTGATGATAGAACTAAGATCAAACCTATGTGTCACATCAATAAATGTAGATAAATGTAAATGAAACAAACATTCTATTAAACCAAGCAACTCACCAATTGGATCAAGAGGCCCAACATATACTGTATACAGGAGGTATCAGATCCTTCTGATGGCTTCGTGGGAAGTGCATTGGAAAGAGCCAAGCCTGTAAATGCCAAGCCTGCAGTCAAAAAGCTGTCATTTCTCCATAGGAGAAATGATGTGAAACTTGACCTGAAACAGAGTGGATTTAGGGAATCAAGAGGTTTATAAAGCAGAATTTGCTATTGACTTGTTATGGTACTGAGAGAGAGGGAGTGTATCTCCTAGATTTCTCATGGGATCACCATCAACTGAGACAGAGAATATTGGAGGGATAAGGTTTTTAAGAGAAAAGTGGTCCATTTATATTGCATCTCTTGAGTTGGATGGGTTTATAGGCCACCTAAGTAGATCTGCTGGTTACATGGTCTACATTAATCTAAAATTCAGTGGGCAAGGCTAGGAGAAAGATGCCGGTTTGGAAGTTTTCCCAGTAGAAGGAGTAGAACAAGGTTCTTCTCTCATATGTGAACTGCATGTTAAAGACAAAAATGAAATTTAGAACTATTCCTGTAGTCTGTTGTAGAAGGAGGGCAATGCTATAATGGAGATGGCAAATGGAAGGGAAAAGCAATCCCGTATTTCCTCCTCACATAGAATACTGAGTTTCTTTGATTGCCTTATATTGTGACATATGTTGATTTTCTTTAATATGCTAATTAGTTAAGGATTTTCTAATGCTTATGATAATCTAATTTTCAAAGCAAAATCTTATTTCTGTTATTATATAGTGGAAAATCTGCCAAGCACAGCACTCCAAATTACAGCAATAACTGTTATAAATACATGGAACGCACTTGTGTTCTACTGCATGGGTTTCCTTAATGTTAATAGCTCAATTTCTCTAATTTATTTCTTGTCATATTCATATTTCAAAATGATTTTGTAATGGTTCTTAACACTGAAGCCATTGTCATGTCTATTAATGATACAATCAAGTTAAGTCAAATATATCCTCAATACTCTGACTGAATTTCTCACTTTTCCTATTATTTGTGACAAAAAAATTCCATTTCATTACAGCAGTGAGTCTCCATAAGGAACATTCCACACAAATAATTTAGCATTTCAAGTTGTTAAAATCACTTTGCTTTTGGCTTCATGACTTAAAACGCTACCCAAAGCATGCTGTAATTATGTAGAAATGCACGACTTGTCAAATATCATAGAGTTTAATCCCCCAATCAATTGAAATGAAGCACATTCCATGAAAATCTTTGCCAAAATGATGTTCATTATTGAGAGGTGGCACACTAAGGAAAGATCCCTTTTTTTCCCTCTCTTTCAGAGAGAAAAAGAGAATAGTGTAGTAAAAAAAAGGGGACGCAGGAGGGGTAGACATGAAAAAGAGGTGACTAGACCTTGCAGAGAGAGGCAGAGAAGACATGTATTTGACTCTTCCTTTCCTCCAGGAGTGGAGGGAAGTTGATCACACAGACTTGGAACGATTTCTTCTGCTGGGTTTAGGACTAGGGTGGTGAGGTGGGTGACAGGAGACAAAGGGCGGCCAATATCCTAGAGAACAGTTATAGTGCAGCAAATGATAAAGGTTGAGAAACTAAAATTAATAGTTTAATTCATTGCTAAAAGGACAGGCATTGAAGACACATTTACACTGAAGTGGGATTATGTGAGAAAAGTGATTTCTGAGCATTGCTTGGGAACTTGGTAGACTCCATCTCCTTGTCTTCCTTTTTCCTTACTGCCTTTTGCACTAACCTGTAAGTCTTCTGCTTTAATCACAGTATCCCCTCCCTCTCTCCTTATACCCCTCTTCTTGCCTCCGCATGCCCACTGGCCTTCACAGTCAGCCATATTACCGCTAATAGATACACTTTCCTCCTCTCTTCTTTTATTAGCAGCCCCTCCCCAAAACTCTTGAAAATTTTCAAAGAAAAGCCAAAAATATACAAATTCATAAAACACCCAAATATATTTGAATGTGTTTAAGTTTCCTTCATCTTACACTTTGCAGGAGGGAAGAGCTCCCATTATATCTGTGGGCTTCATCTTTTAAGTGTCTATTTGAAGTCGTGATATTACAGCAAAGAGAGCCAGATCTTTTAATTTGATCTGTGTACAGTATCAGTTTCCTGAGAAGTCAATACTTAGTAAGTTCATAAATGCTGAGTTTGGGGGGTGAGGGTGTGGTATATTTCATATGATTTGTATTTATGTCAGTGATTCAGTGGAGCTTAAATTGCTTTAAAAAAATTTGAGGGGCAAGCACATTGTTTTCTTTTAGTGAGTTAGACTTTGCAGTAGGAAAATATTGTCTCAAATGCCAATATGTGCAAAAAATTAGAAGCATTTGTCTATTTTGCACATAATACCAAAGGCATTTTGTGTAATTGATCCTTTGAACGTAAATAGTTTATGATAGTGCCTAGAATAAAAGAGAGGTAACTGATGTGTCAATCTTCAGGATAGAGTTGTAGTCTGGGCTCTACCACTCACCAGCCCTGTGCCTTCTGCCACCTCACTCAAAATCCCTGGTCTTCAGCTTCTTCATTTGGAGAAAATGGAGTTCTCTATGCTAGAACTGCAATACCCCTTTTAGCTCTATACCATCATGTTCCTTTATGAAAGATACTTTAAAAGTTATCATCATACTCATTTCCTTCTTAGAGTTCAGTATGCTTTTAAAAGGAAATGACCCCATAAAATGTCAGGGCAGTTTAAAAATGAATGCCATCTTGGAATTTAAAGATGTCTAAATCATTTAGATACACTCTAAGTCCGGAAAGTGCATTTCTTAGTCTGGAAGCACCTATTCCTAGAGTAGGAATGATATTCCGTATTTTTGTCTGGACACCATGTATTGTAACTATTTATATTTTCTAGAACGAATATAAAAAATGACATCTTTGCATAGCTTGAACTCTGAAGACAAGAGAGATCTAAAGAAAGACATTGGTTTACGTACTATATTATGCAATTTAAAGTTGCAATAGCTGACCCAAAACTATACTGTCATTCAGTATAGTTTTATTTAAGGCATGAGCTGTAACAGCTGGTGGGTTAGGTGTGAAGGGTACAGGGAAGAGGAAGAAGGAAGTTGCAGAGTCTAGCCAAAGAGACTGAGATGTCATGATAAAGGCTGTACAATTTTTTGTATAGATTCAGGGGTTGCAAAGAGGATGGAGGCGATGAACCAGGCTGAGCTGTTATATGAGGTGGTGTCTTTGTTCAGCTAGGAAAGATGAAAAAGTGTATTCCAAGAAGGTGAGAGGAATAGGGCCAAAGGAAAGGTTATATAGCATGCAGAATACAGAGCATGGGTAAAGTCCCAGCCAGATGTCAGAGCAGTATCAACAGTTTGGAGAGATAAAGTAGTTTTCAGTGGCTGGAGAATTAAAGGCAGAGAAAGTGTCAATCGCCAGAGAGGAGGGAAGCAAGCAAGCGAGGGGACACAAACTAATACGTCCTATATTAGGGACCTTAGGATTTGCCTTTATGCATCAAAAAATGAAAAGAGAATGGGGGAAACTTTTATAAATATTTTTAAAATAGGATGAAGAGTAAGCAGGTGAAATGGAAACAAGAGGCAGAGCTATGACCTGTGTATTAGGGTTCTCCAGAGAAACAGACCAAAATAGAAAAGATTTTAGAGAATTAACTCATGAGATCGTGGGGACTGGCAAGTGTGAAATTTACAGAGCAATTTCCATAGGCTAGAAATCCGAGTAAGAGTGGACATCGCAGTCTTGTGACTGACATCTGTAAGGCAGGTATGCTGAAAACTGAGGCAGGGTTTCTGCATTGCTGTCTTGAGACCAGATTCCTTCAGGAAAACCTCCTCCTTTGTTCTTAAGGTCTTCAACTGATTGGCTGAGGTCCACCCCTATTATGGAGGGTAATCTGCTTTACTCAAAGTCAGCTGACTTAAGTGTTAATCACATCTAAAAATACCTTCATAGCAACAGCTGAACTTATGTTTGATCACAGAACTGAGCACCATAGGCTGGCTAGGTTGACATACAAAATTAAATATGGCAAAATGTCATTTTCATTCATCTTGTGCATTAATTTCATTGTGAATCATTACTCAGGATTTGCAGATGGTGCAATTCATCCATTCTCACTTTCTCTTCTCCTACATATTAAGTCAGAAAAGGAAGTTAAAGTAGCACTAGAAAATGCAAAATGAAATTGTAGTCAGGCAATATTTTCACAGGTTGTAGGGGCGCCTGGGTGGCTCAGTCGTTAAGTGTCTGCCTTCGGCTCAGGTCATGATCCCAGAGTCTTGGGATCGAGCCCCGCATCGGGCTCCCTGCTCGGCAGGGAGTCTACTTCTCTCTCTCCCCCTGCCACTGCTGGTGTTCCCTCTCTCACTGTGTCTCTCTCTGTCAAATAAATACATAAAATTTTAAAATATATATATATTTTCACAGGTTATCTGTGGTTCTGAAGCTGGTCTGATTATTAACACAGTGAAGGAGGTCACTTCTCTGAATGAAAAACAACAACAAAAAATATGCAACCATAATAGATGTTCACAGCCACTTTCCTCTGCTGCCTTGCTGGCTCAGCAGCACTGGCCCTTAGTGTCTGTGATTTGTACAGAAAAACCATGCTAGGTTGGGCTATGATCAGTTTTTAGGACACTGAACATGTCTCTGCCCTTAAAATGAGTCTTTTCTATAGCAGCTGTTAACTGCTGCTATACATACATGAATGCATGTAACTCTTTAAAGGCTCAAAAAATTGCTTCCAACGTCAGGAATCCCATAGCTTTGTGGATAATCTTTGCAAAGCTAGGTGGGGGGCTCCTTCTGGAACATCAAGCTAAGAGCCATATGCTGCTCTCTAAAACTGAGTTTTTCAATTGGGGCCAGATGTGTTTATTAAATTATTTTATTAAATGTATTTCAAGAAAATTAAATTATTTCAGTAAAGTTATCAGCTAACATTATTTCCATAAAGTTATTAAGCATATGAAATATAAAGTATTCCATCTTCTCTTTGGAGGTGTATTTTTTTTCACACCTCCCAGTTGTGATCCCTTACTCAACCTTGACCTTCCTGGATACATCCCTGTCCCATATTGGTGGCCTCCACCTCATATTTAATGTTCTATATCCAATTTCTGCACAGCCTAGCTTAAAAAGCAACAAAATTAATAGGTGACAATAGGTTATAGAATAGGTCAGGACAGCCTGATGTGCCTTATATTTAAGGCACTATGTAAGAATTTAACATGCTATCTTTGTAGAGAAAATGCTTTAACCACTGAAATGAAATTAACGGGAGAAATTTGGAATTTCAAAGAAATCTGACAGAGAGTGATGGGGTTTTGTTGTTGTTGTTGACACTCTTCAAACTATACTATAACTTCAATCATAAATTTCAATTTCTTTTCTGTTAATATTTTACTTATTTATTTGAGAGAGAGAACAAGCAGGGGGCAAGGGCAGAGGGAGAGGGGAGAGAGAATCTCAAGCAGACTCCACACTGAGCACAGAGCTGACTTGGGGCTTGATCCCATTACCCTGAGATCTTGACTTGAGTCAAAACCAAAAGTCAGATGCTCAACTGCCTGTGCCACCCAGGAACCCCAAAATTTCAGTTTCTTTAAGGCTCAGCCCAACCTTGATATTCGAGTTTTCACATAGAAGAGTTACTTATGATAAAGCACACTTTCTAGATGTCCAGACTCCAGAGTTCCTCAGAGTTATCTTCCTCTACCTGGGGTAGAGATACATTCAGCATGGAGAGGCTGCCTGGAAGATAAAGCCCAGACAGGTAGAGAGAGTTTCACCAAAAACCAGATCATTGCTGGAAACGGGAGAAGAAAATTTCAATGAGTTAGCAAAACTGAGAAGGAAGATGCTGACATCACATGCTAGAGTTTGTGGCAAGGGACTAGAAATCTGTGGAGACAGATCCAGTCAGCCTCTGGTCATTGAGAGCAGTCCTGAGCAATTTCCTGTAAAGAAGTATCTACCTCTGGTCATTATGGGCCACCATTGTGTGTCCTGTGGGAGGCCCAGGAGAGGTCGACAGTTTTCAATGGACTCACCTCTATTCTATTTTATTCACTCTTCCTTCTTCATATGCACTTTTCAAACCATCCTTCTAAGGGACTTTTCCTGTAAAGGGTCAATCAGAGCAGACAACCTACCCATCCAAATATGTCACTCATGGAAAACCACCAAAGTTCTTCTTTGTTTTGTGGTTAATGTTGAGGCCCAGATTACACTATTACATTTTAGAAGTCATGTATATATTGTGAATCTTTGAATGTTGATTTCCCTGAGTTTGAAGAAATTTCATAAATAGGTAAAATGAGCGTAGTTGCAAAGCTTTTTCAGTCTGCTATAAAGTAGATCTGTATTGTTTTATTTGATCCTTATACTGTTGTGAATTAGACATGGCAAGTGTTTTGATCCAATAAGACAGAAAATTGTAAATATCTTGCTTAAGATCCTATGGATAGTAAATAAAAAGTCTCTGAGTAGAGTTTAGGTTTTCACGTCCAGTCTTGTTCCTTTCATCATATCTCAGTCAGCTTAAGGATTTCTTAAAGAAACTTAGCTACCCTTCAAAATAATTCATGGAATTATACACTAATTATTCAGATTGAAGAAATTAATAGAAAAATGATTTCTGAGAAACTTGGTAGGAAGAATATGGCTGTCTCTCATTTTATGTTGACTCATTTTATCAAATTGCTTCTCTAAGTACTTAAAAATTATGAAATGTAAATATTACTAAGGACTATAAATTAAAGAGTGAACTTTGCTTATGTACATAGTTATTACCTTAAAAATCAGATGTTTGTAAATGTTTTTTTCTTTCCTTGAAAAATGAGAAAGCATTCCTAGGAAGTCAGAAATTTCTCAGGTATTTCCTAGGATGGAAGTTACCTAACATTTGTTACATACTTAAAATGTACATATTATCTCAGCTCTACTAAGACAGATGCATTGTTATCCATCCATTTTCTCAAGCATCTTAGTAATGGCAGGGGACCCTTGGTGGAGAGGCAGATCTAAGATGAAAACCTCAGTGATCTGACAGCAAATCCTATGCTTTTCTGCTATACTCTACTGGACTGGTCTCTAAAGTCATAAAGAATGAAAAAGCTAACACATCTGTTCAGCTAGAGGACTATGGCATGTTTGCATTTCCAAGGAGTTAAAAGAAGTTAACTATAAAGCTTGTAAAATATTAAATCTAAATATCACACTGAGCCTTGAATTACTCTTTAAGTAACATCCCTGTGCTGTAAAAATCCATCTGCAATAAATTTTCATATGCAAGCTAAAGGATTTCAAAGTCTTTCTGGAAAGCCCATGGGCCCTATGCAATTTGTACTCCTTACATTCTTTCCTCTGAATGCTTAGAAATTCATTGTTAGAGAGGTTTAGTCTATTACCTTATACTCAAGTCCCAGTCAGTTACTACCTGTTCATTTTCATTTTATGTGTATAAATGTCTTGCTGTTTTAAAAAAAAAAAAAACATAAAAAATCCACTACATACTGAAAGTGTCATTGCATATTTTCGGTAGCAGAATAATAAAATAAAACATGTAGATATAGGGAGATTTTCAGTTGTCCTTGTGTAGGAAAGCCTTCAGAGATGACCTTTAAAACTGAACTCATGATAATATGCAAATGGATCTAATGTTTATCATTTTCTGAATGCAATTATTTATGTATTGCATTCCTCCCAAATTATAATTATGGTGATCAGAGGAATACTTTGCAGCTTATTGAGAGCAGCTTATATAATCATCAAAATTTTAGGTGTCTTTCTTTTGGTTAGTGTAGAAGTGTCATGTAGCAGAGGAAAAATACTGCACAATTCACACTGGATGAATTTTTAGTGAACATTGATAATTTTGCTCAGTTTTGAACAGCAGTCTTCTCTAAATTCACATATTTCTATGCCTAGCTACTACATCTTTCCTCTCTTTGGGAGGTGTGTGTGTGTGCTTGTGTGTACATGTGTGCATATATACACACATGTCTAGGCCTAACAGATACAAAATAAAACATATGCATATGGCTTATAAAGAATAGAGCATAGGTTTTAAAGTAGATAAGAAGAGTGACAGATTTCAAGATATATGTGCTTTGTTTAATGTTGTGATAAGTGATCTGGGAAAGGATGTGGAAAATGCATTCTTTGGCTTTCCAGATGATATTAAGTTCTTCAGGGTCAAGATGACCAAAGTAACAAATGTTAGAGAAGATCAAGAGTGTGAAATAAATTAATATATGAATACCACAGTGAGCAAAATTAAGGCAATGATAGGAACTGTACAAATAGGATGAGAAAAGATGAAATTAACAATGGAAACCAGGGGGGAAAAGCCTTCTACGTTACTCTACCCAAACATTGTACCAATATACTGCTGAGTGGGCTTAACCAGTAAGAACTTTTGGAAAACTGTGAAAGAAACTTCTACCCCCATGTAAAATCTCGAGATACTATACGTACATAGAAAATACTACCACACATGCGTTTCTGTGATATTCACCATAACCTTGTGAGTATAAGCAATTCTAGACTTTGAACAAGATGCTTTCAAAACGAATTCTGCACCATCCTAAATTATGGGATGAAATCTATACAGCTGCGTTTAGGTACTCAGAATATGGGCTTTGATCATCAGATGAATAAATAGCTTTTTGGAAACACTGAGTATTGGTGCTGCCTATCAGCCAATGCTTCAATTTTAGCAGTAATCCCTTTTTGTCCAGTAAGGTTAATTTTTTGAATATTAGATTTCATTGTATTTTGCTCTTGTTGTTTCACAAAAATTAATATAAAGCAGAAAAATAAAAGTGCTGACACTAGTATTAGGAGCACAGAGCCTATAAACCTGATGCTATAGAGAAAAATTGGACCCAAAGAAATCAACAAATATTTAAACTGTGTTTTGCTGGGTTTAATTCAGTT
>CM053604.1:153654534-153668940 GCA_028646535.1 Procyon lotor
CTGCCTGCCTCTCTGCCTACTTGTGATCTCTCTCTCTGTCAAATAAATAAATAAAAAATCTTAAAAAAAAAAAAACAAGAAAGAAAAGAGGATCTTAAAAAAATTAGGGGAATATCTTAAATGGTTCAGAAGATTTTAGCAAAAGACGGTCTTTCTTACAAAATGTACTTTTTGTTTTCAAGTTTAACACATTAGACTTTCAGAATTCTTTGCAAGAACACATTGTATGTAAAAGAAGTACTGACATAAGATCATAGATATAAAACTGACACTGCAAGTTACTATGTGATTTCTGACAAATAACTTCTCTGAACATCAGTATTCTCATTTATAACTTGGGGATAAAAAGGACCGTGTTTTTACTGGTAATAAATCAAGATAACAAATGTAAAACACTTAGCACAGTCCCTAATACTGTGGAGCACTCAATAAATTGTGGTTAATTATTACCACAATTAAAGCCTAATTGTCACCATACCACTGAGAGCAAACAGACCCGGAGATAGATATTGAATTGGAAAACTGAGCAGGGTCATCACCCTAAAGATAAGTCTCTTTAGAATGGGATTAGCACCCAAGAATTAATATCACAATGATGTTGAATGGTTTACTTACCACACAATAGGACATTAGAATAACAGTTTACCTCCCTACTCCTGAATGCCTTGAGGATAAAATCTAACTTCTCTTGTAAGGATTTCAAAGTTCATGTTGATTAGATCCCTGTTCACATCATCATTTGCTTCTTTTATGACAATGCTTCTACACTCTACCACTCAGATATTCTGAGTACTTTTAGTCACGCGGATGTGTCACGCCCTCTATGTATGGTACTTGTTATGCCTAAAAAAATGAATTCTTCTCAGGGCAGTTGGCTATTCTGATTCGTCTTATAGGTTTCGTTTGGGGTAGTGTTTTTCTCCCCATCTCCATTTCTATCAGATATCTCTCTAATGTGCTTCTGTACAGTATGGCTTGGGAGGCATGGTGACGCTTTCCAAACTACAGTGCTTATTTGTATCTTTCACTGGACTGTGAGTTCTGTGAAGATGGCATAAAGATGCCTTCTTTATCTTGCACAGTGCATGGCCTAGAATAGAATAAATATTGATGGATGAAAGAAGGTATGATGAATTCTGAGCTTGATAGTAATAAATAAAAGGATAATCAGAGAAACTCATACAAAATCATTTTATCAAGTTGAGAAAACTAAAACATAGTAGAAATTAAGCATAAAATATTTCATAAGAAGTCTTAGTAAACAGTCAATGGATAGCAATCAAAGGTATTTAAATAGCGTTGTAAAGGGAATAGGATTAAGGGAGTTTATTCTCAGACATTCACTCCTATTACTTACCAGATGACCTTTGTAAAGTCAGTTTATCTAAAGGGTAGGGATAATAAGATTTATATACCTAAATGCAAGAGGTTGAATAATTCCTAGAGGTCTCTTCTAGTTCTGATTCTTCAGATCAATTATGAAATTAAAGAAAACTAAATTCTGTGATATAAGATTTTCAGTCTGCATATTTAAAAAATAATTACTATGAGAACTGTCTGTGTGTATGTGAATATGTATATTTACATATAAGCATGGTTTCTTCAATGAAATAAGGTCATATATAGATATAAATTACTGGAAATTATGTGATGTTAAGAATTTTAAACAGACATAAGCATTTCAGTTTAAAAACTATAGATATTTACATACAATCCACATATATTTTTGTTTATAGTGAAATCTTTATTATATGTTGTTCTTTTTCTTATTTTGAATATGCCACATAAATATTGAAAAGATACAAACTATTATATATATATATAACCACATATTCAAATATAATTCATGGTAATTTCAGTTTTAGAAGGATTTTTCTCTCACTAGTTATTGATTATTCATATCATATAAAAACTTCAATGAATACAGATGATATTTATAAATATATTACTTTTGAAAAAGACTATATATTTGCTTGTCAGTTTTAGGCCATTTTTCATATACAGAGAAATCTTCTTGCTTCCCAACTATATGTTCCTCCATGATAATGTATTGGGCTTGGTGTCAAAAATTTTCTGTGAATAAAAATTCTCCTAGTGAGAGACTGGGTGGCAAAATTTGAGAGTTACGGGATGGAAATAAGCTGGTCTAAAAGCCTACTGATGCACATTCTCAAAAGAAAGAAAAAAGTAATATATTCCATGTATAGAGATTATTTAAAAATGGAAGAAGTGGAAGTAATTGAATACATTGGTAGAATATTTTGAGTTGAAGCAACTATATTAGAAGGTATGAAATAGAGAACAAAATATCATAAATGTTGATTATGAAAATCTTAAAAATAGTAAGTGAAAGAAATCTGAAAAAATCCACATATAAAGCTCAGTTAGGGAGAATATTATCTTTACAGATACAAAAAAGTATGTTTAGACTATCAGAACAGTTACCATAATACCCCACAAAAGGAAAATAAAAGCCTAAAAATAACCCCACAGTGACCCAAGAATGAAAAAATAAGAGATTTCTAAGTTAACCAACATGAATACTAGAACAAAGCTGCCAGCAGTCATAGAGTTAAGACAGCAATAGAAGAATAGAAAAGTGTGAAACAAGGATCCAATCATCCAAAAATGCATTTATGCACTTTAAATTCAGGTCCTACCTTGTGTTCAGGCTGTGCTGTTAAATGTTGGGCTTACAGAAATAGACATGGTGACCCCAGGAATTGCATGGCTTGTTCAGAGGATTGGATCAGTCTCTCAGCAATTATAATACCATGTGGCAAGGGGTTTCACAGAAAAAATAGCAGTAAACATAGAGTCCTGATAAGGCCTCCTGTTGCAGGAGAAATAAGGCTTAGCAGGAAAGAATGTTTGAATGTTGCCTTGAAAATAAGAGAGGAATGCCAAAGTGGGTGTGAGTATAAAGGAAGAGGTGGAGAAAATGGAATTCGAAATAGAGGACAGAGCAAGTAACAAGGCAGAGAGGAATAGGTAGCACTTGAAGCAAGTCATTCTGTATGGTTGGAGGTTACATGGGTGTAGGTGGGCAAGAGGTGAAGATCAAGTCCACATTTTGAAGGGCGGACATGATCTGTTTGGTGCATTTGGAATTCCCCTTTAATGGTGTCATATGGAATTAATTTAGGAAAAGTAAGCCTGAGAACATGGAGATAGTGAAATCCTTTGAAACAGCATAGGGAGAAAATAAGGCTGATGTAACTAGATCATGAAGTTGGATGGACCTGGTGATGAAAACGAGCAAAAAAGAATCAATAGGGCTCAGTCATATAGTACATATGCAGGAAAGGAGCAGGAAAAAACTGAAAATGGCTTGGTGTTTGGGTTAAGTATGAGAAAATCATGGTCTCCACCATGGTTTTATGGAATGATTGAGGCCTGCAGTGGTAAGGGATGAATTCTCCATCAGATATTTGTGTTTTGGGGCTTCCAAGATATAGATAGAACTATGTCTGCTGAACATTTGAATACAGGAGTTTGAAATACAGAAGTGTAGAATGGGTGATGCCATGGCCACACATGAAATTACACAGAAATAAAATAGAGAATGAAAGGAATATCTGGAGTCGGAAATTTTGGAGAACACCAAAATTTGGGAAGTAGAGAGAAAACATAGAATAGAAACTCAAAGGAATGTCCTAAAATGTGGAAAATTTGAGTCTTAGTTGAAAGCCTGAGTTATTATATGAGGACCAGAATAAAATATTAGAATAACGAAAAATAAAATAATTTAAGAGAATCAAATATTTTTTTCTAATCTAGGGAGAAGTACAAACCTTGAATCAAGGCAACCCTCCACTCTAAGTCTTAGGCATGAAATAAAATAAGTCAGATGATGCAGTGAAAATTCTTCTTAGAAAGAAATTACAGGAAGTTAAATTTAAATAATACTAATGACTCAATTTCAAGTAGAAATGTCCCATGACCTCACTTAAGTCTTGTTCTGGATGTCTTTCAAATTATGACAGTAATAACTAGTCATGCATACTGGTTCACTGGGCTTCTGTGAAGAACAATGTGTGTAAAAATAATTTAAATCTTTGGGAAAGCAATATTCAAAGTCACTGCAGAATAATGAAGATGGTACAGCTACGGCAAAAGTTTAAAGTGCATTAAAGGTATCTTCACTTTAAAAGATATTCTAAAAGATCATTGACGCTCATGAAGAATAAATTGAGCTACTTTTTCATGATAATAAACTTAAATTATATCCAAATGATTTGTCAGTAGAGTTTCTGAATTATTTTGTCAAAGTTAATATTGTAGCTTTCTAATGTAACTTTTTCTACATGTAAGAAATTATGATGTAGGCTACCTTTTTAAAAGCGATGCAAAAATTATCCCTACAGAAGAGGGTCAGTATAAACAAATAACCAATTGACTTCCTGAATGGGGATTAGTATTGCTTATTAAATGTGCCTGTTTTTGTGGGCACATCACAGTTTTGATTGTTTGCATATTATAGTAATTTTCAGTGGACTCTGTTTTTCTCTTAGAAGTTCCAAAGAAAAAGAATTTTGTTAAATTAGTGGAAAATCTTAGTGGAACTACATTAATATTGGGCCAGAAAAAAATTTTACTTTTCTTTATTCTCTAAAGAAAGCATTTTCTAGACAAATCCAAGAGGTAGATGAGACATGGGAAAGGAATTAAATGCCTTCAGATCTTCTTTAAGTACATTGAAAGTGCCATTCTCAACAATTGATATTCTTCTTAACATGCTCCTTGAGGACTCGTACCAGGCAGTACTTTGTTAACCTGGGTCTGTTTATTGAATACTCTTGAAAAAAATTAAAACTGCATGTCTTTGCATATATTTCCTAGTTCTATATCTTACTGATTCAAAGGGGCTAAATCAGTCATATGGAGTGATATTTTACTATATGCAACTACAAAAATAATTTTAAATATCCCCCAGAAGATTAATGATCTCAAGTGGCAGTATTCTTTTATAAAAAAAGTAACATATTTATGTATTTAATTTTTTTTAAGATTTTATTTGAAAGGAGAGAGAGAGAGAAAGAGAGCACAGGAGCTGGGGGTAGGTATGGGCAGAGGGAGAAGAAGACTCCCTGCTAAGCAGGGAGCCCAACGATTTGGGGCTCAATCCCAGGACCCAGAGATCATGACCTGAGGTAAAGGCAGACACTTAACTACGTGAGCCACACAGGAGCCTCCAAATAAGTAACATATTTTAAAATTTCTCAGTGGTGATATTCCAATCTATCGCCTATTGGTCTGATCCTTTCACAGATTATGAACTTTATACAAATTATAGAAAATGACTATCTAATGAATTGGAAAGCCACAAGAAAACAGGCAAAATATCTCACCTTTGCTGGTTTGAAGAACTAGAGGACAAACTGGGTCAATCACAGCCACTAGAAATGGGTAAGGAGAATCCCAGAAAAGAAAGATCCAGAAAGTGGGGAGGAATTCATTTTTTTTTTTTTATTTTTTTTTTAAAGATTTTATTTATTTGACAGAGAGAAACACAGCGAGAGAGGGAACACAAGCAGAGGGAATGGTAGCGGGAGAAGCAGGCTTCCTGCAGAGCAGAGAGCCCGATGCGGGGCTCGATCCCAGGACTCCGGGATCTGACCTGGGCCGAAGGCAGACGCTTAACGACTGAGCCACCCAGGCGCCCCGGAATTCATATTTTATGTATCAACTCTACCCAGGTGTCTGGCTGGTCCCCGAACCTCACAGGCATGGTGGGGAATCTAAGTAATCCAGCTAAGGCTGAAAACTAAATTGATATTTGAACTCTCACCATCACTGTAGTCTGAGTTTAGCTATAATATATAGTAAGTGCCCACTAACACAACAGCAACAATAGTACAGCACTCTTCCCAAGAATGTAAGAGCCCAGAATCTCATCATTGTATGGGTCCCAAAGTCAAGGCTACATGGCAGTTCCTTGCCCCAGATGGACATTACCTCATCCCTCAAGGTTGCTTGCTGCAAACCTTATCCTGAGAACAGCCCAAGGAAGGAGCAGTGAGTGTAAGGCATACTCTTAAAAAGTATGCCTTAAAATCTTGGCATACTTTGTAAGAACTCTTGTTCCAGGACTCGGGACTCAAGACTCGCAGAACCACAGCATATCGCTTCCCCGACACCCATTTTTCTATTCCCTTCTGTTCAACTTGAGATAAAGCTCCAAGACAAAACAATGGGAAGACTTTAGGGAGAACTGATGACATTAAATAAAAGACCTAGGGCCACATGAGAGGGAGGGAAATCCTATGAACCATTCATAATATGTTAACTGATTTACTGGGGCTATTTCCCTAACCACATTCTTTTGCAAGTGATTTCTGTGGTCAAAGAATCAGTACAAACAAACAAATACATAAATGCATTTTTAAAAATGTCATCAATTTAGGGGGCACCTGGGTGGCTCAGTTGGTTGCGCATCCACGGCTCAGGTCCTGATCCCCAGGTCGTGAGATTAAGCCCCACATTTGGCTCTGTGCTCAACTCAGAATCTGCTTGAGATTCTCTTTCCCCCCCTCTCTGCTCCTCCTCTCACTTGCTCTCTCTTTCTCTCTCTCAAATAAATAAATAAATAAATAAATAAATAAATAAATATTTAATAAATAAATAAATAAATAAATAAATAAATAAATAAATAAAAGTGTCATTAATTTAGGAAAACTGTATTTTAAACATTTAAGACCTAATTATATATTTTCCAGTATGGATGGTTTCCTGCATCCCTGACTTGAGAATATTGGTAATTGTCTTCTAAATTGAAGCTTCCTCCAAGTTGTAATGCATTTTACAGCAAAGCTCTCCATGTGAGTATGCCTTTCATGGAGGATGTGAGAGAAACTATTCCTTAATAATTGATGTAAATACTCTGGTCATTGTTTTGTATTGAAACCATATTCACTAAAAAATGAATCATTTTAACATATATGGCAAGTGTCTTCGGGGGCAGCTTGGGTTCATCTGCTCTATTGGAGATGAGATGTGGGGTGCAAACTTTGCACGAGCGCCGATGCAAGCTTTAAATACTAACTGACAACTACTATTTTGGTTAGTTCAGAGTAATTATACTCACTTAAGTAAGGGTATGCAAGTATTTATTTTTATTTTGTAATTTTTAATCAAGAATTCTATATTAAAGAACTATAATTATAGATTTGTGTGTGTGTGTGTGTGTGTGTGTGTGTGCAAAAAATTTATTATTGTGCTTTATATAGGAAATATAAAATAATAAGCTCAGGTATTTTGATTTGGCTGATGATATTTCCAGAATTAGCAAGAAACTAATATTTTAGGAATTAGATATCGAAAACACCAGGGTGCCTAGGTGGCTCAGTCGATTAAGTGCCTGCCTTCAGCTCAGGTCATGATCCCAGGGTCCTGGGATCCAGCCCCAGGTTGCGGTCTCTGCTCAGAAGGGAGTCTGTATCTCCCTCACCCTCTGTGCGTGCTCTCTCTCCCTCTCTCTCAAATAAATAAATACATAAATAATCTTAAAAAAAGAAAACATTTCCAATATGACTCAGAGACATTTTAAATAAGGCATTAGTTTATAAAAAAGTTTTAACCTCGTAAATTTCTTCTAAAGACATCTGCTTTGAATTATCTGTAATTTCCCTTTTCTGTCTTCAAATACAATTTTCTATCTGTTATCTGTGTATAGGGAGAATAGGTACCTTACGTGTGGATGCACTAAGAATGGCTTGACTATTTTTGAGTTGAGGTGGTAAAAACAAAATGTAACACATCTTGTAATTTGCATGGTGACCGAGATTTCTTTAAGAGAAGACATAGGATCCTAAAAACATAATCCAACATCAGATATGTTGACAAGGCGTCTTATGATCACCGCTGTGCCAAGGGCTCAGTCAACAGTTTAGATTGAAGTAGGCAGATGGAAATATCTAGGAGGAAGATCTCCTGGAGAAAACCAAATGAAATTAGTAGATTGAGAAATCTGACCAGTTAGTATTTAAAGGTATTTGACAAATCTCCTGAGATGTTAGCAAAATAGCATTAAGTACTGGAATAATTAAGAAAAAACAAAAATTTGTGGTAGGATGTATTATTGTACACATCTATTTCTTGTCCTTCCTCCAAAGGGAGGACATATTATAATATATATATACATATATACATAATCTACAATTAGATATTATATATCTAATATATAGAATAGAATATATTATTGTACACATCTATATTACATGTAGCTTCTTTGACCAATAGAATATGGGGACACACAGCACATCAAAGTAGAAACCTTAAATGAAGTAACATAGTTCAGCTCAATTTCCCATTTTTTTACTTCAGAAATGGCACATCCCAGATTGGGTCTTCCCTTTCAACCTAGTATGAAAAAGGTATGCAGAACCTACTTAAAGCCAGCCAACTGCCTACCTGTAATGTCCACGAGAAATCAATGTTGCTCTAAGCCGGTGAGGTGCGGAGGTGATTTTTTTCTGGGGCATGTGGTAGGCTGAACTGTGCCAACCTCTGATTCATGCATTGAAGTTACACCCTCAGGACCTCAAAATGTGATCATATTTGGAGATATGGTCTTTAAAGAGGTGATTATGTTAAAATGAGGCACCCTGATCCACTGTGACTGGTGTTTTTGTCAGAAGAGGAAGAGATACCAGGGATGTGTATGCAGAGAAAAGGCCGTGTGAGGACACAGCCAGAAGGTAGCCATCTGCAAGCCGAGGAAAGGCCTCAGGAGAAAGCAACTCTCCCTGGCAACTTGACGCTGGAATTCCAGCCTCTAACTGTGAGGAATTAGATTCTGTGTAAGCCTCCCAGTGTGTGGCATTTTGTTGTGGCAGCCTGAGCACACAAATGCCCAATATAACTGAGCAAAACCCGAAAATGTTAAGAGAGAATAAAATCCTAGAGCACTGCATGGCTAGCGTTGAGAACATTTACATGGTCATAGTAATGAATCGGGGACAGGAAAAAAAAAAAAAGCATATTTTTTTCAGCAAAATGAAAAATATGTTACAAATACTTTGGGAAAATGACAGAAAGGAAATGAGAGCTTAATTCTCATCATTGTAAAAGGATGTTGAGAGCAATTTTAGAGATGATGTTTACAACTGATAAATGAAAAAAAAATAAACATTTAATCATATGTATATATTTGTATATACATGTGTGTCCTGTTAACTTTCTGGCAATTTGATTCTTCTGCCCAATGGTTAGGTAGTTATTAAAAATCACAATTGATATAAAATTATAATTAGAGGGGAACCTGGGTGGCTCAGTCAGTTAAGTGTCTGCCATAGGCTCAGGTCATGATCACGGGCTCTTGGATCGATCCCCACTTAGGGCTCCCTGCTTGGTGAGGAGTCTGCTTCTCCCTCTGCCTCTCCCCCTGGCTTGTGCTCTCTCTCTCTCTCTCTCTCTCTCTCTCTGTCAAAAAATAAATAAATAAAATCTTTTTAAAAAAATACAATTAGAAAACTTTGGTGCAGGGGCACCTGGATGGCTCAGTCAGTTAAGTGTCAGACTCTTGATTTCAGCTCAGGTCATGATCTCTGGGTCATGAGATTGAGCCCCATTGTCTGTGCTCTATGGGGAGTCGGCTTGAGATTCTCTTGCTCTCTCTCCCTCTCTCTCAAGTAAATACATAAATCTTAAAAAAAAAAAAAAGTTTGGTGCATTCATCTAATCATGTTTGTGTGTGTGTCCTGATAACTCACATACAACTTGATTCTTTTTCAACTTCTAGCTAATTCTGCAGAAATATAACTAGAGAGATTAGTGTATGTTTATGTGCCCAGCACTATACTTGGTGTTTTACATGCATATCTTAGCCTCACACAGTCCTTCAAGCTAGATATTAATATCTCTGTTTTGTTCAGAGTGAAATATTAAGTGACTTGCCTAAAATGGAAACTTGATAAAACTAAAAACAACTATTTTCAAAGTAATGGTTTTTGTTTACTAGAACATACTAGTTATCAGAGAAAAATAAAAATTTTTTATAGATCATAATACAAATTATTAACTCAGAAAAGTAAACATATTATTATTTTTTTGGTATATACCAGAAAACTGAAGCATGCGTAAGGTCGTTTTGAAAATAAGAGAGTAAAGATAAAGTGGGATAAAGTCAGAACCTGTGTCCCTTTTATTATGTCTTGTCAACTTCAGTGGCAATTAAGATTCAACAGATAGAATTATGTTCTAGATGTTCCTGCAGGTCTTGGTCTTGTCATAAAAGACTATAAGTCTTCATTGATGTTGTTTGGAAACGAAGAGGCATGATAGCTTTTATCTGGCAACCTTATAACAGATGGAAGGCTGCTAACTCATCTGAGTAGAAAATTATAAAGTTTTTAACTAAGGTGATAATTGTTTAGCTATGACTTTTTGTACATCTAGTATGTGTAAACACTATGTTAAAATTCCTGGGCTAGAGGGCTATGCGAGTGGCTCAGTAAGTTGAGCATCATTCTTTGTTTTGGCTCAGGTTGTGATCTCAGGGTCGCAAGATCACTCCCAGTGTCTCCCTCTGTCCCTCCCCACTGTGCTCTCTCTCTCTCTCAAATAAGTAAATAAATATTTGAAAAAAAGTCCTGGGCTAAAAAGGACTGGAAAACACAGGAATCGTTCATGTTACTGTCTCTCCAGCAGGTACACCGGGGCCTTTGATACCTTTCCCAGTGAGTGGGTATGTTGAGTGGTAGATACGATGCTGGAAAAGTGACCCACAAGGAGTTCTTCACTCAATTTTGTTTGAATGTCCAGATGTTTATATGCATTTACATGAGTACCAAGCATTGCCAGACTTTTCCAGTAATCTATAAAGTTTTCAATTTATTTAACATCCAGGTCTTTCCATTTCTTGATGGCTTCACCTCCATCATCCACTGCCATGATCAAACGCTAGACCTGATCATTGCCAGAAACTGTCATATCTGTATCAGTTAGAATCCACTAGCTTCAGCAGAAAAGGAATTCATCAAAGGATATTTAGTGGTACACAAAATCTTTACAAAGGTGCAAGGACCAAGATTAGAGGCTTCTCAGTCTGGAGCAAGACCCATTTTATCCCATAAGCCCTTGCTCCAGCGGAAACACAGCTGCTGCTCAGTCAGTGGGCTCCACTGAGCTGAGCACGGGATGCTCTCTCGGCTACCATTGCCTCTTGGAGCTGGATGAGTGTGTTTGCATATTTTCAGGATGGATATTTTGGGGGTACATACTTCTATCTTGTCACCCGCTTCTAAGTCAAACTCTGCCACCAAGTATGGTGATGGGTGGATTCCGGATCATAATGCTACAGGGAGGCTGCAAAATGAATTTTAACTTTTAGCTTGGGGAAGCATGGATTCCTGAGATGAGGAACCTCAGGTAAAGGAGGGTCCTCAATGTTTTGGAGCAGCTGAGCCGTCTTGGAGAGAGAGCAGGAGAGAGGAAGGAGAGAGGAGGGATCAGAATTCCTAAAATTTCTGAAGTATCCATTTCAGCATTTCAAGCACTTCGCCATCCCACGACCAGCTTTCACTCTTTTTCCTTTTTTATTAAAAAAAAATGTTTTTTTTAATTTATTTGCGATGGGGAGAGAGAGGGAGGGAAGGAAAGGGACAAGCCGACTGTGCACTGAGTGCAGCCTGATGCAGGACTTGATCCCATGACACTGAGATCATGACCTGAGCCGAAACCAAGACTGGGACACTTAACCAAATGAGCCACCAGGTGCCTCTCATTCCTCCTTCTTTTAAACTCTAGTATCTTCTTTGTAGAGTTCTACAAGCACATAGATTCCCAACCCATTGATTCTACAACTTATTCACTCTCCTTTAAACATTCTTGGTTCTTCCTTATCCAGTTTGTTTGTTTATTCTTTTGTTTGTTTAATGATTCCACTCTGATACTTTGCTCTCTCAGTTATGACTGACACAGGCTGTGCTCCACGGGCCAAGAGCTGTGCCCAGGAAAGAGCTTCTGCTACATTGCTACAGTACCACATGGTAGTTATTAGAGGTGTGGCCCAACCCATTGCCATTTGAGGACTGCAGAAAATGACTCCTCATTACAACCACTTCCTTGCAAACAAGCTTCATTCCCGTGTTGGTATTGCCCTCTGTTCTACACAAGAGATGAAAATCCAATCACGGGTAAAGCCATCAATTTTCCTCATAACTGCTGCTGAGCACCTATATACTGCTAAAAAAAAAAAAAAAAGAAAGAAAGAAAAAAGAAAAATCACAAAATCCTACTAATTTCCCTTTCAATGAATCACTAAAATATTGAGTAGGTATTCAACACTGCTCGGCCTTCTATGCTACCCTTTATGAAGTTTGCAAATATAGATGGCCCCACACACTCCGGTTTTCTTCCTGCCTCAGAGTCCCAACTCAATCTGCTTCCTGCTCCTCCTCCTCATTTCAACCTCTGGAGATCCTATTACACAGATTTTAATCTCCGCAAGTCCTCTTCCATTTGGTAAATAATACATTAATCCTCTTTGTTGCTCAAGCGAAGATTTGGAATTATCCTTTATGTTCTCTCTTTCTGGGCCCTCACATCCCATCTGTCATGAATTTACTCACTTTAATTCATTTCTACTGCTCTCACTCCAGTGCAAGCCACTGCTCTCTCTCACCTGGTCTTCTGCAGGACCACCCATGGTCCTCCTGCTTCTAACCATACCCCTTTTGCAATCCATTCTCTAAACACAACCACCAGAGTACACTTCCCGCAGGGTAACATTGTTGTGTCATCCCCGTTGAACTTGACATGACGATCCTAACTCCCCAAGCTGGCCTTAAAGCCAGGCATGACCTCCAGTCCCATTCCTTCATTCACTGTCATCTTCCTTATCTTTAAAAATAATGATCGCTATCTAAAACTATCTTGTTACTTGATTAGTGTTCATGTTTATTCCTGGTACCGTCCCACTAGAATGTGATAGAAGCATCTACTTTGACCATCCTCACAAAATTAATTAGCTAGTGCTCTGTATTTTTATTTCCTTGTATCACTTTTCTTCACAGTCCTGATGAGTCCTTAGTAGTATATTGTGTATGCACTTCCTTATATGTTAAAATTTGTCTTGCCACGCCGAATGTAAGCTCAAGTGTCTTAGGGCGGGAGTGTCTCTACCACCTAGAACTGTGCCTGGAACACAGTAGGCTCTGAGATTCTTAAATAGGACTAAATTAAGGAATAAATTAACTACACGATAAGGAAGATAAAGGATATAAATTCCTATCATTTTCAGCCTGGAAGAGACATTTGTAATCATTTAGTTGAACATGATTAGCTTTGAGTGAGAAAACTGAGGCCCGGGGAGCACAGCTAATTATTGGAAGAATTGGGACTAATTACTTAGCTGTCATCTCATTTACATTTCACCATGCCACATTGTGTCCTTTGGAAGTAAATGAATTTCTTTTTTTGGCCTTCGTTTTTCTGCACGCCTAGGTCCATCATCCCTTCAATGTCTGTGACCTATTGTAGGTGCTTCATAAACTGGTTTAATTAATATATGCATAAATAATAGCGTAATACCATAGACTGCTAAATTCTATGACCTGGTAACGTTTGGCTTGCTTCCACTCTACTTGCCATGGGAGAATCTTTGATTTTCTCTGATATGCAAGGTCACTGATAATCTTTCTTCCCTTTCAGTCATAGAACAGGGAAGAATGTTGGTGTGCTTTAAGGACACCTATTTGAAAGTCAGAGTGTTTGATAGGAGGACCAAGTGGGGAGTCTCTGAAGAGGAAATGATGGGGCTCTTTCTCAGAGAGCGCTTTTAGGCAGATCCTTTCTCCATGTACTTACTCAGATGGGAAAGGATCATCCTTCAAGGAGGGCTGCTGGCTGCAGGCGGGGTGAAGCCACCCTTGGAACATCTGCACTTCCCATATGCTCTGCCCCTGAAAGTGCTGTGCTCCAGGCTGGTGCCAATCGGCCCACACAGTGCTAATCGGGGCACAGTGGTGCCAGAGCACGTGCACCCAATTAAGGGCACGGCAGCCCCTGCTCCCGTCATGGCTGCTGGCAGTGTGACCTCACGCACTCCGAGCCTCGCACACGCAGTCTGGCAGAGGCAAGTGCTGGGCTGGACCTCCCTATTTGTTCGCCCCCCACCCTTCACCTTCAGCCTGCCTGTCAGAAACCTTGCCTGTCAGAACGCTGAGCGGTAGCTTCCAAAAGGTGAACTGGGTCCGTGACGACTCTCAGGTGTGGCATTGCTGACACAGGCACGATTTGGGGACTTTTAAAAAAATAAATTTTACTCAGTCCAAGTGACTGGGAAGGTGGATTTAATGAAGTGGAGCGGTATGAATATTGACATTTGAGCTCACCTTAAACCTGCATATACCCTGAGTTTTGCAAAATCTCCTTTAACCAGCTTTGGGTATGACAGAGAACTTT
>CM053604.1:153669440-153730745 GCA_028646535.1 Procyon lotor
ACCACACATACACACACACACACACACCACACACACACACACACCACACACACACACCACACACACATCACACACACACACCACACACACCACACACACACACACACACAAGCATTCCGGCCCAAGGCCTTCAGAAAGGAATTGAATTGTCCAGGGACAAAGAACTGCTTATGTGCATTTTCTAACCAGGTTTAAAAAAGAACAGTAGGAGGACATCTTGTCACTAAACACCTTTATCCAGTTTTACTATTGGTATATTTCACTGAAGTGTAAGATTTAGTTATTGGAAAAATTAAGGAAAACAGGGATTTAGGTAAAAAGGACAGGTCAAGGGAGATGGGCCATTCGGGCAGATGGAGAAATGAAGGCTTAGGGGTATTTCCAAGGTATCAGGCTGGGTTTGTGGATGGGACTGCCGCTCAAGGACAGAGGTCCGTTCTGCTCCACAGCTTTATTGAGCACCACAAGGATGTGATTGAGGTTGGGCTGCTGAGCAAGCGCTGCTTCTCAAGGTCTCCCTCATGACCCTCCTTGGTTGGCACTAGCAGGCAGCAGCCCTGCACAAGTGACAAATCTATGTGGTCCAAGGAGCCTTGGATAAAGGAGCCTTGGATAAAGACCCCCCTGACGTGGGGCCTGCCATTGACTGGACACAAGTCCCACCCATGTAAACCAGTAATGCTGCCACTCACTGTGCCATGTTCCCAGAACTGTTTCATGTGTCTTCTGCACATGAAGTTTCTGCACAGTCATGCATTATCTGTGTCTATATTGTGGTAACTAATGTTTTCCACTTATGTATGTCTAGAGGCACATTTTGGACAAGGTCTACTACAAATAGGAAAGGGTAGCCAAAATAATAAAAACAATTAATAATACTAGGAACTATCATCTATTGAATATTTATGTGAGTCAGACATTATACTGACTATAAGACTTATATAAAGCATGTATTATTACAATAGATATTTTATGAATGTGGAAAGTAGAGCACAGAGAGGCCAGGAATTTGTCCAGGGCTTCCCAGCAAATCATTGGCAGTGAATGGGCCTAACTAGTTCATAAGTGTGGGTTTTAAAGATGAGAACCATATTATGAAGAGCCCTAAATGCTCTACCAAAAAATGGACTCAGTCCTCCAGATAATGGGGAGCTACTCAATGATTATAAGCAGAGAAGTGGTGTGATCAGATACAAACTAGATTTGAAGCCTTTGCAAAATGGAGTCTTACAGAATTCAAATAATTTTGTAAAGGCTACCTACCTAGGAAAAAGCAGAACTAATATATCCAAGTATGAACAGATCCCGCAGCTTAAACTATTTTATCCTACAGCCTTTTCCCAGACAAGACATGGGACAAGGGGAGCAAAGAGGCAAATTGGTCCTCCCATGGAAAGGAAAGGTAGTGTCTTTTTTTGCAGCATTCCAGGATTTAGTAATTTCTGGGTACTTCACTTGCATAGCGTAGAAAGGAGAACAGAAGGGACACTGGCATATAAGCTATTGGTAGCCTCCGAACTGCATACCGCCTTAGAGGTGGAGGCCAGTGCATATTTAAATGGAAATTAAAGGGGTGCGTGGGTGGCTCAATCGGTTAAACATCAGACTCTTGCTTTTGGGTAGGTCATGATCTCTGGGTCATGGAATCAAGCTCCACGTTGGGCTTCGTGCTGAGCAAGGAGTCTGCTTAGAATTGTCTCCCTCTCCCTCTCCTCCCATTTGTACACACATGTTCTCTCTCTTGCTCTCACTCTAAAAGAAATAAGAAAATCATTAAAAAAAAGAGAGAGAAGAAAAGTAAATGAAAATTAAGTGAATAGGATTGGGACTGAGCTGAACTGACCTATGCAAATTAACATCAGAAAAGAGATAGGAGTAGTAAAAAGTTGGGTGACTATTTTTAAAAATATGTTGATTAATGTTGAGATGATTTTGCAAATAAACAATTACCATTATTTGGAATTTACGTATAATTTATTTAAGAGTTAGCTATTCTTTTACAGATACTTATCAATATCTGGAGAATGGAGGGGAATATCATCTTGCTTAGTTATTACTAAGGTTCTAGATTCTGAAGCATAGCTAAATCTTAGCCTTTTCACATCACATCTACTTTGCAAAGGTCAAATACATTACATTTATTTCATACCTTAGTTGCAAAATCTGTTTCTTGCTTTCACTTTCGTCAGGGAAGATAAGGCAGTCACGATTTAAGAATGGGAACTTCTGGGTCTGGGTGTCAGAAATCTGACATTCATGGAGCAGCATGACATGCCAGTTGATGTCAAACTCACAATATATAAATGGTAAGAAATGCTTTCTTCAGAATCTCTGCTCAGAAATATCCAAACAGAATGAAGGCGATCTGGGTAAATATCAATGAGAACAGAAACCTATGTGACAGTAAAACATCTCCTAAGAAATTAGTTTTCTGACATCTTCATTGATAAAAGGAAAGAAAGATTAAAAAAGGTAAAACAAAACTTACCACTTCAACTTTCTTTTCTATGGTTAAATTTCATTAAACTCAACAGGGCATTAAACCATTTTTCCCCTTAGTTACTCTCATTGGCCTCCCCTTAGTTATCTGTGGCTCTAATGATGGAGATGGGCAGTTAGTTGCCTTTCCAATTGGATGCCCAGGACCTAGGGTGCAGGTCGGGACACCATAATATACACTAGGCAGATGCACCATGGAAACAAGTACTCATATGTGAAATCGGCTACAGAGGATGAGAGGATGAGAGAAAACCAGCCCAGCAGAAAGAGATATAAGAAGAGAATGGAGATTCTCTAAAAGGCGAAAGATAAATGACAATGTGTCAGAAAAAAAAAAAAAAAAAGCAACCACTAGGAAATTCACAATTAGTAGAGAGGCAGTGAGAAAAACGAAATTCCTGTCATGCTTATGGGGTTTATGGCTCCAGTTCCAAGACGGGCTGGCATGAACATGACAGGGTGTTAGACTTAAATGGCCTAGAATATGAGACCTGCTGTCCAAACAAGGCTTAAATAGAGAAGAGAGAACATTTGTAATTTTATGAATTAGACACAATCTCATGCACCAGGTTGGAGCTCCATTACTGAATCTGAGTTAGAATATAGATGTAGTTACTGCTGAGGTAGATTGCATTTGAAGTAATATATATATATTTTCTTGCCCTTTTTGGCCTCCTTCTCATGTCCCTTCCCCATTTTTGCTCCTGTCTGCCACTTTTTTTTTACACTTTGGACCTAGTTGGCGAGTCACTCACTCTTCACTTGGATGTATCTGAAGAGGTCTTTGAATCCCTGCAGGTTAAGAAGGGTTTGAAGGTGAAGAAAGCAGCTGTCAGCAGTCCGCTCTTAGAATAAATCATCTATAAGACTATCAAACCTATTAGACTGCCAAGATTGCGAAACTCTTAACTGGATTTCAATGAGTTATTATCTTAAAAATGTATCATGTTTCTTTACTTTGCAACATATTACAAATGGCACTCAATCACGGAAACAGGTGGAACAAACTTGAAGACGCTTCACTGGTCAACTCTGGGACAGGTTTAACATCAAAATAAATCACAGTAATGATAGATTATAACTCATTGAATAAGTTAGGGATCCAAAAGCCATTGATACAAGTAATTCATTTATTTAATGAAAAAAAATGATTTTGGATATTAACCTGAATGTGCATTAGTTGGATGTTTGATTTACTTTTTAAGCTAATATCTTTATTTTACTAATATCTCAAATCCCTGTTTATCTAGCACTTACACATTCTGTAATGATATATGGTATATGTAAAAAGCATTAAGCATGCAAGAAGTTAGATTCTTTAATAGGAAAGTAAAAATTCCATCACTTTAGTTTTTTTTAAAGTGTGCACAAGAGTATAAAAAAATCTTCCCTGTTGAATGAACATCAATAGGAAAGCACATAGCCAAAACAGAAATCATTGCATGTAAATTAGTGTACTAACAACATAATTTAATAGAATGTAGTCTCTATAATATTAATGTATGAATGCATGTTTGAGACTATGGCATCTTTTGCATTCATGTTAGGACATATATTTGAATGGAAGAATCTACTGGCCAGGTTCTGGATGTTAGTTCGTCTCATTGAAGAGTGTGGTGGAGAATGTTCCTGGCCATTGTCTTCTAATTCAGTCTCTGCTTGGCCAGTGAGGGTCTGTCTGATTGGATGGTGTATGCCCTGAAGGGAACTGCCTGCTGCTCTGATTAGCCACTTTGTCAAATGTCACTTGCAATCAATTTGGCTGATGGAAGAGCCTTCAACTCTGATCAGAACATCTGTTTTGTCAGAGCAGCAGAGCACCGGGTTGCAGATCGATGTAGTCACATTGTTCCATATGTGTAAGACAGGGACGAAAAGTGCTTTGCAAGCATAAATAATATGAGATAAGCGCAGACATCACATCTCAGAATTACTACAACATTGACCTACTAAAGTTACCGCAATCTGAAACCCAAACTACTTTGGCTTAGCACCAAGGAAAAAGAATTGAATGTTGCTAATTAAGTTACATGTACACAAACATGTTTTAGTTCAGGTCTAAAAATATAATGAACTCTGAAACCGTATACATTTGCCCTTATACTTATCTATAGAACATTATTTTTCTTTCCATAGGGCGTACAGACAAGTCAAAGTCACTGTTACTTGTCCTGTCATTTTAAGGCCCAGTTCAACTGCCATCAAGTCTGCAAAGGGAATCTGGTCCTCCAAACTATCTACCTTATACTGTGTCTCTTCTATTGTTTGTCATATTATTTTAGTAATATTCAATGCACATCCAGCCTCGATTGGCAAGAATTTCTGTCTGTGTGTATTTCTTCCACTAGTTAGGTATTTGCAATGCTTATTAACCCAAATAATATGTTTAGTAATCATGTCAATAAAGAAATATAAAAAGCTCATGGCAGGATGTCTGGGTGGCTCAAATCAGAAAGTGTCTGCTTTCCGCTCAGGTCATGATCCGCAGGTCCTAGAATGGAGCCCTGCACTGGGCTCCCTGCTCAGGGGGGAGCCTGCTTGTCCCTCTCCCTCTGCCTCTCTCCCAATTTGTGCTCACTCTTTCTCTTTCTGACAAAAAAATAAATAAAACCAAAAAACAAAAAGAAGAAGCTCATGGCACCTCCCATGTATTGAGATCTATATCTGATATCCAAAATATATTCCCAATGTCTTGATTAAATCTAGCAATTAGGAACTGAGGAGATTTCGTTGAGCTTTACTTTCTGCAGTTCTAAATGTGTATAAAAAACCAAAATCATTCTAATGTGCTACTATATCATTCTATATTCACATTATTAAGTCATTATTATTTACTATAATATAAATAAATAATATAAATATATTATATATTGTATATATAATATATAATAAATAAATAGAAACAAACAAACAAACAAACAAATAAATAAATAAATAAAATGTAAAGTTACCTTCACAAAATACCTGTAGCATCTCAGGTCTTCATTCTAGTTGTTCTCTTCGTAGTAGATAAGTCTTCCTAACTCTATCCATCATACATCAGAACACAAGAAGACCAATTAATTCCTAATTAATCCTAATCTTATCCACTTTTGCAATTCTCACAACACTGAGGTGAATAATTCCATCCAGTAAATTCTCAATGTACACTTTTTAAACTGAACACAATTATGAGCATTCATCTGTCTTAAACTCAATCCTAATAAAAGCATCTTAATCCACCGTAGATTTTCAGAAATCTCTGAAACTTTACCATGTTTTTAATAATCACTCCTAATTCTGTATGTGTTTTTTGGGAAATAATAATTATATCTACTCCAAAGTGAAATATTTTCACTGAAAAGCAAAGGCAGACCCTATTGAGAGTATTGCAAAAAACTACATATGCCTGCCAAAGAGTTTCAGCTTTCCCAGTGGGGCACTTAATAAGCTAATGAACCCAAATGTAAAGTGAATTTTTCTAATTGACTTAATAAGAGCGGGCAGAACTAGAAGGGTTTAATTGACAGAGAACCAGGCTGAACAGTGCACCCCTGCCAAATGAACATGTGGCAAGCAAAAAATAATTTTAGGCTAAGTGTTTGGTTTTGTAGCCCATGATATTTTGGCTTATTAAATATAGCACTGTTGCTGTATGTATTATATATATAATATTCATTTACACATTTTAATGAGACATGTTTGTTTGTTTGCTTGTTTGTTTATATACATAAAGTTTTGTCCGTAAGTAAATCAGCATCCACGTTACCTGGAGTATGGAGATGGCAGTGAAACTTCGTTTTGCGGAAAAGTGTTGGTGGGTGGGCAGAGCTGGTCTGGAATGTGCTTCCATTGAAAGGAAAGAAGATTGCCAGTGGTTTTCGAATGTTTCCCACAGAAAACCCTGTAAGAGCAGGTCAGAGAAGGGTTGCACAGCCCAGGGCAAAGCTGCTGATTCTCCCATTTCGACTTAAACCAAAGCAGTATGTTTGGCTTTCACAAGACAGTCCTGCCACGTACAACACAAATGAGAGCCATGGTTTATTGAAACCAGCATTTTCTAAACTTTTTGACTCACAAACTTATTTTACTGTAAAATATAATCTCATAATTAATTTAACTGCAAAACAGCTCCCTTATCTTTATATATTATGTGCTTAATAATTTTTCTAATGAATTATTTTATAATATAGGAAAGCTCATTATATTTTTAATTTATAACTTAATTTCATTTTTTACCATTTTAATAACTTCTGAAAATATTAAGAAAAATGTTTCTCCATCTTCACTTGTTTTTAACAAGTAACATGCTATTTATTTTTTTTAAGATTTTATTTATTTTATTTATTTGACGGAGAGAAAAAGAGAGCATATAAGCAGTGGGGACAGCAGACAGAGGGAGAGGGAGAAGCGGTGTCGACACAGAACTCAACACAGGGCTCCATCCCAGGACCCTGGGATCAGGACCTGAGCAGAAGGCAGGTGCTTAACCGACTAAGCCACCAAGGGGCCCCTAATAAGTAACATGTTATTTGATTTATCACAGAGTAATCATATAAGAAAAACCTGATATACTTAAATATAAATTTTAAAACAACACACTATATTATTTGATGTGATTTATCTGTATCATAGTTTATTTAAAATGGACCAGCATAAATATATAACATACAAACATAAATTTAACTAATATTAAAAATAATTTAAAATTTATTAGGGTCAAAACCACCAAGAAAGTTAGTCAATATTGAGCATACTTTGTGACCGAGTTTCCTTTTTTTTTAATTTAAATTTTAGTTAACGTACAGTGCAGTATTTGTTAGTGGATTAGTTAGTTAGATTCATCACTTACCTACAACACCCAGTGCTCATCACAATTGCCCCCTTAAACCCAATCACCCATCTAGCCCATCTGCTACCCACCTCCTTCCATCAACCCTCAGTTTGTTCTCTATTGTTAAAAGTCTCTTATGGTTTGTTTTCCTCTCTCCTTCCCTCCTACATCTCCATAAGGTCTTCTATTTTCTTTCTTAAATTCCACATGTAAGTGAGATTGTATAACATTTGTCTTTCTCTAACTTATTTCACTTAGCAGAGTACACTCAACGTCTATCCATGTCTTTGTAAATGGAAGATTGGATTTTTTTGATGCCTGAGTAATGTTCCATTATATATACATACCACATCGTCTTTATCCACTCATCAGTCAATGGGCATTTGGGTTTTCTCCATAGTTTGGCTATTGTTGATAACACTGCTATAAACATCGGGGTACATGTACCCCTTCAAATCTGTTTTTTTGTATTCTTTGTGTAAATACATAGTAGTGCAATTGCTGGATCATAGGGTAGCTTTATTTTTAACTTTTTGAGGACCCTCCTCCATACTGTTTTCCAGAGTGGCTGCACCAGTTTGCATTCCCACCAACAGTGTAAAAGAGTTCCCCTTTCTTCTCATCCTTGTCAACACTTGTCATTTATTGTGTTGTTAATTTTAGCCATTCTGACAGGTATGAGGCAGTATCTCATCATGGTTTTGATTTGTATTTCCCTGACGGTGAATGATGCTGAGCATCTTTTCATGTTCCTGTTAGCCATCTGGATGTCTTCTTTGGAAAAGTGTTTATTCACATATTCTGCCCATTTCTTAACTGGATTATTTGTTTTATGAGTGCTGAGTTTGATAAGTTCTTTATAGATTTTTGCATATATCACTTGCAAATATCTTCTCCCATTCCACAGATTGCCTTTTAGTTTTGTTGATTGTTTCTTTCACTGTGCAGAAAGTTTTTATCTTGATGAAGTCCCAGTAGTTCATTTTGGTTTTGTTTCCCTTGGTGACTGAGTTTTCCAATCTCCTTTAAGATACATTTGGCAGCATTCATGCTGTTTTGCAGAGAGAGAAAACAAATGTATGGTTAGCTTATTTACTGATTTTTTTTTACATAAAATAAAAACAACACTCTTGTTTTCTTTAAGATGATGAATTCCTAAGACGCCCAACCAGTGGCTGGAGAAAAGCTCCACACTTTTCTAAAACATTAGAAAACATTCCACACGCTCATTCTAGACAGAATGTGTTACCATGCCAGCTGTTCTGTGCAGTGAAGGGTTAAGTAATTAAGAAAATGAGCAAAAATAACAAAGCATCTAGTCAGGAAGTACTAATATACCTTTTGATAAACTGCCAACGACCTTTCTTATGGAAGTAGAGGGCACTGCTGTTGAAGAACTAATGAAACAGACAATGTCTGTCCTGAAGTAAAACAAAATCACCTTCCCTCTTTCCCCTTACAGGGGAGACCTGGGTTTGAGCAAAAACTGCATTCTTGTTTGACGTGGGGATGGAGAAAGTGCTAGAATACCAAAAAGCATTTTATTATGTTATAAGTAGTATTTCTCAGAAGTTTATTAAATGTGAGTTTATATTTAGACATGTGTGTAAAGAGTTTCACACCAAAACCTATTTTATTAGAGAGTAGGAAGAATGTATAGACTTTCAGCAAGGAAAAATCTATACCTAAAACTGTTGTTTTTGTAGAACCATTAGTATTTAAATATCTGTTGACTACAGTTGGATCTCTCCATGTAGCTACTTCAGTAAGGAATTTGCTATTCCATGGTTTTTATAACTCCTATATGAGCTGAAGTAAAAGAATCCCTTTATTTATTTGATATTAAATTTGCACTTTCAGAATGCTTGCTGATTATTTACTTTGTTTTGCAAATTAAATATATCAGACATATGAAGTATAAGTGATAATGGAGAAATAGCCTGTTATTTTAAGTAAATAGTGTGCCAAATGGAATTAAAAGCCATTGGAATTTTATAGTGTGAACAATGAGGGGCATTTTATTTTTTTTTTAGTTTTTTATTTACTCATTTGAGAGTGAAAGAGTGACAGCATGAACGGGGGGAATTTCAGAGGGAGAAACAAAATCCCTACTGAGCAGGGAACCCCACTCCAGGCTCTGTCCCAGGGCCCCTGGATCGTTACCTGAGCCAAAGGCAGATGCATTACCAACTGAACCACCCAGACCAAGCCCCCCGCAATAAGTGGCACTTTAGTTGTTAAATCTATGACACGCAATACCCACATATATGGAAAATGGATATAGACATGTAAATAGTATTCAAATTCCTGGTACTGGAAGAAATATAAACTTTAAAAAAGTCAGTATTTTCTCTATGAAGTTGTTAAATTAAAAAAATATGGTCATTGCTTGTGTTGGTGAGATTTTAGGGAAATAGGTCTGTTGTACTGCAGGTGAGAGCACATGTCACTGCACGGTGTCATGGGATGAGTGTGATAACAATATTCTCAAAAATGTTCTACACACTGGGCGAGAATTTCGAATGGGAATAATGTAGTACAGGGAAATGAAGATTCGTGCAAAACTATAGCTTATTGATTTACCTAGGAAGATTGTAAAAAATATCTGTAATTGGCCTTTTATAAAACAATTCATAGTGTGTACAAATGTTAATCTATGAAGCCATTGAAGATCATGCTTTGAAGAATATAATGGTTGTTCCTTTTACTGAAATATTGCGTAATAAATAGCCTACAATCCTCCTACATTCAAATTAAGGGACTGATAAATCACACAGCTAGTACACCACCTCACATACAAACTTTCTGATTCCAAAGTCCGATGATGCTCTGGGTTATTTGTCATCAATGAAGAAACTAATATTAGTGAACCTAATTCATGATTAAAATGATTAAGAGAGTCACATCATAAATCCAAACCTAATATCTAAAGATAATTTCTACAATCCAGAAGCATGCTAAAATGAAATTACACAGGAGGTCATATCAGTTAATCAATTTTTTTTTACAGAAATGATTTTAAATAAACACATCTTAGTGAATGACCTAAATCGCAGGAGTACTTAACAAGGCAAGGATTTATAGAGAATGCAAAGCCATAGTCAGTATGACAGTTTTTAAAGAAAGAGAGGGTCTTTTGCACTTAATAATTTTTCTTAGTTTTTATTCACAAGAATGAGCCATAATTCCGACTGAGCCATGTTATTTATTTCTGTGTGTGTATTTTACCTTCATAAATGATTCTTATAAACTATTTCACCAAATATCTTTATCTTTTTAAAAAGCTTCAAAAGTTTATATTTATGTATATTTTATGAAAGTTTCTTATATGGCTTTAAAAAATTACTTTAAACAAGGAGCACCTGGGTGGCTCAGTCGGTAGAGCATCCAACTCTTGATCTCAGGTCTTGATCTCAGGATTGTGAATTTAAGTCCTGCATGGGGCATGGAGCCTACTTAAAAAAAAAAAAAAGAAATTCCTTTAAAAAATTACCATTTCTGGTGCCTGGGTGGCTCAGCTGGTTGAGCCAGTTAAGACTTCTGATTTCAACTCGGGTCATCATCACAGAATCATGACACTGAGCCCTGCACTGGGCTTTATGCTCAGTGGGAAGCCTGCCTGATATTCTTTCCCTCTCCCCTTCCCCTGCTCACGTTGTCTCTCTCAAATAAATAAATGTTTTTTAAAAAGGACCACTCAAGAAAATTTAAATATATAATATTTTTTCTCCCAAACATATCAGCTATATGTTATCACATATATTCACTATACACATAATCTCATATATTCACTATATCACATATATTCAATATATACATAATACACACATAATCACTATATTGAGTAATTTGGTACTGACAAGCCTAGGTACGCATTACAAAATGGAAAAGATTTACCATATTGAAACATATCATAACCTCAAAGACAACATTAAAGAACTTTAGGATTCATATGGCCCTCTTCTGAAAACACCACACATACTCAGTTTCTTTTCTTGTTCCTGTTCATTCAAACTATGCATTTTCTGCAAAATAGAATGTCAAAGGAATAAATTGAAAATGGAAAAAGAAATTGAAAATGGGAAATAATAGTTGCAGATGAAATCCTCTTTTTTATATTTAGGTAATTAAAAACAGAAATTTTGCATTTGAGATAGTGCCCTAGGGGTGCCTGAATGGCTTAGTTAGTTAAGCATTGACTCTTGATTTTGGCACAGGTCATGATCTCAGGGTCCTGGGATGGAGCCCTATATTGGACTCACTCAATAGGGAGTCTGCTGGTCTCCCTCTCCCTCTGCTGCTCCCCCCCACACTCACATGTTCTCTCTTGCTCTCTCTCAAATAAATAAATATTAAAAAAAATAAAATAGTGCCCAATGATATACAATGGTTCATATATACAATGATATATAAGAAGAAGTTATAGAAAATAACATTTTGGAAGATACACAGTATGTCAGGCATTGTGCTAGGTGTTCAGGTATGTTATGTTGGTCCCAGCCTACTGAGAGCCATGTTTTTGGCAAGAAATGGTGAAGGCTCTCACTGTAACTCTACTTCCTCCTAATGTGCCCCAGAGACATCTCCACAGCCCCTCACCACCAGGGCTAATGCTGTGGCTGGATTGGCCCTTGTGGTTCTTATTATGATTATAGGATGCATCTCAGCAAGATAATTAGAGAACTTTGAAGAATAAGATGTATTATTCCCAAGTACTGAAGGGTATGTGACATGCTTAAGGGCTACACAGCAAGATAGAGAGAGGAAGGAAGCACAGTCCTGATCTCTGCCTTTATTTGGGTTGAGGGTCAGGTGCCTAGGGCTTCTTGGGTTCACTTTTTATTGCAGAATTTAAAGCATAAGAGTGGAAATTAGTACATGGGAAAGGAGAAGCTGGATTGCTCAAGAGGTCAATAATCTAGGTTACCTAGGGACTTCTAAAAGGGTAAATTCACGGGTAGAGGCAGCCTGGTTTCCTGTCTGGTCATTTAGTGTGTACTACATCTGGCAATATGTTTATTTAAGGTGGATGTCTTTAAAATGAATGCCTCAGCAATCAAAAGCTCAGTGTCAGGCACTCACAATAAAAAAACTTAATGTCAGGAATTTACACTAGAGTGTGTCACCACGTTTTATCTTGCTTAGGCAAACATATTTTATTTTATAAATTCCCATTTTAGACATTTTAGACATAAATTCCCATTTAGACAATAACTTGTCTGAAGCTCAGACAAGTTATTTGTGCAGATTCGCAGACAATGGGATTTGAGTCTGTGAAACTGCCAAACCACACATTTTCCCTATCCCACATTTGGTGTATACTAAAATGCAACTCAGTTAGAGGACTGCAGAGTGAAAACTCTGACTGGCTCCAGAGTAAAGGTGCTGACAGAGGTTGCTATGTCTGCATGAACTCTGTTGAATGTTTATTTGACTATATATAGTCTTTAGGGCCTCCCTGATAGAGCTGACATTGTCCGATGAAAAATTAGCATGGCTGGTTGACAGGGAGGCTCTATTGTATAGGGGGGCAAAATTTGCCAACCCAAAATGTGGCTCTTTGCAGGGGGATTATTTCAGGCTGCTTATTTTTAAGAAACAGAAGTTTTTTGGTTTTGTTTTTGTTTTCTTTATGCCTCCCACCTACCTACCTAAAATAACTGAAATAGAGGACCTGCTCCAGGAAAGGAGTTATCACCATAGGTAACTATAATATAATATAAACTATTGTGGTAAATGGGGAAGAACCTAGCAAGGCTTAGTTCATCAAAGTCTTCTCTGTATCTCCACTATTTCTGCATGGCCCAAAAATCATTTGTTTATCAAATATTTACTCTTTCCATTCTTGCTATGAATTGCCTTTTTTCCCTTTGAGGTGCCAAATGCTTTCCCCCTTCCCCTTAGTCCAGAACGGCAAGATAACTCATTTTGCCTGGTGGTCTTTGGAATATTTCATGTTTATGTGGATTTCCTGAAGGTACATTATTACTTTTGTTTTCTTTTATCAATCTGTCTCATGTCAATTTAATTCTTAGACCAGCCAGAAGAATCTTGAAAGACAGAGAAATTTTTTTTCTCCCCTAAAATTGTATAGCCAGCAAGAGCTCTTCCTCTAGTGTCTAGTGCTGGAGGTAGAAGCCTCACTAGCTGCCAACTTTGTATACATTCTTTGACTTTCTTCTGGCTTAGTTTCCATCTTTCAAGTTTCTTGTGAGGATTAAATGAATTAATAGATGCAATGCCCTTCAATGGGGAAGCACTTTGTAAGTGCTGGATAAGTGTTAGCTATCACTGATATTATGGATTTTGTTTCCAGGGATGTTAGCCTAACGCAAAATAAATAGCTTCTTAAGAAATTAGTTTGCGGGGTCGCCTGGGTGGCTTAGTGAGTTAAAGCCTCTGCTTTCAGCTCAGGTCGTGATCTCAGGGTCCTGGGATCGAGCCCCGCATCAGGCTCTCTGCTCAGCAGGGAGCCTGCTTCTTCCTCTCTCTCTGCCTGCCTCTCTGCCTACTTGTGATCTCTCTCTGTCAAATAAATAAATAAAAATCTTAAAAAAAAAAAAAAAAAAAGAAATTAGTTTGCAATTTAACACTCCTTACTTCCTGATGAGTGGCAGACACTGCTAATCAAGCATGGCACTCTTTGCCTCCTGGCCTCAACAAGGCTTTAAGATCCTTACACTAAATGCTTCAACCAAACATCTAAGAAGTAATTGGGTTTGGCATGTAATAGTGAACTTATTTGCCACTCTGGGCAATAAGGTTTTTTGTTTTGTTTTGTTTTTTAAATGGATAGCTTTCTGCATTAAGAATAACCATAGCCTGCTACCTAGAATAAAACTACTTCAATACAGATTGGTTTTATGATAGACCTTTCTAGCGTTTGTTTTAAATGAGATAATTTCCACATGAACAAATGAAATGTGGTATATTGATCTAAAATGAAATATGAATTTCTTTTCTGAATGATCCTTTAGGAAATTTAGGAAATGATCCTTTAGGAAAATTATCTTAAATTATAATTGGTCTGGTCTCCTGAATTGAAGAATTGGTAGAGTCTCTTTTCTTTATTCAAACTATACTTCCCAGGGGTACCTGGTGGCTCAGTTGTTAAGTGTCTGCCTTTCGCTCGGGTCATGATGCCAAGGGTCCTGGGATCAAGCCCCACATCAAGCTCACTCCTCAGTGGGGAGACTACTTCTCCCTCTCCCACTCCCCCTGCTCGTGTTCCCTCTCTCTCTCTCTGTCAAATAAATAAATAAAATCTTTTTTTAAAAAAACATACAACCAAACAAACTGTACTTCCCACTTTTTGTTTTATTTCCAAGTGGCTAACTCTTTCTTAGTCTTTGCTGGAGTCTGTCCCATGTGGTTTTGTGGATATCTCTGCTAAAGTCTTTAACCACATTATCGTCACTTAGTAAATTTTCTCTCTAGCCTTATTATGGACTCCAGGGCAAAAAAAATTGCTTCTGTGTCTGTATTCTGGGAGCCTAGAATGGTCCTTTTTGTGTAGTGCATATTCAATAAGTATTTTACTTAACGAAGTTCTGATGACTTTGCCTAAGTCAGATGATACGCATCCTTCACATTTTTGCTTTGACTTTACATCCCTTCTCATTATTTTTTTAGCTCCTTTAAATGCTTTGGATAGCTAACCTCTACTGCTTTAGACACAAATATATCCTTAAACTCTATCAGCTGTTATGCTGAAATTATGAAATATTTACCATGAAGTTAGCAGTATCATGTAATTGTTAAGTCTTTATTACTCTAAGGATATTATAACTGTAAGTTAAACTTTATTCTTGCTCCCATTCTAGGATAGAAATATTTTCACTGTGCTATAATCTGAAGATGGAAAATAAATCATAATTACAGGAAGAACAAAAACTTATTCTGCCTTCACAACCCATCTTAGAAATCATTTTATGCACCATTTCTTGTTTGCTCATTCCATTGGGCATTCTTTCCAGTTTCTTTGTTGCTTCCAAGTCTTGCATCAAGTCATGCTGTGTTCGCATGTACCATTGTATACTGTACTTATTATTTTTAATTGATTTTACCCTTTGAAGAATTTTAGGTTCACAGCACAATCAAACAGAACATACAGAGACTTCCCATATGCCCCTCCCCCCAGGCTCCCCATTACCAACATCCCCCTCCACAAGGATACATTTGTTAAAATTGATAAATCCATATTGACACATTGTTATTGCCCAAAGTCTGTAGTTTACCTTACCTTAGGGTTCTCTCTTGGTGTTGTACATTATGGTTCTATACAAGTGTCTAATGATATATATCCATCATTATAGTATTGTACAGAGTAGTTTCACTATCCAGAAAATCCTCTATGTCCAGCTATTCATCCCTGCCTCTTCCCACACCCTGGCTGTCATTGATCTTTTTACTGTCTCCATAGTTTTAGCTTTTCCAGAATGCCGCATAGTCAGAACTATGTAGCCTTTTTACATTGTCTTCTCTCCCTTAGTAATAGGTATTTAAAGTACTTCCATGTCTTTTCATGGCTTTATAGTTAATGTTTTTTTAACATTGAATAATATTCCATTGTGTGGAGGTACCACAGTTTATTCATCCATTCACCTACTGAAGGAAATCTTGGCTGTTTCCAGGTTTCGATGATGGTGAATAAAACTTCTATAAACATCCATGTTAGGATTTTGTGTGGATGTAATTCTTTTTCATGTCCATCTCCTTAACAAGAGTGTGAGCTCTGTGAAGACAGCTTTCATCTTTTTGTTTCTTAAACTAAGAACAGTGCCTGGCACAGAGTAGGTACTTGGGAAACTTGTTGAATTGAAAATGTGTGGCAAAGTGAATGGAATAAAGAGGCACACGTTCCATTTCAGAACACTTGCTTGCTTTGAATGAGAGTACATAAAGGATTTCTGATTCAGGATGATCTATTATAACCATCTCATGGAAGCCATTATTTTCAGAAGGCATGATGATAGCTTTGCTCTGTTGAAATAGGTTTATAAAGGCTTTGGCTTAAAACTCTGCTACTCAAAGCGTAATCAAAAATTGATAAACTCGTAGAGAAACAAAAATGGGATTCAGTATTTTTTCTTATTCTACAATGGATAAGGTACTTCTGGATTGCTCTTTAAATCCTCAAATAACATTTTCCTCTCATGAGTAAAAGAAAAAAAATATATACATATGTATATATATGTATATATATATTCTTTATGTATATATATATCTTTATATATATGTATATATATACATATATATACATTTTTTGTGTATATATATATTTTTTGTATATATATTTTTTGTATATATATTTTTATGTATTTATATATATATTTATATATATGTGTGTGAATATTCACACTCATATATATAAATATATATATAAATATATATAAATATATATAAATATATATATATTTATATTGGGGAATTGTTTTAAAAATTGCTGTTTTCATACTGAGGTTCTTTGATTCAATTTTAAGAGCCAATCTAATTTTTAAGCTCTCACATATATGCATGTGTATGGGTACACACACAGACACACACACAGAGGATAGCCAGCAAAGCTTCACAGGAAAAAAATTACATATATTTGGAGTATGGCCTAAATACAATATTATGTAATATTGTCCTAAATACATGCACATATGGGCATAAGTTTTGTTTCTATAAATAAAATCCCATTTTTCAAATACTAGTTCTGAGATGCTTGAACTCCAGTTTTCTAACACAAGGTTATCAGAATTTTCAAAATTATTAAACTAGGATACGAAAGCACATTAAATTTTTTCTCTTGTTTATTATTCGGTTTTCTCAGTATACATATTATATGTATACTATCTGCAAATCAAAGTTTGTTTCACAAAAATATCAAATTTGAGAGGCTGAACATTGTGTCTCCCAATTATCTCTGGTTAAACACTGGTGTTATAATAGGTAAATCAGTTTCATGTAATTGGTGACTTCATCAAAATGCAGGAGAATGTTCTTCTCTGTTTGCACATTTATAATCATCCAGAAAATTTTAATTATGAACATGTTTGCAACCTGGCTTTTAAATTTTCTTGAATTTATTCTAAATGAATAAAATTTGGAGGATTTACAGACCTTCAAACACCATGAAAATATATGATTTTGTTTTAGTAATGTAGGAAGATGAATGATATAGTCTTTGGGTTAGATATGCGAATCTAATCTCATAAATAAAAGTACCTAATCCTTGCATCCAGAAAAGAAGTAATTGAAGCTATTTGTAAAAGTTACCTCTGAGATCGATGTACTTAGCATTTATAATAACATTTGATGGTTTATATTTTATTCTACTTGAATCAACATGACTGAAGGGACCTAGGAAGCAACAAGCAAGTTTATTTAGAAAGGTGTTTCCTATGAAACTGACTTCTACTAATAAAGACTTCAGAAGAAAACAAAGAGCATGCATGACTTTTTAATCTTCATAAGAGCTATAGAATTGCTGTGGTCCAAAAGAAGTGAAGCAAACTCTTTTTAGTTAGGGCAATCTCATTCTAAATTCTGATGGAATTAAATTTTTCTGATAAGTCTTAGAATTATGATACAAGTTCATTTTATTTGACAAGTTAAGGGACAGTTGGAGAAAAATTTTATGATCTCTAGAAATAGAGCAAAACTGTTAGGCAACACTGCATAATGATTAGGGGTATCAGAGCCTTTACCCTTTATTTTTTTACTAGCCCTGTGTCCTTGTTCAAGATATTTAACATGGAGACAATAAGAATCTATACCTTGTAGGTCTGTTGTGAGGGATAAATGTATTAATAGATATTACATGCTTAGGACAGTGCCAGGCATAGGATAAGCTAAGTAGACATACATTGTAAATAGATTTTAAACATAAACTATGAGGCAATGTTGTTGCCCTTCCCCATCTCCATTCTCTTTTTTAAAGAATTGCGGTCACAAATTAAAATTAGTATAAAAAAGTGATGCTTGATTTGTAAGAATGAGGAATTTAACATATTTTTGAACTTTAAAGACATCATCTGATACTCCCCAAATCTGAAGTTACAACTTTATCCCTTGCAATATCTTCAGATCTATTAATGGAATTATGCTTCCTGTTAAATAACTTCTCTGTATCTTTAAGTATAAATACTATTACTTGCAATTAGAAGATAGGATATCTACCTGTAAGTATTCTAGAAAGGCAGAATTTTATTCCGAATGTGTCTAGCTCAATACAACTTATGCCATCAAAACATCAAGATCTCCCAGTACCATAGTGTCACATTCAGTCGTTTCTGAAAAATTATTTTTTCTTATGTGATGACAAATTTTGATTACAACAAAGGATTCTTTTAAGATTAACAATCCCTAAAATACCTTGCTGAATGGTGTCACATAAAGACTGGGATATTGATTAACATTCTAGGGAGGAGTATTCTATAGAGATATAATCTGATATTAAACAGATAAATAAGTTTTTTTTTTTATTCCAAGATATCTTGGAATGTTTAAAAAGTCTGTGCACGTTGTTACTCTGTAAGAGGAGGATCAAAAACTTATTTGACTAAAGAGGTTTTTTTGTGGGGGCAGGTGGACAGGTGTAAAAAACAAAAACGCAAAACAACTCTTGAAGTTAAGATTTCACAGAGACATTATGGTTTGGGAAAGCTGCCATTTTGTGCCATCTCCACAGTACATACTTAGGCAACCAGAGACATCATTTCAGGTACAAAACAATAATAATGACAATTATTCTCCTCTGATACTATGAATGGTATGATCTTTAGCCTGGAAGCCATTTTCAACAGGCGTTGAAAAGAATATTAACCATCAATAAGCCAGTCAATCACAGAGTAAACAAAAGGACTTGGGTTTTGGCTCTGTGATATTCATGTGTCTCCTCAGAAAGAGAATTGTTCAATGATAAGAGAAACTCACTGTTGAATATCACTTAAAAGCTAGAGTTCCTTATGGCAAATAACAAAGTGTAGTAAAGAAATTCTGCAATGCCTTCAGTTGCACCATACAAGGTTGTTCACGGAGACAATAACTGAAGCAGACACAGGGTTCCAGAAGCTTTATTAGCGAATAGCTTGGACGAAGAATCTCTCAAGCCAAGCTCTGATTGGCAATCGAGTCCCTTTTATAATGTCACAGCTGTGCACCAAGCTCCAGTGGTATCTGAGCACAGCTGGGATCTGACAATATATATAAATGGGAATTATTGCACTTTTGTTTGAACTTCTTCATGTCTTACTTTGAGGCACAATAGCAAACTTTTTATCTATAATTTTTATCTTAATCTGTGGTTTGTGTTCATTTTTTTTCTGGAAAAGTCTACCGTGCAGTTATGACAGAATCTCCTGATGATTATTAAAATTTAAAATTTTCCTCCACCCAGAATACCTTAGTGCTTGAAAACGAGTAGAAAATTGTAGAACATTCAAAAGTCACATTCTTCCTACCATGTTAGGTTGTTTTTTTTTGGTTTTGTTTGTTTTTTTGTTTTTTTCAGAAAAGAGATCAAACACTTTTTTTGAAATGTTGAAAGGAAGAATCAGGTAGTGTGAGAATTTTTCCCTTTGGAAGAATCTAAAAAGATGTTTTGGTCATTCATATTAGGCTTTAATATAAACAATAAAAATTCAAATTCTCTATGAGCTCTATTGGAATACCATGGAAGCAAAAAATCTGGAAAACGTTGCTTTATAGGATAGTCTAAGAAGCAAGTGCATAGAGTAGGATGTTTGAAATTTTAATTTTATGTATTAGATTTTTAGGATTACCTTTGAGGAGACAAATTTTGAAGCTAGATATGCCAGACTCTGTGATGATATGTAATATGTTTGCATGTTCTAAAGCACCAGGTGAAATTTATATATACTAAATAAAAGTAAGACTAATAGATAAAAGCATATATCAGATAACTTGATATTAACATTTTCTTAGTATTACAATTTAGAATCACTTTACATGTACAGATGATGCCCAGGGAGCACGATTTAAGGAAACAAATGTTTATGTCTGGTATTTTTCTCTACAAATTCTCATCTCAAATATCAGAAATTGCTGTAAGACTAATTTTCTTCCCATACCAAATGAGAATATGGTTTTAAAAATCAAAATCTAAGGGCAGATTAGATTTTGGGTGGCTCAGTCAGTTGAGCAACTACTCTTGATTTCAGCTCAGGTCATGATCTCAGGGTTGTGGGACCGAGCCCTGCATCAGGCTTTGCACTCAGTGGAGAGTCTGCTGGAGATGCCCTCCTCTCCTTCCCTTGCCTCAAACAAATAAATAAAATAAAATAAAAATAAGAACCTAAATACTTGCTTGAATAAGAGGTCCTGCATGGCCTATTAGCAGCTCTGGAATTCCCAGTGTTGGATTGTCATCCTATCTCTGGTGGCTCCTCAGAAGAGTAGGATTTCAAACTGAGAAGGCTTTGTTTTTTTTCAACCTGTGGGTTTCCTAGTGCTCTCTTTGATCATCTTTTAAGCTTCTCCACTTCTCAGCTAGCCCAAGAAAAACTGCATGAGGGGGAAAGGTTGTATTTTCCAGGTTTTTCTGGCCCTTAAAACTATAGCAGAAAGAAGAAAAGAGATGAAGATCCAATTATGTGTCTTCAAAATGACAGCCTGAAACTCATGTGTCTCCCTTGTTTCAATTAGAAAAAAATATATAGCATTTCTCTTGTAAAGACTGGAGAGAAAAAGGGAGCAGATTGAACTTCTCAGCTATGCGCACACATAGAGTTCACATTATTTTGTTGAACTTGCTCGGTCTTCTTGGTTTTGAAATTCAGACTTCCTAGGTTGAATAAGATTATGCTAAATATTGCCATTAAATTGTGAATCTCTCTTAGGTAAGTATTCTATTAAATCTAGATAGTGCTATCACTGGCCACTACCTAGTTTTCTAACTTTTTGCTCAAATCTTTGCTCAAGACTTTGCTAGAAAATCACATTTCAGGGAACTATCCTCATCACACTGTTATTGTTGCTTCTGGTCCTGGTTACTCTGCTTTTCTTTGTCTTTAATCTGTTGCATTTCGCACCTTCTGACATACTATAGAAATCACTTGTTTAATATGTCTCTTGTTTCTTATCTCCATCCTCCCCAGGTAGAGAGTAAACTCCACAGAACCAGGGAGTATTGCTGATCTTATTCACGCATTTATCTCAAGCATCTAAAAAAAGAAACAGAAAAAGAAAAAAAGGAAGGGAGGGAGAGAGGAAGGGAGGGAGGGTGGGAAGGAGGGAAGGAAGGAGGAAGGGAGGGAGGGAGGGAGGGAGAGAGGAAGGAAGGAAGGAAGGAAGGAAGGAAGGAAGGAAGGAAGGAAGGAAGGAAGGAAGGAAGGAAGGAAGGAAATAAATGCCAGGCACAGTAAACACTAAATATTTGTGGAATGAAAATTTCTGTTTCAAAAATTTCTCATCAAATCTATGCTCTTTTAATAATCGTGATGACTGTTTATTTTTTTTAGCTTATATAAGCCAAAGAAGGCTTTAGTTCTACTTAAATTTTTTAATATTTAGAACCATCAAGAGCAGAATTTACTGAACAGTTGGTTGTTTATGGTACCTGGTTTTCTGCAAAGTCAGTGGTTGAAAGCGTTGTCACATATATCCCAGATATACTAGTATACAGATAAGAACTATGAGTGAATTACATGTCCAACTTCTTTGGACATGTAAAAGCCCTAGAAATTTGAGTGTGAAATTCAAGTTACTATTTTAATTGTTCTCTTTCTGCTATTCTTATGTAAGAGTTTAAATGTGATTTGTCCTGATTCCTGTATTCCAGACTCTGTAAGCCTCCATTTAACTTGGAGGCCAATGCCTTATCAAAACAGATTGGGAAAATTTTCCTAAAGCCAGAGAACTAAACAGAGTAAGGAGGGAAAGTAAGTCAGGTCAGTATTTGGGAAAAGGGTAGACAAGTTAGTGTTTCATAATCTGGCAGGCTCACAGGCCAGATGGGATTTTCCCATAACCGTTTTTGTCTACTATTTAGTACTCTGGTTATGGACACACCGAAGTTTATGCTTCTCAAATTCTCTATGGCATGGAATCACTGGAAAAAAAAATTTGAATCTGTTGTATGCCAGTGCTGTAAAAAAAGAATGAAATGTTACATCATTGTTGAATTTTTATAAGCATCTTTACGTGCTTACTCTTAATTTCTGCACTTATTTAGTTGAGTGGTAACAACCAGTTCAGACACTGGCATTGGATTGAGCCCCACATGGTGAGTGTCATGGGCAACCACACATGGAGAAGTAATCCATGTGTCCATTAATGGTCCATCTTAAAACACTGGAATAAAGAAGAATACCAAGCCGAAGAAGTTGGTGTGGAGATGAGAAGACACGCCTGTTGGCATGTTATTGTCCCCAATTTGAGGGTAAAAGGTAAATATAGTTACATTTCACCTGCCCAAGGAGCAGTAACAGTACACCCTCTCTTCTGAAACCTAGTCACAAACCAAAAGTCTGCTGGAGAAAGCTTGTGAACTACCATGATAATCTGTCTGGGACTTGTACACCAACGCCATGAACTTGATTGACTTCATAAAAGAAGTTCTCCCTCAGATGCTATTTAATCTGTTTCATGTCTAATTTTCAGCAAGCTTGATTATCTGATTTTCCAGCTCATAGACTGGAAACAGATGATGAGACCTGGCAGCAGGAAGAAATAACTGTTACTGTTCTCTGGCAACTGGAGAAGTTGGTAACTGACTGAACAATCAGACAAAAGGATGAAGAAAATGCACACGGTAGTCTAGGGCCATTTCCTATCCACCTGTCCAGGGCTTCATGCTTGCTGTGAACCTCCTGTTACTTGAATTCTGAGAGCCTCACCTTCATCTATGAAATGTGGAAGTTATCTTGCAGGACTGTCTGAATGTCAATATTTATTGAAGTACTTTGTAATTGCTAAAATAACTGGACCAATGAAAGTTATCATGATTAGTATTATTTTTATGTTTCAGCCTGGTAAAGTTGTGTTTAGTGAATTGATCCTGTATCATCAAGATAAGTTAAATTTTGTTCTATTTAAAATATTACTTAATTCATTATAAAAACAGTTCAATCTAAATTTCTGAACATGTGATTCCTAAAGCAGTGTATTTTACTAACTGAAACATTCAATTATCCCATTATTTAATAAAACATGTAATAAATTTGTATTATGTGTATTTTTTAACAAAATGAAAAAAAAATTCTAGTAATTCACTTATATGGAATACATTGTTCCCTGATGGTGACAGATGATAAAATTTGGAATTGCCAATGTTACTTTATTAGTTCACCTTAACATTTTTTGAGCATGCCTTATTGTGAATGGACTATATAGTACCCTCATGGCCAGTTCATGGTATTGCAGAGACCAAAATACGAAAGGCAATTTGCATGCAAGGTTGCATTTCTATTTTATTACCATATTTCTATAAAATGTGCTCATCAGGATTTTTCTTGGAAGGGTTATAACATGAAATGAGTCTGAAAGAGAGAGAATAATATTTCTGTCATTTCACAGAGTGCTTCCTGCACATAGAGGGCTTTCTAGTGAGCAGTCAGGGTCTGGGTAAGGGGTCAGAGGTGATAATACTCATTTGCAAATTCTAGGAACAACGACAAAAAATATAGATCATTTGGATAGAAGGGATTAATATTTAGCAATGAACGAAGGGCATGAAAACAAACCTTTTTTTCCCTTTAATTTAAATTCAAGTTAGTTAATATATAGTGCAGTATTAGTTTCAAGAATAGAAGAATTTAGGGGCGCCTGGGTGGCTCAGTCGTTAAGCGTCTGCCTTCGGCTCAGGTCATGATCCCAGGGTCCTGGGGTCAAGCCCCGCATTGGGCTCCCTGCTCGGCAGGAGGCCTGCTTCTCCCGCTACCATTCCCTCTGCTTGTGTTCCCTCTCTCACTGTGTTTCTCTCTGTCAAATAAATAAAAAAATCTTAAAAAAAAAAAAGAATAGAAGAATTTAGTGATTCATCACTTATGAACACCACCCAGTGCTCATCCAACAAGTGCCCTCAATACCCATCACCCATTAAGCACATCCCATCACCTGCCTCCACTTGAACAACCCTGTTTGGTTTCTATATTTAAGAGTCTCTTAAGGTGGGTCTCCTCCTCTGTTTTTATCTTATTTTATCTTTCCTTCCCTTCCCCCATGGTTCATCTGTTTTGTTTCTTAAATCCCACATCAATAGAGAACAGTGGCAAAGTGTGAGTCTTACGGTAGGAAACCAGACATAGATTAACAATTCATATCACATGGAGAATGGGTTGTATTCTCTAAAATCCACTGTTTGTTTCTTTCTCCTCTTAAGTCCCTATGTAAGAGCTTTTCAGTAGGTTGGTTGAGAGATCTCAGTTTCTAGCCAGTTGCTCTAAAGTGAGTAAGTCTTGTTAATTCACTTTTTGACTTAGAAATTGGAAGTCAGAAGGGTGCATAACCTCAGATAAGGCAGGAGATTCCAATCTATGTGCACTGATTGAGGTTCTTGAACACAAGTCTGAACGGGTCTTTTCCCACATATCTACAAGCTTGTAGGATATTCAGGGCAATATTTTATCCTGTTGTAGATAATGCCAAGAGGTCTGAATTCATCATCCTCTTCAGATACTATCAAACTAATTTTCAGCAAGACATGAAGTGCAGTTCTTTTGCTTTATTCCACAGCTTATGGAGTTGATATCAATTCTAAATCTATCAGAATTACAAGCACAGCAATATTTTAACTTGATGCTATTTTAAATATGGCTAATTTTTGAAAGAAAATAGCTTCTAATATTGCACTTTTTTATTAATTCTACAAACACTTAAATCCAAAGCTCTTTAGACAGGTGAACTTGCTGGGTTGAAAAACTGTCAAAGATTCATGCATATATAAAACTTCTTTAGCCTGAAATATTAATGAATTTAAACATTAAAAAGTCTTTTTGCAAAGAAAAAGTCAATAAGTCCAAATTATTAAGCTACTATTGATTTCAAGAAACCAAGCTTTTTTGGGGGACAGGGGAGACAGAGAGAGAGAATCTTAAGCAGGCTCCATGCTCTGCATGACCTGAGCCACCACCCTGAGATCATGACCTGAGCAAAAATAAAACAGGCGCTTAGTGGAATGAGCCACTCAAATCCCCAGGAAACCAAGCACTTTTAAAATGTAGTTTTCCCCAAATCCATTAAAATTATCACTTCAAATTGAATTTTTAAATTTTATCCCAAAAATGATGTAAATAATGAGCTCTTCTCTATCTGTAAGATTATCTGAGAAAAAGCCTAAATTTATGGCAATAGAAAACAAGTATTTAAGTAAGAAAATTTTAAATAAGCACTGTTAGCTACTTCTCATCATTTATTAAGATGCATTATCTAGGAATTTGACAGGTGGAATACGGACCATAATGAAAAGAAATACTTTATAGTTCAGATAAATTGTAATGCATTCTGTTGATTACCGGTGATGCCAGTCATATTGTTTAATATTATCTTTTGGTGCACTGTAGTAGAATGACTTCAAAAGTTAGACTTAATATTTTCTGGTGTTGAACTGACAATGGATATGTTTTAATTAAGGGCAATAATGAGAGCCAGAAAACTGACAGCGTACGTGAGAACATCTCCGTATGTGTGGGCGCACAGGTGTGTGTGCACACAGACGCACACACCTCTGTCCCCAGCCTTGATCCCCACCCCAGTTCCACATGAGGTAGGCACTTAATCAGCGTGGGAGATTCAGCTGCACGAGCCTATTCCTGTATTGTTCAGTAGGACAGATGTCTCCAATTACTATGGCAATGTGCACCTTGGATGAGTCAGAGGTGAAGTGTGTGGGATTTTTAATTGAATTTATTTGCATCAAATTATTTGCACCGAGCAACCCAAGGATAAATTGCTGATGGCTGATCTATAAGAAGTAGACTTGGGAAGGCCTTGCGGGGTAGCGTGACTCAGCAGAGATGATCTTCTCAGTCAGTTGGCCTGAGGATATCCAATCTGGTTTGAAGAGTCTGATCTCTTCTAAAAAGGACAGTGATATTGATGGCTGCTGCTATAATCTATTTTGGCTCCTATTACATACTCGTAAAATGTATTTATTTATTTAATAATAACTTGCCAAGAAAATCATATATTCAGTTTTATAATAATACATAAACTGATGACTCTGAAGTCTACATTTCTACCTCTGACCTCATCCCCGAAGTCCAAGCAAATCAGCATTAATCTACTTGAAATAACCAGTTATCTGTCCTTAACTCTAATATGTCCCAAGCAGAACCCTTGCTTCCTGATTCCCCCAAATCTGTTACTCTCCCAGTCTTTCCTCAGAGAGTCCTGACATCTCAACAAATCGACAGAGAGATGCTTGAGTCAAATAGCTGAAGTGACAGAGGCCAGGCTTATTAGTGAGCAAAGCCAGGTCAGGAAACATGCTTAGCTGGAGAGTCACAAAGAGAGTCCTGTTCCCAGGACAGGACATCTGTTCCCAGGCTGGGCTGTGACCTGCACCCCGACCACCTACCTACCTCCTTACGACACACAGGCTGAAGGAGAATGTATGCCTTCTGAAGCCAAGCAGACGCTAACAGCAGAAAGGAAGGAGCTAACTCCCCATACTTTTGTTCTTCTCCCAAATATACCAGTCAGGTAAGTCAGATGTCCTCCCCCACAGGGAAGAGAGAGAACTAAGGGCGGAGGCCTGCTTTCGTGAAGGGCCTTTGATGTGAAAATGTGAATCCGTGCGAAAGCAAGTCTCTCCAACATACCCTATCATAACTTTGCCTTTAAAACATTTCCTGAGTTCTTCCACGTCTCTGTACCTGAAAATCGCAGTAGCCTCTTATTGACCTGCTGACTACCCTTCTTTCACCTCGGTCATCCATTCCCAGCACTGTTCATCCTATCAAATCACATTCCTATTTAAAACTCTCCCTTGGCTTTTCAACTCGTTAGGATGACTCAGGAACCTCTATAAATCCTCCCCCTTATCTTCCCTTTTACCTTCTCGCCACCCCTCCCTGAGTTCCAACATACTAGTCTTCTTTACATTTTTCCAGTACAGCAAAATGCTCTTGCCTCAGGGCCTTTGCACCAGCTCTTCCCTTTGCCTAGACTTCTTTCACACAAGATCGCTCTATGACTGATTCTTTTTTGTGTGTTCAGATCTCAGCTTACCTCCTTGGAGCGACATTTCCTGACTATCCAACTTAGAGTAGCTGTGGGGGCATTTCTAGTCACTGTAATACTTATTCCTCCCTGGTATTTTCTTATTCATTTGTTTTCATTCATTGCTTCCATCCAACCATTCTTTGCTTTCCATCCACCATTCTTATTTTCTCTCTTTGTCTTAAAATGAGCCTTGTTTATTTATAATATTGAAGATATCTCTGAGCTTACAACAGTTGAGATAATGAAGTTTGATAGTATGTGTGTACAGGATAAAATATCTCTGAAAGATGTAGGCTTTGTGCTGGGGGGGGCTTGGATGGGAAGAGAAAATGGACATGATTGACCTGCGCTTAGTGTCTGATAGCATTTCAGTGTCAGTGTCTTAACTAGAATTCTTTTAAAGTTTTGAGTTTTATAGTGATGAGAGCATTCATGAAAAATAAGTTTGGCTTCTAGATAAGTTAATGGAGCCCAAACAGCTGTGGAGTGCCTCTGGACAGGGATGAAATTTAAGCACGGTGCACCAGTATCTGTTTGAACTTAACACTGTGTCAGCCTCTGAAATTTGGGTCTGACTGTGGACCAGAACAATAAGCTTTTAAAAAATTTTATGTGGCGCTGAGAGGCATGCTAAGAAAAAGCTCAACCTGTGCCCAGGGCTGAGCAGGCACGACTGTACACTTTCAGGGAAATGGTATGTAATGGTGACAATAGAGACAATCTCTCTTTTTATTTTTTTAAATTTTTTAATTTAATTTTTTTTTTAATTTAAGAGAGAGACAGTGAGAGTACATAGGCTGGGGGAGGGGGAAGAGGCAGAGGGAGAAGCAGACCCCCTGCCGAGCAGGGACCCATGCTGGGCTTGATTCCAGGACACTGGTGTCATTAACTGAGCCAAAGGCAGACGCTTAACTGAGCCTCCCAGGTGCCTCATAGAGAGCATCTCCTTTCTTGATCACGTGCCTGGTGTCCTGCTAAGACCTCTGCATATACTGTCTGAGTGGATCTTATACAAAATTCCTCTGCAGTAGGAATAATTATTACTCCAACCTACTGATGAGGCAACAGGGTTTAAGATTAAAAAAATTATCACGTAACTAATATTCCCATGCCAGGATTCAAATGTAGGCTTGAATCCCGCTGGGAATGGCCAGCAATCCCTGTACCAACGGGGTGAAAGATGACTCCAAATTTTGCTGTGAAACAGAGGAGATGGCAAGGGGGTCAAGAGTCAGAGAGGAAGACCCTTTGCACTTCTTTGCTCCCTTTTTTATTGGTCCTGCAGGATAATCACAAATCTTTATCACTGTTTCTCAAGCACGTGCTGTGTGACAAAGGGTCTTACCAAAACTAGGAGGATCTGTTTATGGAAAGATAAGATATGCTAATCTGTGTGTTCTTCTAAACATAGCCCAAGGCACAATGCATACATCTCTTAGATGTAGGGTGGCTGTTTGGGCTAAGAAAGCTTTGGGAAGGCCACTCCCCACCGCAATCCTGGAGTGGGGAGATCTGGCAGGCCTCAGCATTCCCAAGGCCCAGGCCCTTCTAAACCTTCCTTCACCCCTGGCAGCCTCTGTGTTAAGGCTTTAGGAAGCCAGTTACTATGGCTGATTTCATGCTCCACATTAACTCCAACAGAATCCAAAAATTCATTTTTTAAATATTATTTCTCCAGATAATTTTCAAGGGTACTGGGAAAGAGTCTGTGAGGCAGCTGATTAGGCATTGTGTTTTCTTTTTTTTTTAAAAGATTTTATTTATTTCTTTGAAACAGAGAGAGATGACAAGCAGGCAGAGAGGCAGGCAGAGAGAGAGGGGGAAGCAGGCTCCCTGCTGAGCAGAGAGCCTGATGCGGGGCTTGATCCCAGGACTCTGAGATCATGGCCCAAGCCAAAGGCAGAGGCTTTAACCCACTGAGCCTCCCAGGTGCCCCAAGGCATTGTGTTTTCTGATCCACTACAAAGTTCTGGGGGATTCTCAATATCTCTTGTAACTGTAGAGCCTTGGTCTATCTAACCCCATGGAGGAAGTTGCCTTGTTCTCTCTCCCTTTCCCCCTTTCTCTCTCTTCCCTCTTTCACTCCTGACAGACTCTTTTGTCAACTTACCAATACAGTGTGATGCAAAGGCGGAGAAAGGCATTTCCCAGAACCTCCCAACCCACCCACCCACCACCACCTCCACCACATAATTTCCCTGGTGAAGCAGTCATGTGTGTGGTTCATCATTTATTGACTTGCCTTTTATGAGCAGGAGCCACTCTGAATGTCTGAGCTGTGGACAAGCAGAGAAGCTAGTGAGATGGGTGGTATGTGAGCCCACGTAAGTCATTACTATGGAAATCCCAGAAATAGTTGGGGGAACTTTGCAGAAGGATGGAGTCCCTGAATAAAGTGCTGGGGATTATGAGACCCATGAATTTTACTTGTGTGATTAATTTGCAAATATAATGGAGGCAGTGATTTTTTTTTTTTAACCGATAAAGGCTGTGAAGTGAATAAAAACTTCTAGCAACTGGAGGTATAGAGAAAAAGAATTTTTGCTGGGATGTCTGTGTGACTCAGACAGCTGAGCATCTGACTCTTGATTTTGGCTTAGATCATGATCTCAGGGTCGTGATACTGAGCCCCAGGTTGGGGTCTATGCTGGGCCTGGAACCTGCTTAAAATTCTCTCTCTTTCTCTATTCCTCCCACCCTGATCCCAGACTCCCAGCCTCCAGAACTGTGAATAAATTTCTTTCGTTTTTTAGCCACCCGGTCTGTGGTATTTTGTTATAACAGCCCAAACAGACTAAGACAGGAGGGATTGGAAACTGATATCAGAACCATATTATTAAAAAACCAAAAACAAAAACCACATTATTTATTGTTTATTGCTTGTTCTATGTACTTATTCGCAGGTAGCAATAAAACAAACTGTACTCAGTCTTATTTAAAACGTTCATTCAGATATTCTCAAATAGTTCATATATCATCTATGTTTGTCAATTAACTTAAAGGAAATTTTAAGGTTTTACTGTAAATATTTTATCCTAATAGACTCTACCAGGTCTTTCAGAACTTTGAGGTCCATAAGGAACAGACAGGTTCTTACAGGAGGCTGCTTAGACTGGCTTATTTATGCCTACAGATACTAGCCCTCTGGCAATAACTGAGTAGTCATGAACTGCTTACTTACAGAGAGTTGTAACTGTCCCAACAGAAGTGTGAGTCGCCACAACGCTTACACCTACGATGGACTAGTGGTCATGGAACCACCTCTGGATTTGGTGATAAGAGTACGCTGACTGACGTGCTAACCATATGGAGCTCATTGGTGTTTTAGGGAAGAGAATCACATGTCTGTGCCACGTGGCCTTGGCCAGGGTGCTGGAGTCTAATGTTTCTTGAGTAGAAACTTGGTGGGGCTTAAGGTCAATCAGAACAGCTGCACTGAAACGTTCTCAGCAATAAGCATACCTGTAAAGCAACTATTTTATAAGCACTTAAATGAATAAGCAGCCCTCACCCACAAAGAAACATACAAAATGAAAGCACCGTTCCTGGAGAAAGTGGGTAAAATCATTGTGGACCTGCAGCAGAGTCCACGTACAACATCCTGTGTCAAGCAAAGCCTTGAGGACCTTAACCTATCCCAGCACATCCTTTGGGCGCCCTGGAATCGGTTTGTTTAGCTAATGATTAGACCATTCCTTTATTGACAGCAGCAAGCCGGAAGGTCCTGCAGTCCATGGTGGTTTCCCAGCTGTCCACATAAATGCTGTGGTGCCTCAGGCTTATTTTCAGGACAGCCTCCGAGTGTTTCTTGAGACCACTCACCCTTGGCCTGTTTACCCTCTCTCATTTCAGAAGAGAGATGTTTGAGCAAACAAAGAGCCTTTATTAGTCTCACTAGTCCTGAGAAATTGAGTAGATTTTAACCTGTCTTGGATCCAGCTCCCAAATGTGGCTAATCTTAGGTATCACTCTTGGTCATTCCATCTTGATTGTGGTTAAAAACATCAGTAACACGAATAGCATTTCACAGGGAAAGTGAATGCTGTAACTGTCCGTGCTCAACAGAAGCAGGTTGTTTTTTCGCATACCCCACAAACTTGCCTTAGCTGCTCTTTTCTTTATGATTGGTTGATTTAACCTTTGAAAATGTTCATACGTTTCTCCTTAATCATAACTATTTACTAAGCATATAATATGTGACATGCTTTTTGCATACTATTCCTTATCTTCAAAACAACTCTGCAGTGGGGAAAACTGAAAATCACAAAGGTTAAGTAATTGGTTCAAGTGCATAGGGTTGGCAAATGCTAGAATTAAAATTTGAAGTCAAGGTGGCCTGTTCCAATTCTGACTTCTTTCTACAGTTCATGCTGCCTTTCATACTTAGCTCATTTCTTCTTCCCAGGCACTAATTACCTCAAAAGATTACTATAGAGGAATCAAAGGATCAGGAAGGAACTAAGGATGGGTATGTAGATGGAAGGATGAAAGGAGGGAAGGAGGGAGGGAGGGGGAGGCACTCATTAAAGAAAAGGAAATAGGCATTACTTAAGTGATTTCAAGTACTCCTAGAGGAACATATTCCTTTGTATTATAGATGGTAAGGGAAAGATTAAATACACTGCACTTCAATTCATGGGAATAAAATACATGCTCAAAGAAGCTCTTACCATCCATAACAACTTTATGATTCCATTATTCAGATCATTTTATTTTCAATCTGCTGGCTTGTTCATAAGGGTTCATATCTAAGAATTTTATTTCAGTACAGCCAAAGAGAAATGTATTGAGACAATCCAATCCATCTAGATTTTATTTCAGAAAGGGATATATGTATCTGTGCATCAAATGATCAAATGAGGAAGATAAGTCTACTTACCACTTAATGAGTCATCATGTGATGCATGCATTTTTCTCTAATGCATACGGGCTATCATTTTTAAAATATTACCAAAGCTCCATTCCTTAAAAAATCCACTTATTTACCATTAAAAAGTTGGCACCAGAAACTATTTCTGCAGAATAGCTTTTTAGAATATAAACCTAAGAGCAAGATAACTCCTAACATTTTAAATGTGGTTTGGTGACCTACCAGTGCATGAGAAAACAAAAAAGAAAAGCAAATACCATTTTCTGACCTTCAAAGTGAACAGGAAAAAAAGTCATTGAAAACAATGCTGAACAGTGATAAAAAATAAGTATTTAATTTATACTATCACCTGTTCGATTAATAAGTGAGCAGAAAATACAATGTGTGTGTAAGGTATAATTTTAAAAATCTCTGCTTATTCTACTAACCCATTAATATGGATAAGGATAGATTTTGACAGCTTCTTTAATACAATAGGGTAGATGCACAGAGAATTCTATATGTAGGTTCAAAACTAGATGCAAATATGACCTCCTAATTGAGATATCCTTGTTTTAATATAATTGCTTAGTAAATTATGCCAAGAGCTAAATAATATTTCTACCGTTAATCACTATAGTTAAATGAGGAAAGAACGAATTTATAGTATACATGCACTCATAATTTTTTGGTTTTTCTTTATCAACATCGATATAATTAATGTTATTGCATTCCATTTACAAAGGATATTAATAATGGTGATAATTTCATGCAACAATAAATATTTTGGAGAAATGCAATTAAATGATGTATTTAAACAGGGGCATAATTTACTTTCACAGACTAGAGGACATAGACTTCGACAACTACACAATTTTCTTTGGAAAAATTATTTATTACGAATTAGAAGCCGTGATAGAAGAATTCATTCAAAACTGAGGCAGTTTGGAATTTAAGTATTAAAATCTAGGGGCACCAGGGTGGCTCAGTCTGTTAAGTGTCTGCCTTCAGTTCAGGTCATGATCTCAGGGTCCTGGGATTGAGTCCCGGATCCAGCTCCCTGCTCAGGGTGGAGTCTGCTTCTCCCTTTCCCTCTGTTCCTCCCCCAACTTGTGCTCTCTTTCTCTCACTTCTTTCAAATAAATAAATAAAATCGTTTAAAAAATAAAATAAAATCTAGCATATAGAATTTCAGCTATTATCATGAAAAATATCTTGTAATTAATTGACTGCCCTCAATGTGCTCTCACAACGGAGGTCATCTTAAATACTTACGTAAATAATTTTAGATTTCTTAATTTCTGTTAAGATAACTATAAAATCTTTGGAGAAACCCAAATTTAACTGTTTTATTTAGATTTTTCATTTGAGTAGTTAGAAAAGCAACACTTAGTTTATTTGAGTTAACAAACATACAAATTAAATCACGAGGACACTTCTCAAGGGATTCTATAATGGCTAGTAGTCTTTCAAAGTTCAGAAAGACAAAGAGTATGGTTCACTGGTTTATAACATTCGAAAGAGTCTGGATGAACTTCAATAATCCCTGTCCAAATATTCAGTTACAGAAATTGTGTAATCACAGTTTAATTGCTTTGAATACATAAGGATAATGAAAAATTTTTCTTTTCAAGTAAAATTTCTGTCTTCACATGATTCTTACTGCCTTGCATCCATAAAAAGATATAAATGTTGAAACAGAAGTAGAACTTGAGCACTGAATTTAAGAACTTAAGATAAATTTTGTAAGATAATTTTCTTTAATCGAAACTCAGAATTTGTCAAAAGCAATATTTAAGTTTCATTATATACTAAAGTCCGTACAGTCTTTTTGTAACATAATAGCAAAATCTGGCATACAAAAATGGAAAAAGTTGATTTCTTGTCTAAATACACTTTTGTATTTGAGGTTGGAAATGTTCATGGTAAGAGCATTTTGATGTTGTGATTGTAAAATGGATTGTTTCTGTTTTGTTTTTCATTTTTTGTCCTTTTTGCAGATATACTTTTTTTTTTTTTTAAGAAAAACTAATTGCTTGTCTGTGGAGGGCAGAACGTTTTCACTCAGCCCCTGAATTTTGATACTAATGTTGCTGCAAACAATTAAATGTACCAGCCAAAGTGCAAGCTTAGCATACTACACTTTCCTCTTTAGTTATTTTCAAGAGTTATTATTTACTTTCTTTGAAAAATAACTGATAATTTGTTCCTTCAAATGCATGACACAGCACTTTGCTCCTTGATATTTTAATATGCAAAAGTCAACATTTTTGCTAGCTTTCTTTGCATTACAGAAATGGCTAAAGAGGCACATTTAAAATTCCCTGACGGTATAATTTCCAGTGTTAACAGTCTTAGGAAATGCAGATTGAAATTGTCAAGATAGATTTTTGCAATTTACCTATGAAAATATCACTTAGTTAAAACATAGTACCATCACAGAATTTTTTTTTTTTAAAGTATCTGGTAAATCCAGCATCCAGTTAATCTTTTGACACATCCCACCATAGTTGGATCGCTAGTGGTACACATTCCAACAGGAGTTGGAATTTCCTATATCCTTGAACATAAATTCACTAACTTTTGTCATTTGGGGGAACTTTCACAAAAACGTTTCACAAAACATAAAAATTGATCAATTACTAATTATCTTTTCTTTGTGGGGCAAGCAAGGGCTAATAATTAGAATTTCCCTTAATTTCAATGGACTCATACTTTTCAAAAACAAATTGTGTTTTCTAAACTTCTTAGTGTTCTTTAATGTTGAATGTCAAATCATTATTTACTTTTCTCTCAATTTTACCACCAGATAGCAGAGTTTTCACCATTTTTGTTCTGTTTCAGCACCAATAAATTTTTCTCAGTATATCTAGATACTGGCCAGTATTAATGACAGTAGCAATGACAAATATGTAATATTATTGAGCTCTTACATGCCAAGCAATGTTCTCAATTTTTTATTATCTCTATCTTTATTATCTTTAGTTCTGTCTATGACCATATGTGGTGAGAGGTTGAGTGGCTTACTAAAGGTCAAACAACTAGTAAGTAGAGAAACCAGGCTTAAAACGCTACATAATGTCTGTCCACAGAGCACAAGTTTTTCGTCGAAGGCTCTCCAAATGATGCAGCCTAAGAACGTGACTTCATTTTCTGCATTATTAATTTAAAAACTTCATAAAAAGCAAACTGAACCTTCACTGATGTTTAACCTTATAATCAAAAGACTTAACTAGTCCTTATTAGGCTGACATCAGTCTCCTAAAATAAAATAGTTCTGACCTTATAAGGTTTAAATGCTTCATTGTAATATGACATTTCGGATTCCTGGGAATAATTGCTGTTCTATTTTCTTTTAATTGTCACATATAATATACAGCGGAATGGGAAATTCTTCTTCCATCAAACTTGAACTATCGGATACTTCTTTAATAATGCAACTTGGGGTTTTATATATTTGGTTCTGTTTTATTTATTTGGTCATTGATGATACTCCCATTGTTTATGTTAGCATCGCTTAGGGTGATTTCAGAGTGATATCACCCTATGCATTTTTATATTTTTATTTCCTTTTTATGTATTGTAGGGAAAAGTCAGGGGGAATACAGAGGAAACGACATTTAGTGTCTTTTTAGAAATTCCACAATATGGCAGAGCGCTCCAAAAATAACGTTAAACATATGATAAGAACACTTCTGTCCCCAGAACAGTGTAGTAGTGGCTGTCATTGTCCTTAGAAGTCTCCAGTTAATTCACTTGCAGCTCTTCAGAGCTGGGGCCCTATTTGAGTGAAAGTCTTTACCGCCTATTACTGCTATCATACTGCAAACTTACGAAATGTTCTGGGAAAGATTGTATTTTTCTTTAGTGTTCTCCCGGTGTAACCCAAGTTTCCTGCCTTTCTCAAGTTGTAAATTGTACCTGGCAGCTCTATACCACGCGTGGCCAGTTCCTTGATAGTAGAAAAAAATAAATTACACGTATTAATCAGAATTTAGGGGTTGTACTATAACTCACAAGGTGATAACTCAGGGCTTTAGGAAATAAATGTATTCAGAGATTCTTAGGGTGTGTGATGATGTGGATTTAGAGAGACACAGAAGGCTCTGAGATTAGAACAGGGGTTTTCCCTTTTACTTAGGGAAAGTGAGTGAGTAGATACAATTCACAAGTATAAACATGAGAAGTTACTTGGTTTTTGGAACCTTCATTATAAAAGTCGTAACACCATTTGGAGAAAGATTGGAGAAAAGATCAAAATCAGGAACTAAGATCAAAATCAGGAACTTTAGGGGCGCCTGGGTGGTTAAGCATTGACTCTTGGTTTAGGCGTAGATCCCGGTCTCAGGGTCGTGAGATCCAGCCCTGCATGGGACTCATACTCAGCACAGAGTCTGCCTCAGTTTCCCTCTTCCTCTGCCCTTCCCCCCTTTGCTCTGTCTCTAAAATAAATAAATAAATCTTTTAAAAACTCAGGAACTTTACTAGTTTTTATGAAAACAATGTAAATGGTCCCACTGTGGGTAACTTAAGAGTACGGTGCCCACTTTCCTCTTGGAAGCCTGTGCCATCCAGAACATCATCCAAAGCCATCTAGAAAGAAAAGCACACGATAGAACAGCAGTTCTCAATCTGACTACATTCATTGGGACCCACGTGGGAGCTTATTGATTTAAAGGAATTAATTTAAATGAATTACTTTTCAGCTTTCTTTTTATAAAATCCAATATCAGTGCACTGAATTTGTTTATTGACTAAAAACTGGTGACTTTTCAAGCTAACCTATATATTGTCAATTATATTTGTGGTCATTCCATTATTCTTTGATTTATATCTTAAGGTGTCTTGCTATTCATTTCTAAGCACATTTGATTACCATTTGCAGGGAAACTCTATGAAATAATTTTTGAGAAGGGTGAAACTTTTTTTTTTCTTTTTGCTGTGTGCCTTCCTTAAGCACTTGATGTTCTAAAGCTCCCTTCAGTCTTTATAGAACTTTCCAGAGGTGGTATTCTCAGGGATCAAACTGCCTGGCTTGGAATCCCAGCCTAACCGCTTACTATCTGTACAATGAAGAACAGTATTTTACCTTTACTGTGCTTTAATTTCTACATATACAAAATGAAGATAACAATGGTATCTATTTCACAGAAATGCTTGATATCATTATTACCCTCAACTCCTTAATTCATACTAAATGTAGATGACTGATTCAGATAATGTGATAAATAGCCTGGTAAATTGGCACAACTTTTCTGCAAAACAGAGCACTCTCACCCCAAAAAGTCAACATTTGATGAATCAACCAGAGATAGGAAGATGAGTTTGCATGATGAGGCTTGGTATTTCCCAAATCTCTAAAATCTTACCTTAGAAATGTGATGATGGGGGCATTTGGGTGGTTCAGTAGGTTATGTGTCTGCCTTCGGCTCAGGTCATGATCCTGGGGTCCTAGGATCAAGCCCCACATCCGGCTCCCTGCTCAGTGGGGAGTCTGCTTCTCCCTCTCCCTCTACTGCTCCTCCTGCTTGTGTTCTCTCTCTCTCTCTCTCTGTCAAATAAATAGATAAAATCTGTAAAAAAAAAAATTAAATTAAATTAATCTAAAAATGTTGAAGAAGAAATGTGGTGATGTAATTCATCCTTACACGAACAACCCTCTCTCTGTGTTGTCAAATTGTACTGATTATTCCTCACTCAACTTCATCTTGAAGCTCAGAGAGCCATTTCATTCCCCCAGTCCTTGGACAACTCAGTCACTACTTGAGTTGTTCTTCCATCTGTCACTGAGCTGCTCCTGCAGCTTTGCTCTTTCTTTCAGTCCCTCTGGCCAGATCCTCAGTTTTGGTTTTCATTTCTTCTCATCTGTGATTCTGGAGCAACATCTGAGTTCACCCATTCCCAAATGGTTTACCCTTTTATATTCATTCGCTAGGGCTGCCTTGAACAAAATTCTACAGACTGGGTGGCTTAAACGACAGAAAAAAAAAATATTTTCTTATCATTCTGAAGGCGGTAAATCCAAGATCAAGGTGCGGGCAGGATTGGTTTCCTCTGAGATCTCTCTCACTGGCTTGCAGATCTGCCCCCTTGCTGTCCCTTCCCATGGCCATCCCTCTGTGTGTGTGGGCCCCTGTGCCAATTTGTGTGTTTCTATTTCCTCTCGCAGGAACACAAGTAGAACTGTATTAGGGCCAACCCATATAAACTCAGTAAACCTTAATTACTTCTTTTAGTGCCCTGTCTCCAAATACAATCACACTCTGAGGTACTGAGGTCAGCGCTTCAAGATATGAAATCTGGGTTAGGGGAAGGTATTCAGCCCTTAATACCCTTTTAATACCTTGTTCAACTTCCATTCCGATAATCTTGATCAAATAATGGTCAGATATTGTCGAACATCTGTTTTGAACCTTTCACTGTTTCTCTCTTATCTACTAGATAAATCTGTATTACTTTGTATAGCATATGTGACCTGCTCTGATAGCCTCATATGATAAGCTAATTGATAATTTTACTGAGTAGGATTATTAGACTGTGAGGAAGCTCATGAAGATGGGTCCTGCCATCACCTGACCAGTTATGTCTCTACCAAATTCATATGTTGAAGCCTAATCCCCAGTGTGAGGGAATTGGAGGTGGGGCCTTTGGGAGATGCTTAGATCTTGGGGATAAAGCCCGCATGGACAGGATTAGTGCTTTTATAAAAGAGAGCCCAGACATCTCCCATGCCCCTTCCTCCATGTGAGGACACAGAGAGAAGATGGCCTTCGATGAACCAGGAAGTGGTCTTCACCAGGTATGACATCTGCTGGCACTTTGATCCTGGACTTCCCAGCCTGTGGGACAGTGAGAGATAAATGTTTGTAATTGAAGCCATCCAGTCTAGAGCAGCCCAAATAGAGTAAGGCTAAGACAGCAGGAAGCCAGGGTGTGCCATGTTGCATATAGCAAATTTGCTAATTTATTTATCTGTACCTCCAAAGATGGCTTGGCCTTATTTTGTTTGAGCAAAATGTTTTACACTTAACAGAAACCCCATGCATTTGGTAAGTGACTGACTTGAACTGTCTCTCACATGTGTGTGTTTATATAATAACACTCACACACTTTTTTCTGTGACAAAGAACCAATCAGAACAAGTAAGAGATGATCAGTCAGAATCAGTAAGAGATAATCTAAAAGTGCTGTTGTGCACCAAATGCCTCTGCCAACTGTCAACCAGGCAAAAACAACCCCAGGTATAGATGAGAGCATTCGCTTGACATCAAATCTATGTGTACCCGAGATTACAGAAGCAACTAAATTCTTGCTATTAATCCTAAAATAGAGTATAAATTCAATAAATTGAATTCTATAATGAAGCTCTTTGTTTGATAACCAATATCAACAGCTAGATAATATTGGAAACGTTTAGAATAGTTTTTTTGTTTCCTTTTAGTTTTATTGATTGTTTCCTTTGTTGTGCAGAAGATTTTTATCTGGATGAAATCCCAGTAGTTCATTTTTGCTTTTGTTTTCCTTGTCTCTGGTGACATGCCTACTAAGAGGTTGCTATGGTCAGGGTCGAAGAGGTTGCTGCCTGTGTTCTCCTGTAGGATTTTGATGCTTTCCTGTCTCACATTTAGGTCTTTCATCCATTTTGAATTTATTTTTATGTACGGTGTAAGAAAATGGTCCACTTTCATTTTCTGCATGTTGCTGTTCAGTTTTCCCAAAACCATTTGTTGAAGAGACTGTCTTTTATCTATTGGACTTTCTTTTCTGCCTGAGGCTTGTAGCAGCATTATTGATAATAGCCAAACTAAGGAGAAAGCTCAAATGTCCATCAACTGATGAATAGATAAAGAAGAGGTGTTATGTGTGTATACACACACACACACACACACACACACACACACACATATACACACACAATGGAATAGTATTCAGCCATCAAAAAATGAAATCTTGTCATTTGCAAAGATGTAGATGGAGGCAGAGTGTATTATGCTAAGTGAAATAAGTCAGTCAGAGGAAGACAAATACCATATGATCTCGCTCATATGTAGAATTTAAAAAAGAAAACAGATGAACATATGGGAAGGAGGAAGAAAACAAGGAGAGGGAAATAAGATATAAGTGACTATTAATGGTAGAGAACAAACTGAGGGTTGATGGAGGGGTGTGTGGGGGGGGGACAGACTAGATGGGTGATGGGGTTTAATGAATGCACTTGTGATGAGTACTGGGTGTTGTATGTAAGTGATGAATCACTGAATTCTACCCCAGAAACCAATATTGCGCTGTATCTTAACTAATAGAATTTAAAAAACAAGAATAATTTTTTGCATAATTTTCAAGTCAGTAGCTCTGTATAGGTCTGTGTTGAATCTGAGCATAAGAACATATTCAGCATGGTACTGCATCCACATCCCAATTTTATATAAATTAAAAAAAATGTTGAAACCTGCACAAGACTCAGATATTAATAATTGCCTTACACCAAGTGAAATTTACACCAAGTGAAATTCCTGGCTGTTGCTGTTAAAACTTATAATGGCAAATTAAAGCTGCTTTAAACATATGAGAGAAGTCCAGATGAGTGTTGCACTCTGCTTCATACATAGCACTGATCCTTAATGAAAAAGATACCTTTTGAATGGATTTAATTAGAATTTACCTCCAAAGTACTAAATATTGATAATTAATGATGCTATGCTGTCATCATTTTTGCTATTAAAAGCATGACACTGGGGCTCCTGGGTGGCTCAGTGGGTTAAAGTCTCTGCCTTCGGCTCAGGTCATGATCTCAGGGTACTGAGATTGAGCCCCGCATTGGGCTCTCTGCTCAGCAGGGAGCCTGCTTCCCCCTCTCTCTCTGCCTGCCTCTCTGCCTACTTGTGATCTCTCTCTCTCTCTCTGTCAAATAAACAAATAAATAAAATCTTTAAAAAAAAAAAAAAACATGACACATAGGCGCTGAGTATATATAGAAATTAGATCACACCATTTTACCACTAGAAAACTTACAACTGTAACCCAGACATTTATTCAGCGGTTACCTTTTACCAAGGAATATGTGTATTTTTCATGAGAAAGATGCCTTAGTCTGAGATTGTGTTCCGAACAGTTTTTTTTTCATTGTCTTTGCTGAGGAACTGGGAAAAACATGTTTATATACATTTGTTCCCTTCTTTTTCTCCTTTTAGGTTAGTGCTTCTGGGCCTTCCAGGATTATGACTGCAGTAGCTACACTATTTTTCAGTTATGTTTGAAAAGGCACAGTACTTCAGTGCATGTTTCATTCCTTAGCTGAATCTTCTTAATGTTTCTGACAAAAGAGAGCAGTACAATTGGGAAGTTACATTTCTTTACTTCATACGTTGAAAGCAGTGACATGACTAGTACAATTTCTAATAGCACAAATTTTGAGTATAATGATGCCTTACATTTTAGTGGTACAGAAGATAATGGAAGGCTGATGCTTCTGATTAATATCATCACATATTAATAACAGCTAATTAACTTTCAATTGAAGCATCACAGCTAGAGTATATGATCTTTGAATAAATTTTACTGTGATAAAAAGAACCTGCATGCTAACATATTTTGCTTTAATCCTTATTAGCAATTAACTCACTTCTAGAAATATTCACGTATTTACAAATACTGTTTCAACAGCATTTTCCTGACTGCACCAGTAAGATTTTTTTTCAGATAGAATAATGTGTGCTGTGTCAAAAAAAACATATGACAGATAATATTTTCTGTCCTTTGCTGGCATAATCCACGCAAGAATTATATGTTTTATAGTAGAAAAATAAGATATTACCATGATTAAAATCCTAATAATTTTAAGAGAATCTCCTAGAATTGAATATCCTTAGTCTATTTTATATGTAAATGTAATACTAAGAAGAAGCTGGATGGCTTTGTGTATGTGGAGAAGGGAAAGAAAACAAAGACATACGTGATTATGAAATGAATGCTTAGCTTCAAATATCAGAAATTTAACGAGACATAGATTCAATTCTCAAAAGAAAGCTGAGAAAGATACAGCACCCTTAAGGAAAGAAAAGTCTCCCAACAGCATATTCATTTTTTTTTTTTTTATTTACCACAAAGCAGCACCCTCCTTAGCACCTCTGGGTTGATAGCAATATTAATTAGATTATAAGTGTTTTTAGTAAAGGCAAATGTGACTTCAAATATCAATGGTGGTCTGTGCATTAACAAAGCATCCTCCTGTATAATTGGAGATGCCCTATATAATAAATATACTTTAGAAGTCAGGACCAAATTTTCAAAGCTTTCCAAAGAGCTAGGTTTTGAATAATTATTATGTACAGGGAGTATCACCTGTGCAAAGAGCATTTCTAACCTGAGTGTCACCTTGTGGCCATGGGTGACTAGGACCTGAGAGGAGATTCAGAAGATTTCTGGAGTTTCTCTGATGGTCTTTTCTTAATCATAGCTATAACTTTGAGAAAATGCCAGATAGACAGAGATCCTCTTATTATCAGTTCTGGTTTCCTTCATCTGACTTTCTGTAATGCCCAGGCAGGAACCATCCTCCTCAGGCTGTTACTAGAAACTTCCTTCCTATCACCCTTCATATGGTTGTGCCAATTGTCTGGATGTTTGTCTGAGGAGTCATGCATTTTGGTCATTAAAATGAATTCTGTCGTAATCAGAAACTTGAGTTTTTATATAAATTAGAACTTCCTAGAAATGACTGCTCATGTAACAGTAACTAAATAAATGCTCCTGTCTTCTTAAGAAATAAAGAAATGGACGCAATTAAAGCCTAGTAACACAACATAACTCTGAGTCTTAAAATATTTTCTCTTGCTATTACTATTCATATTAGATATGTTGAGGTCCTGCACTCTAGTAGCAATATTGATACCTGATATTTTGTGTAATGTTACGATTTATGAAATTTTTAGATCCATCTTATTTGATCTTCACGATAAACTGTGCGATACGTAGTGTCATTTTCCCATAAAGTAGTGCCATTTTACACGTGAAGAAGCTGAATTTCACAGAGACTAAGTGTCTGTCTGAGGTCAGCATTCTCCAAGGATATTCTTCTTTCTTCACCAAATTACCATTAGTGAAAACCTTGCTCCTCAGCAAGTCCCAGTGCTTCGTGGCATAAGCATAGACAGGAGGGGTTCCCCACTTGGGTGTATTCCAAAATTAACCTGCTGGAAACAACCTTACAGACTGGCTCTCGAGATATGCTCACATTTCCTGGCACTTTGTCACAGTTAATGGTACCGAGGTCCTTTCAATCACCCAAATCAAAAACCTGGCATCATCTTAAAAATTCCTTTTACTTTGCACTCATCCCTTATTAATCACCTCCCAAGGACTTAATTATTTCTGACATTCTTGTTTCCTATCTTCCCGTCCTGTCACCAGCGTTGATCATGGGGTATCACACAGCTTCTGCTCTGTTGCACTGGTCCCCAAGTTGTCTCTCACACTTGTGATCCACCCTTCACAAAAATGCCAGGATCATCCTTCTGCATACATTTGACCAAATCGTCCCCCTGATGAATATGTTTCATTGTTTCCCTGACCAGACACCTCTCGGTGTGCCAAGGCCTCTCATGTGCACTCTTTATTTACCTGTGTGCAGCCATTGCTCCCACTTTAAGCAGTATATCCTAGTGATGTTAAACCTCACATGATCCTGAGCCACACTGAATGCCCTTTTTTTTTTTAACAGATTTTTAAATTTATTTATTTGAGAGAGAAAGAGAGACAGAGACAGAGATAGTGAGAGGGAGAGCACAAGCGGGGAAGAGAGGGAGAAGCAGACCCCCTACTGAACAGGGAGCCTGACACAGGGCTCAGATCCTAGAACCCTGGGATCAGGACCTGAGCCTAAGGCAGATGCTTAACCAACTGAGCCACCCAGGTGCCCCTGCAGCCTTTTACTTTCTTATTATTTTTCTCCACTAGAAAAAGAATGCATAAGCTTCAGGGAAACTTTCTAGATAAAATGTTTTCTATGCATATAGACATGGAAGATGTTTAGGAATTCCTGACAGTGGTGGGGAGCATTTTGGAGAGGGAAAACCCTATGTCCTCTAATGTTTTAAGAAAAAGGTGTACAGTATTTGAGAAACAAAACTGGGGAGATAACTAAAACATGAAGGGCCTCATCTGAATTTTATGCTAGGAATAAATACTTCTAAATTCATTCATTTAACGAATACTCATTAAGTGTCTAATATGGGTAGGCTAAGCAGCATATGGCAGAGTTAACACACACACACACACACACACACACACACACAGAGCTATGACCATTCCCTTCCCTTGTGGATCGTAAAACAAATAATCACAGAAATAAATGCAAAGTTGCCAGTGTGACTGAAATGCATGTGAAGCGGTACATAATTCTATAATAGCCCGTAACAAGGGATTTGACATGCGGAGGTCAGAGGGTACTTTCCTAGGGAAATAAAATTAAGCAGAGATTTATCTAAACAAAAAACTAAATTCAAATGAAGTGAAGATAACTTCTGCCAGCTTTACATTTAGAATATACCCAGAATCTAGTCACTTCTTACTGCCTCTACGGCTACTGCTTATGTCCAAGAGCAAGCATATGCTCACCTGGGTGACTGTCATCTCCTGTCACAGCAGCTGGAGTGACCCCAACCAAAGCAAGACCATGTCCTGCTTTACCCAAAGTTCTTCAGTGGCACGTAGATGCTTAATCAGTATTTGTTGAGTATGTGAAGAGATGAATAAAGGAGCAGGAATTTATGCAAAGATAAGAAAACACATGCAAAGGGCCCGTGAGAGAAGACACCAAGCACGTAAGAGTAATGGGAATAAGGTTATTGTGACTCACCAGAAGAGGTGAGGCCAGCATGGTGAGTACAAATCAGACCATGAATAATCTCCTAACACTGGTGTTGACCTAAGTACAACAGAAAAACCTTGAAAGTTGAAGTGGGACATATGATATGATCAGCTTTTTGCAGATCACTCTTTGCCGCAAGCATATCAGTTAGGGGGTTGTAAGCAGCACCTTGATTGAGAAGGACACAGAAAGAAGAAGATGGATTCAAGAGGTGTTTTGTAAGATCTAGAAGTAGATTGGATGTGGAGGGTGGGAAAGGTAAATTTCAATAGTAACACTAGTTTTCTTGCACTAATGTAGGAAGCTCTAGAAGAAGGCGGGATTTGGGGAGCAGAAACTCATGAGTTAGTTGTGGACGTATTGGGTGTAAGTGCTTTGATGGCATGCAGAGGTAGCATCAAGTGGCCAACTGACATGGTCTGGAACTGGGCTGAAGGTAGATGTGTATGAGAAACTGGAATTTAGGCATGAACAGTCTCCTAATCTAGGACAAGCTTTAATGCTCACTGAAAGTACTTGAGGATTTTGTGACAGTGCAGATTCTGCTGGAAGAGGTCAGGAGAGAGTCTGATATTCTGAATTTCACCTGGCTCCCAGGGTTCTGATGGTGCTGGTCTTTGTATCATATTTTGACTAACAAAGTACTGTTACTGTGTAGCTTGTTTGGTTCTGGATGAAATGAGAATAAAGTCAGCCAGCAGAATAAGGAAGCGATACTCATCTCTAATGTCTGAAAAAATAGATACATACAGGATGTAAAGCAATAAAAGAAAAAATGGATAATGACCTATTGCTTGCCAAAATGTTAATAATATTTTGAGGTCATATCATTGTAACTGATCTAAATTCATTAAAATATTTTAATGGCTTTCTGTATATTTAATGGTCTTCTGTATTTTCCCATTTAAAAAATGATCCTGGGTAAACATTGTTATAGCAAAGACAAATTGTGTTTGAAATGCAAGCTACTTATAGCTGCCTAGATGCACCTAAATCATAGGCTGGGGTGCGGTAGAAGTTACAAGTTCCTTTGAGATCTAAACAAATTTGGATCACACTCCTAACGTTGTTTCTCAAGAGACACTTTTTTTTTTTAATGTGGAGTGGGAGGAGCAGGTTATTCCTTTAGGTTACCTCTTGCTCTGAATCCCACCAAATTTTCAGTTTATACTCTGATTTCTCACACTAAGCATGATGGTTCTGTTTTTTTTTTTTTTTTCCAGTGAGTTTTGCTAATTGCCACTGCTTTGATTTCTTCACTTTTATAAAGTACAAAAAGACATGACTGTGTGCAGGGCAACATTTGACTGAAGTTTTATTTTTTTTAATTTTTTTAATTTTCTTAAAGATTTATTTAATTATTTATTTGACAGAAAGGAGAGAGATCACAAGTAGTCAGAGAGACAAACAGAGAGAGCGGGGGAAGGAAGCAGGCTCCCTGCTGAGCAGAGAGCCTGATGCGGGGCTCCATCCCAGGACCCTGAGATCATGACCTGAGCTGAAGGCAGAGGCTTAACCCACTGAGCCACCCAGGCGCCCCTGACTGAAGTTTTAGAACTGGGAAGGGAGGGTGTCGGTCAGCAGCAAACAACAAATGAAACAGCATGAATTTAAAATATAGACAAGTATGTTATTAATAGTGCCTTAATCATTCCCGGCTCTTGGAGCTTTCTGCTTGCTCAGAGGAACCCGTTACCCCCTATGGAACTTCACTCCTCCTGTGCTGAGCTGCCTCCAATCTCTTCTCTTCAGTTGTTCATCCAGAATCCCAGATTATTAATGATTTTCAAAAAAAATAAAAAACAGGCTAAGAAAAAATGGACACTGTTTCCTCTTGTCTCTATTTATGCTTAATTAAGGAGCACTTGTTTCTGTAGAGGACAGGAAAGTAACCTTGACAATTGAGGGTAGGTTATTTCTGGATTGAGACATGAGCAATTTAGGCTTTCCTCCATCAGTTCAAGACTTTCATATGACCTAGGCTTCCTTGGTGAACAGAATCCCCAAGGCTGCTTCTGCTCTTTGGACTCTGCTTACTCACCTTCATACTCCTCTCAGGGCACAAGAAACTCATATTTTCTTTATTACACCTTATTGGGGAGCACAGAATATTTTCATGGGCACCCTTGGACCATCCTCCTAGATAGCTTCCTTGGTTATTACTGAAGTGACCATCCAAACCACCATTTTGGATATGTATTCTCTATTAGTTTCAATCTCAAGTTACCATTTTAAAATATGGCTACAGACCCTTCTGCACTCCCCTAAACCTATCTGGAATTTCCTTTGCACTGAGAACAAGTCCTGCGAAGTTTCACTCTCCTGTTTAGTGTTCGCACCACAAACTCTGTGCCCTGAGTTCTCAATGAATATCCATGTTTTTAAAGTCCCACGAAAGAGCATGTCTTTAAGAGCCTGTGAAATAACAAAATTATATTTTGAAACTCTAAATTGAGCAGTTATTAATTTTTTTAGTCTTCATACATTGCCCCTGCCTACCCGCCCTACCAATGCCATTGATTCAATTAGGGGAGACCATGTGGCAACTCTGGATACCCAGGAATAAATAAACATTAAAGACATACTTATTGATATTCTGAAAATATTTTTCTTCTACATTTCTTAAGAAAAAAAACCCAAACAATTCTATAATTCCTCCTTAGCCCAGAATCTGTTATTTTCACAGTAAAACATTTTTATTAAGATGTGGTTTAACATGTAGTAAGTATTTCTGCATAATTCTCTGGTCAGTTATTAGAAAAACAACTTTCTGTTTGGGTTTGGTTTTGTCATGCTGTATTAAAAATATTTTTAAAAAGCAAAAATTATCAGCTACATAAAAATTGTATGATTTAGGCAGCACCTGGGTGGCTCAGTGGGTTAAAGCCTCTGCCTTCGGCTCAGGTCATGATCTCAGGGTCCTGGGATCGAGCCCTGCGTTGGGTTCTCTGCTCAGTGGGGAGCCTGCTTCCCCCTCTCTCTCTGCCTGCCTCTCTGCCTACTTGTGATATCTCTCTCTCTGTCAGATAAATAAATAAAATCTTAAAAAAAATTGTATGATTTAAAATATACTCATTTCTACCTCATTAAAAAAAAAGGACACTATTCTTGACCCATATTTAGGCTAAAAATGAATCTTATAATATAGGGAAAATCAAGTTAGTGGCTAGGGTAAATATAAGTTTCCACAGCAACGCTTAAGGAAAAGCCATGGAAGTTGTCAGTTTTATGTGATCATTGTGGACTCTAGAAAGTATATTATATCTTACATCATGGGAAATGTGGGCGACTTTGTTCGCAAGTTTGTCCTTTATTCTTAGGACTTTTTTTTAGAGAATGGTGTATGTGTTTACCTTAAAATTTACATATAATTGATTTGTATTAATACTACTAACGAGTTAGTAGTTATAGTAGTTATAGTCTTCAGATATCACAGATTCTATATTTTTCTAAAGAGTGAGATGTTTTCATGTATCTCCCAAAAATCACACACTTTAAATCACTATGTCATATCTAGAAAAATCAGTAGTATACAGAGGATCTATCCGATTACACCATAAAAATTAAGATGGTAGGCTCAGATAAGAAAAGTTAAATAGAACCATAATTATATCCTTAATGATTATTGTAATTAAATCTACTCTGTGTTTTACTTGTGAATTACTTGACTTTGAGACGACACTGATGAAATTTCTGCTGCTCTGAAAGTTTGGGAGCCAATTAATTTTTCAAAACACTACTGGCAATTTAATACACATATTAATTGATATTTAACTTTATGCAGTGAAATTGTTTCCTGAAAAATTAATTACTTTATCCTCCATTTGGGTTAATTATGAAGCAATACAACTTCAAATTAAAAGTGTAAATGGTTTTGATTTAATTACATTGTGATCATTAATAATGTAGGTAAGTTTCTTCCACTTAAAATACCTATGATCAAAGAATATTTTCCCAAAAGATTCTTAGGACATTTTTGCTATATTTTGGAAAGGGATGCCTGAGTATATAAGTAGAAGATGGAAGTGTATTAATAAGAAAAGTTACCAGTGGGAGTCCTATGCAGAATCAGAATTTTAAAATTAACAACCATTAGAGTATTTGCCTAATAAAACGAGTACAAGATTTAGTAGCAGGAAATCATAAAATTAACCCTGTGCATGTCAATTATTGGTAGAAATATTGAAAAAAAATGAATCTATAAAATGTATCACACATAGTAAGCTGAATGTGTAAAAAGGGATATACATTATTTTCCTATCTGCAAGAGAGATGTTTTGATATTTAAATGCTTTCATTTCTTCTTTGATTATTGGGGAAGTTTAGTCTTGAAATTTTCAGTGTTTTTGAGTCAATGCCATGACATATCTTCTTTCAAAAATATATTTCATTTTTATCTATAAGGGACAATGTCTTGCTGTGTAGCTAATAATCTTTAAATACCACGTAGGGATAACTTTTTTCTTTTAAGATTTTTTTTTTTTTTGACACAGAGAGAGAGATCACAAGTAGGCAGACAGGTAGGCAGAGGGAGAAGGGGAAGCAGACTCCCCGCTGAGCAGAGAGTCGGATGCAGTGCTCTATCCCAGGACCCTGAGATCATGACCTGCGCCAAAGGCAGAGGCTTTAACCCACTGAGCCACCCAGGCGCCACCCTCCTAGGGATAACTTAACAAATCCTGGAAACCCTATGATTCACAGCTTTGTAATCACAGTCATTTTCAATAATGTTCTTCTTTAGTATGTTATCTGCACGGAACAGAAGAATTAAGTTTGACCTGCAGGCATCTAGACATGTAGTATTTAATTTAAAAATCCCTTAGACTCATTTTAGGAAAATTATTTCATGATGAATCATCAATTCAAGTTTATAAATTAACCATTTATACTGTTTGGATCTTTTCCACACCTCTTACATTTCACCTTGTACTGAACAATGATAATGGAATTTGAATCGCTGGTCCTACATTCAAAGTTATGTGGCAATTTATGAAAAACTCAGACTACTTAAACTTTTATTATTAAATTGACAGGTCATGAAAGTTTGCCTTGGGCTTCTGCAAGCCAATCTTATATGGAGAAGAATCAGGTCAGACAGAGAATCTTGCATTTAACACCTTTTCTCCAACTAGATTTCAAGCTAGAGTCTCTAAAAAAACGTTAGTAAAATTTGAAAACATTGACTGATACAGCACTTAGCCTAAATGTATAATTGGCAAATATATAAATTTAATGAGTAAAATACTATTCCACATTTCTACATATTCAGCAGGAAAATATAATTTACCTAAGATTGAGCACTTCATCAAGAGCAAATCACTTCAGATTTGCTCAATTACTGCTACAAATTTGAACATAATAACCAAAAGTATCAAAGCAATTTACTTTATCACAGTCCATGTTTGACAGCACTGTGCATATCACTAGATGGCCTCCCATTTAATAATTATTTTTAGAAGTGTTTTGTGTATATGATAGTAAAATGTGTTTTCTGCAATTTGTCGTAAGAACATCGACAATACTTAACACTTGACAACTTACTGTATCGATAATATTTACTGATTTACTGTAATTTACATCATATGTTAACAAATTTTCTATAATTCTGTATATTGTTTATATTTTAAAGAGATTGATTTTGTTTTATTTTTTAATTTTTAAAATTTTTTAAAGATTTTATTTATTTGACAGAGAGAAACACAGAGAGGGAACACAAGCAGAGGGAATGCTATCGGGAGAAGCAGGCTCCCTGCTGAGCACAGAGCCTGATGTGGGGCTTGATTCCAGGACCCTGGGATCATGACCTGAGCCGAAGGCAGAAGCTTAACGACTGAGCCACCCAGGCGCCCCTGTATATTGTTTATATTTAAAATGCATTGTTTTCTATATCAATAATCCCATATCTGGGTGTTTCAGAATTTACCAGCAATGGACGCCCCCACCAAAGACCAAAGCCTCTGAGAGTTTTCGTTTATTTCCTTCGAAAATTAGTTATTTGCTCTTTGGCTTAGAGCTTTACCCTTCCATAACCTCCCAGGCCTAAAAGCAGTTTAAATATTCAACGAGTATGTTTTGGTGTTTCTGGTGTTTCGCCGGATGTTCTTCAGGAACCTGTCCTCCCAGATATAGCCCGTGTGGTTTTTCTGATGCCCTGAGTGGACAACTGGGATGCCCTCCGCTTGAGCCCATCCTTGAGCCACTCCAAGAGGCTTTGACTTGTACACAATGCCACAATTCATTTCTGGCAGTGAACTGAAAAGAATACATTAAGCACACATCCTGCATTCTGAACCACTTTCTGTTTACTTTGAATTGTGATTCAAGGCATTGAGGTCAGGCTCTAAATCTTGGGATATTTTAGCCCCTACTTTTCCCATAAATTTTTAGCTCTATTTTCTCTGTCTTGAGACAGGAAACGGCCTGAGAGAAGATGATTTCATGTGTGTTATTTGGGTGTAGGAAAAGGAACAATGCCCTCCTCTCTCTTCGCCTCGGAGAAGCGTGACAACATGCCTTCTAGCACACATGCTGGGACCCAAGAACCAGCCATGCAGTAGCCAGCCCCAGTGAAACATGGTTTCAGGCACTTTGTGCCCTCCAACCTAAGGGAAAATAGAGAGAAAAGACACCTTATGGAGTTTCCTTCAATCTTAGAATTCTTGACTGGCTAATAAATGAGGGGAGAGGCAAAAATAAGAATCTAAATGCATTTATTTCTGATTTCAAATCTTTCAAGAATATTATCCTTTTTTTTTTTTTAATATTTGACCATTGGGGATTTATTTGACTTCAAATAAACAGGCTTGGGACTAAAGAAAGGAGAGTGATTATCAGCTTAATAAAGGATACTGATGTTTTGAAAGGAAAAGGAGATTAATAGTGATCTTACTGGAATCCATGCATACCATACAAGATAAATCCACAAATGGATCATGAATGGGATACAAGTATACGGAATATCAAAACTTCTGTGTTAACGAAAATAATAATGCTGTTGAAAAAAACTCTAAGCCCATAATGCTAAACTACACTATACAGAGGTTTGAAAATATAAATACAGCCTGCCAAAGGAATTTAATTTTAGTTCAAAGGTACAGAAGTGCCCTGGAAGGGCATTAGAAAAATAAACAAGAGCTATCAACTTTTAAATATTACATTAGTGAAAAGATATTTATTGCCAGATAAATCAAACCTGAATGTGATCAAGCATCTACATCAAATGTACAACTTTTAGCATACACAATGATCCAAAAAACGAGTGATTCTTTGGGGTTGTGTAAACAAGATCCAGATTAAAGGACACTCCATAGAATGAAAAAGGCCTTTTTTTTTTAATGTCAGATAAAAGGAAATGGAGGAGAAACATTGTATAGATTAAAGGAGAATGTAGAGACAATAAGTAATCTCTAGATGAGGACTTCGTTTTTTTGACAAAAATAAGATTTTTTTAAACATCATAAGACAATCAGGGAAACATAGATACAGGATTGTGATTTGCTTATTCAAGGCAATTTTTACTGATTCGTGGTTGATAATGGGATTGCAGTTATGTTTTGTCAGAGGCACTATTTTATACTAAAATAGTTGCAGACTAAACGTTAGGCTGTCTGGAAATAATTCCAGAGGACTGGAAGTATAGATGAAACAATATTGGCCATGAGTTGATAATTATACATGGGAATCTGTTATACTATTTTTTATATTTAGATATATGGTTGAATTTTCCATAATAAAAAGGATAAAGAGGTTCTTGAAAGTAATTTTTGTGAGAATAACATGTTATTAGACTAAATATTCAAATATCACTCCACTCTGGTACATCTTTATGTTAGGTACCAATCTGATATAAATCTGAATTAAAAGAGAGCATTGGTTGAAAGGACCTGAGGTAATAAGGAGTTTGTGGTGCATGTATAATAAGATATAATTTTATATAGTTGAATATATAAAGACGCAGAAGAATATAAAGGTATAATAGACATGCAGTCTAATTAGGGCTTTATTATGATATGGTAAAATGTACATGAGCTTAGGAGATAGGAAAACCAGGGTCTGATGTCGTCATTTGATGCCCTCATCTTGTTAGGAAAGCCACTGAGCCTTCTGAGCCTCAATTTCCTCGCCTGTAAAATGGTAATAAGTGTACTTCTCTCAAAGGAGCATTGCCGACACTTAATAGTTTGTGAAAACTCCTAGTACAATGAAATAAGCCCTGGTACTTCCATAATACTGTGTTCTAAATATGTTATTAACTTATGTTAACTCATTTAATCCTCATACAACCCTGTGAGGTATTTATATTGTCAGGCTTTACAGATGAGGGAGCAAGGATTAAGTGAATCCTTCAAGGACAAACAACTGGTACGTGGCTGAGCTGGAATGCTAACTATCACACCTGTCTCCAGAATCTATGCTCTTTAATCAGCTCTGTGACATACAGCAAAACGATACATCATAGATACTTAATAAATGTTTTAATAATAAGTAGCAGTTGTTGTTTTTAGTGGTAAAACAACAAAGAAACTGATTTGTCTGTGTTTGTTAGCGTCATCCCCATCCAGAATTATATCTTGAATTTGAAGATAAAAAATTTGAATTTGAAGATAAGAAATGTTCTGGGGGACTCAGCCGGTTAAGCCCCCAACTCTTGGTTTCAGTTCAGGTCATGATCTTATGGATTATGAAATCGAGCCCTGAGTTGGGCTCCGCGCTCAATGTGGGAGTCTGCTTGAAGGTTCTCTCTCTCCCTCTGCCCCTCCCCCCACTCTGTCCCCCCTCAAGTAAATAAATAAATCTTAAAAAAAGATAAAAAATGTTCCGTAATTTAGTTTCTCTACAGCAAACTGTTAAATTGAGCATTTACAATTTAACAGTGACTGTACTTAACACTGTATCTATCAACAGATGAGGAAGGAGAAGTTAGAATATGGTGATTAATTTGCCAGATATGCAGCTTGTAAACTTGCCAGATATGCAGCTTGCAACTCTTTATGCATGAAATGTTGATGTCAAAGGCCATTTTGATAATTTTATTATCAAAGTATCTCAAAAGGTATGAGAAGCTAGCAATTAATTTGCACCTATGTACTAAAAATTGTAACAATATTATAGTATACTTTCATTACAACCTTCTGAGAAAGGTGCTATTATTTTTCTCTATGATGATACAGAGACTCAATGAAATTAAGTAATTTGCTCAAAATCACACAACCTGTAAATTATAAAGCCGGTATTTAAACTCAGCGTGGCCTGTTTTCAAAATCCATGTATTTGGTGCTATATCAAATATTGGCAATTTTTTGCATTCAGTCACTTGAGACAATAACCACCAACACCGGTGTCCACCAAAAAAAAAAAAAAAATGATTGATTTAAGTCTTATTTGTGTTTTCATACAATGTCATTCCCTTTTGAAATGTTATTTTCTTGAATAAGGAATATTTGGTCTGGCTGTTACATTGCCAAGTGGAAAATGCGTTCTGATTCAAATGTGGTAGATCTTATTCACTAGGGCTTATAAACAGATTATTCATTGTCATGCTTGCCTTTCTTCTATGCACTTATGCATATGCTGCTCATAGATCATGTATACTCTATGATCTCTATGTTTGTAGTAAGTTGGACCCTTCAAGGTTTTGGACCATAGGAACAAAAACTCACCAGGATTTGAATTGGAATGGAAGAAAATATGGAATAACCTTATTTGATTCTAGTTTTTAATGCATTTTTTTTTGGATAGTTAAGGCAATTTAATTCTGAGGATTGTTTTTATCAAGAAATGTATTCAGCCTTCTCCTTGCTTTTTCACATGGGAAGCCTGCAGAATTAACTCAGTTTACTTCAGTAGGCATCAAACTCTTGCCAGGTGTTTCTTCCCTCAGTGAGTCACAGGTGGGGTTCTTAAAAGAAATCTCAATTGTATTCCCATCACGATGGCAGCATTTTAATACAGGTATAAAGTTACACATAAAATCATAAAACATATTCTGATGACAATAGGAAGTATGGAAGATTAAGAAACCAATTAATTTGGAGCTGATGTAGTTGGGCACGATTTGTTAGAAGAAATGGAATTTTAACTGTCTACAGGGTAATTTCAGGGCAGGAGATACAGTGAGATCAGATTGGAAGAGCTTTCAGGGTAAGGCTAAGAGAACGTGCTTTATTCTGAAGCAAATAAGAATGGATAGTAGGCTTCTGAGCAAGGGAAACAATTTTATACAAGTCATATTTAAGTAAGATTTAGTATGCCAGTCTTATGTTTAGTGAGTTGTGTCAAGGAAAGTTTATGAGCAAAGGGAATGCTATTGTAACCATCCAGATGTCAAGTGATGAGGTATGGTGTGGAGTAGGCAGTGGAATCCAGAAGCAAAATAGACTAAGGATGAAGATGGATAGAGAATGCATGCATGGATAATGACAGATAGACAGCTAGGTACATACACACATACATAGTTTCGTACTAATTAAGGCAAACATAAAGATACCATAAGAAAAAATTTAAACCTTTAAAATACAGTGGTATAAAACAGGTAGGAGAACATTTCTGGTTTTATGTGAGTATGCTGGGCTTGCCACGTGGTTTAATCAATGAGAAGTTCAACTTCTACTTTCTACTCTACCTTCCTCTCCTTTATTTTCTGCGCCTGCTTGTGTCTACTTTCTCTCCTTGGTGAGGGGGTCAAGGGAGCATGAGCAGGTGAAATTTCCTTTTCAGCCAGTGAAACTGTCCCTTTAATAGGTTTACTTCAATCCATACTTCAGAATGCTGTCACGTGGCCATGCTTGGCTGCCAGGAAGTCCAAGCTTTAGTATCTCTGTGCTTACATGATTGCTACCATTTTGCTTTTCTAAACTCCAATATTTCTATTGGTGAATCAGTGTTTATATACTATCATTACTCATTCATAACCTAATAATCAGTCTATAGTGTTGAGGAAAAAGTAAGTGAAAAAAATCTTCAGTGAAGATGTTAGTTGTTTTAAGAGGTATGGCTTTGAATTTTGGGGACTGGCATTAATAATATTGAGTGTCTTTGATTCAAGTGCACTTAGCAAACATCTTCTAAAGTGCAGTCTCTGCCCGAGGTTTGCCTCATTCACTTCTTTAAGTAGTTTTCTTGGGAAGATTATGTGGTAGCAGTTAACATTAAAAAGCAACACTGAAAACCGTGGCAGAAAGGACATAAAAAAGGCATAGCCATTTGAAATTCCAAATAGGATTATGTAAGGATCTTATGTTCCTTTCCCATCTTTGTAGATCACTTAATTTTTAATGGCTACAAATTTTCTGGATCATGGTTTTTGACTTATAGATGCAGATAATTGAATATATTCTGAAAACAAAATTTAGCAATTCCAAAATATTTATCTACTCGACTTAAATGTGTGTGATTTATGGTCAACCAATTTACGTATTTTTATGACTAAAATAAGCCATCATTAAAAATCATTTTTGCTGTGGGTCACCTGGGTGGCTCAGTGGGTTAAAACCTCTGCCTTTGGCTCAGGTCAATATCTCAGGGTCCTGGGATCAAGCCCCACATCGGGCTCTCTGCTCAGTGGGGTGCCTCCTTCCCCCCGCTCTCTCTGCCTGCCTCTCTGCCTACTATCTTTCTCTCTGTCAAATAGATAAAATTTTAAAAAAGTTATTTTTGCTATTACCTGGGACAACACATTTGATTATATTCAAGTTGAATGTTTTTAGTTATTTTGAATTCATGTCTTGTCTCTGTAAGAAAATCATAATCTCTTTGATGGTAGGAAATATTTAATTAAGTCCTCAGTCTCTCTTTGTGTCAGGGAAATAAGAAGTGCTCCATAAAGCCTTACTTTGTTTTAAAGAGGTATTTAATAGCATGGAATCCACAGAAAACAGATATCTGAGGACGTGCTTCAGATGTACTGGCGGTCAGGATGCAGGCAACAAAACCCAACAAAGGGTAAGCACTGATAGAAGCTGGTGTGTAAAATTAAGTAGAAACCACTGTGATAGAAGTTGAGAGTAAAAGACATCAAGGCAAGCAGACATAATTATGTAAAATAACTTTTTAAACAACTAGTCAAATTTTACAGAAACAGAGGAGTAGCGATGGCCTATGAAACGCTAGCAGAACTTATGTAACAATAACCAAGAGTAAGTAGTTTCGGGACTGTGAATAGTATGTATGTCAACACTCAGGGGAAAGCTGCTGGCATGAAATCATCCCCAAGTTGTAAAGGAAAGAGAAGTAAGGAAATTGGTGGTTTTGAAAAAATATGTGTATATATAAATTTTTCTGATTTTTAAGGCTGATAATTCATTTATGATACATGTAATATTCCTATAAAATGTTTTTCTTAGTTCTTAGGGGGAGGTGTTTGGTTTTATGAGTGTAAGGATGAAGGTTTAAGTCTTCAGGCGCCCCTGGTTCATATTTGGGCTTTTCCGTTTGTGCTGGTTGTGCACTTCAGGCAAGTTTGTTGCATTTTGTTTTTATCTCTTGATCTCATAAGTCTTTATTTCCCGGTACTTTAAATAGAAATGATAATATCATTAGGTTTAAATGAACTGACGTGTAAAACACCTTACAATGTGCCTGGCATATGATAAGTTCTCAGGATGATAAGGGAAGGAAAAAAGAACAATGCTATAGTTGCAGAAAATGATAAAACACCACCATTTAGATCTGGTGATAAAGCAAATGTTCGTCAGTGTATTAAGTACATATTAAATAGCTGTGCAGCGCTGAGTGAAGACATTCCTTATTCCTTCAGTAAATGTTCATTCAGTGCCTCCTTTCTGCCAGGCCCTGGTGCTGGCGATAGGGCAGGGGATCCTCATTCTTTAAAGAGATTCAGAACCAGGTCGGGTCGGGGCTCAACTGTGAGAACACAGAACACCAACCCTCTGTGAGACGTCTAGCAGAATTCTCTTCCATGTTCTTCTCTACCAGATATATCAGTAAAACTGTTTTTAGATGAATGAATGCTATCCATGAAAAGGCATTACAACAACACGAAAGTACTAAATTTCTTTTTTTTTTTTTAAGATTTTACTTATTTATTTGACAGAGAGAGAAATCACAAGTAGCAGAGAGAGAGGGGGAAGCAAGCTCTCCCCTGAGCAGAGAGCCTGATGTGGGACTTGATCCCAGGACCCTGAGATCACGACCTGAGCTGAAGGCAGAGGCTTTAACCCACTGAGCCACCCAGGTGCCCCGAAAGTACTAAGTTTCTTTGAGGGCAAATACATTGGTAGAGTTGCGTATTCTCCATATGCCATAACATATTTGAAATGCGTGGCTCACAGGGAAGTGAGAAATAACTTTAGGTAAGTGTAACTTTAAGTTCATCAGCCTTCTTCACCCAAATTTTCAAGCAAATGATTTTTCAGAACTTAAAACACTTCATATGGTAGGTCAGATGCTCAATGTGGCCTATTTATACTTTCTTGATTCTTAGCAATCAGAGATTGATACAAATGGAAGGACAAATGGAAACATTCTATAATTCAGGAATTCTCCAGCCAGATTAATAGTTATCTCAAGACTAACGCTGGTATGTGAGGGTGTAAGTTTTTCATCTTATTTTGTCATATTTTTGCACTGTATATGCATTCTAATTCTTCATTGAATGCTGCTAGTATTCTGCTAACTAGAGAAGAGCACTGCTATAAGTGAACATAAGTTTCGGCTTTATGTATTGTTACCAGCTAGAGGTAGACATGTTACAAGAGTTTTGAGAATAAATCCCTATAAATATATTTATAAGGTATAAGATAGCTTATGAAACACATAGAATAAGTAATAAATAAGAAACTAGAGATACCAGAGATGCTAAAAGTAATTACAGCAGGCATATTACTTCAGAAGGAATACTGTTATGCAACATTTTGTACATCTGGATTTGTTGACTCATCAAATTTGAGTCCATGCTTCGTGGTCAAAACACGTAAGGAAAGAGTGGAGTTACAAAAAAATATATTGTTGATCAGGTGAAAACACACCACTTTTTATGGGAAAGCACAGCATTTCCTGGCCCCAGAAATGAAGAACGGTGTCTCCTATGGCTTATCCCTGAAACAATCACTGAGTTCAATATCAGACAGCAAAGGTAGTACAAATATTCATTATAGCATCTCTCAATAGAAGCTCAAAGTTCCATGTTAAAATACAATTCGGTGTCAATAAAAATGTATATATATATATATATGCAAAAATCCTACAGAGTCAAATAACCATGTGTAAGGAGTTTTGCTCTCCTCGAGGAGGAAAAAATCTAGATTCACTAGCATGGAAGCCTATATATATATATATATATATATAGCCTATATATATATATATATATATATATATATCCTTCTGATTGTTGTCTGTGATTATTATTATTTTTTACATACCCAGAGTTTTTATAAGAACCACACCCTGATTTTCTTTTCAATATGATTTGATGGACTGGTGGTATCCAATTCCCCTTTAGAGGAGGCTGGGATTCCCTGGTTCTCTCTGTTTGAACTTGGCCATGACCTAAATCTTGGAGAAAGAGCAGAGAGAGAGCTTGAAGTCCTTTCCCCACTTCGGAGGGCTGGGAATTTCAAATTTCCAGACACTGGGTCACCCGGAGACTTGAAGTGATGCCATTCACTTCCCTCCTCACTAATCTTGCTTTTTCACCCAACTGAATTTTCCAAAAGTCATTTTACTTCCAAGTGCTTTGTGAATTGTAGTATTAGGATTGCCACTTAGAACAGGATGTGTGTTTCATAGGATGATCATGAAAATGACTGTCATACATGCAGAGGACCAGCATAGAGCCCAGCACAGGGATTCCCTTGTTTGTCTGCACTGTGGAGTACTCAGGGAGCTTTGAAAAAGACCGAGGCTGCATTTCACTTACAGAGATTATGATTTAATTAGTTTGGGGTGTGGCCTGGGCTTTGGAAGTTTGGAAAGGTCTCTAAGTAACACTTCTCTTAGTGGGTCTCTTAGTAACACTAAGTGCACAGGAATGTGGGAATCCCTGACCTAGCACCTAGTAAATGCTCTCCACATTAGCTCTTCCTATTGCTAGGTATACCTTGATGAAGGCTGTGGTATTATAGGCATCACAAGCTAATTTTAATTTCCCAGATGTGTATTCAGTGTTATAGCAGATGCCACGGAACACAATACTTTTGTGTTTCTGTTTAAGGTGAAAACTTAAATTACAACATACACTTTTTTAAAGTACCATAAAAAGGTATTGTGCAATGTACACTGCTAATCACATCTTTTTCTATATGGGAATAAAAAAAAGCAAATCATGAGTCCAGCAACTATGGGCAGTTCAAGAGCTGACTTTGCACAATGTCAACAAGTAAAATGATGTGCTCAAGCATTCAGTAATGATTTGCAAGTCAGCAAACAGTGATAGCAGCTGCTTTATAGGTGGAGAAAAACTGTAGCTCATTTTCACCCTCAGGGAATCTATGTGTTTAATTCATTTCCTGTTGTAAATGTGAAAATGTTCATTAGACTTAAAAAAACATAGTCTCCCATCATGTACATAAAGTTGATGTGAATTAACCGATTAAAAACATGGATGCCCTGGTTTAGCCTAAATAATCAACAGAAATTCAATGAGGTTCACATTCAAAGGCAATTTAAGAAGTCTCCTTACCCAAATCCTCTCATCTTGTGAAGGAGGAAACCTTTATCAAAGGTATCAGCAACTTTTCCAGGGTCACGTGAAGATCTAGTAGAAGAGTACAGAGTTCATTTCCTCCATCTTCCAAACCATTGAGCTTTTTTGATTATATGATGCCGACTTCCTGGAAAATGAGCTTCACGGGATGCCAAAGCTTAATATAGTTCAAATCAAGATTGCTTTAAATCAGAGAAGAAAGCAAATTCATTAAGGTGGTGTCAAAGCAAAACTTGCACTGACAAGGTTAAACAGGCAACAGAGACTTTAATCAAGGCAGTTGCGAAGAGGGGAAAGACCAGAACTCAATCTGAGCTCAATTCTGCTGAAACAGAGGGTGGGGGTGAGAGTGAATGGTGGGTGTGTCTGCGTGTGCTGGCTGGGAACACAGGCCATTTCTGTTGGTACTTGGCTCTGCTCAAAGGAAAAGGAAAAGTTCTCTG
>CM053604.1:153731245-153746417 GCA_028646535.1 Procyon lotor
GAATTATTGCTAAGCATAATCTGAATTATTATTATTTTCTATCATTTCACCAAGATCATAGGAATTATAAGCATAGTTTGGCTCATAGGGCAGGCCGCATCACTCTGCTTTTGTTCATTTTGAAAACACCTTGAAGTTATGTCTATATTTGAATCTCAGCGTTTTCAATTCTATGCAGGTGATGCTGAGTTAGTGATTTTTTTATTCTAGAGTTAAGCTAGATCCATCATCAGAGAGGTGAATATAAAAAAGTTGACCTTTGTTTAATAGTGTTGATGAATTTGCTTTAATTTTTTTTTCATCCTTATCCTCTAGCAACCCTAATAGAGTGATTTTATAGTTATACTTGGCTAAGGGAACTCTGACAAGGATGAAGGGACTTGTAGAGGCTCATAGGAAATAGTCTGTCTGACTTTGGCTTCATTAAAATGATATTCTAAACAAGCACAAAAAAGGAAAAAAAAATACCGATTTGCCTTAAGTCCAAATTTCCAAAATATTTACCATTACCAGGGGGATTAAAGACAGAAGTTTTTTTGGTAAATTGGGATTTTTCTAAGCAATACAATTTAGAGGAAAGATCTCATATGAAGTGTTCAGCACATCTTAACTTAACGCTCAAAACCTTCCTGCAGATGAGATAGGTACTTGGATACAACTATAATTAAAATCCACATTGTAAAACTAGCTCAGCTGTCAAACAGAAATAAGCACGGCAATTTTTATATTTCATACATATAATGTCTTGTAAGAGATAGAGAAAAAACTTTTATAACATATTGCAATCCTCTAGTATGACATTATTTTTGATGATGAAGTTATAGGCAATTGGCTAATGTAAAAGCCATCATACAACTAAATTCATATTTCATTGATTTTTAGATTTTTGCTGTAAAAAATTCTAGAATCTGTGTTCAGAGCACAATGCCCAGTTTTGTTTTGTTTGATGTCATAAAACTGTTAAGAGAATACTAATATATTTTTACTATTCTACTTTTTAGGGAAGGTAATGAATTTTATTATTTATTAGTTTTGGTGAATTGCAGTCTTTTTGAATTGAGAATAGTTTTCTACAAGCAAAAAAAAAATTGATTCTGTGTGCATACACTCACACACACACACACGCACATATTCTCTCTCTCTCTCCCACACACAGAGATGTATATTTGCCTTATCGTGAAGAAAAAAACAAAACAGAATTTTATGTATATAAGGTAAGGCAGACAATGCTAATTTTTGTGATATTTTATGGTTGAAATAATTTGAAGGACTTGGGGAAAATTACTTCTTAGGCTCTAAGAAAAGCTATCTCCATATAAAATTGGGCTTGATTACAATTATTATCATTAAATAAATTCTGTAAATATGTATAATTTTGTTTTATCTTTCTTATGCAAATAACCATGTAAATATAGAAACAGATGGTGATATTGTTCAGTAGAATGAATATGTATTAACATATGCATCCAAATTTATTTGGCAAATATAAATTTTCATCTTCTTTTTAAATATAATGGTTAATATAAACCTTCAAGTAAAGTAAATATATTTGAAATACTGCAGTATATACGTGGAAAATTTATATCTGTTTACATTATTTGAATATATTTTTCAAGGATGCTGTGGTAATATGTATTAAGTTTTCCATTTCCAATCACTTGATTTTATTGTTGATTTTTTAAATTAGATTTATTTTAACACTGAAGTATATTTTATATTTAATGTACATATTTAGTTCCCAAACCTGACTTTTACAAATCATTCACATAATTTGAAATGAAGTAAGACTACCTTACTTGACATGTTTGACTTGAGGTAAACTGCTAAACTTTCTTATATATGGTATCCAGACAGATTTTTTTAAATCTGCTTTGGAATTCATAGTGTTCAGAATAATTATTTTAGTCCCTTATTTTTAATGGTAACTCAATATATTGCAAATTCAATTTAGTATATTGCAGAGATATTTATGCACTGTGAATTCAAATTATCTTCTTGTGTTGGATGCTATACTTGGAAATACACATAAAACAAAACCAGCAAATGTAGCTATTGCAGTCCTGAAAGCTTAAGATATCTTATGTAGTGCACGTTCATTCATTTAGGAAGAGCTATCAACATTTACAAAAAAAAACTTATGTAAGAATCTGAGAGTCTAAAATAAATATATTTTTAGATGAAAGCAACTACATTTATTTTTTTTTAATTTTTACATATTTTTTCTTTAAATTTTACTTGGTTAACATACAGTGGAATATTGGTTTCTGGAGTAGAATTTGGCATTTCATCACTTACATACAACACCGGGTGTTCATCCAAACAAGTGCCCTCCTCTTTAATCCTCATCACCTAGCCCACCCTCCATCAACCTTCCATCAACCTTCAGTTTGTTCTCTATCCTTAAGATTCTCTTATGGTTTGCTTCCCTCTCTCTTTTTTACTCCTTCCCATATATTCATCTACTTTCTTTTTTAAATTCCTCATATGAGTGAGATCATATGGTATTTGTCTTTCTCTGACTTATTTCCTTATTTCACTTAGCAAAATACAGTCTAGCTCCATCCACTTCATCGCAAATGTCAAGATTTCATTCTTTGAATGGCCATGTAATATTACATTTAATATTTATACTTCATCTTTATCCACTCATCCGTCAATGGACATTTGGCCCCTCTCCATAGTTTGGCTATTGTTGATAATGCTGCTATAAACATCAGGGTGCATGTACCTCTTTGACTTTGAGTTTTTATAACCTTTGGGTAAATACTTAGTAGTGCACTTACTGGGTCATAGACTTACCAAAATATTAAAGTACTGACTGAATCATATAGTCTTTAAGGAAATAAACAATAGCACATGTAAAAGTCATAAAATTGACTTTAGTTTATCAAATATTCAGGTATAGGGCACCTGGGTGGCTCAGTCGATTAAGTGTCTGCCTTCAGCTCAAGTCATGATCCCAAGGTCCTGGGATCCAGCCCCCATCGGGCTCCTTGCTCACCAGGAAGTCTGTTTCTCACTCCGCCTCTCCCCTAGCTCATGTGCACTCTCTCTCTCTCTCTCTCTCCCTCCCTCCCTCTTTCATCTTTGAAATAAATAAAATATTTTTTAAAATATTCAGGTATACTTTAGCATATTACTCATGAAAGTGTAATTTCATTTTACATCATGATGGATAGAATCAGCAGGGGTCTTTTAGGCTATTTTATTTGAAGTTTTTGTGTTCTTTCCTTTTTCTTATATTTTTGCAAATGAAAAAAATTAATCATTTATTTCATTTAATCAATTAGCAAAAATTGAAAAATACCAAGAAATTTTACTCCCAGGTTTTCACCCAAGAGAAATAAAAATATATATCTATAAAAAAAATTACTTGTATGAGACGGTAAATAGTAGTTTTAAACATAACACCCCCCACAAAAAATAAAATATTGTTGGTGAAGGGATAAAAAACTAGTGGTATGTTCATATAATGGTACTTAGCAATAAAAAGGAATACAATACTGATATATTAGGTAACACGAATAAACTCAAAAACATGCTGAATAAAGAAGATTTGCACAAAAGAGTACATTCTGTATGATGACATTTGTATGAAGCTGTAGAACAGGAAAAACTAATCCATAGTAAAAAAAGAAAGAAAGAAGAAAGAAAGAAAGAAAGAAAGAAAGAAAGAAAGAAAGAAAGGAAGGAAGGAAGGAAGGAAGGAAGGAAGGAAGGAAGGAAGGAAGGAAGGAAGGAAGGAAGGAAGGAAGGAAGAAAGAAAGAAAGAAAGAAAGAAAGAAAGAAAGAAAGAAAGAAAGAAAGAAAGAGAAAGAAAGGAAGAATGGCAGGTGCCTGGGGAGGTAGGAACCCACTAGGCAGGGGCACAAGAGAACAATCTAGGTGGTTAGATCTACATTTTGATAGGGATTTGAGTTATACAGATTGTGTGCATTTGTATAAAATCAGAAAATTTACATTTGAGATTTGTGCATTGTGTTGTATGCAAATTTTATCTAAAAAATACGAAACCTAAACAATATTGAACTCTATGATATTTATGCTGAAATATTTAGGAAGAAGCATGCCAATAGCTGCAACTTATTTTGAAATGCATGAAAATTCTGAGGTTGTCTGATGGAGGTTAGAGAGACTGGTGGATGGATTTTTAAGTGATAAGCCAATGATAGTAAAATGTTAATTTCAGAAACTAGGTGCTACGTATACCGGTTTGCTGTTAAATTTCTTTAATCATTCCATTAATTTGAAAATTTCTAACATGTTTGAGAAAAATTAAGAGGCTATTATAAACCTCTACTTCATATGTTCAACAAATAACTTTCTTCTTCATTATGGTATGAGAACATACTACACATTTATACTAAACACTACTGTCAACTATATATATTAACCAGTAGGTTGCAAAGCCTTTTTTTCTCAACAATGCAACCAAAATATGAAAGCACAAAGTTATAAATATTTCAGAGGTCTAACAAACAGAAGTTATTCACCTAGAGGCAGATGGACATGATATTTCATTGGGAAATCAGTCTCTATAATGACACAGTGGAGGTGCAATTAAATTTACACTACATATTCATGATTCCTTTATAACTGGTGACAATATTGTTTTCTTTGTTGACCAGCATATTAATTTTGGTTCTGTGAGAGTGAGATAGAAAGACTCAAAATTAACAGGCTTCAAATTTCCCAAGGATATCTGTAAGTTTTCAAAGTGACATGGAGTAACCCCCAAATTAATGGGTAAATCTATTATTGCTTACAATGTATGTGACATAATCTTTTCTTAGCAATATAAGTTTATTTTAAAAAGAGAGAAGAGTAGAATAAATTATTTAACAGTAGCTAATGTAGATGTCTATTTTTAAAAAAATCTGATATCTGTATAGGGGCTTTTGGGTTCTTCTGTTCAGTATCTGCTCACAGCAGCAAAAAGCAGTGTCATTTTTCTAGTAACACTTTAATGTGATTACTATCATTTCCCTTTAATTACAGATGAGGAAGTAAAGGAAATGATACTGATCTCATAAAAGTGTTACTGGAAAAGTTAAATGACATCATGTGAAAACAATCAAATAAAAAAGTGTCATTGGACACTTCAGTTCATTATTATGCATCTATGTTCTAGAGCAAAGCATGAGTCTATTCAGAACAAATCGTACTTACATTATATTTTAAAGATTCATAATCTGCTAAAAGCTACCAAACATGGATTTCAAATGTTAATCTACTATCATTTTAAAACTGAGTATTAAAATATATGTGCAAGAAATAGTCAATGGATCTAAAAAAAAAAGATTCTGTATGATTAGTCATTTTTTAATCCTTCTGCTTGGTGTATCATTCTCTTCACCATCTACCTAGTTGTATTTGAAAATAGTCTGAGAAAGAAGAGCCACTACCCGGTTTTTAAAAAAGGCGAATAGAGGCAAAATACAGGAAGCAGGTAATTAGCTTTTCCTGGTCTTGTATCACACCCTGAAGGAAATGCCAATTTTAACTGATTACTATAGAGCTAAGCAACCAATCAAAAGTTTTCTAACTGCTTTTCATTACAGAACTCATGATGCCATTTCAATAACCTTTAGTTTTACTTTGCTACTAGATTAGCCACATAACTATCCAGAAGCAAAGAGATTGTTCATATTATAAAGATGAAGAATGAAATACATCTATAATATGTATTTCACATGTAACATTTTATGTAAAATATGTGCTACTTATGCGTACATTTGGTAAAATTTTTTCCATAAAGCTTTTTTAGGATATCAATTTATATATCCATAAATAACAATTTTTACCAGAGCTTTTTGAAAGAGGACACAGGATTTTTTCCTGTAAAAGGTATTACAATATAGAATTTTTAATTACTATGACACATGGATTAGTTGCCATTACAATAAAATTCCATAATTTACTTGGCTTAATCATTTTATTTTTAGCCAGGGATTAAGATACCATCAAACACAACTTGCTTCTCCCAGTTTTCTTTTTTTTTTTTTTTAAGATTTTTATTTATTTATTTGACAGAGAGAGAGAGATCACAAGTAGGCAGAGAGGCAGACAGAGAGGGGGAAGCAGGCTCCCTGCTGAGCAGAAAGCCTGATGCAGGGCTTGATCCCATGACCCCGAGATCATGACCTGAGCCTAAGGCTGAGGCTTAACTCACTGAGCCACCCAGGCGTCCGCCCCCCCAAACAGTTTTCTTTGATGGCATTGGGAATTGTACCAAAGGAGCACTTCTGAGATGCAATGATTCTAAGAAAATATTGGCAGTTAGATTTAAATATGCTAGAAGTTCCACAAAGTAAGACTCTCTGTTTAACTCCACCACAAGCAACTGAAGAATGTAATCTTCATTTTACACCTTGAGCAGCTTTATTTTTTTTCTTTTCTTGAACAGCTGCAATAGTCCCATTTTTGGGGCTGGGATTGTGCAGTAGTTCCAGAAGTGTGAGGAAAATTAATCCATCTCTGTCTTAAGAGTTTGAACATTACTGAGACACCAATGTGAAACAGTCAAGTCTTAGTATAATACATTACATGATTAATCAGTGCCCACAAATACTGAACCACTTCTGAGCTGTGGAAGAAATATCCAAAGAAGCCTACTTATACAGCATCAGTCCAGGGTGGTGGTTGTGTACCATATCAATTACAGAAATTAATAATAAGATTTACACACCCTGAAGTTGGTTTAGTGCTATGAACACAGACCTATGTAGCTGTTGAAAGAATTACATCCACTCAGAAGAGAATGAGGAATATTATCTTCCTATCACAAGGAAAGGGTGCACATAAATATACAGACAGACAAATTCAAGTGGAAACTGCAAAGCCAATTTTAGGTTTTACTAAAGAAGAGAGTGCATTATTGCGTATCTGAGGATGTCCTTTTACGTGCTCACCATTTTAACTATAAGTTTTGGCAGCAGAGTCTGAATCAATGCTTCAATGGGGCCTGAAGTGCACTGAATTATGCCTTTTAATCTGTGGGTACTTTTTGTCTGCTAATGAGCTTAAACAATCTACTGACCTTTCCTGCGCCATCATTTTCCTTTCCTCAATATTTTTATCAGTGGGTCAATTTCTCTCAATCCTAAGAACCAGCATAGATTCAAATGGACACCCTTCTGACTGGTTATTGGCTGCAGGAACAGTGAACTTCTCTGAAATGTTTTGAAAAATACGTTGGCTTCCACATTCAAACAAGGAAACCACAGGGTAACTTCAGAGGGACAGAATGTATATTACAACTGTTACCACAAGAGGAGCAAGAGCATAGAGGAAAGAATCTCACAAGCATAAGGGGTCGGGTAGTACAAGATTGTCTCATGCAGAACATGGCATCTGGCCCTCAGTGGGTATGGCAGTAAGACCCCAAACTGTTCCCTGGCCAGTCATAAGGGAGTAATTTCATAATTTATTTGAAGAATATATTTGAAGCATATATTTGAATTTATATGAAAGCATTTCATAATTTATTGGATTTCTGAATGCTTTTCTTATCCCTTCTTGTAGAGTATTTGTTATGTCATCCTTTACTTAGCCTATTGTATATTTCTCCCTCCTATTAGTCTGCAAATTCTCAAGACCAGGTAAAGGCATTCTATAACTATAGGACAGAAAGAAGGACAAGAAAAAGGGCAGGAGTAAAAAATGGTTTGTTCCATTACTTTCTTCAACATCAAATATGTCGGGGCACCTGGGTGGCTCAGTGGGTTAAAGCCTCTGCCTTTGGCTCAGGTCATGATCTCAGGATCCTGGGAACAAACCTCACATCTCTCTCTGCCTGCCTTTCTGCCTACTTGTGATCTCTCTCTCTCTGTGTCAAATAAATAGACAAAACCTTTAAAAAAAAAAAAACATCAATTATGTCTTTGAATTTCCTAAATGGTGTATGAATCATCATGCCTATGAGCTTCTGATTTATTTTCCCCAGCCTCTCTTGCCCTCAAGGGATGAAGGTTTCTTATATAGACAGTAGTATGTACATGTATATATATATACACATACATATATGTGTATATATATAAGATATATGTTTATATATGTATGTATATATATTAACATATTGTACCATGAGATTAAGAAAAGACATATTGCCTCGGGGCGCCTGGGTGGCTCAGTCGTTAAGCGTCTGCCTTCGGCCCAGGTCAGATCCCAGGGACCTGGGATCGAGCCCCGCATCGGGCTCTCTGCTCTGCGGGAAGCCTGCTTCTCCTGCGACCATTCCCTCTGCTTGTGTTCCCTCTCTCGCTGTGTTTCTCTCTGTCAAATAAATAAAATCTTTAAAAAAAAAAAAAAAAAGACATATTGCCTCAAATGTAATAGTACCCATCCTAACAAGGAATACTAAAACAAAAAAAAAAAAACAGGTCAAGGTCATCACATATACGTCTATGGAACTTATGATCTATCTTGCGCCCAACAAAAATGAATTGGTATTCTACTTTTATGTACAGATAAAACAAATACTGTAGAAAGAGTTTCCCAAAGACTAATTTAAAAAATACACAGTGTTATCCAGTTTGAGCATCTGTAGTTTATTGGTAAAATATAAAAATATTTTCTAATTTGAAGATATGGAAAATTCATTTTGGTATATTTGACATAGTACCTGAATAAAAATAGCAACACAATCACTAGTCATTTAAGTAAATGCCAGATCAATTGGACTTTATGGGCAAGATTGGTTGGCACAAAGATAATTGTTTAAACAGTATGTTTAAACCTAATAGAGGTCTCATGCCGCAGATGATGTTTGTGCTTGGGCAGGTGTCCCACATAGAGAAATTCGCCGGAGATGAGCTATGCAGAGCAAGAGAGCTTGAATAATTTCTGCCATATACTGTGAGAACAGTTTGTTCTCTTCCATTGCAGATATGAAAAAAAGAAAATCCATATAAAATGTCACTGGCAGTAGGGGATTAGCCCTGTTCTAGTAAAACGTAGGTCTCCTCGGGGCTTGCTCCAGGCGACATCATGAAATAGGAGGAGGAACAAGTTAACAGAAGGGGGAAATCCTTGGACTGTAAGTCTGATTTCTGCATTTTATTCCATTTCTGGACTAAATGGCAATATTTAGGTTTTTTTCCAAGCATCTTTTTTATCTGTATCTTAGTTTGATTACCTGTAAAATAAATATCTCTGAATCCCCTTCTAATTACAAAAAGCCTATGATTATAAGTCTGTCTTTTTTGAATCCCATTACACCTCATAGCCCTTTCTCCTACATGTGAGCAAGCCACAACCCTTTTCTCACTTCTGGTTACCAGCCTCCAGCGTCTTTGGCTTCCTAGTAGCTGCTCGGAATCACTCACTGTAACGTGCAATCCATAATTCCAGGGATGTCTCAAGGGATGGCATTGCTTTGAAAATATTTTCTCCTTATATTCCTTCACTAAAGCTAAGCCCACAAATTTACTTAAATTTTTAAATCACAGTTTTTAATCACAGTTTATTTAATCACAGTAAATTTAATCTTTTAAATCACAGTTAATACTTCTGGGGAAGAAGCATGTTAAGCAGGAAGGCTTACCACAGTGTAAGGTATATACTGGATCTTCAATAAATATGTATTGAATGAATGAATGAATGAAAACATATGACAAAATGGAAGTAGACTGGCAACTTAGTAATAATTCTAAAAAGTAGGAGCTCTCCAATAATTTTTAAATTCATTTTCAAATTTTCAAAATACTATTCTTTTGAAACTCAAATTAACTTAAGGAAATTAAATGCTAATGGTTAAAATTTAAGGAAATGTGGGGAAAATATTTTCAGGCAGTTCATCCTTTGTATGCTTCCTTGAAGTCCACTATTTTAAGATATTGTTTATTCCTCCCTAGCAGGGATCACTTATTGCAGTTCCAAACTTTCCATCAAATTTATTAATTTCTTCCCAGTGCATTCTAAAGTCAAAAGTTCCACTTAGCAATTTTTTTTATTCCAGGGGAAAAAAGTTTCTCCAAGTTGTCCAATAAAGTCCCTAAAACAATAACATATGGATTCTATATACGCTACAAGAGTAAGTAAAACTCTTCTTTAAATACTCTGCAAAATTTATAGGAAGAAATAAATTTATCTGTTAAGTCCTGCATCAAAGAAATGGAATAAGCCATAAATATCTGCAAATTGAAAGGTTTGGTTTAATTGACACCTCTTCCTGCCCCTTTTTTACATTTTGTGATTCTGTCACCATTGTAACTGTGTGGTCATCTAATCAAATCTTTCTACCCTGACTTAGCCTGATGGTGCAAGATTGCACCACAAAACACATTAACCTATTAAAGTAGACACAGATATGAGACATGCAACCAAGATGGTGTCTTGACGTACAACTTTGTTGTTCATTTCTTACTCCCCCATAGAAAAGGTTCACTTATGGAGAGGAACACTTTCTTAACACTAGAAATCAGAAAAATGCCCTGCCTGGACATTTTCAGCTTCATATTTCTGTGAAGATAGTGTTGTCAGCCAGATTCGTGAAAAACAGACTCTGAGACAGAGATTTGCATGTAGGAATTTCATTGTGGCAAACTCTGAGGCACAACATTTACAAGGAGTATAGAAAGCAAGATTGGGCAGAGGGAAAATTCTAACTCAGCCGATCCTACAGGTAGCTCTGGAGATAGGATGGTTCCAAAGCATTGTCCTGAACTGAAGCAAGGAGAATAGTTCTTTATAACCGTACTTTCAGTGGTAGCTACCCCCAGGAAAAGCAGGTCCCTTCAGTCCAGAACAATTCTCAGAATTCAGTAAGCAGTTGTCACCCTCCAATACTCCCAGACCCAGAAGAATAAATGTTTCAATTCAGAAGAGGAGATCTGGGGATGCAGCACAGCCCCCACTACTGATGAACACGGAAAAGTAAGATAGAAAGCTATGCGCAGACCTCTGCTTCACCGTTGTTCAGGGTTCCTCCAACTGAAGAAACTCATGAACACCAAGACCACTCAACTCCCTGGTGGTTGCTCAGTGAGAGGACCTACTTAGCATTAATACACAGGAGAAGTCTCATTCCCCTCTGTTCACTAATTCTGGAGTAATTCTTTCATATGCTAAAAGCCACAAAGGGTGTTTATTGGGAGTGGGAAGATAACAGCCTGCCAGGATGTTAGGGGATCCATTGACAACTATCCACACTATGGTTCCCATAATTCAAGGTAAACCCAATTGATACCATTACATGATTTGATTATTAATTTAATCAATAACACCAAATCTGGCACACCAAAATGGTAGGTGAGATGTTTAACTCTAACTACTCACTTGTTCTAGACTAAAATTCTAAGAAGTACATGTTATTTTTGGGAGGCTTGAGGGACCCATGCCCCCCCAAAAAAGCAAGACAGATTGGAAATAAAAGAGTGGCCCAAAATGACTAAACCTAGAAAATGAAAACAAAAGAAAACACAGATAGTGACACACAATTCCTATTAATAATGTAGACTTTTAGGTCAGAATATTAAATAGATACAAATGTGATATTATGTGATAATTACAAGCCTTGATGCACTTAGTAAATGTACTAGGAATGTACAAGGAATGAAAAGTTGCCAGCAATACAGGGATGAATTTAAAGCTCCAGAGTTTTATTTGGAGATAATAGTACACCTTTAAAAACAAATAAATCAACAGATTCTAGAGAAGAAAAATAATATGTAGAATTCGAATGACAAACAATTGTGATAATCTGACTTGCCAAAGATCTTACATTTTACTTCTAAAACAGTGAAAGAATTGTCTAATGTTCATAAAGCAATTATTAAAAAATCATCATATGTTAGGCCATAATTTAAATATTGATAAATTTTAAAAGTAAATTTTAAAAATTTACTTTAAAAGTAAATTTTAAGTCTCAAACTATGACCTTAGACTACACCACTGGTAATCTTTTTCTTTAAGATTTTTTTTATTTATTTATTTATTTATTTATTTATTTATTTATTTATTTATTAGGGTACACTCTTCTGTGTGCACATGAGTTGGGGGGAGGGGCAAAAGGCGAGGGAGAAAGAATCTCAGGTAGAATGTGGAGCCAGACACAGGGCTCAATCTCATGACTCTGAGCCAAAATCAAGAGTTGGATGCTCAACTAACTGAGTCACCAGGATGCCCTTACTCCACAGGAAATCTAATAATAATATTGAACAAAAAATTTGGGATTAAAAAAAAAGAAAGACACTGCTCCATAATTAGTGGGTCAAAAGAGAAACCAAAATTAAAATGTCGGACTGTTTAGATTAAGAAATCTATAGAACCCTTCTCCATAAGCATTCAAAAATTTGTCTTAACTTGTTAAAATAATGAATTTATTCATCTCAAGGAAATTATATAAAATGAATAAGAGACACCTGAAAAACTATAAGGAAGGCTATCAAATGCAAAACAAATAAATAAGAAAAAAATACACTGAAAAACAGATAACCAAGAATATGGGCAAAATCTAGGGCAAGAATTTTTAAATTTTAGAAATCAAAAGAGTAAGAGAGGTAGGAAATAGTTTCATGTTATCAGAGAAAAGAAAAGGGAAATAAGTAATCAGATCAAAAGGAGATAATAGTCTACTATATTTTAAAAAAGATTCATAATAAATAACCTACATTTGTTATGTTATTTTGTATATTGTTATGTTATTTTGTAACAGGGATAAATATTCCATTCATATCATCCCACCATATAATTGTATAATTTCATTAAACATCTACAAGTATATATATAAATTGTTAACAATGATTAACTCTAGGGGAATAAAAGTCTATAAAAGATTTTATGTATTATTCAAATTTTTACAAAGTACAAGTATTATTTACACATTATCAAAAAGTGTTATTCCAATTTCAAAGAAAGATAAGAAAATATTTTAAAAGCTTAATTTTAATAATACCATATTTACCAGTTTCTACTTAGGAAAGCAGTGCGTAGTATTATCACTGAGAGGCTCCTGTATGACTGCCAGATTTTAAAAAATGAAATGCAAATGAAATGCAAAAATGCAATGCAGATGTTAATGCACATGCACCTGCTATAATAGGTTTGGGGTTATTTGTTTTAAATAAATAGTATGGAAGAGATGCATTGACCAACATAGAGTGGTAGGGAACTGAGAAATATTCCAATAGGATATTTGAAGGAAAAGGAATAAATGGCAAAGAGATATGGGAAAGCTATGCATTTAAACTACAGTTAAGGTCAAGGCTAAATGAAAGTGTGTTTGAATTTTGGGAGCAGAGTACAGGAAAAAAAAGTAGTGGGTAGAAAAAGATGCTGTCACTTCCCATTCTCTCCCATTTTGCATTTGTTCATTCATTACATGATTATTAAGAATTTCATATATACCAGGCAATGTGCACAACTCCAAGAATACAAAGTTTAAAGTCAGTCTCTCATTTTAACTGCTCATGATCTTGTAGGAAGTAGAATGGGTGAACTGCAAATTCCTTACTCTAGAGCGTAGTTACAAAGTCACTATTCTCAAACTTTATTTTTTTCAAAGATTTTATTTATTTGTTTGACAGAGAGAGAGAGAGATCACAAGTAGGCAGAGAGAGAAGGGGAAGCAGGCTCCCTGCAGAGCAGAGAGCCCGATTCGGGGCTCGATCCCAGGACCCTGAGAGCATAAGGCAGAGGTTTTAACCCACTGAGCCACGCAGGTGCCCCTATTCTCAAACTTTAATTTGCATTCACATCACCTGGGTATCTTAAGATGCAGGACTCCTGTGATTTCTGATTAAAAATCCCTAATCAGGGAGCCTGGGTGGCCTCTGCCTTTGGCTCAGGTCATGATCTCAGGGCCCTGGGATCCAGCCCCGCATCGGGCTCTCTGCTCAGCAGGGAGCCTGCGCACCCCTCACCCCTCGTCTGCCTCTCTGCCTACTTGTGATCTCTCTCTCTCTGTCAAATAAATAAATAAAATCAACATCGCTGGTTCACTGACCACAATTTGAGGTGCAGTTAGAGAGCCTCCCACCTATGTTGTCTCTCCAGTCTATCTGCCCAATATGTGCACACAGATGCTCATTTTCATTCAACTTTTTTCTATTTCCATCTTCACCTTCCTTCACTTCTTCTTTACTTTCTTCTTAGGTGAGCTCATCCACACCCCTGTCTTACGACTTAAATAAAGAACATTCACAATTCTTCCTAACCCTCCTTTAACTCCAGACTTCCATATCCCGTTGTTGGATCACCTTTTATATCTGTAGGGATCTCAGACTCAATATATCTCAGGGGGAATGCACCATACTCTTCCACCTCAAATCACTCATAAAATACTGGCCATTTTTGAGCATTTCATATCTCAGTGACTAAAGCATCACTTATCTAGTTGTACAAATCCCAAATTTTGTAGACCTCCACCTTATTCAGTTAACTATTCAGTGCGCTTGAATTCTTACATTTATTCCTAATCTCTTCATTCTGTCCCCCTCTCCTACCATCAGGCTGGCTAGCAGTTCAGTCATCTCTCCTCTGGACGATGACAATGGCTTCACAACTATTACAAGCATCCATTTCATACCACCCAATCCATTCTCCATTCTCCAGCAACACTAAAAGGCTTGCTGCCTTGTTTTACAATAAAGAGAAAGCCTTATTCTTCATTTATTTTTCAGGAGCTCCTTCTATTATATTACTGCAAATGTGCTGCCCTGCTCTTGGTCATCCTTACTCCAGTGTTTCCTCTTGACATACCTGTGTGCCTCCTGCTCCTTTTGCCTGGACTAGTCTCTTTCCTCTTTTCCTACTTAGTTTCTGTTTGTTATTCCTATATCTCAGTCTAATCATCACTTTTTCAGAGAAGCCATTCCTAACTTCCCTGAATAGTTTCAATGCTGCTATCATGGGCTCCTCTAGGAGGTTCACCTCTTGTTTAAGGCACTTGTCACAACTGAGCTCCCCCCCTACCCCCAGTTCATAGAATTATTTGATTGGTATCTGTAAACTCCACAAGGAAAGGAACAGGGCTTGATTTCATTTGCCATTTATTTCCAGGCACTAGAACAGCATTTTCACAAAGTAAATACTCAAGAAATACTTGGAATAAAATGTTGATGACAAATGATCTGTGCCTAAATCTGCATTTTCTAGCCCGATAACTGAACAATCCAGAAGAGCTCTGCAGCCCCACTCGAAAGCCAGTCATTCCAATTATACAGCTCTCCAC
>CM053604.1:153746917-153797438 GCA_028646535.1 Procyon lotor
TCTTCTTCCTTATAAGATACAAGATATCTCATTGCTATAATCTTCAACTAAAGTATTTACTTATTTACTACATGGACTACATCCCTCTCAGAGTTTAAAAAGGGACATGAAAACAGAGTTTCCATCCTAAAATATTAGTGCATATACTAATTTTATTTTATTTATTTTTTTGAGGGTTTTTTGAACTTTAAATTTTTCCCCAAATATGTTTATTTTTTCAGTGTTACAAGATTAATTTTTCATGCACCACACCCAGTGCTCCATGCAATACGTGCCCTCCTCAATACCCACCACCAGGCTCGCCCAACCACCAACCCCCTCCCCTCCAAAACCCTCAGTTTGTTGCTCAGAGTCCACAGTCTCTCTGGTTCATCTCCCAGTACATATACTAATTTTAAAGCTGCCTTTTCAGGTTAATTCTTGGGTTTCTGGATGCAAACGGAGAGATCAAATTCTGGGCCATACATGGCTCAGAAGAAGTAGGCTCAGTATATATTGGCTGTGGTGAGTTGTAGGATGTGTGGAAAATCTTACAGGTATTTCAGTACCCGAGATCACCCAGGGGAAATGAGGGAGAAAAGAGAACAAGAGAGACACATCTGAGGACAAAAGTTAAGAAATTCCAGCTTTAAAGGGTAGATTGGAGAAAGGAAGACTAAAACCTGAGTCAGAGAATGAATGTGCAAGAAGAGAGAAGTGAAAACAAAAAGTCAGTAGTGCACCTTGACAAGGAGGAAGGAGTTCAGGTAGGAAAGAGGTTAAATATACGAATTGTTGGAGATGATGAAGGTAACATTAGAATTGAATGCATTCACAGAGTTTGCAAAACAAGAAGTTGTGAGTGACCTTGGTGGAAACAGTTACATTAAGAAAAAAGGAAAACCACATGGAGAGGTTTAAGGAATAAACATGATGAGAGAAGTCAAGACTACCAGTATAGGTTCTGCTTTTAAAAGCTTGACTATGAAGGGAAGAGGAGTCATAATAGCTAGGGCTAAGGGATAGCTCTTTTGATGATGATGATGATGATGATATGATGGTGGTGGTGGTGATGTTGGTGAGGATGGTGTATGATAGATGAACTTGAGGAAAATCTTTCCAAAATATTTTTCTCCTTGAATAGATTTAGTACTGGGGCGCCTGGGTGGCTCAGTGGATTAAAGCCTCTGTATTCAGCTCAGGTCATGATCTCAGGGGCCTGGGATTGAACTCCGCATCAGGCTCCCACGCAGGGAGCCTGCTTCCCCCTCTTTCTCTGCCTGCCTCTCTGCCTACTTGTGATCTCTCTCTGTCTGTCAAATAAATAAAATCTTAAAAAAAAATAAAATAAGCAGCGTTAGTACTCTATTTCTTTCTTAGTCCCACCAGTGAAGTTCAGCACTTAAGTGACCTCTTTAAATTTCTCAGAGCTAGTATATTAGGAGGGAAGAATTATTAATTTTCTTCATTTTATCATGACTCACTTATCATGATAGAAATTTTTGCAGTTTCTATCTCCGCCAGCTAGGAAATATCAAATATGGTATTTTTTCACATATTTTATTCATTCGGTAATTTAAATCTTGGTAAGTCCTAGGATTATTCTTATAGAGGGGATAAGTCTACCCATTCTGTGTATAGAAAAGAGGACACTGTCAATGCCATCCCTTGACAAACCTGAGCCTTCTGTGGCCTATGGAAGCTCCTTCCCCATTCCCCTTCTCCTTAATGGAGCAATCTCAGAAGACTTGTTTTTATTTTAAACAAATGCAGAAATGCCTTTTACAAAGTCTTTGCTATCATTAGATACAGCTTAGGTGGAAAGAAGTAGAAAAAAATACTTGGATCAACTTACATCATCAGATTTTAAAATGCAATCTGATATATTTTATAAAGAAGTTTTCTTTCCTATGTTGCTGCATACAAGGCAAATCAAATGGCTTATTAAAACATTAATGCTTTGCTTACAGTCAAAGTTATGCTGAATGTGATGCCTTAATGTCTTAAACATTAAAATTACAGTGTCCTTATGAGGTGGCAACGTATTTAATGCTTTTCTTCCAAGTGTCATCTATAATGGATTAAAGGCAGTGAATAAAATACTTAATGATATTTGCTCTTGCTCACCCTGCAAAACTGATTGTTTGCATTGAAGAGGCACTATGCCTTTACTAACGGAAGCATAACGATATTATGCACAGTCTAGTTACAGAACAATGTGGACTGTCATGCCGTTCTCCCTACCACCCCCTACCATACCTCTTTCCATAGAAAAATATTTTTAAGAAAGGATCAGAGCTCTGGGAATTTTCACATCTTGCAGAAACTGTACACATCAGGACAGAGAAGCACTTATATATGAACAAATAAATAAAAAAGGCCCAATCAATTTGCTCCGGGGCCCAGCAGTGCCTGAACTTGAATTGCTTCGAGGATACCTTGCCTTTGTCCTTGTTCTCCTTACTGTTTCTCGTGGTATGATCAACTTCTCTTTCCCCAAACACTCACACCATGCTTGGTAGATGGGAGTGTTTCTACCCAAAGCTGGATTCATTTCTTTACTGATGTAGCTGGGGTTACTTTCTTCCAGGGGGAAGGGATGAGGCCATACTGAGGTTCTTGTTTTGTTTCATTTTCTAAGTTCATTTCATGTTTTTGAACTCTTAATACAGAAAGAGGCAAAAACTGATATTTCTATCAAATCCTCTGATTTAAACATGAAATGCGTTCTACCCTGCTCTTTACTACCCTGGTTGCGTATCCCAGCACTGTGCCAGACCCTCAGCAACACACAGAAGATAAAGATTTGATCCTTGCCTGGCACTTGGTAACTTGGAGGGAGAGCCCAACTACAAGAGTGGAAATGTTACTGGGCTGAGTTGGGTCTTCGGTTCCTGTCTTCTGGGAGGGAAGAATTCGGTCAAGAGACAGTGACAGTGAAGCAACAGAGAAGCTTTATTGAAGGAGCAAAAAAAAAGTACACTCTCAAGAAGGGAGTGTGGGTGGGCAGACCCAGAGGTGGCCACAGCATCAAGGTTAGGGTGTCTTTTCTTTTCATGTGTTCATAGGTAATGGGTCCTGGCAAGGTGGTCTCTTCCTGAGATTGTTTCCAATCATCTAAGGGACTTTTCCTACCAGTCGGGAGAGGGAGTTTTTGACCCTACAAGGTTCATACTGGAACTGTCACGGCAGCCTTTCCCATGGGTGTGGGGGCTAAAACCAAAGTGGAAGGGGAGAGCTCATGTTCTGCACCTGTGGCTCCAGGTCTGTTAGGCCTGGGGTTTTGGAAGCCAGAAGGTCAGGATGTTGTGCCCCTAAGCTTCTAATGTGTAAACTATTTATGGTTGCCCCTGCCTCTAGCTCATATCTAACTAACTACCACTCTCTCAGAAATACCTGAGGCATATTCACAGAGAGCACACCAATGTGCATAGAAAATACCCTGCTGAGATTGGCCATAGAGCAGCTAGAAATGGAACATAATGTATAACCGTGCCAAGCAATATTACATTACCTATTGGGTGGTGAGTGGATACAGTCAGCCCTGAACAAGCAGCGTATGAGACAGTGAGCCTACAGTTTCTTCACTCCTCTAACAGAGATTCTGCCCTCCCTCTGGACTATACTGACCACTGGGAAGAACTTGACTGTCTTCAAGAATTTGTGTATACTTGGGGTGCCTGGGTGGCTTACTCATTAAGCATCTGCCTTCAGCTCAGGTCATGATTCTGGGGTCCTGGGATCGAGCCCCACGTGGGGCTCCCTGCTCTGCAGGAAGCCTGTTTCTCCCTCTCCCACTCCCCCTGCTTGTATTCCCTCTCTCGCTATCTCTCTCTCTCTGTGTCAAATAAATAAAATCTTAAAAAAAAAAAAGAATTTGTGTATACTCACTGTGAGAGTGATATTGGTAACTTTCATTCTATTTGCTATTGATTCAGGAGTAAAGCAACTTGAAAGTAGACTTAACCCAAAACAATTGTCTTTCTTGCCAACCTTTGAAATTCAACCAACCCTTTGTGATGTTGCTTAGAATGACTGCCAAACACAGAGACCTTAGAGTAACAGAATGTAAACAATGTGAGTTATCATTAAATGCGTACTATGAGTCTTGCACAGGATATGAGTTAATTAGGAGAATCTACTTTGTAGTAGAGGTTATGAAGGAAATGGGGAAATTGCAATGCAGATTTTTGTCTCATTTATAATTTGGGTGTCTCCATAAATTCAGTTTATAAATGTACCATAATAAGTTCTCTGGCCCCCCTGTACAAGGTGAATTTTGGTGTCAGATCTTATCATTAACTGTCTTTTTTTTTTTTTTTAAAGATTTTATTTGTTTATTTGACAGAGAGAGAGAGATCACCAGTAGGCAGAGAGGAAGGCAGGCGGGGGAGGGGGTGGTGGTGGAGCAGGCTCCCCACTGAGCAGAGAGGCCAATGCGGGGACCCTGAGACCATGACCTGAGCCAAAGGCAGAGGCTTTAACCCACTGAGCCACCCAGGCGCCCCTCGTTAACTGTCTTCTCTTGGTTTCCTTGTTCATACCTTACTTGAGTAGATGCCTTTCTCTAACGCTAGTTTTCGTGCAATTAGAAATAAAGATTGGGCTCATGTGGTTCAAAAGACTGATGATTATGCCTTATACTGATGGTCGGATGCACTGTGGGCTACCTAACAGCAACATTGAGCAGTACAGCTCATGTACCTGGATTTTCATGTCTAAAAGTATTATAACATGGATGTATAGAAGTGTACCTTTCAATAAATATAAGGATATACTTATATTTATTCACATAATTTAGGCAATTACCTCTCTTTACTAACTTGTATAATTTATTGGTCTTGTTTTGTTAGTAAACTAGGTTCTGTGGTATTTTATCTGCATCTTTTACATGGTATTCTCTTTTTATTAAGTTAATGTGACATAATTACCTAAAGTTCACTTTCAGGGTAATGAGTCCATAACATAGTTTTTAATTTTCTAATATACTCATAACTCAAATATTTGGTCCACTGTTATAAAAATCATAACCTTATTGGCAGGCCATGTTAGATTACTATTGTTTGGAAAATCTGATCACCAATGCAGCTCTGAGTTGAGTATTTTGAATAGAAAGGGCCACAGTGACTTGTCCCCCATTCATGACTACCCAGTGGCATGGCATCATTGATTTACACAGTGATATATTTTTTGACTTTGAGGAATTGTAAGTTATAAGTTGTTATAAGACAGTTTATTTTATGGGAATGGGGCTTATTTAATAAACACCAAATTCGCAACCAGTTTCTAAAACTGAGGACTAAAATGTACATAAGAAAGCTGCCAAAAATTGTAACACCACCCCCTAAAATTTACCAAGAGATGGACGAATCAGCTACCATCAGCTCACAAGCCCCATGTTTCCTAATCTATATAATTTGAATGAAGAGGAGACTTGAATCAAAATTGCAAATTCTCGGTTTAACAGGAAATGCATTGGCTTTTTCCTTCTGTTTTCAATGAGGGAAAAGAGATTAAAAGAGGGCTAGTTATCTCTTGCTTGGACCCGGCAAACCAAATAGAAAGTCAACATGCACACAAAGTCCCAATATTTTGTTTGTTCCAAGTGTTAGTGGCTTGACTTAGAATGTGAGGCAGTTATTTGAACTTGTTTGACAGTTTTGGAACAACAGAAAATGTTCCACTCGTTACATATTTAAAATGGAAGAATAATTTTTTTTTTTACTTCTTCAAAGTATATAGCCACATTTTAAAAATGTTGTTTGCTTCTTCATTCAGAGGCTCTGTTTTATATCTTTGAAAATAGATCCTTTGCTGACACTTAAATAGTCTAGATTTAGTGAGTCAAGGGAACAGCACAAGTATTTTGGATGCAATGTTGTGAATCACTTTTTGTATATTCTGTGAATACTAGTGAAATATTGCTGCATTATGACACTTCTTCATTGTAATAATGTTTTATTTTTTACAGTCAGAAGATATAAGAGCTGAATGTGTCTGAATAAGACTGGCATGATTCAGCAATCAATCTAAAACTACGGGTGCATATGTTAAGAAATACTCTCTGAAGAGTAGTAATATAGCCTATTGTCAGTATGTGGAGAACTATAATAAAATGCCTATAAGAATGAGAAAATGAAGGATATAAATGGAATTTTTTAAAATTTTATTTTATTTTTTCAGTGTTCCAAGATTCATCGTTCATGCATCACACCCAGTGCTCCATGCAATATGTGCCTTCCTCAATACCCACCAACCAGGCTCACCCAACCCCCCATCCTCTCCCCTCCAAAACCCTCAGTTTTTTTAAAAGTTAAACTGCAAAATAAATACCTAATGAATCTGTGTGTAGATATGAAATCTCCTAAAAGAGGAAAATTGTTCTTACCATGGAAATATTGGGCCTATAACTTGATTCAATGTATTAGCATATCCAAAAGGGGAAAGTGTAGTTGTGAACAACAGTTCATAAGCCATGAAAACACCCTGAAATGAGTATTTACAAAGGGAAAAGTTGGCTCATTCAAGTGTTACAAAACAGAAGGCACTTTTACCAATGGATGGTCTCACCTTGACACATTTAAATATCTGGTTATTTAGATATCAGGCAACTTTTTAATTATCCTTTGATTTCCCACTGATGTCTTCTTACAAGAAACCTATGGATTTCAATTTCTCTAGTCCACTGTTATTGTTATTTTTCATGATAAATACATGCATTAGGGTTTTGATTTTATTCTGATTAAAATTATGTTTTAAATGATTCTGATTTTATATATCAAGCTCTCTTGAACATGAGCTCTCCCCTAAGACAAAAGTTCTCATCTTTACAGGGACAGTGGTAAGATTCATTCAAAGTAGAAGGCCAGACCCTAGACCCAGTCAATGCTCACAAGAGGCTTCTATGGAAAGAGCCTAACTCATAGGCATGTCTCCTGAGGATCCCTAATGATGTCCTGGATCCATTGCAAGGTTTCAGCTAATTCTTCTGAGGCAGAGTTCCAATATAGTATGATAATATAAATAGGAAAATTATTTAGTTATTACATTGGGATCATGCATTTTAAATTTTATATTTTAATCTCTTTAAATATTAGAACTTATATTATAGTCCATCTATATAATTTTTATTCCCTACTTCATAATAACTTAATATTGTGTTGAAGTTTTAGTAGTTGTTACAAACAAATAAACATAGTATACATGCCTTTGCAACTTGTATCTATTTTCCTATTATACAAATGGGGTGAGGCACAGAGGGACAAGCAGGCTCCTTGCTAAGCACAGAGCCCTAATGGTACTCCATCCCAGGACCCTGAGATCATGATCTGAGCCAAAATCAGATGCTTAACTAACTGAGCCACCCAAGTGCTCCTATAGAAATAAAAGTTTTAAAAACATTTTTAAGGTACCTGTGTACTATTTCATAGCACATGTATATCACTAATGTATTTGCTTATCTCTTGATAAATATTCAGATACTTTCTATTTTTGCCACTATAAAGAAGATGTAATAAATATCCTTAGATATAGATGACTTCACACTGTTACTTTATATTTGTAAGATAGTTTCCAAAAGATGGTGGTATTATGTTAAAATTTGCTTGTAAAAGTTTTTTTTAAAAGCTATTTTGGGTGATTTTCTAAATGACGGTAGTATTTCACACTCTGTAGTTAATGTATTAAAATGCCAATTCCCAGCTTCCTCGCCAACATTCAATATTAACTTTTTGTAAACTTTTTTGTAAACTTATGTGATATGCAAAAATGGGATTTTGTTGTGTTTTAGTGTGTGAGATTCAAAAATTAAGAACCACTGTTTCAGAAAGCATTATATTCTAAGGTATATTAATCTTAACCATGTTTTGAAGAAGATATTGACTATAAGGTAGGTACTTAACAGCTCTAGCTAGCTTAAAATTTTCACTTACCTACCTATCAGTCTTCAAGCTTGCTTTAGTAATCCTAAGAGTATAAATTGAGACCAGAGTAGTTTGAGGTGCAGGATTCCCGCTGGTAGTTGCTCTGTCAAAGGTGTCCTACATCTGGGACAGGACTGAAGTCTCCAGTCCTTAGTATTCACTGGAATAGGATCCTGGCTAGAAAAGAGCTTCCAAGGTTGTGATGGAAATCGGTAATCCTGAGATGAAGTCCCTGGAAAGATCCTGGAGTATTTAATGTGCTGTCTATGTGGGATGCTGACTCTGGTCCTGATTGTCTTCATTACTTTGGTCCAACTTTTCCAGAGCTAAAGCACAGACTGAGACCTCGCAGAAATGTTGGGCTCAGTGGAAAAGAATGCAATGCCCTGGTACAGCTGGGAGGAATCGTGGTGAAATATTCAGATATTTGTCATTCCTGCTTTACTTCATAAAATAACCAATATAAGGAAATATTTTGCAGCATGGTAAACATTAGAGAAATGAGAACACTTACAATGAAAAGTAGTAATTATATGTGGCAAATTGAAAGAAACATAAAAGTAGTAAGTGTGGAAAAAATTAAAATCGGTTTTTAGCTGAAATTTTGGTAATTTAGTTATATATTTCAGTTTTCAGGAATTAATGAAATTATATTTGTAGAGTTGTATGTGTTTGAAAGCAATAGAAATTCTAAGCTAAAATATACTTTTATGTCCTAATTTAGTTCTCAAAAATTAGTTTAATTTTCATCATGTATATTAATTTTTAATCACACTACTATAATAAAAACTTAATAAAATCGAATTTTAACTGACCATTTGAAATCAGAAGAGAAATAACAGTTGCTCCTGTGTCACTGTTTTAAAAAATACATACTCAAAGGTCTGTTCATTATTGACAAAAGTTTAAAGTGAATTAACTTGTAAGATAAACGCTAAAATATATTTAAGTAATTTAATAAGTTAGTTCTTTAAAATACTGATCTTATACATAGGTATTGAATAGTATATAGTGACTTGCAAATACACGTACTTTTGGACTCATAGCCTCTGCTAATTTGTATTTCTGGCTCACTCTCTGTAAAGTTGTTTCCAATTATAGCTCTGCTAAAGAATTGGATGAATCTACTCTATTTTAACATGTAGAATCTATATAAGCTAGTGTAAAACAGAGAGCAACACCTAAGAAATATTATATAAACAAAGTTAACATTATTATGTAAATATGCATTCGTATATCTATTTTTTCTAAAAGTGTAAGTTACAAAGATGAATTTCTAATATTTTATCAAATATTTTCAAATTAAATGTTTCTCTAAGCTGACTTTCCAAAATGAAGAAAAAAGCTGAGCTCTTGAATCATGACTTTCCCCTAGAATACTAGTCAAATGTGCTATTTTACTAATCTAATCATCACAAATTTTTTAAAAGTCTGTGATTTATGCTCTATAACATTTCTGATTATTTAGTATATATTTTTATTCATTATACTCTGCATTCACTTGTGAGATAGTTTATGGATTTGTTGTATGACATTTAAAAATAAAACTGACAAAATATTTGAGGAAAAATCATTTTTTTTAGAAAAAGGATATGTAAAATAAATTAATAAAGATTAAGATTTCAGTATAATTTGGTGTTCTTTACTTTGTGGTAAAAAGTGATCTCTAGAATAAATAGGACATTCTGCCTTTGTTTTATATCTATGTAAAACGAATATATACAAACATATTTATTCATGAGTTGGTTTAGTTTTCCTTTTCCTCTCATACTCATCTTCTTTGGCTTATGTATCAAAGTTATAAGTTTATAAATAAGTGGTAGACTTTTTGTAGAGTTTTCCAATTCCTATTTCTTATGGATGAATTAGTATAAAGTTGGAAACATTAGTTGTGTTTTAAATGTTCACTAGAGATGACCTGAAAAACCATCTGGGCCTGTTTTTCTCAGTGGGAAGGTATTTCACTAAAGGTTCAATATGGCTAATGTTTATAAAATTATTTAATTTTCCCATTTCTTCATTGCTCAGTAATCTTTATTTTCTATGACATTTTAAATTTTAAATTGTCAAATTTAATGGAATGACATTTTTTAAAAATTTTATTTATTTATTTGACAGAGAGAGAGAGAGAGAGATCACAAGCAGGTGGAGAGGCAGGCAGAGAGAGGGGGGAAGCAGGCTCCCTGCTGAGCAGAGAGCCCGATGTGGGGCTCGATCCCAGGACCCTGAGATCAAGACCTGAGCCGAAGGCAGAGGCTTTAACCCACTGAGCCAGCCAGGCGCCCCTGGAATGACTTTTTAAAAAAATACCAGATTATCTTTTAAATCTGTAATACCTTTATTTTTAAACTTGTTTTTGTCCTAATATTGCTAACATTTGCTGTTTCTCCTTTTTTCTTGAATAATATTGACAATTTTTTTATTATTTAGATAATTAACTTTTGGCTAATTTAATCTTTTTACTTTATGTTGTTTTCTGTTTCACTAATCTCTGCTGTTACAGTCTTTAAACATTCTTTGGCTAATATTTGATTCTTTTTTAGCTGTCTAATTTGAAGTACAGATTTCTGTTTTCAGTATTTCTTTTCTCTAATATAAAACTTTAGGGTAATACATTTTATAGTAAGTAAAACTTATATCCTAGAAGTTTTGATACATATTTTCATTAAAATTCTATATTTTGTATATTTTATTTTCATCTTGGTTTACTTTTTGAATCTAGAGATATCTATATTTTTTATCTTTTAATTCCTAAGTCTACTTTAAAAAAAAGTTTTTATTTATTTTTATTTATTTATTTTTTTAAAAGATTTTATTTATTTATTTGACAGAGAGAGAGAGGGATCACAAGTAGGCAGAGCAGCAGGCAGAGGGAGAAGGAGAGAAAGAAACAGGTTCTCCGCCGACCAGAAAGCCCTATGTGGGGCATTACCTGGACCGAAGGCAGATGTTTAACCAACTGAGCCACCCAGGTTCCCTAAAGAGAAGTTTTGGTCATTAACTTATATTTACTTGTTTTAAGGACAAAGAATATGATCTTCATGGTTTAATTTTAGAAATTTATTCAATCTCTATTTGTGATCTATCCCTATCCATATAGATTAAAAATGACATGCATTCTATAGTTAGTGGGTTCAGAGTTCTATACATGTCTATTAAATCAAGTTTTATACTTATGTTGTGTATTGACGTTATACTTCTGTTCCACAGACTTATTGGATATTTTTCTGTTCTGCCTGATCTACCACCATCTACTGAGTTAAATGTAAAAAATCATGAACTATGGGGCACCTGGGTGGCTCAATGGGTTAAAGTCTCTGCATTCGGCTCAGGTCATGATCTCAGGGTCCTGGGAACCAACCCCCCATAGGGCTTTCTGCTCCTCGGGGAGCCTGCTTCCCTCTCTCTTTGCCTGCCTCTTTGCCTACTTGTGATCTCTCTCCTCTCTTTCAAATAAATAAATAAAATCTTAAAAAAAATCATGAACTATGATGAGGAAATGTGTCCATTTTCCATAATATTAAAGTGTTTTTAGATTTGATATCAGTAAAGCTAATCAGCTTTCTTTGGATGATTTTCTTTTTCTGCTTTCCATCTTTTTCTACCCATGCTTTGTGTTTCTATGGTTTAGGAGCGTTTCCTGTATGTGCATTTTTGCCGATTTTAGCTTTTATACCTCTTCATAGTCTTTGGCTTTTAACCAGAAAGTTTAGTTTATTTACAATTATTGGACTTAGTGATATATTTTTGTTAATTTCTTCTTTTTTTGTCATATATTTTAGATCGATTAGTTCTTTTTTACTTATATTTTCCATCTGCTATAGATCGCCTTGCATTTTACTTATACAGTTAACTTAAATTAAATTTAATCAATGCTTTTGCCATTACTCTAAATGATTCTTAGAATATTTTATTTACTATTCAACATAATGGTTGTTATCTAATATTTTCACTCTATTTTTAAATAAGACATTAATATCTACATTAAAAAACAAAATTAGCATATTTTATACATGATCATTTCTTCTGACAACTTCCATGTTTCTAAATTATTTTTGTTGTAATTTTCTTTAGTTAGAATATTATCTTTGGAAATTATCACCATTTTACTTTCATAAAATTGTCCTGTTTCCCTTTATTGTCTTCTTTGAAAGTTACTTTTTTTGTAAGCAATCGCAGATTAAAAGTCTTTTTTTTCCTTTAGCCCAGTGAAGTTATTATTTAATGACTTTAGGCTTTTGCCATTCATATTTAGGACACATTGGTCAGTTTAGCTGTTGTTCTTTTGTAGAATAATTTACAATATTTCTGGGGATATATTTGGGCATTTTCCTTGTCTTTTGTATTTTCAGTTCCATTTTGCTGTGTATAGTTACGGGGTTTCTGTGAGCATCTCAATTTTGAACATTTATACCTTTCATCACTTCAAAAAAATCACCTTTAACATTATCCCTTGACATACTGTTTCTGCCTTATTCTGTCTTTATTTTACTTCAAGATGTGTGGAAAATTTTCAGTCTACTCTCATGTATCTTAACCTTGCTTTCATATTTCTCAATTCTTTGATGCTCTGAGGTGCAGTCTGGGTATAATTTTCCCTGCTATCCAAAGTAGAGCATTCCAATTAAGTCTTTCATAAAACAAAATGGTGTAAAATGAAGACATAATTATCATTCATTTATATGGAAAATTTTGGAGTGTTTCCAGATACAAAATGTAACTTGTGGTAGGTTCTTCTGATACCTTAGGGAACATCTTGCCAAGGGATACAAAAAATAAATTGAGATAAAGCATAGATGCTCACAGACACAGCTCAAAAGTATGACAGATTGATGCTGGGATGCTGAGTGTAGTTACCGGGAAAGAAGCTTGGTGGCGTCATTCCTGCTGCTCAGGGTGTATGCTGCCTGTTATGGAGTATAAAGGCTTGCTGCAAGAGAAATGCTGAATGCATTACCTTTTTTTGTAAAAGTGAAAATCCTCTTTGGATTTCTTTCAGTTGGTGAAAACAAGTACAAATGTAAATATTTTGTAAAAGCAAAGTGGTGTAATGTGAATTCGCAACAAAGCAAGAGATATCTGTATTTCTATCAGCTCTCTTTTCCATTTTGTGAATTCTTTTTTTCATCTGTGGCTAAACTGATGTTTAAACTATCCATTTAATTATGACATTTAATTACACAACTTTTTTTTTTAAGGTTTTATTTATTTGACAGAGAGAGAAACAGCAAGAGCAGGAAGACAAGCAGGGGGAGTGGGAGAAGGAGAAGCAGGCTCCCTGCTGAGCAGGGAACATGATGTGGGGCTTGGTCCCAGGACCTGGGATCATGACCTGAGCAGAAGGCGGACGCTTAATGACTGAGCCACCCAGGTGCCCCTAATTACTCTACTTTTTAATTACTACAAGTTCCTTTGGTTCTTTGTTAAATAATCTTGGTCATTTTGTGGTTTCTCATTTCTTTTCACATATTCAAGCTTCACACATTACATATATCTTTATCTTTAATTTAAATTTATTAATTATATATATTTCATGTATGATAATCCCTCATTTAATATTTATGCAAATTTGAATCTGCTATTGTTTCTTGTGGCTTTAATGCAATGGTGTCTTTTTCCATTTCTTTTTTTCAAGCATCCCCTACTTTATTTATCTTTTTATTTTTATTTATTTCATCTTTTTAAATTTCTTGTTTTATTATTTATATATTTTTAGTTTAGTTTCAGGAATAGAATTTAGTGATTCATCGTTACATATAACACCCAGTGGTCATCACAACAAGTGCACTCCTTAATATCCATCACCCACTTAACCCATCCCCCTGCCTACCTCCCCTTCAGTAATCCTCAGTTTGCTCGCTATAGTGAAAGAGTCTCTTATGGTTTGCTTCCCTCTGTCTTTTTTTCCCCCCTTTCCCATATATTTGTCTGCTTTCTTTCTTAAATTCCACACATGAGTGAAATCATATGGTATTTGTCTTCCTCTGACTGATTTATTTCACTTAGCATAATACACTCTAACTTCATCCATGTTATTGCAAATAGCAAGATTCCGTTCTTTCGGATGGCTGAGTAATATTCCAGTGTGTGTGTGTGTGTGTGTGTGTGTGTGTGTGTGTGTGTGTGTGTATAATTTCTTTATCCATTCATCACTTCGTGAACATCTGGGCTCTTTCCATAATTTGGCTCTTGTTGATAATGCTGCTATAAACATCGGGATGCATGTGCCCCTTTGAATCAGTATTTTTGTATCCTTTGGGTAAATACCTAGTAGTGCAATTGCTGTGTCATAGGGTAGTTTTATTTTTAACTTTTTGAGGAACCTCCATACTATTTTTGAGAGTGGCTGTACCAGTTTGCATTCCCCACAGTGTAAGAGGGTTCCCTTTTCTCAGCATCCTCGCCACACCTGTTGTTTCCTACGTTACTAATTTTAACCATTCTTACAGGTGTGAGGTGATATCCCTTTGTAGCTTTGATTTGTATTTCCCTGATGAGGAGTAAAAGTAAAGTTTTACTTGTAAAGTAAGCATCATGTAAAGTTAAGCATCTTTACATGTATCTGTTAGCCATTTCTTATTTTGTCTTTTGATTGTGAATATATGTTCTTCAGAACTTTAACAATAGGGATTATTTTAAAGTACATTTCTCAACAACAGATGTGTTTTGGGAATACTGGTAACTTGGGACATTTGACATGAAATACTACTGGCTATTAGGTTTTAGATAAAACAATGATAGTGGTGAAACCCTCTGGTGTTCCATTTTACCACAGAGCTCTCTCAGACTTCCCTTTTAGGATGAGCTTAGATCTAGAGTCCTCTTTTTGTGTCTGATACAATCTTCAAAAGGGGGGCTCAAAGCTATCAGATTTTTGTTAGATGCCCTTGAAGTGAATTCAAGTTTGGATGCTTTCTCAGATTAGATGCACAATTTTAATTAACTTTTTCAGCTTTTAACATTTTACCTGTTTATTTTTGAAGTATTTGGGAAATTTTCTGAATTTAGAAAAATTTTCTAAAACTCCAGAAATTTTAGTTGTTTTAGATGGGAAGTTTGTTCAGATTGTTAATTTTAAAAATACACACATATTTGAATATGATGCGTATATTCTGTTGAATACACAATTCTACATTGTTAGCTCTTTATGCTTATTTCTTTCCACTTTGCCAAACTTAGGTGGTATATATTCTACGGATCACTGTTTTTTTGAGTAAAATATGACATGATTTCAATAGTTGGGGTGAAATATTGAATCTGTAACTGCCTTTCTTTTCTTTCTCTCTTCAAATTAAGTAAGTGAAAACTTTGAAGACCAAATTCTTTATACAGAATGAATGTACCAATTTTACTCTATAGAGCATAAATTAAGATTCAGTTTTATTTCATCTTTGCATATGATAGAAGAGGCATTTTGCAATTCATCAGTTGCTTTAGAAGACCCAAAACCCACCATCTTTTGAGAAGAATAAACAAAATTACTATTAGAGTTTGCCAGAAACCAGTTGGGAACAAGTTGAAAATTTTTATAATTAATGATTTTATGTTATTTCAAAACTTTCAAAATCTAGTCATTTTAACTTTTATAATTTATTTATGTGGATTTAATTTTATTAGGGCAGTCATAATTTTTAAAAATATTATTTATTTATTTATCTATTTATTTGACAGATAGAGAGCACAAGTAGGCAGAGGAGCAGGCAGAGGAAGAGAGAGAAGCAGGCTCTCCACTGAGCAGGGAGCCCAATGTGGGGCTTCATCCCAGGACCCTACAATCATTACTTGAGGTGAAGGTTGTCAACTGACTGAGCTACCCAGGTGCCCTAGGGCAGTCATAATTTTTAATTATCACAAGGGATATGTGTACTGTATAATTTTCCTTCTTTAAGGAAATTTAAAACAAATTTCAAAAAACAGAATTCATAGAGGTCAGATTCTATTTCTAGCAATATGGTAATAATGATGATATAATCTCAACAGCAAATATTTATTAAATAATTAATGTAGTTGATATTAATAACATGCATACTTAAACACGAACGATATATTAGGGTTCACCTTAAATATTGTACAGGCTGTGTCCATAGAAGAGGCATACTTAAAAAATATTTTATCAGTAACTGATAAAGATAATTTTTCAATTAGGGGTTACAGTGTCAAGGTTAAAATAACAGTAAATAAAAACCGAACAAGAAAACAAAGAGTTTACTGAGAAAAGTGACTCTGTGCTGTCAGGAGTGATTTACCCCAAAATTCCTATTATAGGTTCATCTCATGGATAAAGCTATCTTTAGGGACTTTTAAGAGAGTCTTAATGTCAGAAGAAAGAATGCCCAAGATGTTTTATTAATTTTGTAATCTTTATGATCTATAGATATAATGGAAACTTAATTAGTATTTTCAGTATGACAATATGAAAATTATCTAAATGAGTTTACAACTCACCTTAATAAATGAAATCCTCATCAGGCTTCTTGCAAACAAAGACCAGGTTTTTAAAAATATTAGGATCATGTAGCATGTCTTTTTATTGTTGCTCTTGATCAGTGGCACTGATCAGGAATCATAAGAATATGTAGGTGAGTGTCTAGAAACATTATCAAATATGACCAATAAGCATATCTTTTATAATATATAATATATATTTTATAATATATAATATATAATATTGTCATATAATATGACAATAAGCATATCTTTCTGGAATACTGCATTTCATCAATTATTTAATATTGAGACAGAACTAAATAAAGTAGAATCATTAATTAGATGGAAATATTTGAAAATTGACCCCAAAAAGTTGTAAAATGAATGGAAATTTATATCATTAGGAAAGCAACAAACAGTAAGTAAATAGAGTTACTTTGTGTGTGTGTGCGTGTGCGTGCACGCAGTGTAATTCAGATTAAGTAAGAGATGCGTATATGTGATCCAGAATCCATCAAGGCCCCAAATTTGTTCATCTAGATAAAATTCAACAATTTCTTGAAAGACACAATCTTCCAGAACTCACACAAGAAGAAGCAATTTATAAAGGCATATATTAAAGAAATTGAATTAGTAATTAATAACCTTCTAAAATAGGAAGTGTCAGACCCAAATGGATTTTCTGGAGGAATTCTACCAACATGTAAGGAATAAATTATTATATTGATTCTCTTTAATCTCTTTCAGAGGACAGATGCAGGAGGACTACTTCCTAATTCATCCTATAAATCCAGCATTGCTCAAATAGCAAAACCAGACAAAGACATTACATGGAAAGAAAACTATGGGCCAATATCTCTCATGAACATAGATGTGAAAAGTTACAATAAAATATTACCAAATGGAACCCCCAAAAGGGTAAAAAGAATTATAAGCCACAGTCAAGTGGCATTTAGCCCAAGCAAACCTGGTTTCAACATTCAGAAATGAATTAATGTAATCTATTAACAGATTTAAAAAAAAATCACATAATCATTTCAACAGATACAAGAAAGCCAATTGATAAAATCCAGTACATATTCATGATAAAGACTAGAAATAAACTAGAGATAGAAGTTAACATCCATAACTTGATAAAGAAGAGCTACAAAAAATCTTACAGCTAACATACCAATAGTGAAAAACTTGAAGCTTTTCCATTAATATCTGGTATAAAGCAAGGGTTTTCTCTTTCACTACTCCTTTTCAACATCATACTAGAAGTTCTGGCTCATGTAACAACATAAGAAAAGGAACAAAAATTATACAAATTGAGAAGGAAGAAATAAAGCTGCCAATCTTTGTTTTAGATGACATGACCGTCTATGCAGAAAATTTAAACTAACTTACAAAAAAAATCTCTTGGCATTAATAAGTGACTACAGCAAGGTGTCAGGATAAAAAGTTAATATATAAAAGTAAATTGCTGTCCAAAAATCAACAATGAATAAGTGGACTAGGAAAGAAAAACACAATACTATTTACATTGGTAGCCCCCCAAATGAAATACTTAGTTATAAATCTAATATAATATGTACAAGGTCTATATGAGGAAAACTAAATCTCTGATAAATGAAATCAATGAAGAACTAAATAAATGGAGAGATATTCCATGATCATGAATAGACTCTAGTGTCAAATGTCAAATTTCCCAGCCTGATGGATAGTTTTAATGCAATCCCAATAAAAATCCAAAGATGTTATTTTGTGGATATCAACAAACTGATTATAAAGTTCATATGGAGATACATAAGATCCAGATTAACCAATACAATATTGAAAGAGAAGCAAAAAAATTGGAGAACTGACATTTCTCAATTTCAAAACTTATTATAAAGCTATAGTTACTAAGGCAGGGTAGTATTGGTAAGAGAATAGACAAACAATAGATCAATGGAGTAAAATAGAAAACCTAGAAATAGACCCACATAAATATAGTTAATTGACCTTTGACAAAGAAGCAAAGGCAATACAATGAAACAGATAGTTTCTTCAAGTAGTGCTGGAAGAGTTGAACATCCACATGCAAAAAAGTGAATCTAGATATGGACCTTAAACTCTTCAAAAAATTAACTCAAAATAAATGACAGACCTAAATATGAAATGCAAAATTATAAAATTCCTAGAAGATACCATAGGAGAAAACCTAGATGCCATTGGGTATGGTGAGACATTTTTTGGATACAACACCAAAGATAATAATCCATGAAAGAAATAGTAGAAAAGATGAATTTCATAAATATTGTAAACAACTACTCTGCAAAAGACAATGGCAAAAAAATGAGAAGACAAGCCTTGGATTGGGAGATTATTATTATTTTTTAATTTAAGTTAATTTTTTCAGTGTTCCAAGATTCATCGTTTATGCACCACACCCAGTGCTCCATGCAATATATGCCCCTCTTGTTACCCACCACCAGGCTCACCCATCCCCCACCCCCTCCTTTCCAAAACCCTCAGTTTATTTCTCAGAGTCCACAGTCTCTCATGGTTCACCTCCCCCTCCAATTTTCCCCAATTAACTTTTCCTTTTCCTTCCCCTAATGTCCTCCATATTATTCCTTATGCTCCACAAGTAAGTGAAATCATATGATAATTGACTTTCTCTACTTATTTCACTCAGCATCATCTCCTCCAGTCCCCTCTATGTTGATACAAAAGTTGGGTATTCATTCTTTCTGATGGGGCATAATATTCCATTGTATATATGAACCATATTTTCTTTATCCATTCATCTGTCGAAGGGCATCTTGGCTCTTTCCACAGTTTGGTGATTGTGGCCCTTGCTGCTATGAACATTGGAGTATATATGGCCCTTCTTTCACTGCATCTGTATCTTTAGGGTAAATACCCAGTAGTGCAATTGCAGGGTCATAGGGTAGCTCTATTTGTAATTCTTCAGGAATCTCCACACTGTTTTTCCAAAGTGGCTGCACTAACTTGCATTCCCACCAATGGTATAAGAGGGCTCCCCTTTCTCCACATCCTCTCTAACACTTGTTGTTCACTGTCTTGTTGATTTTGGCCATTCTAACTGGTAAGGTGGTATCTCAATGTGGTTTTGATTTGAATCTCCCTGATGGCTAATGATGATGAACATTTTTTCATGTGTCTGTTAGCCAATTGTATGTCTTTGGAGAAGTGTCTGTTCATTTATTCTGCCCATTTTTTGATGTGATTATCTGTTTTTTGAGTGTAGAGTTTGAGGAGTTCTTTATAGATCTTAGATATTAGACCTTTGTCTGTAGTGTCATTTACGGATATCTTCTCCCATTCCATGGGCTGCCTGTTTGTTGACTGTTTCCTTTGCTGTGCAGAAGCTTTTGATCTTGATGTAGTCCTAAAAGTTCATTTTCACTTTTGTTTCCTTTGCCTTTGGAGACATGTCTTGAAAGAAGTTGCTGTGGCCGATGTTGAAGAGGTTGTGAGACTGTATTTGCCTATGTTGGAAGACTGTATTTGCAAGACACACATCTGATCAAAGACTGTAACCCAATATACACAGAGAACATTTAAAACAAGAAAAAAATGCAATTATAAAGTAGGCCAATGACCTCAACAGGCACCTCACCAAAGAAAATATATAGATGGAAAATAAGCATATGAAAAGGTGTCCTCGTCATATGTCAATAGGAGAATGCAAATCAAAGCAACAATGAGATACTGTTATACACACATTAGAATGGCTAGAATCTGGAATGCGGACAACACCAACTGTAAGGATGTGGAACAACAGGGACTCTCATTTGTTGCTGATGGGACGATAAAATGGTACTGATTCTATGTAAGACAGTTCGGTGATTTTTTACAAAACTAAACATATTTTTATTATGGATCCACCAATCAAACAGCTTAGTATTTACCCTAAGGAGATGAAAACTATGTCCCTACAAAAATTTGCACATGGATATTTATAGCAGCTTTATTCATCATTTCTCCACTTTGGAAGCGACCATGATGTTCTTCAGTAGGTGAATGGATGAGTTGTGATATGTCCAGTGAATGGAATATTACTCAGCACTGAAAAGAAATCAGCTATCAAGCCATGAGAAGACATGAAACTACCTTAAATACAAATTGCAAAAGAGAAAGAAATCAGTGAAAATGCTAGATACTGTATGATCCCAACTATGTGGCTTCTGGAAAAGACAAATGTATCTAGAGAACAAAAAGATCAGCAGTTGTAGGGGTAGGAGGCAGGTAGAGATGAATAGGCAAAGCAGAGATGATTTTTAGGGCCATGAAAATAGTCTGTATGCTATCATGATGGATATAAATCATCACAGGTTTTTCCAAATTCATAGAATGTACAACACCAAGAGTGAATCCTAATGCAAACTATAGGATTTGGGTGATATGTTGTGTCAGTGTAGGTTCACCCTTGTTAAAAAAATGTATCATTCTGGTTAGTGACGTTGAAGATGAGGGAAGGTATGCATATGTGGGAGTTGGGAGTTTATGGGGGAATCCCTGAACAGTCTTCTCAATTTTGTGATGAACCTAAAACTGCTATAAAAATAAAGCCTTTTAAAAATAAATAAAAGACTCCATCAAAGAAATTAATGAGAAATTTAATGTTAAATGGCGAAAGAACTAATGCAACCAATATATCTGAAACAGATATTTAAAAACCCTATAATAGATTTTGGACCTAAAAGAATGTAAAATATTTGAGTAAAGTAAGCAAAAAGATTCATTCAAACAAATCATATTTAATTCAAAATATCATCTGATTCATAAATCATTCTTGAATTAATAAAGAACAGTTTCAATTTTTCTAATTATCTGTTAAGAGTCTAAAATGACTCAATCTCAAAGTGTAGACATATGAGGATTTTCCCAATACTGGGCAATAGTACGACAAGTCCAACTTTAAGAACAGTGAAAAAGCTATTATTAAAAAAAAATCAATAATTAGGTTGCTGGCCATAATTATTTGGTGAATGATAGTCATCATCTTTAAGTCCTAGCCTGTACTTGTCATTCTGTTGAAATGATGACGAACTGCTTCTGCCAAATTTCTTATCCTCATAATGTTAAAGCACTATCTCTTACTGGGCAATGAAGACATTAATTAACCATGGAAACCTGAATTCAAATCTTCAGTGTCAGCCTTGGGTTTCATCCATGGTTTATTTCTAATATACCAACAGACCTTACAATAGATGGTCCCAAAATGTAGATTTAGAGACTAATGAGGGGCTTCCGGTGTGTTTTCATTCTTTGGAGGACTAAAGTAGGATAACCAAATTATTTCCTTTAGATTTATTGCACTCAGACCCTCTGAGGCCCATAAGCCAATGATCAGTGTGTTGGACTGCTTTGGCCTCAGACTCCACTAACATTTATAGAGCATTTATTCTACAGACATCATGTAAGGCATTTCCATAACAATATGTCAGAGTCAGAATATTAGCTTGGCACTTAAACTTTCATAGCATAATAACAATTCAGTCTCCTTCTCATATCTAAAGCCTATGCCTCTCACTTGATACTGCAGCACAGTCTCTACTTAGGGGCACTTTCAAGAATGCAATCAAGAATTAAATATGATGAAGCTCCTGTTAAAGAAAGACCTTTGATTTTAAAGAAATTTAATATTTGAGAGACGGATATGCTAGCCATCCATTCCTCTATATTAAAATTACACATCTAGTCTCTATATTAAATTAGATCTACAGGAAGAAAAATATATAGTGTATGTTAGCACAAATCTTACATGTAGAAATATCCTCAGAGTTGTTATGCCTTTAGCATTTATGGTAATTCTTTATTTTAAAATGTCAGTTTGAATGAATGACAATTTTGTTCTTAACAAAGCTACAGTGAAATATTTTTCTGCTAGTGAGGACCAAACAATATGATTTCACAAAAATTTAATAAAAACTATATATACCAATTAGTTTTCCTTTTTAGCCTTAATTAGCAGCACACCTAAAGCCAAATTCAGGGATAAAATTATAATATTCTGCAAATATTCTATGTCTGGTACCATATATTTCTTCTATTCCCTTCAGGTAGATTCTATTTTATTTTATTTTTGCCTCCTTTTGTGTCATTTTACATTACTTTTCGCCTTCATGTCATGAGTTAGTCTAGAACTACATAGGATATGAGAAGAGTTACCACATTTTTTTCATTGAGCATATTTAAAGGAACAATAGGCTAGAATATTTGACTTTGAGAATTAATTAGAAATTCCAAGACATGTGCATAATAACCACAAGTCTTATGCCAATATTCAGTTATAAATATTTGATGCACTCTTCAATCTTGAATGATGTCACTGATACTGATTTTCTTATTCCTTGGAAGAATCTGGCCAAGAGATGAATTTATCTGAAACATCTCGACTTTCATAAAATATTTTCACATGACCCGGATGGTAGGGTGACAAGCCAATCAGGAGAGACCAGGACCTGAAACCATATGAAGGCAGAGATGTCTGACAGATGTTGGACAAGCAGTCAAGTCTCTGAAGGTCAGCTGAGACCAGAAGGACTTGACTATGACGGGACATTAGTCAGCAATGTCTAGGCTCTTGGGATATCCAAAGTCATCAAATGTGTACTAATGAGGGTCACTGAACTCAATGGCAGCTGTTTCTCCCTATTCTGTGTGGGAAAATCCTGGAATTATTTGTATTATTATTAACAGAAAGAACACTGAATCAGACTGGAATTTATTTCCTTAATGAAGCAAGACCATGTTATTTAATTTTTGCTTTTAAATCTTACATAGATTTTTTTTTTCCTTTTCTCCAAATGCAAGTTATTGAAAAGAGAAAGAAACACTCTGGTAGAATTATTTCAATAGTTTCCTCAAATAAATATTTGTATCTTTTCCTTCCAGTGCTCTGCCTCCTTCCTCCTTATCCCTCTCTCCTTCCTGCCTTTCTTCTATATTGCCTTCTTTCTCTCTCTTTTTTCTTCCTGTTATTCCTCTTCTCCTTTATTCTCGCTCTCTCTTTTACATTAATATACTAAGCGACTCCAAAGGTGGATTTTATTTATATCTTTTTGAATTTAGGAATCTGATTCCTTAATATGGTATATGTTAAATTTAAATTTCCTATTAAAAATGTAGTTGATACTGAGACACTATCTATATGGTATGCTCATTGGACTGAGACATTTTGGAAATTTAAGAAGATCCCTTTGATCATCAGTTCTCTTTCAAAATTAAAATATCAACTGAGTGCACCCAGCAGTCCTACCAAACCAGGACAGCAAAATACAATATCATTACAACAGTTGTTTAAAATTAAGAACTAAGTTGTACATCTGTAACTAATGTAACATTGTGTGCCAACTATACTCAAATTTTAAAAAAATGCTAATTACTTTCACTGTGATAATCATTTTCATGATATATATCAAAATACCACATTATACATCTTAAATATATACAGCTTTCCTTATCAATTATACCTCAATAAATCTAGGAACTTCTCCCCTTACCTCCCAAAGAAACAGTGCATTTGAGATACTTAAATGATAAATGTGCATCCTCCAGTAAGGCATGATGCTTACCAAGATCCTCCAAACCTTAGCAAGGTCAAAGAATACAGTTTTTAACATCGGTGGTTCTATATATATTTACCTTATCAATATAATTTATTTAAAAAACCTGTATTAGCTATAATTTGTGTAAGTGAAACATAATGACAAAACCCTTCCTTATAATCATTTATTATCTTATGTGCTTATTTTCTACAAAATTGTCTGAAATTTGACTTGCAAATTAGTAAAAGAGCAGTGTAAATGCTGTTAAAATTTAATATCTATGTTGCAGAAATATGAAATATTTTCCCTGAAATCAGTTTGAATTATTGACTAGTGTTCCTCTTAGTGATTGCCCCATGTGTCAATCATGATTTATATTTTCCCTTTTATAAATTCATCTACATTTTTCATACAATTAACTTTAGACCTATCAAGATCATCTGCTCTTTAGCCATCTACTTGCAAATCACATCCTTGCTATTCAACACTGTTAAAAAAGCCATCTCTGCTCTGTTATTATCCTGTCCAAAATAAGTATGCTCCCCTTTATGCATGTTTTTCTTATTTCCTAAGGTAATCCCTGGTTTTGGTTCTGTTCCTTCTCTAGCACTCACAGGCAACACTTGTGATCCTAATTGGGTTGTGCTTTTTCTGTCCATCTGGGACAGCAATGGAAAAGTAAAGCCAAACCAAATCTGGGAAAATGGCAGCTTTACTGTGCTTGGACCAGGAATGTTGTCTCTTGCACCAGGAATACCAGGGTTTTTTAAGGAGTTGCTTGCTTTTCAAGCAACCTAAGGGAACCTGTCCATCTCAGTCATCCTTCCCATATACTTATAGGCATGCATTTTCTTGAGAAGCATCTTTTTATAAATTGCTCTACCCGCTGGGTCAATTCTTAAAACATTTTGATTCCTGGTATATGAAAGTAAAGGACAAAACTCTTAACATGCAATTTTCTCTCACTCCCTTTTTTAAGCTGGAATTCTCATGCTGTGAGTGCAGTCAATTACTGATGTTAAGAAATTGAAACAAAAAGAAATGCCATGTGAGTTAGATTAATGTTCTGTCATGAGACAATTTTGTCTTTGATAATGATAACTAAAGAATTATCATGTTAACATTGTGTGAGTATACATATATAATAAAAAAGGAAATAAAATTTTAAATTTAACTACTGCATTACAGAAAATGTCTTAATTCCTTGGTAAAATTATAAGAATATACTTGAAATAAACATAGTACAATAATAAAAATTAAAAAGAAAACTTTAACAAAGTTTTAGCATATTAAGCATTTTAGCTTCAAATTCAATTTATTATGTTGAACAAGACTTGAGACACTTATTCATTTGATCATTCTTCTGAAAGTTTGCTTATATTAAAAAATACTAAAAAGGGGCACCTGGGTGGCTCAGCTCCTTGAGTGTCTGACTCTTGGTTTTGGCTCTGGTTGTGATCTCATGAATTGTGGGATGGAGCCCAGCATAAGGTGCTCAGTGCTCATTGGGGAATCTGCTTGGAGAGTCTCTCTTTGCCCCCCCCCAATAAATAAATAACTCTCTAAAAAATGCAAAATATTGTCATTAACATATCCCCACTCTGACCACTATTTATTTCTTCTTTAAAGAATCTGGAAAAAAAAGGAAAAAATTTAGAATTATATGGATAAACCTGTTTATATAAATTGGAATATGTACTTTTTTTGGTACCTAGTCTCAATTATTTGAGTTATCTTAGATAAAGAATACCAAAACATATGGAACCCATGATAGATTTTTTTTCATGATAGATTTTTGCTTTGTCACCACCAAATGAGCAAACCTTTTAAAAAAAAAAAAAATTAAAAGGAACAGAAAAGAGTTTTATTTGAGCCCAAGTCAGGACTGTTGCCCAGGATACAAAATCTTCACAAGAAAGAGAGGGCTCCAGGGAAGGAACATTTGGTGTAGCACTATATATGTTTTTTTACATAAAGAGTTTCAAATCATCATGATGGAGGACATTCCAGAAAGTTACAGACTTCATCTTACATTTTTAGCATGTGCAAGGCTGTATATGACTTTAATCTTATGGGAAAGAGGGAGTTTTTTTTTTTTTTTTTTCTCATCTTTGCTTGGAATGTTTTTGGTTTTGTATTTTTTTCCTTTTAAAACAGACCAGGTGTGCGATGTGTGGTAGTGGCAGAAATAGAGCCCATGCTTTGAGGTTTTGTCCAGACATTTTGACTTTGGTAATTGCTAAAGTGTAGCTTTCCTGGGAGCCCAGAAGCAGACCCACAAACATGAAACGTTGAAAATTTCCTTTATCAGCTTTTCATTAAGCTAATATTTTCTAACATCCTTTATATCTATCAAATGGCATAGTGGTGACTGTACTAGCAGTCTTCCATTGTCCATCTTCGCCTGCCAATCTTGCCACTTTGATCTCTAAGATTCTCATTAGCAATATTTTTATTATTCCTTTTGCAACGGTTTCTTCATAATGGCAGATGCCCTACTGGCTTTTAATAGTCTGACTTGTGCCTATTTAGATTTTGATGTGCTACTGATCAAAACAGTAGGAATTTCTTGTCTTAATTTATTTCCTTAGGCCTCCGCCCTTGGTTTATGCTGTAGATTTCCCTCCGGGCTTCCAAGTGCCATCTTGCTTATTTAGATTGAGGTTTATTTTTCCCCCTTATTGAAATTATCCTAATTCAGCCAGATTTAGTGTTTCCGGCTGCCTGTGCACAGGTCCTGAGACCCGTCAGGACCCCCTGAGGCGCTTACCTCATTGATGAGGTGGGCCACAAACACACGTTCTGGCCCATTAAGTCCCACGGGAAACCCCTGGAGTCTCTCGCACGCCTGGTTTCCACCCGGAAGGATTAGGACAAACTCCGAAGAGCCCGGAAGGCAATATAAACCGTGCTTGCTCCGGGAGAAGCTGCGGAGGAGGTTGGGAGCCGAAAGGGTGCCTGGGTATTTTCGCCTGTGTCCCTGAGCCCTTCTGGAGACTTCAGCGGCATCTTCCCTGCCAACTTGTCGCCGGCACTGCCGGGTGACGCAACTAGAACAAGTTAGTAACGCGTTAGACGTCCTTTATTTAGGGGAGAGCAATCCCTGGGTTGGGGGGATATGGTACCTCACACGTCATGGCGCACTGTTGCCCTGAGATTTGGGGACTAGCGTGGGGTTTATAGAGTGTTAGATGGGGCAAGGCGGAAACGAGGCGCGATTGGGTAGGAGGTCTGGGATTTCCTTATAAGGCTCGCAGGCCCTGTTTCCTAGGGCCAGGTCACGTAGCTAAAGCCCAGGTGGAGGATAAGGGGTGGGTGTGCGTTAGGTTTGCCGTTGGATGGTTCCGAGTGCAGCTGCCTGAGGTTTCGATTTGTGACGTGAGCCAGGCTGCTGGAAAGGCCTCCCTTTCGTGGGTCCTGATGTATGAGTTAACTTTGTCATATCTGATGTTTGAGGTGTTATTTCCAAGGCTGTGATATCTGTTGTCTGGGAGGGGAAAATTTCCTCTACCCTTTTAAGTTGGTGAATGTAAACCTGTGAATGAAACAGAGGGAAGACAGATTAATAAGCGAAAATAAAAATCACGTGCACCAGAGCTAAAAGACACGGCATTCTCGCTAAATGGCTATGGTTAAAGGCTCCTCGCCCTTAGCAGAGGAAAAGGGAGGAAAGTCTTCTACGGGAAGAACAGATAGGTTTCTTTAGGAAAGGCAGTGGATTTTAGGAGAACAAATGGAGGTAAACTTGGTGGTGATGTTGTTTATGTATTTGGAACTGGTTTTTCTCCTCGAGATTTATGATGGGTTTACTTTTGATCTGTCTCCTAGGAGTAATTCGTGGCACCTTCATTTTCTAGAAGTAGCTTCTTTTAGTCAGATAGAGGAAGCTCTGAGAGGCTTCTTTCTGCATCTGTTAAATCTCAAATGTCCTCAGCTTAAAACACTGTCATGTCAATTCCGGTTCAGAGTGGGTTCCCGCCTTAGAAAGTCTCTAACTCCATTTTTTTTTGATGTCCTTGTAGCAAAATCATTAGCTGTACTGATGATTATAAAATTCGAAAACATGAATTTAAAAAGAAAAAAAAATCAGCTACAATAGCCTGTGAGCTTATGATGGAGACTCAGCTTTTGCTTAATCAGCAACAGTTTTGGTGATATAATTTGCCATGTAACGTTCTGTTTCCAATGGATATGAAATTGTACATTGCCTTTGAATTCCATCCCACATAAACTGAAGTAGAAAAGGGAGCTTGAAGTGATTTTTAATAAATCGAACAGATAGGGCACAATTAATAAATGGGCAGGTGGGAATTTTAAAAGAATTAACTTTGTTCATTCAGCTTATAACTTGCTATTTTGTAGCTGTAGAAAAATTCTATATGAAGAGCAAATACTATGGGAATGATTTTACTCTGTTTAAGTGCTGCCATATTTATATTCTGTCTCTGCACATCCAATTCTGTTATCTCTGTACTTCTGGGCACACATCCAGAGAGGTTCATCTCTTTTTCTCTGAAAATTAAGGAAGCTAAATTCACTCATTTTTAGTAAAAATATGCTGAATTGAGAGATTTTAAATTTTTTATTACAAATATCATGGTAGATAATAGGAACCATTCCATCAGGTCAAGATAGAATTAAAGGATATATAGAATAGTCAGATTCTTCTGGGAATGGATGCTGAATTGCCTGTGAAAGCAGGCTTTACCCAAACCACTGCTCTGAAGTTACAGAACCATTTTGCTCGAGTATATAATTACTGCCAGAAAATGACCTTTCAAACACTTCAAATTTTTAAATTCAGAAAAAGATACATTATTTCAGTTTTAAAGGCTTCAAATCCAAATGAGAGACAAAAATATAACAATGTGTAGAAGTTTACATTGCAATTGTAAAATTGGTTCAATGTTTGAAATTGGTGATGGAAATTTCAGTTCTTCCTCTTTGAGTGTAAAATATGTAAGTCTTTGTAAGACAACTTCCAAGACTCTTCCTTCTTTCTTTCTTTCTTCCTTCCTTTCTTTCTTTTCCTTCCTGTCTCTCTCTCTCTCTCTCTCTTTCTTCCTATTTTATTTATTTATTTGACAGAGAGAGACATCACAAGTAGGCAGAGAGGCAGGCAGAGGGAGAGGGGGAAGCAGACTCCCTGCTGAGCAGAGAGCTAAATGCGGGGCTTGATCTCAGAACCCTGAGCTCATGACCTGAGCCAAAGGCAAGGCTTAACCCACTGAGCCACCCTGGCGCCCCCAAGACCCTTTCTTGACATCACCCCCCTCCCAGATCCTGGCAATCAGGTCTTTAATTTGTTTCTTCTTAGAGTACCTTTATTTGTTGTTACACACATTTAATACATACATATTGCCTTGAATTGTTATTTTGTCTTAAATATATGCAAAATACTTTTTGCCTTAGAAGATGAGGATCATATCTTACATTGTTTTATGTTCCTAGCATCTAATGGAGAATTTCAAACTCTTGTATGTATAAGTATTATTGTATTCATCATTCTGAAGATGACGGTGCAAGCATCTTGTTTTGGGAATTGGGGAATATCGATTAGAATTAGATAGCCTATATCCACATGAATCACTATTTCTCAAATAATATTAATTTAGCAAAAAATAATTTTTGTTCTGAAAACAATTGATGGAATAAGCTCATTTTAAAAATGAAAGCATTATTCCTTAAAGACTATCTTTAATCTTTCTATATCAAATATGTTTTTTAAGGCTTGAGGCCACAGGACTAATTGCCTAGCTCAGTAACAACGTCATTACAACGGATAGTTAGTTGTAAGCAGTCTTTTCATGGTTTTTGTGGTATTTCTCTAGTTACTTTTTCATCTCTTACTCGTGTGGTTCCTCAAGGTTTGGGGCTGACCAAGGGATATTTGAAATAAAGCAGCCAAAGCAGGGATGAGCATGATGTGGCATGGCTTCAAGTTCCATCAATATCTTAGCGGTAAGGAAAATAAAATCAAGTGTTTTCAGATAAACGACAGGTGATTTGAACTCTCTGAAACCACCAGAAACATTTCAATGGACTTTGGTATTGCATAAAGTATGTTTTCATTAATTACTGTTGCTTGGTATGTAAAAATGATGCAAATTGCTTCATGCCGTTTTCAGTTTTATTTTTTAATCTAGGATTTCTGTTATTTAGCTTGTTCTTTGTTGCTAAAGGCCTCTCACTCGTTGAAAATATTTGGACCCTTCAGAAAGTAATCTTTTATTAAGTTATAGCAGAATGTATGGAAAGGAATACACAGTCTTCATTATAGCTTCTTTCAATTTGTTGATTGTTGCAAACCTTTTATCTGTAAAATGATGTCAGGGACTTGTGAAATATCTCTGAAAGCAAATTCTGGCCACTAGAGCTTCAACTTTAAGCATACCAATGACTGTTGGGAGTTGCTTATTTAGGAGATAGCCTGGTAATCCATTATCATTGTACCTCCTCAGGAGTGTCTTTGGCCCATTATCCAGAGTAGAATGCTTTCTATTGATCTTCTCTGAATTATTTTTTAATAATTGGAGGTATGTTTAGCTGACTCCAGTTTGTTCATTGTCCTATCTCCACTGAATATTTCCTTCTTTAAATACAGTCTTCATAAGTGTTTTAGAACGTCTCGATAAAAACAGTACATGTGAACAAGGTTGTCCTAGCTTTTCTTTTTTTTTTTTTTAAAGATTTTATTTATTGGACAGAGAGAAACACAGCGAGAGAGGGAACACAAGCAGAGGGAATGGAAGCGGGAGAAGCAGGCTTCCTGCCGAGCAAGGAGCCCAATGCGGGGCTCGATCCCAGGACCCTGGGATCATGACCCGAGCCAAAGGCAGACGCTTACCGACTGAGCCACCCAGGCGCCCCATGTCCTAGCTTTTCTTGTAATGCAGACAGTGATATCTGGAATGACAGATTTGCTGGCATGTGATCCAGGAATCATTAAGTGCCACTTTCAAGTCTTACTATAGCACCGTTTCAGTTTGGTTATTATTAACTTCATGAAGCTCTACCCCTGAGTATCTGACCGTCTGGTCACATAGACAGCAATGCTAGTCCTACACAAAAAGTCCTAAACTAATATGCACTCAAACTTATTATTTAGTTAATTCAATTTTCAACAATAAATAATATACCTAAAGGAGCCCACATAATTAGCAGTTAGTCTTACTTCTACTCTTTTCTGGTATTAGTTTCTACACTTTTACAGTGGGAAAATAAGCCTTATGTGAAGGATTATGGTTAGTCTAATCAATAAGATTTATGAAGAGTGTGGCAAAGATTACTAGTAGATGTGTGAGAAATTATAGACAGTGCTACTATTAAAAATTACCACGGGATAATATTAATACTAGTTGGCCTTAATTGTTCAAACAGCATCTGTATTTTAATTTTTATAATCTTTCTAATTCTGTTTGTGTGTTCTCTGAGATAAGTACAAAGGACAATATGTATAAAATTGACATTAGGTGTATTTTTATTTTCTTTGACAAACATATCTTACCAGTGTTAATACTGTCAACAAAAATTTTATTCTAAATAATTTTAAAACATTAATTTGTTGAATCAAACTAACAGTATAAAAGATGAGTATTATTATTATCCCCACTGACGTATAGAAAAATGAAAATCTTATGCAAGGTCACAGAGCTAGATACCAAGGGAGAGGTTTTGAAACTGTTCAGTCAGCCTTTGGAGTCCATGCCTCTAACCAAAATATATGCTGCCTCCAGGTTGATTAATCATATTTAGGTACCAGTTTACAATTTTCAAAATAATTTTTAAAAAATTCATTAGCTGGCTCTTGGCAGCAATTCCGTAATGTATGCTAGTCAGTGTTATAGTTGTTATGGTGAAGAAGACTCTTTGAAGATAACTGGACATCCTTATGCCTCCAAACAAAGGAATGGATGGGTCAGAACTTCCATCTAAGGTGGTTTGACTGCATGCTCTCCCAGAACAGTAATAAAGTTTTCCCCGATATATTAAAAACCAAAAGTACTGGTTGGTTGAGCAAAAATGTCTTATAGAAAGTTCCATGAGACTATAAAATACAGACTTGCTTCTGTTTTAATGCATTTAATGAAATTCCATTTAATTGATTGATCATTGTATTATCATTTACATGCAAATATCTCTAGACTTCAAATGAGTATTGCACATTTCTAAGGTATAGGAATATCCTTTTTATAGGATTCTTGTGTTTATAGAACACTTATGTAAAATTTGTTTGAAAGAGAAATGATAAATTTTTACTTAAAGATGGTGTTGTAAGAGACTCCCAAGAATATGACCCAGAGAAGTGTGTTTAATCCTTCTTGAATGAAAAAGTATTGGACTTAGTTCTAAGAACTAGTGGGATAAAGCTGATGGGTATAACCATGGTGATAGATACTCAGCTGCTACACTGATTTCAGTTGCATCCGTTTGCTCACTTCAGTTCTCCCCAATAAGAATAGATAAAGAAAATTGTGAAGAAGCCAGTAGGAGGATGTTCTCCTCTTCTGTCCCTTATGAAGATCACATAGCATCTTCTTGAATATAAGTATAAAATAAGACCATCACTTTTTTTTTTTACATGTTTGATTTTTTAATTTTTTAAAAATTTTTCCCCCAAATATGTTTATTTTATTTTTTCAATGTTACAAGATATATTGTTCATGCACCACACCCAGTGCTCCATGCAATACATGCCCTCCTCAATACCCATCACCAAGCTCGCAAGACCATTACTTTTAATAGAATTTTTGACTCTGCTACTATCTTTACTATTTATCAAGAGGGCAAGAATTTTTGTTCTCCTTTTATGGATATATTTTTTCCTATTTAAATGAAATAATAACAAGTGTAATATTAACTTCCCTAATATTCTGTAGAAACTTAGTAAGAGTGATATGAGATAATGAAACTGAAAGCATCCTGAAAGGTTAAAAGCCAAACAAATATGTTGTATTATGGTTCCAAATTTTACACATTCACTTCTTAATTACTTTAATGATGTGCGAAAAGTACAGATGGTACAAAATAGAAAAGGCAAAAAAATTAGCTATTTTCACATGCAGTCAGAATGCATACACATTGAGAAGAATACACAATTACAAATATGTAATCTCTCCTTGACTTCTTTTTCAGTTTAGTTCCATTTTAAGTGTTCTAGAATCTTATATATGTGGAATAGGATGCAAAGTTAGTGATCTATTAATGCACAGTTCAGAACTGACAGAGTCTGCATTTGGTTGGTCAATTTCTAATAAGAGGTGTTTGCCATGGATCAATAGATCACCTTGAAATGTCTAAACCAATGGAAGAATTGAAGATTCAAATAAGGAATCTAATCTTAGTGTTATATTACTAGAAATGATTTTGGAAAGTCATTCTTGATCACTCATTGTATTGATTAAACTTTGTAGGAACTTTTGAGTTAGGAATAAACTTGGTATTCAGGATACCTTCAATAAATTTTCCATCTGCATGGTTAAAGTTATAATGGAAAAAAGAAGAATAATCATAATTCAGCCAAAAAGAAAATCTCATGTTTAAATGGGCTACCTTGTTACTGGAATTTTCAACATTATATTTAAGTTATTTTTGTCGATAAAGCATTAAATAATATTAATTATGATAAGATTGTAGTGAAGCTATAATTTACGACTGATAATTCAGGCAGAGGGAAATTTATTTGGCAGTGTATATTTTGATTAGCTAATAGCTGTATCTGCTAAATACACCAGGACATATTTTATATAATGAATCTGATGTACATTCAGACTGTCCATTTGAAAAGATGTAACTACTTCCAAAATTATATTGCTTAATGGAAAGTCCTACTCATATTATGCCTTGAGTATGCTTTTTCTGATATTGAATAAGGATATCATGCACAGACCTGCAGTAGATATAATTAAGTAGATATAATTAAGGAAATAAAGTTCATAAGTAACCAAAAGACTAGATGTTGTTCTTTAGAATATAGTTATGCTTCCTTTGTTATATACACCCACTAAACCCTCTGATGTACCTACATGCTTATGAGTGTAGATTAATGCCACTTACTTATACAGGTGTCATTAACTGTAATGATTTTTTTTTTTTGGTGTAAAAAGAGGAACTCTGTTCATGTCTAGATGGACAAAACAAAAACTAGAAATGGTGCCACCTCACAGAATAGGATCTTAGTTATAAAACTACAAAATATGAAGTTAAATAGCTTATTTGCCTTTAAAGGGGGATTTAAATTTTATATACGGATTACAGAATATGATCTTCCATAATCAAGTACTGTCTTATACCAGATATAGTTCAGTGTGGTAAGGTCACTGGTAAATCTGGGATGTGTTTGAAAAGAAAAAAAATAGACTGGCACATTTCTCCAAACATAGGGTTGTATTTCCCTCTTCTCTTCCATGGTATCTCTATCATGGTAGGACTTCTATCATGCATTTCCTGATATAGGAAAGGTGTTAGGGTTTGAAGCCAATGGCCAAGAAAGAATTCTTGAGACATCTTTGGTGCAAAAAGGTGGTTTTATTAAAGCACAGGGACAAGACTTGTGGGCAGAAAGAGCTGCATTGGGGTCATGAGGAGTGGCCCCATTAGATTATATATTTTCAAGTTGGGAAGGAGTTAGGGAATTTGGAAGCAAGGTTTCCAGGACCTTGAGGGGGCTAGCAGTTAGTAGAAAAAGGTCATTTATTACTGTCTAATAAAAGCTTTGTCATGAGACCCTTCAGATGTATATCATTGGGTCATATGCTTTGGGGATGATTGCCAACATGTATCTTGAGGGGTAGAGATAAAGGATATTTCCAAAGGGATTTTTATATGTTAAAGTAGACTTACAGGATCCTGGAGGGTCAGGCTAAGATTGCCTTTTGCTATTAGCAAAGTAGTTGCATTGAGGCAGCTGAGTCCCTAGAGGAATGTCACTCTGCCTGTTTCAGGGACATGTCAGTGGGCTCTAAGTAGTAAGGACATTTAATAATTTTTCTTCTACCTTTGTTTCTCATTCACTATAAGTTATTGTTTGCTATTTGGGGTGTCAACAGTTTTGCTTTTTTTTTCTTTAAAGATTTTATTTATTTATTTATTTGACAGAGAGAGATACAGCGAGAGAGGGAACATAAGCAGGGGGAGTGGGAGAAGGATAAGCACACTTCCCATAGAGTGGGAAGCCTGATAGGGGTTCGGTCCCAGGACCCTGGGATCATGATCTGAGCCGAAATGCAGACACTTAATGACTGAGCCACCCAGGCGCCCCAGTTGAACTTTCTTGAGCATTGAATTTTATTTTGTTTCTTTATGCTATACTTATATTACCTAAACAGCATGGCTATTGCTATAAATATTTTATAATTTTAAGGCATAGATAAGAAATCAAAGACCTTTAGAAGAAATCTGATCTATAACTTAACTATTTACCAGTTGCTCATGGAATTTTTACTTTAAACTTTTTTTTTTAATTTATTTTCTGTGCAAAAAAGATTTTAATTTTTATAGTATAGAGGTAGTACTGCTATTATTTTACAAATCTATGTGTATAGTATATTAATATATTTAATTTGTACTTTACAAAATTTATTTTAATTATTTAATTTAACTTAATTTTTTTATTTACTTGACAGAGAGAGAGATTACAAGTAGACAGAGAGGCAGGCAGAGAGAGAGGGGGGAAGTAGGTTCCCCGCTGAGCAGAGAGCCTGATGTGGGGCTCGATCCCAGGACTCTGAGATCAAGACCTGAGCTGAAGGCAGAGGCTTTTAACCCACTGAGCCACCCAGGCACCCCTATTTTTAATTATTTTTTAAAATCCCAACAATTTATCAAACTACTGGAGAACATGTTAAAATGGCTAACATTTATTAGAAATATATTTTATTTCTTGAATACCCAGTCTCTCAAGTTAAATTGCATATGTATACACACACACACACACACACATTTTTCTCCCAAAGGTTTGTTAGTTAATTTACAGATATTTTTGTATGGTGCTATTTATCTAAATGCATATAAACTTTTTTTTTTTTTTATTAACATATAATGTATTATTTGCCCCAGGGTACATGCCTGTGAATCGTCAGGCTTACACATTTCACAGCACTTACCATAGCACATATCCTCCCCGATGTCCATAACCCAGCCATCCTATCCCTACCCCGCTGCCTCAAAGCCACCCTTAGTTCGTTTTGTGAATTTAGGAGTCTCTTATGGTTTGTCTCTTTCCCCATCCCTTCCTGTTTCATTTCTCTCCCCTACCCCCCCCAACCCCCGCCTTGCCTCTCAAATTCTTCAAATCAGAGAGATCATGTGATAATTGTCTTTCTTTGACTGACTTATTTCGCTTAGCATAATACCCTCCAATTCCATCCATATTGATGCAAGTGGTGGGTATTCTTCCTTTCTAATGGCTGAGTAATACTCCATTGTATATATGGACCACATCTTCTTTATCCATTTTTCTGTTGAAGGACATCTTGTCTCCTTCCACAGTTTGGCAATTGTGGACATTGCTGCTATGAACTTTGGGGTGCATGTGCCCCTGCTTTTCACTACGTCTATATCTTTGTGGAAAATACCCAGTAGTGCAATTGCTGGGTCATAGGGTAGCTCTATATTTAACTTTTTGAGGAACCTCCAATCTGTTTTCCAAAGTGACTGTATCAACTTGCATTCCTACCAGCAATGTAAGAGGATTTCCCTTTCTCCATATCCTCTCCAACATTTGTTGTTTCCTACTTTGTCATGCTCAATTCCAAATGAAGCCACCTGGCAATCCTCCTTTTGCTTGCAAATGTTTTGCAGTGTTAGCAATCTAATAGCAGTGATGTGGGGGGCTGTTGGGCTGGCTCCTAGCTAAGTAGCAACTTCCGTAATGTGAAGCCTTCTGAATTGTGAATATAACAACAGCATTTCCCAAAATAGCTCCCTAGTGTGCCAAAAAGAATTATGTGTTTTTCAAAAGTATGCAAAGGAATTACTAATATTTATGGAGTATCTGTCTTCCCCTACCTTTAGCCAACTTGTTAGGTAAGATTTGTGGAACAACATTTGAAAGAGCATTTTATAGATTATTTCAAATGCCTTGTTTGGTTTCTTATGTTTTCTCATTTAGATTTTAAAGTATAATTGTGGCAGGTATTATTCTTGGAACTTAGGTACTGCGACTAAAGGAACTTTCTTGCTTTATACTGTAGACACTTATATTCTATAGACATTTTTCATAATACCTTACCTGTTTCCAAACAGCCTTTTGCCAAATAGGTTTCTTTGCTGGCTAGGAAATGCTGGTGAACATAGAAGACTCACTTGACATAAGAGCTCTCAGATGAAACCATGGATAGAAGATGTGTAGAAGAAACTATAATTGCCAGTGTGAGAAGGCACTAGGAGTAAAGCTGAGGGATGCAGAGCTAAGGGATGCAGAGATGAGAATTAAGATATTCATGCCGTTTATACTCCCGTATTTAGTTTTGTTTATGATGTCAGTGCATTCACATTTCACATGTACTCACATATGCGTGTGTACACCTTGCATATATGTTTGTATATATGTATGTATGATTGTAAGTTAGCCAATTTCTCCAAACACATTTTACCCTTTAGAAGTGTTTATTTCTGAATAATCTCTCATACCCTTTACAAAGGATGCATTCTTTTAAATGTACTAGTGATCCTCCATAAAATTTTCAATTTTGTATACTATTAAAAATGTGAAAAAGAAAATGGTTACTATGTGAGGTGATGGGTATGTTAATTAGCTTGATTGTAGATATTATTTCACAATGTATACATATACCAAATCATCATAGTATATGCCTTAAATATAGACAGTTTTAAAATTGTCTGTTATACCTCTATAAACCTGGGGAAAATGTGAATTTTACGATTATGCTGTAAGCTAGAACGTTTTTGTTTATTCTTCGACGAACTTGATTCTTTTCCTCTTTTCATATTTATGAAAATCAGCTGTTCTAGGGACTGCTGTGAAACAAGATAGCTTTAATTTTATCATTCTAATGACCAGAGAGCTGTATTGATTTTTCTTTTAAGCCACATCGTTTGGAAAACCTATTACTAAAGAAATCTTTCCTGCCCGCTGCCATTTTCCCACATCGATTTCTGACTGATATTTTTCTGAGACCTGTTATTATATACAAATATTTTTTAAAGAGCATAGTGGTGTCATATATTAAATATGTCACATAGAAAATTTACCATAATGGATGCATAAATAGATTTTACTTAAGTTTGTTGACAAAAACTAAATAAATGTGCAGCACTAAGGTGGAGAAAAGTCTCTCTGAAGGACAGACTTACTGCATCCTTTTGTGGCAGTGACTTTTTAGTATATATTTTTTGGGAATCATTAAGCTTTTTATGCGTATTTGTTGAACATTTATTATGAAAAAAATATTACAAAATAAAGTTAAACTATATTGTTATATTTTGCTCAAACATTTCAAAACCTTTAACATGCAAAGATGAATTGTGAATCTTCATAAATGTAGTTTTCCCAGATTTATTTATTCCAAGCCCTGTTTTCTTTCTTTCTTTTTTTTTTTTTTTAAGATTTTATTTTACTTATTTGACAGAGAGATTACAAGTAGGCAGAGAGGCAGGCAAAGACACAGGGGGAAGCAGGCTCCCTGCCGAGCAGAGAGCCCGATGCGGATGCGGGGCTAGATCTCAGGACTTCGAGATCATGACCTGAGCCAAAGGCAGAGGCTTTAACCCACTGAGCCACCCAGGCGCCCCCAAGCCCTGTTTTCAAAGACCATATTTTTAGCATGCAGTTTAGGTAATATTGGTCTGGTATTTAGAATTATAATAAGATACATAAATACTTATTTTTCTGCACATTGTCAGCATGTATTAAATAATTACATTTTGTTTTTAAAGTCATACAAATATGTTTGCTAATATCAAGATCCTAATTTTTAAAAACAATGAATAGGATGTGATTTCTCTTTTTAATTAAATGAAAATAAATTATAAAGATACTGGGCAATATATATACCTTCCTACGTTATTTTTGTTTTTATTCACTCTACTACAGAGAACATATTTATGATGCTGTGGATTATTAAAATTTATAATATTTTTATTAAGGAGAACAAACAAAATAAATCATCAATCTAAATCAAACCAGAATGATTAAGTGGGCAGCTATACAATTTATTCTCATTGTGCAGTGTTAGTCTTTTTCCTTTATGAAACCTAATTAAGAATTGGAAGCAGATCTGATGCAAGGAGACACTGTTGGTAGTCCTCCAAAGAGACAGAAAGATAGATGTATTTCATTCCCGTTGAGATCACATTCAACTCAAAATTTCATTTTTCATTAATTCTGGAAGCTTCTTGGTTCTGGCAAAAGAGCAGTATTTCAAATTGCAGCCAAGATCTGTATCTATGCCATCATTTTTGACATTTTTATCTTGGCCTTCTCAGGTGAATGGTGACTTTAAGAGTTTTGTTGTGCTGTTCTATTGCTGACAGACATGGTGTATGAGTTAGAAACATTATTTGACAAGTAAGTAACCATGACAACTTGGAAACATCATTATAATCTGAATTATTTTGTCCTCATTTGAGGTATACAGTTACTTGAAGTGTTTCATCGAAATGAAACATTAGAATCTATCTTCTAACTATATATAGTTATAAACCTATAGCACATAGTAATATCTAATCATTCCTTTGCTGAAGTAAGATGGATTTTATATTCTTCTAAAGGACATTTTATGAATTTTGTCCATCTAGAAAACTGTGCTATTTGGAGGCTTATGTCATTTTTTGTATCTTACATGCATTAAAAAAACTCTGCAAACTGTAACTTTGCTTTTAAGTCATTAAGTGGAACAGTAGCAAAGTGGATCTTTCTAATGTATATAATCTTCAGAGAAGGACTTTGAAAGGAATGTTTTCCTGTTTTATCTCTAGTTTGTTTTTTAACATTATTATTTAAAACAGCATTTTATCCTTTTTATTTATTTTACTTAAATGTCTATAAACCAGGGAAAAATAGATGTACATAAAATAGATGCATACATAACATTAATGCAGCTACTCTTTACCTGTTTATATGGAAATGAAGAAACACAAATAGCTTAAGTGATAGTTTATTAGAATAATATCACTATTTTAAAATCTTTTGACCTCTGCAGAATCCTTTATTATTTTAATATATAGATAAAATGCTACTGCATATTAATTTTTATTATTATTATTATTATTATTTTTTTAAGATTTTATTTATTGGACAGAGAGAAACACAGCGAGAGAGGGAACACAAGCAGAGGGAATGGAAGCGGGAGAAGCAGGCTTCCTGCCTAGCAAGGAGCCCGATGCGGGGCTCGATCCCAGAACCCTGGGATCATGACCTGGGCCGAAGGCAGACGCTTACCGACTGAGCCACCCAGGCGCCCCAATTTTTATTATTATTCTTTTGAAGTTTTATTCAAGTTTCCATGTAGGATATAAGATATACTCAGTTTCTATTCCTAATTAGTTCTTAGGAAATAAATGAGAGAGGTAAGTTGAAAGATGGAGGTAAAAATAATATTTATACATACATAAACTACTTAAGACTCTATCTACTCTATGGTCCTATGTGTGTATATTTCAAAATATATTCTCATTCTAACAAACTACTTACATAATCAGTAAAGCACTTCTGCAGCCAGGTTTTGTTATGAGAACTGAAGTTAAATTTCTCCATAGAAGTGTTCATCATTTCTGAAATTTTATTTTTATCAAAATTACTGTATCTGATTCTTAAATTAACAAATGATAGGCAGTCAAGGTTTAACTGCCAGAGAATGTATGACTGACAACCTGCTATGTTTTTACTTGTTTATCAAATGCTCTCTATTGTGGAGCTACTTGGTTTTTTTTTTTTTTTTTAAAGATTTTATTTATTTATTTGACATAGAGAGAACACAAGTAGGCAGGGAGGCAGGTTGGGGGGGGGGGAGGGAAACAGGCTCCCTGCTGAGCAGAGGGCCCTATGTGGGGCTCGATCCCAGGACCCTGAGATCATGAGCTGAGCCGAAGGCAGAGTCTTTAACCCACTGAGCCACCCAGGCGCCCCCGAGCTACTCTTTATTCAATAGATTCCTTGGTATCCAGGATTTGATTTGGTTCTGTCTTTTCAGAGGAAGAAGGGGCAGTGATGTCACATATTCTGTGAGGTATAGGAAGCAGTAAATCGGTCAGGATTCACTGATTTTGTTGGAACGTAGTAGATGGTGGTAGATTAGCAGTGTGAGCCCCTGGGATCTAACTAACCAGATCTGGACACTGTGGTGATCATTGACAATTTGAATTATTCCCATTGCACACAGCTGTTTACTGCTCACTTCGTTACCTTTCAGAAGGTAGAAATAAAATAAACCTGAAATGTGTCAGAGATTCTGAATGATTCTACTTTGATGAATACAGGTAAAATGATCTTTGTCCTCTACTCCTTAAAACACACATGTAGGAGCATTATCTAATATATAGCATCATAATGAAAATAAGATTATTTTATTACTTATGAACAACTTAGTGATCTGATTGTTGGAACTTTTTGGGATAATTGTTCTGGTATAGATTGCTGAATATATTTGTTACTATGTGTATTCTAAGGTTATTGTGTAAAGTCACATATCTTCTAGAATCTATTGTATTTTCGGATCTGAAAATAAGTATATTAATTTAATTTAGTATTTAATAAGTATATTAAAGTGCAGTATAAATCAAACTAAATAACTTTTCAAATGACATCAGACGTATCATGATATCATTATCCTCTTTTCATAGTAATAGATATCATAATAGAAACTCAGAAATTTAAGGAAATTATGGGGCAAGTGGTCTAAAGGAATGAGTAACTCAGCCTCAGTTTTAGCAATACTTTCTGTTAATGTCTGTCGTAAAGTATCCACAGAATCACAAAATATGGACCAAAGCTCCAGAATCAGCCATTAAAAAATATTATTCTCACTCAAAATTTTGAGGATATTATTAAACAAAAGGTTTGCATGCACTTAAAAAGAGAACTGTAAATTTATAAATTTACTAAATTATAAATTTACTAAAAGTAAGTTTTGAGGAAATATCACAAATACTTAGTCAAAAAAGAAATTTGGCAAGTTGTTCCCTGATATTCTTACATATTAAATGGCAATGTGAGGAATATGTAATGGATTTTAATCAGCTGAATGAATATATCTTTTTTTTTTCAAAGATTTTATTTATTTATTTGACACAGAGAGAGATCACAAGTAGGCAGAGAGAGAGGGGGAAGCAGGCTCCCCGCTGAGCAGAGAGATCAATGTGGGGCTTGATCCCAGGACCCTGAGATCATGACCTGAGCAGAAGACAGAGGTCTTAACCCACTGAGCTACCCAGGTGCCCCTGAAGAATATATCTGAATGTGTGTTGATGACAGTCATTGTAAATTGGGGATAAACTGCCTTAACCTAGAATTATCCATTTTTATCTTTGATTAAGCGAGTATAGGAAAGACAGTGTTGGTTTTGAAGATGATAGAAGCCTGAGAAGACTAAATAAACGTAGAAGTTTAGTAACTTAAATAAGATGGAAGGTATAATATGTATAACATTTTATATTTAGGTAATATAGCTGATTATTAAAGGCCACAGTGGGGATATAGTTACCTTGATAGAAATCCATGTATTACAGAGGGATTAAATGAGTACAGGCTCTACTATAGTTAATAAAGCTAAATTGTTATTGAAAGTGTGATTCAACTATCGGCTGTTGATAGGAATATGCTGTTAAATATGAGGTTTCAGTATGTATTTACACAAAGAACACATGGAGAATTGTTGATTCTAGGTGACAGAATTGATGGATGTTTATGAGCACAAGGTGGACAAACCAAAGTGCTTAAAAGAGGATGGTCAGACTAGCTCAGTAGCTAAAACCGTCTTTGAATTAGAATCATCTTATTTTCTCAATTCAACATTTGACCTGTTAGCCAACAGAGAATTCCCAAAACTTATTTATGTCACAAGTTTTAAAAGCCTAACAAATCATATTATTTTACAAATTTTACTGGAAAATAGTCATACATAAAAGTGAGACTTGTGAATGTTTAGCTTGGAGGAACCAGATGTGGGGAAGTTAAGGTAATTTATTCAGCTTTTGAAAGAAAGAACAAGCGAAATTTAAATGAGACAGATTTCTACTCAATAGAAAAAAGACATTTCAGGGGCACCTGAGTGGCTCAGTGGGCTAAAGCCTCTGCCTTCAGCTCAGGTCATCATCTCAGGGTCCTGAGATCTAGCCCCACATCAGGCTTTCTGCTCAGCAGGGAGCCTGCTTCACCCCCCTGCCCCCACCTGCCTCTTTGCCTACTTGTGATCTCTCTCTCTCTGTCAAATAAATAAAATCTTAAAAAAAATACATTAAAACAAGGAATTGCTCAGTTTAAATCTTTTTAAAGGAATTGGATAAAAGATTTATTTTGGGAGTGGATGGTTGGGTAGATTCAGTTACTTCTTAGCTTCAGAAAGTAACAGTGATTTTGGGACAGGGAGATACATATAACAAGACTTCTTTAATTTGGGCTCTGCTAATTAAAAATTACAGTAATCGACAGAAAGAATGATCTGGAAGTAAAGTAAAATAATTAACTGAATGGATTAACACTATAAACAAGGAACTTAATCAACTTGGTACAAGTGATTTTCAAGCTTCTCCTCAATAATTTTGGAAAAATTGATCCATCTCACTAGAGTCTTAGTTTTATGCTAAGCATTGCCACAGGTGCCGTGAGAGAAATAATAACATATGTGGCCCATGTCATCAGAGTCTTGCAAAATAATTAGGAAGAGACGGTTAATCTGGAATAAAAAGAATTGGAGACCATGAAACAGTGTAGTCTGAAATTAAATAACCACTTATTGGTCTCTTACAAATGTGATTAAAATTCTAGGAATTGAGATTATCAGAAACTGTGTATTCTTGGTTTGTATTTACATTTGCTAACAGTTTGAATTAGAATCTGTGAACCTTGATAAAAACGTGTATCTAACCCATTCATGTGTTTTCTCGTTTATCATGGTCCTTCATAGACTGTGGCCTCATGGAGACTTTGCCATGTCCTCAGTCTCAATGCCTATCATACAATGGCCAGTAGGTAAATATTTGTTGAGTAAATAAACTTTTTTTCTCCTTTTTTTTTTTTTAAGATTTTATTTATTTATTTGACAGAGAGAGAGAGATCACAAGTAGGCAGAGAGGAAGGCAGAGAGAGAGGGGGAAGCAGGCTCCCTGCTGAGCAGAGAGCCTGATGTAGGGCTTGATCCCAGGACCCTGAGATCATGACTTGAGCTGAAGGCAGAGGCTTTAGCCCACTGAGCCACCCAGGTGCCCCTCTCCTTATTTTCAAAATAAATACCTTTATCTTTCCAAACATGAACATTTTGAATACCAGTTTCAGGAACTTAGGTAAAAAATAATTTAAGTAATGTTGCCATAATATTTAAATATATTGTGTAATTGTTACAAATTATTCCTGTCAAATCATCAAAAATATATTTAAAATTGAATTAACAGTATATTTTTTGGGATGCCTGGGTGGCTCAATGGGTTAAAGCCTCTGCCTTCAGCTCAGGTCATGATTTCCGGGTCCTAGGATTGAGCCCCACATCAGGCTCTCTGCTCAGCAGGGAGCCTGCTTCCCCCCCCCCACCATCTCTCTGCCTACTTGTGATCTCTCTCTCTCTCTCTCTCTGTCAAATAAATAAATAAAATCTTAACAACAACAACAACAACAACAACAAAACCCAGTATTTTTTGGCCTGACTTCAGACATACTGTGCAACTGCAAGAAACAAACCAGAAATTTTCCTTTATAATCATCCTTATTTGTCTGATTTTGACCAAAAATAAAAAGAAAAAAGTACACCAATTTCCCAGGGTTCAAACTAACATAAAATTTTTCCTAATCTAGCCTTTCCAAAAAGCATTAATTAATACTTTATAGTTAGTAAACTCTTTTTACCACCAGTATTGCTATTATTTGCCCCTGGTTGTATATGTCATGATTATTAGTTTAAATGCTATTTAGCATTTTTTGATAATAGAGGTTAGAATAGGCAGAATCAGCCATCTTATGCCAGAAATGTTACTATAAAACAGTTCTTTTCTGTCGACATAGCTTGTATGCACCTCAGTGTAGGGGAGGATAAGGAAGACATAACCTAATGAGCTCAAACAGGTTTTTATTCTATATTAACAAAATCACTAATAAGCACAGTTAGTTACCGGAGATACCTAGTACATTGGTATAGCGGTACTTTTTAATAGTTAACTGGAAGCTGTAAAAACCACCGTGGGAAATAGTAGCTTCCTTGTCTTGGAGGTGCCTGTCCAAAGTAAAGTACCATTATTGTATAGACAAATGATTCACATTTCAGTGATCCACTAACATGTATAAAACAAGCATCAGGTTTTCAGGCAGAATAAAAATAAAGTTTTATGGTATTGGTTTGAGTTGTTTATGAGACATAATTTAAGGTTATTGAATTGTTATAGATTATCTGAAATATCAAACTTTTTTCCTTGAAAGTATATATATTTGGAAGTACTCTGACTCTGTAACTATGACATAGTCTGATTTATTGCCTTAGTTACTCTATTTGTGCCATGTAAAACTCACAAGGTAATTGTTTCCCTCATGAGGACTCAAGTTAACCAAAAGTAGGTTTTCTAACGCTAAGCAGAACTACACACACCTCATGGATGGTCTTTTCATAGAAGCGTGTGCATCACACAAAGTTCTGTGGTCTTTCAGTCTTCTAAATCCTAGTAGTAATTTCCATGTTGATAAGAGACTTGAGGTGATTAGATTTAGAACATGGACCTGAATGTGTAGTTCTTTTCTAGACTAACTTTCAAACATTTTAGAAGCCAAGGGCTTTCTTTAAAAAACTGTATGTGGTAGCAATGTAAATTTTCATTGTTGGGTAGAAACAAAAAAAAAAAAAGTAAAAAAATAAATAGATAAATAAAAAAAAATATTTTCCTTGTAGATAACCTGATACATCTTCAGAATAGTTAAGAGTTTTTCAGAGCGTAGTTTAAAAACCACTGGTTTCATAGATATCTAGTGTCTTTCTGGATTTTTGCTCCTTTATAAGTTTTGTAGATATTTATGTAAAAGTATTTTGTTTTTAAGAATATTCAAAAAGTAACACTTGAAAAACATTCAAATAATCTCAAATGTTATTTGAATATGCACATATATTATGATCTTTATAGTTTCCACATAGAGTTCTTTATATAAAACAGTGGAGGACATCTCAAAATTAATGCAAGAAATTGGAGCTATTGCTATTTGTGAAAGAGAGTTAATACTCTTAAAACATAATGAGTTTTTTTCTTTATTTCATTTATGTTTTCTTTTTATGTTTCAGACATACAACATTTTGTTAATCACAACGAATGGTAAAATATCAACATCAGTCTTTGGAAAGCCTTATTTGGGCTTATTTTTATATTTCAGACAAACTCTAACACCTTCTCATAGGTCTATCCTTTATTGTATTTAGAAGTGTGCTTCCAGTGGACTTTTCTTATATTTCCTGAGACATATATACATCCTTATAAGTATGTATTGCATATGAATAGGTGTATGTATGTGTATACACATATCATTTCTCTGTATGTTTAAGTTATATAAATGGTTTATATATAATATATATATTATTTTATAATATAAAATTATACAATACAAATATAAAATACAATTTTATATTGTATATATACATATTTTATATGTATATATAAAATACAATTTTATATTTGTATATAAAATATACAAAATATATGTATATAATATATAAATGCTTTACATTTCATTTTCTTTTTCCTATTTTACTCTGTTTAATTGAACATCTATCGATGCTGCTATCCATCTGGTCTGTACTTTCTGACAATGTCTTTTCTTAAATATTTTTACTCATGTATTTTCTTAGATGGCTTCCTAGTTTGGTTCCAACTATTTGATTCTGTAATTAACATTGTGGCTAATTTAATCATGTATGTAGTGTATTAATTTTCATTGTGTGTGTGTATGTCTGTGTGTAAATGTACATGAGAGGGAAAGAGAGAGGGAGAGCAAGAAAGAGCGTTTCTCTGATATATTTGAGAAATATCAGAATGCTGGATTGTACACATATTTAGTTTTACCAAATCCTGGATATCGTTCTTCAGGTGGAACTCCAACTAGTGAATGTCATGTCATTTTGAATATTTTAAATTTTTATTACTCTATTAGTGAGGTAGATCATTTCTTTACCACTAGCCATCATCATCTTAATGAATTTTTTCCTTGTGCAAATTTCCTTTTCTGTAGGAAAAGGACCTTGACAATTGACAATTTTCCTGGTGGGATTCCAGATTTTTTTCTTGATGATTGAAGAAGTGCCTGGTATATTTCAGATAGTAAACTCTTATCTATAACTTTGTCTATGATGTCATTATTTGATAAAAACGAATATTTTATTCCAAAGAGGTAAATTCCGTTTTTATCAACTTTTCTCCTTATAAGTTATGACTTAGGGATGAGAGTGTGTCTAGTATTAAGAAATATTTCTTGGGGCACCTGGGTGGCTCATTTGGTTAAGCATCTGCCTTTGGCTCAGGTCATGATCCCAGGGTCCTGGAATCTAGCCCAGCATTGGGCTCCTTACTTGGTAGGGAGCCTTCTTCTCCTTCTGCCTGTTGCTCCCCCTGCTTGTGGCTCGCTCTCTCTCTCTGTCAAATAAATAAAATCTTAAAAAAAAGGAAATATTTCCCAATTCATAGAATTATAAGGATATTTTCCATATTTTATTTTGTGATTTAAGTTTTACACTTAGGCAAGATATATTAATAATGATAAGAATAAACTTATTTAAAAAGAAATAGAAGAGATACTGAGGGTGTTTTAAGAATTATTGACAAAATGTGTAAAATAATTTAAGAAGAATGTATCCTTAGAAGAACAACATAGAATATCATATCTAACTATGAAGTACAAATACAGAATATAATTGAGTATAATGCTTTATATGAATTAATCTTATGTGGAGGAGAATCTCTCACTAAAAGCTTCTATAAATGGTGCTACTGGCCATATTAAGAATTCATGAAGGGGCACCTGGGTGGCTCAGTGAGTTAAAGCCTCTGCCTTCGGCTCAGGTCATGATCTCAGGGTCCTGGGATCCAGCCCCGCATCAGGTTCTCTGCTCAGAGGGGAGCCTGCTTCCCCGCCCTCCCCCCGCCTGCCTCTCTGCCTACTTGTGATCTCTCTCTCTCAAATAAATAAATAAAATCTTAAAAAAAAATTCATGAAGAATTTTATTTTGAGGGGCACCTGGTGGCTCAGTCAGTTAAGCCTCTGCCTTCGGCTGAGGTCATGTCCTAGGATGGAACCCAGCATGGGGCTCCTTTCTCAGCAGGGAGCCCGCTTCTCCCTCTCCCTCTGCTACTGCCTGTGCTTGTCCTCTCTCTCTGTCAAATAAATGAATAAAATTATTTCATAGTTTAATATACAAATAAATGATAAAATTGTACTTCTAGTTCACAGAAAGGGGAAGTGTATATTTGATAATGAGATGTTTTGCATGGCATTTTGGACCATATATCTTTTTTGAAAAGGCTTAAGATAGTTAGGAATAACATTGTCGTTTATATCAAAACATTATACTTTCTGTACTTAGAAGTAGTGTTGTTTTCAGAGAAGACCACAAGGGATAGACAAATCAAGTGTATTTACCCAGAGAAACAAGTTTAGTGGAAAAAATTTTCAGAAAAAGCTGAGGGCAGCATTTCAAGCAATTTTTTTTTTCTTAAGTACATCTTAATCTATTTTAGGATAAATTCATTTTATAAAATACTCTACAGTGGATAATAATGTAAGGTGAGAAATTGAGGAAGAATGTGAGTATTTTTTTACTTAGAAGTTAATAAATTATTGGCTTTAATTGACTTTTTCAATTATTCCAGTTCCCGAATAGCCATTCCATCATCTAATAATATCGAATGAATAGTCCACAATTTCCTAGTATAAAATATTACTAATAACAAGAAAGGGCATGACTAGAATTTGTATTTTAACTCTCATAATATAAATAGGTTCTTTTCTCTGTACCTGTTCCTTCTATCTAAATTCTCATCATTTTACCCAAGTCCAGCAGTGTGTCTCTTTTCTTTCTAATCTGAATAATTTCTTGGATTGTAGGATAATCACTCTTACTTGGACTGTTGTATAATGTACCTCACCTAGCTATATGTAGCTATTATAGGTTATAATAGCTCCCTTACTAGTGTCCTTCCAAATTCTGAGTCCCTCAGGACAATTTCCTGTTTTGTAGAACTGATTGAAACTTTTCTGATTTTTATCTATCCTAATCACTAATTCATTCTTTCATTCTTTTCCTTCCTTCCTTCCATCTCTTCAACAAATAAACTCATACACTTTAATAGTTATTCTAATAACAGTCCATTGGCATATACTTTGTTTTGTTAGGATTTTCTGTTCTATTACAGACTAACCTAAGCCAATATATCATTCATAATTATTTGATTCTTTTGATAAATAAGAGTGTTAATCAATGGCTAAAGGTTATGCTCATAAGTTTTCCCTGCTGCTCTGTCACTGTTAAAATCATGGCAAGTCTTAGACTTTGGTACACATACTGTCACTGATTAGTCATTAGTCATGAGAACACCTCAAAACCTGTAGCTTAATGAAATCTCAGTTCTCTGTCCTGCTAGGTGCTCTGACTACATGAAAGGTTCATTGAAGCAAATGCTCTAATATTCTAGAGACAGGATTTAGTTAAATTTACTTTGGATATAAGGGAACCTGAACCTTATACCTCCATAACTGGTTTTAGGACACTTTTGAAATTAAGTCTCAGCACATCTGAAGAACAAGAATGAGGGACTATTTATATCCTTTTTTTTTTTTTTTTTTTTTAAAGATTTTATTTATTTGACAGAGAGATACACAGCTAGAGAGGGAACACAAGCAGAGGGAATGGTAGCGGGAGAAGCAGGCTCCCCGCCGAGCAGAGAGCCCAATGTGGGGCTCGATCCCAGGACCCTGGGACCACGACCTGAGCTGAAGGCAGACGCTTAACGACTGAGCCACCCAGGCGCCCCTATTTATATCCTTTTTATGCAAGAGAAGGAATACTCTGAACATATTTCTAGCCAATTCATGTTTTGAATATCACCAGTTTTGTCAATAAAGACCAACTTCTAACATTCATTATGTTAATTAAGAAATGTTTGGATTTTTGAGTGAATGCTAGCTAACCCACCATGGAGCATGTTTTTTTTTTTTTTTTTTAAAGATTTTGTTTATTTATTTGACAAAGAGATTACAAGTAGGCAGAGAGGCAGGCAAAGAGAGAGGAGGAAGCCGGCTCCCTGCTGAGCAGAAAGCCCGATGTGGGGCTAGATCCCAGGACTCTGAGATCATGACCTGAGCCAAAGGCAGAGACTTTAACCCACTGAGCCACCCAGGCGGCCCTGAAGCATGTATTTTTTTTTTTTTTGGTGGGGGGGGAAGCATACCAGCTCTTGACCTCGGGGACCCAGAGTCCTAGCCCCTCATTGCAGCAGCTGCCATTTATTTATTTA
>CM053604.1:153797938-153874500 GCA_028646535.1 Procyon lotor
TTAGAGTTTGTCTCCCTTCCCATCCCTTCCTGTTTCATTTCTCTCCCCGATCCCCCACCCCCAAACTCCCACCTTGCCTCTCAAATTCTTCATATCAGAGAGATCATGTGATACTTGTCTTTCTTCCGACTTATTTTGCTTAGCATAATACCCTCCAGTTCCATCCACGTCGTTGCAAACGGCTAGATTTCGTTTCTCTTGATGGCTGCATAGTATTCCATTGTATATATATACACCACATCTTCTTTATCCATTCATCTGTTGATGGGCATCTAGGGTCTTTCCATAGTTTGGCTATTGTGGACATTGCTGCTATAAATATTGAGGTGCATGAGCCCCTTTGGATCATGATTTGTATCTTTAGGGTAAATACCCAGTAGTGTGATTGCTGGGTTGAAGCATGTATTCTTGATTAAGGTAACAGATTCCCTATAAATTAGAATATTTGCCTATGCTTAAGAGTTGTAAAGAAAATTGTGGCACCTGGGTGCCTCAGTCGGTTAAGCATCTGCCTTTGGCTTAGGTCATGATCTCAGGGTCCTGGGATCGAGCCCCACATCATGCTCCCAGCTCAGCAAGGAGTCTATTTATCTTTTTCCCTCTGCCTCCTCCCTGCTGTTCATGCTGTCTTTCTCTCTCTCAAATAAATAAATAAAATCTTAAAAAAAGAACTGTAAATAAAATAAAATAAATTATTTTGTGATATTTATATCTATCTTGATCAAATTCAGTATCAGGAATAGTCAGGAACCAAATGGCAATAGATATTTTTTTGAAGAGGCATGGGTATGCAGTATACAAAGGCATTAGTCAAAACCAGGGATACTCCTTCCTTTTTGGGTGGACTTTGTCAGAGGGATAGTATAACAATGTCCATATTAGAAAGGAGGCGTTGAGGAGAAAGTAAGGTTTATGTTTATGTTTTGGTCATAGACCTTAAACTGCTGTGTCGGACACTTGATCCTCCAGGCAAGGAAAATTCATGCCCAGGGAATTCTTGAACGTGATCTTCAGAGTTGTCAAAGAGGTCATTTTATGCAGGAGAGCCCTACAGCCAGGTCAGAATTCCTGGAAATAGCCTCAAATAATGTTGAATCAAGAGGGGAGTTCAGCATGGAAGGAAGGATTAAAAACAGAAGATAGAAGAGAAACAAGTAGATCAGGATATCAAAAGATAATGGAACACATGCCGAAGTGGAGCTTGGAAAGGGAACTGGGTATGGGAGGTACAGAATAAAACTTCCAAGAATGAAAGTCTGGTTTTGTGAGATTTTGTTCTGCTCTAACAGCTATGGCACACACCCACCAAGTGTGGTCCTAGGCATTTACTGAGCCAAATAGCTTAAAATAAATAGATTGATTTATATAATATATAATATAATATATACTTATATAAAATAATATATTGATTTATACAATAAATTATATCGATTTAGGTATTAAAATGGTTAAATGTAATTATTGATAGGTTTTTCCAATTGATGAGTGATTTTTGCCCTCCCTCAAAAAGATTAACTGTCTTCATTTATTCCTCTTAGATATAAACAAGGATTATTTTCTCATTTGTTTCATGACTTATTTTCACTTCTTTTAGAGATAACACTTCTCTTGCACGGTTGGTTTACATTAATGTGGCATTTCTTACACATGAAAAAAGAAAAATATTATCTCTAATTGTACAATCTGTTAAGTCCCATTTTTATATATGTTTGGTATATTGCTTAGAACAGATTTATGCAATTTTTCCAAATAACTGCCGTCCTTCACAAATTGTATATATACAATCTCTTCAAATAAAAATTATGACAGTAATTTTTCCATCTGAAACCAGGTTAACTTTTAATAATAACTAAAATGCTCTGTTGTCATAGAGAAACTCTTGTACCCCTAAACTTTATTCTGTTAATGTCATTGTCTTCTAATCACGGCAGGAAAATATTCAGGTTCAAACTGACCAATGACCTTGTGTGTGGTGACTCATTAGACACGTTTGTGAGGCATACTTATCGATAATGGAAAGTTTCTTTTTCGTTCATTCAACTCATCATAAAACTGCTGCCACTAGTGAATCATCACTGGAGGATTTTATTGGACAATTATTTCTTAAGTATGCTTATCTAATTTAGGGTTCATTAAAGATGATGACAGAAGAGTCTCCCAACTAGAAGTTTTAACTTGATCCAAGATTTTATTGTCCATATGTATAATTGGACTAATATTTATGCTGGGAATGTGCCAAGTTTAGGAGTAACATGAATTGAAACTCTTTTCCTTTGAGTAAGCATTCTTGTGCAACATAAATTACATAGTATTACAAAAACCTTGGTATTAATAAATTTGGTTATCAATTCCCAAAGCCTGAGCTATTTACAGTGAAGGATACACAGAAAAAAAATCATATTTGAAAAAGTTTTCCATTTAGTGTATACATTTTGTAAATCAGAGAGTACAAATTAAAAACATTGTAATTTTCAGTATTCCTACAATGTGTCAATATGGGAAGTGCCTTTTTTTTTTTTTTTTTTTTGGGACGTGCCTATTTTTTAAAGGGATGTTGAATTTTGGCTTGAGTTACCTTCGGTAGTATAAATAGTCAATGATATTCATGAATATTAAGTGAATTCAGTTGCATTTTGTCTTTATTTGACTTCAGTGATAAAATGCCTTCCAGATTTCATATTGTAATCTAAAAATGAGATTCATCATGAGTTTCACTGATATCTGAATTTAAATCAAACCTGATATTCAACTTAAAATGACAGGCCTTCAGTGATTTCAGCATTGATGATTAAACTGATTTTTTTTTTTTTTTTTAATATATGGGCTGATCGGTACAATCAGGGCTGCTATTCAGTCAGGACATAGCAGTGAGGTGGTTGTTTAGGAGCCAGAGTCCTTTGTGCTCTGGGTGTGCTGATTTTAATTTGTTGATTTCTGTGCCATACAGTTACTGAATATCACTGTTTGTTAGAAGGTTACTGTCCCATATTATTGACTATAGTATCACTTTCAGCATCACTTACTCACGAGATGAATGAAGTGGTTGAAACTAGAGCCACTGGGGATTTATCAAATCATTAGTTAGGAAAAGTGAATGATTTGATTTTTAAATTTTACCTTTTTTCCCTAATTTATTTCCTCTAAGATGTGCTCAGTGTTATAATTATCAGTGTTCTTTTTATTGAAAGAAAAAGAACTACCTAGAGTTAAATAGGTATTATTTATACTGATGAAATTTTTATGAGAAAGCTTTCAAAAATTATTCTGGTAGCTTGGGAGAGTTTATGGTATTTATAAAATATCCAACTTCCAGAGAGTAACTAGAGAAAAATCTGGTTGATTGAAGGGTCTCTGCTCAGAGAATGAGGAAGATACTCTATGTCATACATTTTCACCAGTATAGCACCTTGTGCTGTAACCACTTACAGGGAATCAGTGTCCACTTCATCTCTTTGCTCTTCTTGTGGTGTTTAACATTTTCCTCTTCTCCTCCTTTTTCTCTGCTTTTCCCTCCCTTTCCCTTCCTTCCCTTCTTCTCTTCCCTTTTTCCCCTCCTCCTTTCCTCCCTCCCTCCTTCTCTTCCTCATTTTGAGGTATAGGCTTGTATAGCTGTTGCCTTAACCCTCCTCCCCTCCTCTTTCCTATATATACATCCTCTCAGGTGAAAAACTGATTGTGTCACTAAACCCCCAATTCCCTCTAGAGGAGTTACTCATTCTAGCATAGCTATTTACAATGGGGAACCTAAGAATGCATAGCCGCCTTAATCTGCAGAGATAAGTACGCATGGTGGGCTTTCTCTACCCTGTATAGTGCATCTCCCTTGTCTATTGAGAAAATGGCTTCTTATTTTCAAAGAGCAGCATCTTTGTAGAGCCTTCTCTAAATCATATTCTGTGTTCCTTTATTATAGCAATTTACAAATCTTTCTTAACTCGACTATAAAATCTTTAAGGGCAAGAAACCCTTTATTTGTTTTATGTATCTTTAAACCATAGTAGTCATTATATAAATATTTTGTGGATGGATGGAGGAAGGAAAAGAGGGAAGGAGGCAGAAAGAAAGGGAGGGAGGAAGGTAGGACCCAGGTAGGAAGTACTTAAACTGCAAGTTGATGTAGTGGTTAGGAGAGTTAAAACACATTAAAACCTTAATTTCTTCTAAGACATATGTTCATTACAACTGGTTGGCAATATTGAGGATTTTTGATAAACTATGATTAAGGTAACTATTACTATCTCATTAACCTTGACTCTAGGGAACACAATTGGAATTCCTTTTTATTTTATTTTTTTAAAAGATTTTATTTATTTATTTGACAGAGAGGAGAGAGATCACAGGTAGGCAGAGAGGCAGGCAGAGAGGGGGAAGCAGGCTCCCTGCTGAGCAGAGAGCCTGATGCAGGAGGATTCCAGGACCCTGAGATCATGACCTGAGCCAAAGCAGAGGCTTTAACCCACTGAGCCACCCAGATGCTCCTGGAATTCCCTTTTAAATAAAATGGCTTGTCTTTTTTTGAAACAACTAAAATTAAATATGATAAAAAAAAAAACCCACTATCCAAATAGATTCCAGCATCTTGGCGACCTTTTCTTACCTACATTCTCTTCATTCTCATGGATTTATTTACTGATAAACCAAAATCTCCCAAATTTATTTCCCAAACAAATTTCTAACCTCCAGCTCAATTTTATTCAATTGCGCATACAATATACTCACTTGGATGTCTTTATAATATGTAGATATCTTCAACAGGGGTGTCACACACTGAATTATTCTTTTATATATTTAAATCTAGTCCCCAACAAGTGTTCTTTATTTTGTAGATTGGCACCCCTATTCATCATTTCAAACCAGACACCAGGAAATTATTCTTAGACTTGACAACCTCACCTCTCATATATAATCCATTATCAAGTCTTTTTGATTCTACTCATACATATTCTAGAATCTTCTTCTATTCTTGTCATCCAAGTCCAGTAATCATCTTTCATGTTCTCTTCTTTCATGTTTCATTCCTTTTTTCCAGTTCCTCTTCACACAGCATTTATAGGGTAAGAGAAGGAGGACCTACAACATCACCAAAATAAAAGCAAAGGAACCAAAATTCAACTCACCTAACCATAGAAATTGCTTTACTTCCTATTTTAGAGAATGAATAAAAAGAGTGAATTTTTTGTTTACTTGCCATTTTAATTTACTTGTTAGTAGAGACTCATCCAAAAACATAAGTGAATACTGGATTGAGACAATGGTTTGTCTTTTCAGTCTGCATTTACACTGGATCTTCTTTTAAAAAAACTTAAACATGTTAACAAAGTGATTCTCAGCCCTCTATGCATGTTACAATGCCAGAAAAGCTTTTTAAAAAAAAAAAAAAAAGCATTTGTAGTGAATGAGATGGAAGTTCTGTTTTCATCTCTCAATCTGTTCTAGATCATTCTTCTCACAGTAAGACTGAACACATCTGTTAATACTTGGGCAAATAAATGTAAATTTGTGAATAAAAAAAAAAAATTGCTGCAGTTTCACACCAGAAATATCAGTTAGATCTCCATTGGTGAGGCCCAGGCTTAGATATTTTTTAAAGCTGCCCAGGCAGGAAGATAGGGGCCAGGCAGTAAATGCTTAAACTACAAGTTGATGTGGTGGTTAGGAGAGTTACCAATGTGACACCTAGGTTTGAGGCCCACTGCCATCTGCCACTTTAGTTTGCTGTTTGACACTTACCATGTTTGAAAAGCTCACAGAGTATAGAGATGTTGAATCACTGTGTTGTACACCTGTAACTAACACGTGTCAACTAAAATAAAAAAAAAAATTGAAAAAAAAAATGCTCACAGCAAAGTGTTTGGCATATAGTAACCTTTCAGTAGAGCTTGATAATTATTAATGTTATTAGGCTTCCCTTTGCTCTTGGTACTTCTTTCCAGCGTAAAGATGCAACACCTAGTGTATGTTCCTCATAAATATTTGGTCTTCGTAATTCAACATAAGATTTTCCAGCAGCCTTGATAGATAGATAGATAGATAGATAGATAGATAGATAGATACAGATACATAAATATAGAAATATTATTTTTTTGAGAAAAGTATTACTCTAAAGCTCTTCATCTCATCTTTGGGTTTCTTATCACACTAGTAAAATAGCTGGCAAGTTGTCCACAAAACTGGAAATGTCAGATATCAACTCTCCCATACATATGTAAATACATTGCTAACTGTGTTTTAGGAACTGTTCTATTACTTTATTTAATTCATTCAGTCTTCACACTATTCAATTTTAACCTGATTTATAGATGAATATACTGAGAACCAGAAGACTTAAGTAATTTATCCAAGATTATAGGGCCAAGGTAGGATTTGAACCCAGGTAGTATCCTTTTAGAGTTCTTATCCTTAAGTATCACATCAAATGGCATAACTTGTTGAGAGTAAATGTTAGCAATAAAATTAAAAATTAAGTCACTTAATTATTAATTATATGTTAATAATAAATATTAATGGTTATATTGATATTTTATAAATTCAGATTTCATGTGTAGTAACTTCTGTTGGAATCTGCACTAATAATTTGTATTGTTTTTTCACAATAAAATTTGACTTAAAGGAAGTAATCTACTCTTCTTTTTGGTATCATCCCAGCCCCCCAAATTTCATCATTTGGATTTAGCATGCACTTGGTTTTTAGTCTTCCAGTTTTAAAAGCTACTTACATTTTAAATATACACCTCATTCATTTGATAGCCTTTGAATTGTCAAGAACCTCTGAAGAGAAATGAAATGTTTGTGTTTGAGATTGATTTTTTTTTTAAAGTAGGTTCAATGCCCAATGTAAAGCCCAATGTGGGACTTGAATTTATGACCATGAGATTAAGACCTGAGCTGAGATCAAGAGTCATAGGCTTAATTGAAACACCCAGGTGCCCTGAGATTGATTTTAATAAGGGAGAGTAGGTGTCATGTATTTGTTTTATTTATTAATTTATGGTTTTTAGTAAGAAGATTACAAAGTGTCTTTACCTGAAATTGATTCCAAAAACCAACAAAAGTGTTTCAGTTGTTTTTTTTTTTTTGTTTGTTTTTTGGGTTTTTTTTGCCTTATTAGAGAAACTTGTTTGGGTTCACCTGGGAATTTAAATGACTGCTTAGTGAGATCAATAGCTTCTCCCTTGGGGAATATAAAACTTGTATCACCAGTACAAGAGGCCCAGCAAACATTAGAAGCAAAGAAGACAAGCTCTTGTTAATTGTGACCTGAAGGAAGGACCCTGGGGAGCAAATTTGAAGAGTCCCTGTTTGTTTCTGTCTGTGTCAGCACCACGGGGGACACTGATGGGCTTTTTAAAAAGCAGTAAAAAATAGCAAAGTCCATCTTTCCCTTTAAGTCTACACATTGACATTCAGTTATCTTTGCCAGATGGAAATGAATTTTCTGGTGATGAATGCATATACTTTTGAAGTGTGCTTTTCAAAAGACAACTGAGAGAAGTTATGAGAGGGACGTCCATTTAATTGTAGTTACTTAATTTGTCAAGGTAGTTCTTTATTTGAAAACTAATAATTAAAAAATAAAATTACAGTAATGTAGTACAGTTGTACATCTATATTTGCTGAATTTTTGTATTTGAATTTTTTTAGTATCTTAAAACTTAGATTCGTGTCATAAAATTAAGCTCTGCACATCTATGTATATTAAGTTAAATATCTCCCATTTTTTCAGTGAAGGTATGAGTCATATTAAAGTAAAACTCAAGCCAATTAGCAGTTCCTTTTGATATAGTTATTGATTCTTCCCTGGTTTAAGAATGTTACAAACAGCATAGAAGAAAGAATTGAGGGAACTGTCTTATGCTGGAATAATAAAGCATGAATAAAGCTGAAGTTACTAACTATAGTTAGCACTTTAGACTTCTGACATAAAAATACCAAGGCGTTATAAAGAGAAGATTATTAGTAGTGTTTTCTCCAAATCAGCAAAGCGATGATATTAAATTATTTGACATATGGCTAAAAATGCTGTGTGACAAGGGTAGATAATTTATCATATTTATCATAGCTAAAGAAAATCATGAGAACTTATCAACATAGTTCATAGTATCTCTTGCTTGAGACTTAGTATTGGATCCCTGATGAATGACAGCAATGTTTATAAATCTTTATGAAAGATTCCTAAAATTATGGAGATGATGTGGAAGCTAGTAGCTAATTACTCAAAATATATCATAAATATATAAAATGTATAAAATTTTATATATAATTTTATATATAAAAATATAATTCCATTTCTTCAGAAAAGAGAAAACATACTTGTCACTTCTTTTGGGCTCTATTGACTTCTATTGTTGCTTTAAGAAATTGCCACACTTTGTGGTTTAAAATAGCATAAATTTATTAGTGCTTTAGATGTCAGTAGTTTGATATGGGTCTCACTAGGTTAAATCCAAGTTGTTGGCAGTGTTGTTTCCTTTCTGGAGGCTCCAGAAAATAATCTGTTTTCTTGTCTTCTCCAGCTTCTAGAAGCCATCCACATTCCTTGGCTTTTTAGCCCCTTCCTTCCATTTTCAAAGCAGCAATATTGTATCTCTCTGACCCTACTTCTGTAGTTAATACCTTTCTCTGACAACAGACTGGATAAGTTCTCCATGTTTATCACCTATGTGATAAGATTGGGCCCACTTGGATAATCCAGGAAAACTTCCTGTTTCAGGGCCCTTAACTTAATCACACATGCATAATTCTGTTTGCTGGGTAAGGTACACATCCCACAGGGTTAGTGTGTAGACCCTGACATGATTCTGCCAATCAAATGAACTTTATTGAAGAATAACTTCATTATAGGTGGCCATTGATTTATCAGTGTTTGTTTGTGGTGTAGGTACTTCTTTCTCTAATCATTGCCGAATCATATCCTGATTTTAGAACCACACAATGTTAGATTTGGAAGGGGACTTAGAGATCATCTAGTTCAAACTTTCCATTTTAAGAGTGAAATGAATAAAACTGACTAGCAAAAGTAAGTGATCACAGGCACTAATTGTGTTTTATTTAGGACTCTCTTTTTAGAGCAGTTTTAGGTTACAGTAAAATTGAGCAGAAGATAAATAGATTTCTCATATGCTGCCTGTCTCCAGTATAAACAGTCTCCTCCATTATCAATATTACCTGCCAGAGTGGTTCATCCTCAGTGTTTTGTGTTCTGTGGGTTTAGACAAATATATAATTACGTATATCCATAATTAAAATATCATACGGGTAGTTTCACTGCCCTAAAAATCCTCTATACTTCACTTATTCATCTCTCTTCATCCCCAAACCCCAGCAACCACCCATTTTTTTAAATTATCTTCATAGTTCTGCCTTTTCGAGAGTGTCATATAATTGGAATCACATAGCATGTAGCCTTTTCATTATGGGCTTCTTTCACTTAGTGATATGCATTTTTTTCTTCATGTATTTTCTTTTTTTAAAGATTTTATTTATTTATTTGAGAGATTGGAGAGAGATCACAAGTAAGCAGAGAGGGAGGCAGAGTGAGATGGGGAGGCAGACTCCCTGCTGAACACAGAGCCTGATGCGGGGCTCAATTCCAGGACCCTGGGATCATGACATGAGCCGAAGGCAGAGGCTTTAACACACTGAGCCACCCAGGTGCCCCCTTCATGTATTTTCATGGTTTGATAACTCATTTATTTTTAGCACTGAATAATATTCCTTTATCTGGATGGATCCCAGTTTATTTATCTATTTTCCTACTGCCTTAATCCATTTGGGCTGCTATAACATGATACCAGAGATTAGGAGGCCTATCTTACAAACAACAGAAATTTATTTCTCATAGTCTGAAGGCTGGAAAGTCCACAATCAAGGCACAGGCAGTTTCAGTGTCTGATGAGGATTTGTTTCTTGGTATATAGATGGCTGTCTTTTTTGCAGTGTCATCACATGGCAGAAGGAGCAAGGGGCCTCTTTAGGATTTCTTCTATTAAGGCACTAGTCCTATTCATCAGGGCTCTGCCTTCATGAGTTTTAATCACCTCCCAAAGGCCCCACTTTCTAGTAGCATCACATTGGGGGTTAGATTTCAACATTTTAGGTATGAGAGGACACAAACTTTGAGTCTGTAGCATCTACTGAAAGACATCTTGACTGCTTCTAAGTGTTGGCAATCGTGAATAAAGCTGTTATAAACATTTGCGTGCAGGCTTTTGTGTGGACATAAGTTTTCAACTTCTTTGGGTAAATATCAAGGAGTGTGATTGCTGGATCGCTTGCTAAGAGTATGTTTAGTTTTATAAGAAACCTCCAAATTGTCTTCCAAAGTGACTGTAACATTTTACATTTCCAGGAGCAGTGAATGAGAATTCTTACTGTCCTACATTCTCAGCGTTTAGTGTTGTCAGATCATTGCTTCTTCAATGGTGATGACCAGGTTTCCTAATTTGCTATAAAACTGTTAAAAATTTATCATATTTTTTTTTTTTTACTAAGTTCCAAGGCAGTTTTATATGGAAACAAGCTTTATTATATTTATTGTTCTTCAAGTGTTCTTCAACATAATAATATGTGTGTATCAATAATATTTTGAATGATAAACTATTAAGAAAATATTTAATTCTGTTTTTACAAGGAAAGAGAATTTTGGCTTTTACCTAAGAGGAGTGATGCTATGCGTTTTTCATGGTTGCCAGGACTTCTGGACTGCTCTTTTTAGTGTTACAGTGAGTGTCCTTTTTTACAGTTCTATCTCAAAAGAAATCAGTTACTCAGAAGAATAGACAATTTCCATTTCAATGCAGTGAGCTTGTTTTTACTTACACTTATGCATCATGCTAATGATTGAGAGAAGTGTAAAAGGGTTAAATGAGACATGTTGTGATATACCTCACACTCAGGAGTTGCATCCTGAGGACTCATGTCACATTACTTGAGATTTCCAAAAACGGAAATGCCATCTAACCAAGGAGGAGGACTTGAGAAGGCAATGATAAAATCTTTCAAGAATTTTGAAATTGTTTAGAAGCTATAAGATAGCATTTTTACCCAAGTTTAGATGTAATTTAAGTTTGAGATAAGCATGATATTTTCAATCATAAGTTATTTGAAATGTATATTATTAATACTCTATTAACCTTTGTCTTGGGAGCATTTTCACAAGTAATGCATAGAGCAAATGTTACTGTCATTTTATAGATAAGGATTTGAGCCTGGGTGAAGTTACTTGCCCAATCTCCTACCCCTTAACCACTCTCCCACTTTCCTTGGTGGATTAGTGTATGCATCTGACATAATATCAACATAATAAATTAATATGAAAGAAATAACATTTACTCCACATCCTGTTTCAGAATTTCCCTATTCATTTCTTCTCTATACAAAATTAAGAATGAGAACATTAAATACAATTAAAAAAAAAGTGCTTTTAATAGGATTTTCATTTCTTTGTCATCACTTCCTAGATAAAGAGGAGATGAGCTTGGAAAAAGAAAGCTGAGGGGGTGGAATTAAAAAATAGTTTCTTAAAAAAAAAAAAATAAAAAAAATAAAAAATAGTTTCTTGTCTTAATATACCATACATTCATATTATGATATATTGTACTGTTGGCATTTTTTTCTTTGAGTCAGAGAGAATATGAAATTAAATGGTTTAAATAGAAGCCAAAGGATCTGCAATGGATTCTAGGAGTATTGTGCTTATTGTAAGCATTTTAAGGCAAATTGTTGGAGGTGAGGGAAAGGGATTGGGGAGATCAGAAAGTCATGCTAATTTGAGTACTCCTTGAACATATGGCACATAGGCATGTGGACTAGATACTATTTTGATTCCTATAGATGATTATTTGAAATGTGCACCAACTTTTATTAAAGAGCAATGGCCATGTAGCAATGTATTGTATCATTTAAAGTAATAGTTTAAGCCATATCCATCACAACATGTTAAAAAAATCTGTAAGGGAAAACAATCATTACGTCTATTATGTGAGGCATTGCATTAAACTTGTATGGTTTTGAGAAAAAGAAATGTAAGAATATAGACATGGGTTTTAGTAGTAGGTCAAAACATTATCCTTTATAAAATGGAATAAAATTAATATTTTAATATTCTTCATTACAAACAATGCGGTGATTTAATATGCACTAAATAATGACTCTGAAAGGAATCAATATTTGGCTCAATGGTTTGTATAGATTTTTCTCATAAACTTTCTAGGTCTTTCAGAGTCACAGTAAGGAAGTTCATTGTTTGCTTCTGTGTGTTTTTGCTCATAAATGATCATGTGTGCTTTCAGTATTCATTCTTCCACTTAGTTCTTTCATCCTTTAAATCTGATCAGATAATGATTTAAAATCATGGTCACTGAATTAATTAGTGCAAGAAGGGTTAATAAAAGATGGAAAAGTTCAATATCGACACAGCAAAGTGAGAGCTAGAGTTTGTGATGAAATCATGTTTGGCCAGAGTACCTTTTACTCTGGTATGCACATCTGTTATTCAGCTTAGTCATTTACCCCACCACAAGATTGTGCCCTACAATCTTACCAGTTAAGGTCTTTTTTTCATTTGTGGAAAAAGGTCACTGTTACATGTATTTGTCACTCACTGTTCAAAAAACTATGATTTTAATTCCTTAATGGATCTGTAAGCTTTTCTAGTAAATTTATGTTAGCTTCAATTATTAAGATTATTAACCCTTTCCTGTCTTACTTGTAACAACTGTTTTTCCATTTGTTGTTGACCATTTAATGTTGTTTACATATATACAGAACTTTATTTTTTTTAAAAGATTCTATTTATTTATTTGATAGAGAGAGAGAGCACAGCAGGGAGAGTGCAGGCAGAGGGAGAGGCTCTCTCAGCAGAGAGCCTGAAGGGGCTCCCTCCCAGGATACCCAGGATCATGACCTGAGCTGAAGGCAGACTCTTAACCAACTGAGCCACACAGGCGCCCCTATACAGAACTTTAAAAAAAATTTTGTAATTTCCTCCATTTAAGTTTAGAAACTTACTTTCTCAATTAAAAATTAGGAAATATTCTTCATATTTCTTCTAGTTTTTAAAAACATGGATAGATTTTTACATGATTAATTACTTCAGTGATGTATATGTATTTTATATTGTATTCCTCAGGAGACAAAGAGCCAAACTATTTTTTTCCTCAAATAGAATAATAATTAATTCATTGTATCTTGACTGTCTCTTGTTTTCTTCCAGTTTGTGATACCTTTTTTGTCATGCACTAATTTAAATAAGCACAATGGTCTGTCTGTAAATTTGTCTGTTTTGGAGGTATTATACTAATTTATTTACTTTTGTTTCTACATATGACTAAATATTTCATAGGGCTAATGCTCTACACTGGTCAATTTTTTGCCTGCTTATTCTTTCAAACAAACTCTAATATTTTACATATTGCAAAATGATATTGTGTGGCTGTATACTCATTTATATATTTGTAGATTTTGCTATTTTGATGGAATCTTGCTTCCATTTTAGTTTCTAAGCCAAGAATATCTTCACCAGTAAAGTAATGCAAAATGAAGGTATATAAAATATATATGTTCTGTTCTTTAAATTAATATGTCAAAAATGCAAAATGACATTGTAGGAAGAAAGCTTAAATTGTCACAGTGCCTTGGGAAAATAATTTAGATAAGTTAATCAGGAAATTCCTGGTGTATGATTATCTATGGAAAGAAAATGATGAGAAATCTAAATAAAGATTTATACATGAGAATGTTTTGTCTAAAAATAATCTCTTTGCTGAGGACACCCAAATTTATCTCCATTCAGGACTCTCCTTTGAATACCAGATTTGTATATTTAACTGCCTACTTGATATCTCCACTTAGATAACAAACTTCAGTGATGTAGAAAATGAACATGGCCTTGGCCCTCAACCTGTTCCTTCTAGCAGTCTGTTTCAACTCACTAGATGGCATCTTGTTTCTTCCAGCTGCTCAAGCCAAAAAAACCTAACATCATCCTTGACCCATTGTATTCTCCTATCTATCTGATCTAATAATATATGCAATAAGCAATAAAGAGATATATCTGATCTAATAATATATGCAATAATTGATTCTCTTCCCTTTCTCCATTGCAAGTCATTATGCCCTTACCTCTTGTACTGCAGTAGCATTTCAGTCAGCATTCCTGCACCCGACTTGCCCCTTCTCAGTCTATTTCAACCCAAAGCCGGGGTTAAAAGCAGTTTCATCATGCTGTTCCTCTGCTCAAAACGTTCCGGTGACTTCTCAGCTCATTGAGAGTAGAAGGCAAGCAGTTTCAGTGGTTTGAAAGGCTTAAAATTGTTAAGGATATTTGGGATATCTTTATCTATTTCCCTCTCCCTCAGTCACTGTGACCTGCTGCTGCTTCTTAAATCTCCCAGGCATTTTCTTTCTCAGGGTTTTGCTTATGCTTCCTTCTGGAATAGTCTTCCCCTTCCCCAGTGCCACCCCATTTCAGGTTGATTTTGTTCCCATACTTCCTTGCGGTCTTTACAAATTTCATCTCTTGAAGCCTTCTCTGGCTACTTCAACCCAAATTTGTGACTGTCCCCTGTACTTTGTTTTCCATTTCCCTGTTGTATTTCCCCCTCAGTATTCGTTTTTATCTGATGTACCACATATTATTTTATCGCATTTATTTTTTGTCTCTTCAACTAGTATATAAGTTCTATGAGGGCAGGGATTTTTGTCAGTTTTTCTCTACTGTATTCCAGCATGTAAAACAGTACCTGGAAGTGTAGAGAGAGAGTCCTCAACAATTATATATTGAAATAGTATGAAGTAATTGATGGTTGTGACAAATAACAGTCTTCAACAAACAGTGTGGAATATGAAGGAACTAGCTTTAAAAGCTGTGGGCATTTATGGGATAGAATATTATGTCAAAATTAGTAATGACAAAAAATAACATACTGTTGTATTAAGTGAAAGGCTAAGTATAAAATAATTTATATGATATAAGGCCATCTATGGTTGAAGAACACAGAATGGATGGCAATGTGATGAAATTCTAACATATATTGATCTCAGTTGTATGGGTGACTTTTATTCTGTTTCTTGATATTTTTCCTGTGCTTTCCAAATTTTCTACAATGAGTCGCATTACATTTTTTTGTAAATATTTTATTTATTTATTTGACACAGAGAGATCACAGGCAGGCAGAGAGGCAGGCAGAGAGAAAGAGGGGGAAGCAGGCTCCCTGCTGAGCAGAGAGCCTGATGTGGGGCTCGATCCCAGGACCCTGAGATCATGACCTGAGCCGAAGGCAGAGGCTTTAACCCACTGAGCCACCCAGGCGCCCCTCGCATTACATTTTTAACCAGAGAAACAACAAAAGCCCCCAAGGATTCTCTTCCAATTTTAAAAAGACTGATTAAAAAAAAAACCCTGAAATTGGGTTAGCCTTTGGTTAATTGTGTACCAATTCGGCCCTGTTAATTACTGCACCTCTTCTGTGTGCCTGGTACAATGGAGAAGGTAAAGATGAAAAAGGTCCTCTCCTGCTTTCAGGGCCTAATGTAAGAGAGCAAGGACATACTCTGCCAACTATGAGAGATTGTAATGCAGGCTGTGAGAGAGGTTCAAGCCAGTGTCAGAGAGGGAGGGGAGATGGTGATCCCATCCAGCTGAGCTATTGAGAATGAGATCACTCATATTTTGAAAATTTTTCAATCAAAGAGGGGTCCAACCCAAGTAATTACACATTTTGTATGGCAGCATGTATTTGATGTGTCATACCCAGTGATTACACTAAAGAGCCCTGACATTATAAGTAAAAGCAGCGTTAGCACATAGGCATAACAAATAGATAGATAATATAATACACCATCCGCAACCATATAAGCATTCATTAATCCCACAACACCAAGTGTCATGGCAAATCAAGCACCATGCTGGGTGCTGAGGATATAGTGCTGGGCAAGACTCCATCCTTTTCTTCAAGGGGATAACTGAACCAATTTGGAAACATAAGCACATGAGCATATTAAATAGAAAATGATAAATGGTACAAAGTGGGGATATGTAGGAAGAGTTCAGTTATGAAAGCCTATTGGGGCAACACTTTAACTCAGCCTAGTATGAGTTTTTCACTGAAGGAGTCTCGAGGTTTTTCCAGAGAAGGTGATATTTGAATGGAAAATAAAATATAATAAATTTACTAAGAATAGTCATGGCAGTGGTTGGAGAATGTTACACACTTTTTAGAAAGAAGAAAGTTTGCACACAAGGTACAAGTGAAAGAACGAACAAAGGAGCCTGTGTACATGAGGAACAGTAGTGACTTCGGTATGATTGAAACCAAAAGGACAGGAAGACTTGAAGGAAGAAGGACAGGTAGGGAGACATAACACTAGTGTTTTCTTTCAATATTAGATGTATTGTGATGTTGGGGATTTGTAACAAAATAAAATGTAAAAATATGTACTAGAATGGATGGTTTCTTATGCAATATGCTAAATACCTAATTAACTTTTTTAAAGTAAGTGAATTCTAAATGTTTATCCTTTTGGTATTATATACACTTAGGAGATACCCATCATTTTTTTCTGCAAGCAGAGGAGTCTTTAAAAATCGTGAATATAATAGCTGTTTCTAATTTTGATTTAGGTTTACTTTGTAGGAAACTTTAATATATTCAAAATGTCTAGTTTAAAATAGATTTCCAGTATATGTTAGTTCTTTATCATCCACCTACTGAGAAGGAAAGTGAATAAGAATAAAAATCCTATTTATTTATAGTTTATTATGTAAAGAAAAAAATCAGTTCATATGCTTTTACTAATATAGAAATAATTGTGAATGTATTAATATAGATTGTGTGACATTGGTATTACTTAATATCTTTATAAACCTTGAAGTAGACTCAGGCTAATAAGGTTCTTCAAAAACATGACCAGTTTGGAAAATTTTTTTGGCATTAAAGGAGGGATGTGCATTTCATATATCCAGTGCAATGCGTTCTAAACAAGACATTTATATCTAGAATTCATCAGACTCCTAGAGAAACATAGTGATTGTTTATTCAAATTGATGCTTCGAATTATCTCTTTCCATAGTCTTTGAAACTAATCTGTCAAATAATCATTAAGAGTAATTAGTTTATGCTAAACTCCCCGAATGAAATTTAAGGATGACAAAACAAATGATTGGCTCCATTATAATTCAGTTTCTTATTATATGATTACTATTCCTGTAATGCTATTGTCAATACCTAAGACATTTGAAGATAGGACAGAAACAAAAAAAGAAAAGACTAATATTAGTAAAAGCAGAAACCATAGATTTCCTTTTAGTTTTGTTGATTGTTTCCTTCATTGTGCAGAGCTTTCTATGTGAATGAAGTCCCAGTAGTTCTTTTTTGCTTGTGATTCCCTTGTCTCTGGAGATATGTCCAATAAGAAGTTGCTCCAGGCAAGGTCAAAGACGTTGCTGCCTGTGTTCTCCTCTAGGATTTTGATATATTCCTGTCTCATATTTAGGTCTTTCATCCATTTTGAATTTATTTTTGTGTATGGGGTAATAAGAAAGTGGTCCAGTTTCATTCTTTGGCATGTGGCTGTCCAATTTTCCCAACACCATTTCTTGAAGAGACTATCTTTTTCCATTGGGTATTCTTTCCTGTTTTGTTGAAGATTAGTTGACCTTAGTTGTGGTTTCACTTCTGGGTTTTCTGTCCTGTTCCACTGAACTTTGTTTTTGTGTCAGTACCATATGGTCTTGATCACTACAGCTTTGTAGTATTACTTGAAGTCTGGAATTGTGATGCCTCTAGTTTTGCTTTTCTTTTTCAAGATTGCTTTGGCTATTTGGGGTCTTTTGTGATTCCATACAAATTTTAAAATTGTTTGTTCTAGCTCTGTGAAAAATTCTGGTGGTATTTTGGTAGGGATTACATTTAAATGTGTGTATTGCTTTGGGTAGTAGAGACATTTTAACAATATTTGTTCTTCCAATCCATGAGCATGGACTGTTTTTCCATTTCTTTGTGTCATCTTCAATTTTGACAAATTGAAACAACCTCTTTGACATCAGCTGTAGCAACTTCTTACTGGACACGTCTCTGGAGGCAAGGGAAATAAAAGCAAAAATGAATTGTTGAGACTTCAAGATAAAAACCTTCTGCACAGTGAAGGAAACAGTCAACAAAACTAAAAGGCAACCTTCAGAATGGGAGAAAATATTTGGAAATGACATATTTGATAAAGGGTTAGTATCTAAAATCCACAAAGAATGTATCAAAATCCTCAAGAAACAAATAATCCAGTTAAGAAATGTACACAAGACATGAATAGACATTTTTCCAAAGGAGACATACAGATGGCTAACAGACACAAAAAAATGCTTAGCATCATTCATCATCAGGGAAATAAAAATCAAAACTACAATGAGATACTACTTTACACCTGTCATAATGGCTAAAATTAACAACACAGGAAACAATAGTTGTTGGCAAGGATGTGGAGAGAGTGGAACCCTCTTCCACTGTTGGTGAGATTTCATTTTTTTTTTAATATTTTATTTATTTATTTGACAGAGAGAGATCACAAGTAGGCAGAGAGGCAGGCAGAGAGGAGGAAGCAAGCTCCCTGCTGAGCAGAGAGCCCAATGCAGGACTCAATCCCAGGATCCTGAGATCATGACCTGAGCTGAAGGCAGAGGCTTTAACCCACTGAGCCACCCAGGTGCCCCATTGGTGGGATTTCAAACTGGCACAACCACTTTGGAAAAGAGTATGGAGGTTTCTCAAAAAGTTAAAAACAGAACTACCCCACTACCCAGCAATTGTTTTTTGGGTATTTACCCAAAGGATACAAAAACAGTAGTTCAAAAAAGGACATGCATCCCAATACTTATAGTAGCATTGTTAACAATAGCCAAGTTATAGAAAAAGTCGAAATGGCCATGGACTGATGATTGGATAAAGAAGATAGGGTATATATTGGGGTGCCTAGGTGGCTAGGTTGGTTAAGCTTCTGACTCTTGATTTTGGCTCAGGTCATGATCTCAAGAGTTGTGAGATCAAGGCCCATGTTGAGCTCTGTGCCGGGCATGTAGTCTGCTTGAGAGTCTCTCTCTCCTTATGCTTCTGCTCCTCCTGCCCTCTTTAAATAGATAGATAGATAGATAGATAGATAGATAGATAGATAGATAGATAGATAGATAGATGTGGGTATGTGTGTGTATGTGTATACACATATATACACAATGGAATATTACTCAGCCATCAAAAGAATAAAATCTTGCCATGGCAACAATGTAGATGGAGCTGGAGTATATCATGCTAGGTGGAGTAAGTCAGAGAAAGACAAGTACCATATGATTTCACTCGTGGAATTTAAGAACAAAACAGAGGGACATATGGGATGTATAAAACAAAACAAAACAAAACAAAGGGCAAACCAAGAGCCTTAACTATAGAGAAGAAACTGAGGGTTGCTAGAAGGCAGGTGGTTGGGGGTATGGGCTAAATGAGTGATAGTGATGAGTAATAAAGAGGACACTTATTGTGATGAATACTAGGTGTTGTATGAAAGTGATGAATGACTAAATTCTACTCCTGAAACCAATATTACACTATATGTTAATTAGGAATTTAGATAAAAACTTTAAGTGAAAACAACCAAAAGCAACAACAGAGAGAAACCAAAACCAGGAATCAAGCAAGGATAGCTATGAGAAATGTGTCAGAACTTAAGGCCACATCAAAGCCATAGTTAGGCAGTAGGAGCTGATGTCTACCAACAGGGCCTGGGAAAGATTTCAGGAGACACAGGGCTACTAAAGCTAATGATCAAACAGCTGTTAATAACTAGCTTTGAAAGAGTAAGGAGAGGAGAAAGGAAGAGAACATTACTGGATATTGGACAAGTGAATTATTCTGGGCCTGTGTATCTCATTATTAAATAAGGTAAGAATTAGATCATTCTAATTCTCATTCTAAATGAGAAATTCTCATTTCTCTCTCCCTTCTCCCACCTTTCTTTAGCAGGGAAGCCCATTTTTAAAATATTACAGGTATTTAATGCATGATAGTTAATACGGTTAAAGCATAAATGAAGTGAGTTCAGAGTCCTACCTTCTCTGTAGCCTCTTACCCCACGTGGCCACTGAAGATCCCTTAACAACTCAAGATTCCAAGGTGAAGAACATAGGACATGCTTCCTTCTGATTCTTACCTTCTGCTCTGTGATTTATAGATAGGACAGCATTGAGATGAGGGAGGCTCCTGGACTTCCTGCTTCATGTCAGAAAATTAAATACAGTTGACCCTTGACCTGCATAGGTTTGAACTGCATAGGCCCACTTATACATGATTTTTTTTTTCAATAAAAACAGTACGGTATTGTAAATATGTTCTCTCTTTCTTATGCTTTTCTTAACATCTTCTAGCTTTGTTGTAAGACTATAGTATATAATACATATAATATACAAAATATGTGTTAATTGACTGTATCAGTAAGGCTGCCAGGCAACTGTAAGCTATTAGTAGTTACGTTTCTCGGGAATCAAAAGTTATACATGAAATTTTGACTATGCAAGGCTCAAGGGTCAACTGTAGTTTTACAGATGATATGTAAAATGAGAAAGAGTTTACCTCTGAATTGGGAAATGAGAAATAAGGACAAAAGATGAGGTAAGCATTTTTCCTTTTGTAATTTATTTCCAAAAATGGTAGACATAATTTAAAAAATTAATCATGATCCCATTTATTTAAAAGTATGTATGACTTATGCAGCTTTAACAGGAGATACAATCAATAAAATTAGAACTACTAAAATATTAAAAATCCAATTGTTATACACTTGCTATATATCATTGAACAGGTGTATGCATTCTTGAGGAGGAGAATTATAAAGGTGGCCCTTACTCTAGGTGATTCTGATACTGCAGTTGTGAAGGCAGGTCAGAAAGGAGAAAAAGCCCAGAGTGGAGATAAAAAATTTGAAAGTAGATTGAAGAAGGCCTTGGAACGAGCTAAACTGGTCTCATTCAATAAGCGGACTTAGGGAAAGAAATAGAGGTATGGACAGTACTAAACTGAAATGGCAGAATTCCCCTCTTGAGCCTTGGTTAATTGATTTAAGAACTTAATCAGTATGTGTACAACAGACTAATCTATTTTATTTTAATAGTATCTCTTCTACACAGCAATGATAAATGTGGTGGGGTGGTGTCTACCGTTACTGCATGAACACTGTTCATTTGATTACAGAGAAGTGTGGAAAATAATTTTATTTTAACCAGGTCTACAACTATCAGCATGAATAAATCTGAAACACATGCTTTGAAGATAAAATAGAAAAAGAACAAAATGTTCGATGTACTAGCTTTTATATATGTAATACTTAAAACTTGGTGACTGGTGGGCACTGATATGCTGCCCAAATATTCCCTCAAAAAAAGACTGATTGCTCCAGCTTCTGGGAGTATAAGTAGATAACCTCCAGCTTTCAGTCCTTTTAGGGACTGAGTCAGCTTCAGAGAGCCCCTTGCCCAATATCTCACTCTCAATGACACATTGAGACTAAGGCATAGTGTCCTTGCCACTTGGCCAATACAGGAGAATTCTGAGGGGCCTTTACAAACTCAGGGCTGCTCTTGAGATTGGCTGAGGCTAATATGGCCTATATCACAGTTGGAGTTCTCCCTCTGCTCAAACTTGCTTCCTTCCAGTCTTCTATGGGATACTCCCCGGTAAACATCCCATCCATTAAATTCTGTCTCAGTCTGTCTCCTAGAGAATTCATCCAGTGACTGGGTATATGGAGGAGAGAATGGTATTAGGGGTTGAACAAAGGGAAGAAAAAATGATGTCTATTTAAAGTAAATACAAATAAAAGAGACTCTGTGCTAATTGATAATGATGCTATGCCACTAAATAATGATTATGATTATTCTATTTAAAGCCTCAAAATAAAAAAATATGTGCATAATAATATCATGAAAACTATATTTTCATTTTAGTTTCTTTATGTAAAGTAAGTTGAAGGCACTATTATTTCCATTAAATACAATGAAACAGTTTCAAAGAGGGTAGATGATATGCCATGGTCACACACAATAAATAATAGAACTTGAAATAAGATTCTGGTACCATATTTTGTGCTCTTACCTAAATTGTCTGTGAGATAATCCACACTGAGAAGTAGGGCAGGGATGCCATACAGTTGCAATTTAATGCAGTTTTTGGAATCTCTATAAGTACCTCCACAAGCCCAAGTCAAAGTCTAACTTCTGGTCAACAGGGAGGAGCATCCTATATATGCAGTACACTGGACCCTTGGGGAGCAGCTAAAGAAACTAAAAATATCATCAGTGAAACAATGGAGAACTGTTTAAGCAGTAATACATAGTACTATATACAGTAATATATAGTAATCATTACTGCTTATACTATTTAATACTGCTTAATATAGATTACTATATATTACTTAATATATATTACTATATATTATTATATATTATTAGTACTATATAGTACTAATATATAGTACTATATATTTACATATTTATATAGATCTATCTATATATACATTGACATGGCATCTATCAGTATGTGCTATTTAAGAAACCTGTAGACCAAAGCAGTAAGTTGTAATCAGGGAAGTCTTCCCCAAAGTGAATTTCACTCTTTGGAATGGAAAAGAGCTGAGCCAGCTATGCATATTTTGACAGTGATCTTCCTTGTTTATTGTTTTCTAATTCTATGGTTAGTTTTTGAGTAATATATTCACTTTTAGCCTTGAAATGCTTTAAAATTTTAATAGAAGTATAATTAAAAAATCTAACCTGTTGCCTTTATGGAAATACATAAAACAATTGTAAGAATTCAGCCAACTTTCTATAATACTGCTTTCACTAATATATTCATATTAGCTGTCCAAACTGTTTCTTGAAACTATTTTCCATTGCTCTGAAGTAGAAATCACATTCCTTTTCTCATTCCTGCTATTTTCTCCTTAAGCTGGGGTGATTTGCGTTTCATTGCTTTTGCCGTTCTTTATTTAGTACTTGCCTCTTGGACACCATGGGAATCATTCTCATTATAGACTCTGTTCCTCTTATAGATCTTGACATAAGCTGTTCTGAAAGTTATTCCATATGTATACATTTCTTAAGTCAACAGTAACCTTAACACTGCTGTATCTTTTTGGAAGATATTAACATTCAGCTTAAATACTGTATATAGGCCACCTCATCTCCTTCCCAGCCAGTAACTCCTCAGAGAATACAGGCCAAGGGCAAACTATATCAGAAGCACCATGCTACTTGTTTTTCCTCCATAAGTAATAAAATATATGTACTTTCTCTTTTATTCAAATGACTGCTTTCTTTTTTTTGTCAGTTTATTGTAACTTAATATATCTGCACAATCCTAAAAAATATAGGTATTTATATAAAACATGCAGGTTTTTAAAATAGAAAACTATTAGAAAGATTTTCAATAGTCAGTGTCAATTCATGTCTTCTAATGTTAGTATTAAACAAGGAAAAAGGAAAAAAAAGAAAAAGAGAAGATTGTCTGACTTTTCCTTTCAAGTGAAAACCTGTATCTGCTTCCTAAGAGTTTTAAAGTTTCTACTTCTCAGTTGCTCTCAAGTGAAGAGGGAACTGCACTCCATTAAAGCTCTTCTACTTCAGACTTGGAGCATCCAAGTTGTTCACTTGGGAAAAAAGACCATTCTAAGCCTTGCTCTCTTATTTGATAGGATAATACACAGTCTCAGTATAGCCCATTTCCGAATAGCACTAATTCACCGAAGGACCATATTTTCACATTTAGATTGGGGATAAAAATGTGTAAATGTAAGAATAACTGAAAGAGACCTAGAGATTTGTCAGAACCTTGCAAATTACCAGATTATCAGTTTTTCATTATCACTTGTTCCATAAGAAATAAATATATTTATTTTACAAGAAAACAAACACTTTGGAAGCTTCAATTGTAAAATCAGTTTGGCCTTAAGAACTCAGATGAATTAGTTAAAATAGAGTCTGCACATCTGTGTTTGATATTTGATAGCAAAGGAGAACATTATAGATCAGCAGGATGGAAAATATCTTTATATCCGTAGAATCTTAACTCTTTTATTTTAAAGAATGTCTGTGTAGATAATAAATGCCAGAAGTTTATTCAAAACATGTAATGTGTGAAGAACTACAAATCAAATGCCTGCCTGGAAATAAAAGTATAAGCAATTCTCAGGACTTAGAAGCAATTTGAGTTTTCATAAGTGCTTATATGTCAGGTTAGCACATAATATATTTAGACATTAAAATTAACTATATTATTATTTAGAAGTTTATTTCTTTGTAATGGTATCATACATGGGATAACCAAGTCTTCACTCTACTCAAATAGATCTCTGTAAATAAAGGCTCTCCAGTGGAATGTAGGTCTACTGTCCATGTCTGGTTCCAGAGGAACATCAGCAGACCTTCTCTACTGCTCTCTGCTTGGTCAAAATACTATTGCAAGGGAGGGTATCTCTGTCTGAAGGGTGGCCTGAGGAACAGTAGAAGTTAACAAATGTCATCTACTAGCTCCTTTGTTATAAACAGTTTCTCTTCCCTAATTCTTGATATTTCTCTTCCCTGATTTTGATATTCCTCTTTCTCAGGATAATTGTTTCAACCAGCTAGTTGAAAGCAAGTAAAAGGTATTCAGTATTTCTGTCAGTAACTTTACTGCCACATTGTATAACTCTTTGAAATTTTTTTAAATGCCCAGAACAAATAGTACTTTTTCACAGCTTTACTGAGGTATATCTCTCACTCTCTCTCGCTCTCTTTTTTTTTTTTTTTTTTTTGAGATACATTTCCTGTACCATAAGTTTTACTTATTCAGTAGGTTTTGGTATATTTTATAGAGATGTGCCATTGTCACTAAAATCTAATTTACTTTTTGTCTCCATGGATTTGCCTGTTTGGAACTTTTTCTATAAATGGATTGATACAATGTGTGCTCTTTTGTAACTGTCTTGTCTCACTCAGCATAGTATTTTCAAAATTCATCTAGCATTTATTGGTACTACACTTATTTTTATGGCTCAGTAATATTCCATTGTTTGGCTATACCACATTGTTATCCACTTCCCAGTTGATGGGCATTTACCACCTTTTCTCTATTATGCATAGTAACACTATGAAATTCATGCACCCTATGTTTTCTATTCCCTTAGGGGCACCTGAGTGGCTCTGTCAGTTAAGCAGCTGCCTTCAGCTCCGGTTGTGATCCCAGGGTTCTGGGATCCAGCCCCACATCTGGATTCTTGCTCAGCAGGGAGCCTGCTTCTCCCTCTCCTGCCTCTCCCACTGCTTGTGCTTGCTCTCTCCCCACCTCTCATCCCGTGTCAAATAAATAAAATCTATTCCCTTCAATAAATACCTGCTTGGTCATAGAGTAGCTCTATAGTTAGCATTTTGAGGAACTGCCAAACTGCTTTCCAAAGTGGCTGCACCATTTTACATTCCCACAAGCAATTTATGAGGGTTCCATTTTCTTTACATCCTCACCCATACTTATTTTTGTCTTTTATATTTAATCATTCCTGTAGGCATATAGTCGTATCTTACTGTGTTTTGATTTGCATTTCCCTAATGACTAATGATGTTAAGCATCATTTTATGTATTTACTGACTGTATATTCTATATATTTTCTTCGGAAAGGTGTCTATTCAAGTCCTTTAATCCTTTTTAAATTGAGTTATGTCTTTATTGTTGAGTGATAGAGCATTCTTTATATATTGTGTATATAGATCCTTTGTCATATATATGATTTAGAAATATTTTACCTTATTCTGCAGATTGTCTTTTGACTTTATTGGTGGTGTCCTTTGACACAAAAACTTTTTTTTAAATTTCTATGAAGTCATTATTTTTTTGCTTCTATTTTGTGTGCATAACTTAGAAATCATTGCCTAAGCCAAGATAATGAAAGTTTATTCATATTTTTTCTTCTCAGAGTTATGCTGTAGTTTTAGCTCTTACAATTAAGTCTGTGCTGCATTTGAATTAATTTTTATGTGAAGTCCTACCTCACACTAGAACTTCAGATTAATTCTTTTATATGTGGTTATCCATGTGTTTCAGCAATTTTTTTTAAGATTGTATTTATTTGAGAGAGAGAAGGAGCAGTGGGGAGGGGCAATGGGGAGAGGAGAGAGAGAGAGAAGCAGACTCCCCACTGAGCAGGAACCCTGATGCTGGGCTGGATCCCAAGAGTTGGAGATCATGACCTGAGCCAACACTCAACTGAATGAGACACCCAGGCACCCCATTTTAGCAATATTTCTTGAACAACTGTACTTTTCCTTTTAAATTATCCTGGCAACCTTGTCCAGATCAACTGATTATAAATGGAAGGGTTTATTTCTGGGCTCCCAAGTCTATTTCATTGATACATAGTCTATATTTATGCTAGTACCATAATGTTTTTATTACTGTAACTTTATACTGAGTTTTGGAATTAAGAGGTGTGAGTCCTCCAGCTTTGTTTTCAAGAAAGTTTTGGCTATTTTGGTCCCTTGTATTTTTATATACATTTTAGATCACCTTGTTAAAGATCTGCTGGGAAAAAAAAAATGCCAGTACACTGAAAGTGATCATGTTGACTGGATAGATAGTTCTGGGTAGTATTCTCATCTTAACAATGTGAAGCCATCTGCTCTGTGGGAACCATCTTAGAATTTTTTTTTTTCTTTTTAGATTTTATTTATTTATTTGACAGAGAGAAAGAGAGAGAGAGATATCACAAGTAGGCGGACGGGGGGGAAGCAGTCTCCCCGCTGAGCAGAGAGCCCGATATGGGGCTCGATCCCAGAACCCCGAGATCATGACCTGAGCTGAAAGCAGAGGCTTTAACCCACTGAGCCACCCAGGCGCCCCCCATCTTAGATTTTTAACATAATAGATATGCCTTCTTTTCTTTTAGGACAGTCTGATTCTGCTTTCAAAGAATAATACTTAGGCACATATGCATTCACCCAATGCACACCTCAAAATTTTTTCTTTTTAAGTTTTTATTTAAATTCCAGTTAATTAATATACAGTGTAATATTAGTTTCAGGTGTACAGTATAGTGAGCAACACTTCTATACAACACCTGGTGCTCATCATAAGTGCACTTCTTAATCCCCATCACATATTTCACCCATCCTCCCTGCCCACCTTTCCTCTGGAAACCATCAGTTTGTTCTTTGTAGTAAAGAGTCTGTTTCTTGGTTTGCCTCTTTCTCTCTTTTTATCCTTTTGCTCATTTGTTTTGTTTCTTAAATTCCACTTGAGTGAGATCATATGGTATTTATCTTTCTGTGACAAACTTATTTCACTTAGCATAATACTCTCTAGCTCCATCCACATCATTGCAAATGGCAAGATTTCATTCCTTTTTATGGCTAAGTAGTATTCCATTATATATATGAGTAATATATGCATATGTAGTGTACATGTATATATGAATAGTATATGTATATATATATACATATATATCGATAATATTCATAATCGATTAGTCAGTGGATACTTGGGCTCTTTCATAATTTGGCTGTTATAGATAATGTTTGCTGTTATAGACATTAAAGTGCATGTATCCCTTTGCAATGGTATTTTTGTATTCTTTGGATAAATACCTGGTATACCTGGTAGTGCAATTGCTGGAGCTTAGGGTGGTTCTGTTTTTGTCAGGAACCTCTATACTGTTTTCCAGAGTGATTGCGCCAGTTTGCATTCCCACCAGTAGTGCAAGAGGGTTCCCCTTTCTCCACATCGTCGCCAGCACCTGTTGTTTCTAGTATTGTTGATTTTAGCCATTCTGACAGGGCACACCATGGAACTTACTATGCTCAACTGTTATGAAGTTTAAGAAAGGAAGCTTAAAGTTAAATCTGGGCTCGGTATTATTAGACAAAAGAAAATCTGTGTATCAATGAGGACACATAGGTACAAAATATATAATAAAGCATATATATTATATTTTATTATGATGTCATACGTGTTACCATATATATTATATATTCCCTACTGTAACTAAGTATAGTCAAATTTAAGCCAATACTTTATGTTGGTATGTTACACACTATTTGATAAATTAAAAAATATTATCCCCTACTCCACAAATTTATATTTTGTAATGAATTTCTTTCGTGAAACTATGTTAAAAATAATATATAAATATGTGTAAAAATAATATACAAAGTCAGTAACCGTTATGACCCAAGTCACATCTAGTACAAAAGCCCTGGACAACTGACTTTCAAGCAGTCCTAGGTAAATTATTATGTTTAATTAAACAATATAGCATGACAGGTTGAAAAAGACCATTTTCTCTTCAAAGATATTGAAATGCACGAATTATTTCCAGGGAGAACTAAAAAGTCACATTAGAGGACATTTTTCTTTGTCACTGGAAGATAATGAAGTTTGAAATTCTCAAATTGCTGAGTAGTAGTTTTGGTTGAAGAGTATGTTTCTGACAGTCACTTCACTTTAATCTTTTCCTTTAGAAGTTGCAAAAGTCAATCATTATTTTCTTTTTATTTCAGCATTTGTTATAATTATTTTTGCCCTGTAATGTTGCTAAGTTTTATGAGTATAGCACAATAAAGGACAAAATGTCTGCATTTCATACCTTTGTTTCCACGAGTTATAAATTACTACTACTTGCAAGAAGGGGCCTAAAAGAATGATGGTAGCCAAATAACAGTAAAGAAAGCACCCTTCTGAAATTTAATTTCCTTTTATGAAGTTACTTTTCCTCATTAGATGTACATCTGGCCAAGGGATCTCAAAAGTAAAATGGTGTACTTCAGCCAGTATCTGAATATTGGTCAACTAAGATTAGCTGGAGCAGCTGGGGCTCCTCATGAAATTCGAAAGAAAATTAACTTCTCATCTTTGTTATTATAGAGCCTGAATTCAAACCCAGGTTGATTGCAGAAATCTATTCTTTTAATGAGGTAGGTCCGTGAACTTATCTAAGTATTTGACCTCTGAAAATGCATAATCCTATAATGACTCCTATTGATTTTAAGTAATGAACCACTGTATATGAATTCTTGAGGAAGTCCCACCTTTCTAGGAAAGAGGTGATCACTTCCAGGGTAGTTTATGACCAGTCCTGAAGTCTGTAGGACCCTAGATTCTCAGAAGTTGTCCAGAAGCAATCTACAACTCAGTAACGTTGAGGACAAGTATTTATAGACTGTAAAATACATATGTTATCAGTCTTTTGAGATAGTTGGGTAAACCAAGACATGCTTTGAAGATACTCATCCATGCTTATTTCCCTTTCACAGTACTTACAAAACAGAGTTTCACAGGATTGTGTCAGGTGTTCTGTCAGCCTCCCAGCCAAAGGTAGACTGCTGCTACCTTCCGTGCATTCTGTCGTATGGTATCTACCAGTGGGAAACATTGTACATTATATTAAATCCATTCTATTACTAGCCAGCTGCTGGTATTAAAACAGTTTCTATTAAATTTAACCAAAACTTGATTCCTTCTAATTTATGGCATGATCTGTTAGCCTGTCTGGTACCACATGTAGTTAATTAAATCTGTCTAGTATTTGCAGAGCGTTTTGCTATTAAACATTTGTCCTCTAGTTTATTTGTAACTACCCAAAGCAGTGAATCCTATCTGAGTTTCTTTTATTATTTGTAGGAGACCCAAATAAAAATGACTAGTATTTATTGAGGATTTACTGTGGTAAAGTCAATGTACTAGGAAGTGGAGTGAATAAAAAATAAAATAGGGTAGTCATATTCAAGGAACTTAGAATTAAGTCAGTAAAGTACCCTATAGTTATCTCTAGTCTGTTATTTTAAAACATATATTTTTAAGCAGGACAAGAAAGTTTAGCTGTTGACTCAAGCCCAGTAGGATCTATGGTCCCCTTAGCTTACACTGAAATCTAATGCATATATATAGACATTGTGTGGTTTAAAGAACTCCCTACTACACTGGAATTAAAATTAAAAACAAAACCTGCCTACAATTTCTAAACTTCATTCTGTTCACAAAGAATCAGGAATCTTCTTTCCCTGAGGCCAGCTTCTCAGCTTTCATTCAATAGATGCTGATTCTATTACCATTGTGAATTTCCAGTTAGAGTATTTCTTCTAAAGAGTTCAATGACTCTAGATAGTAATTGTAACCACCTTTGCAATAAAAATATCACATATATAGACAGAGTCATGTAATAATTATGATTATTTTGGAGAACAATAGAAGAAGAGCATCATAATTGTTATATTTCAAGGAGCAAAACTTAGGAATTTTGAGGTTTATTATAAGAAGATACATTCATGTAAGAGATAACATTCATTGTAGTTTTGTCAAATTCCCATTTTAAAATTTTGTGCTCATTGTCTTTCATATAAATATGTGCTTTGCAAAGGCTTCTTTAATATGTGTAAAATAATATTCATATTGAAATTCAATTTACTCTCTCCAGAAAAAGCAGTTACTCAGTGTAGTCACTATATTAATTAACTCATTCAGTGCTAAGCACTATGCTGATAGAAAAATGAGAAGATACATTTTTTTTTAATAAGGGATTGTTTTATAAGGGGTTCAGGAAGGTAAGTAACTACATGAAAAGTATTTTAGTAAAGACTGTAAGATATATTAAAACTGTACTGATGTCTCAAAGAAAGGATTGTGGAGTCTTGCCTGAAGTGGTCAGGGACCATATCACAGAGAAAGCAGTACAAGAGATGCAAGATGACAGCAGGGTTTGCCAGGGAGGAAGGATACCAAGTCATATGTGGGCAGCAACTGTGAATATCTTGTTCACCATTCTTCACATCGAGTAGATCTTAGTAAAAATGTTCGGTGAATATATGATTTCCAGGCAATGAAAATGGCAAATGCAAAGCCATGAAAGTGTGAAACAGTTTGACAGAATCTTGAAACTGAAATTAGGCACGTGTACAGCGATAAGGCTAAGGAGGTAGGCAGGGACTCCAACATAGAGACTTTTACACGTAATCTAGGATTTTCTTTTAAAGGTTTTTACCATATGTTACTTCCTTAGGCATTTCAACTTTATTTTTTTAACATGTAATTCATACACAAATTTTAGAAACATATCTTTCTGCTTTTCCAAGAGAAAGGAAGGAGTGAGGGAGGGAGGAAGGCAAAGTAAATATAAAATAAATTGTGTTTGTGATTGAGATTGGCTTGGAAATTGCAAAACAGGTTTGAAACCAAGAAATAGTTCGGGGAAATTTAGTTTTTACAGAATTGCAATTACTATTGCCTAACCTCCTCCCCCCCACCGCCCCACCCATAGGCATGTATTCTAGGTAATAACAAAAAAACTGCTTACTAAGAAACTCCAATTTTGGGTCAGTATCCTAGTGCTGCTTCTGCTTTATCTTGCCCGGGGAAATTGCCTCTCCCAAATCTCTTATATATGGAAAGTCTGGAGCTGACATTTTGTGAAAAATAGGGCCTGTGAATAAGTATAGATGTGTGTATTCTTTTCTTTCTTACATACCTAGTACCAAAATAATAGTTATGCTTGTTTTCCAAAGCTTTTGAATGTTGGTGACAAAATACCCAAAGTGAAGCTTTAAATCTTAATTCATAGTGAAAATTCAGTTCATCTGCCCTGGGGTGGAGAATTATTTTAAAAACAACAAACTTCACAGTTGACTTTTTAAAAGTTACCATTATTGAGAAAGAAGTGCCAAAATTATGCTTCCAAATCAAAGATAAATAACACAATAGATGCTTTATTTTAATCATAGAAAACTTTTTATTTCCCTTTGGCTGAAATAAATTTAATATTAGAATGTTACCTGTGGAGATTCTTTTATCTACACTATGCCTAAAGCTTTAACAGGAAAGCAAATATAGCCTTATTAACATTCTTTTATAGAAGATCAAAATTAAGAGCTTAAATCACCTACTCCCCAATTTTCTTTAGACTCTTAAACATTTCTTTAGAGTTACTTGCTTACGTAGACAAATTAATGACAAGGGGTCCCTAAAGTGCCATTTGGTGATACCATAAGCACCTAACTCGATAAGTACTTTATAAATTAAGGGTTGATTATTTGCTTTGCCAAAGAATTCTTCCCTTTACAAGAAATTCTCCAGAGGATTTCTTTAATTATCTAGCTCCCTAAGTGCACGTAAAATAGGGAGAGTAAGACTTTAAGGACCATAGCTCCTTTTAGAAGATTATCTTGTTTCTGTTTTTAACTTTTTTGAATTAAGTATTGTCTTTATGCAGATCTTTTGGCCTGATCCATTACAGAGTTCAAATATATAAAGATCCCCTGAACATCATGCTAGGCTTTGGGTTAGATCATGGAGGACACAAAGATGAGTGATGCCTCCATCTGCAGATACAGAACAATCAGGTACACCACCGCCCCCTTTCAGGAGACCTCAACCAGCTCTTTCTCAACAGAATAATACAGATATTGAGGAATTCATAGGGGCTTATCATGCACCATTTCTGTTGGTAGAGGTAGAAACAGTTAACTCATAGAGGAGAAATCATCGCTTTTAATGGTAGACATCATAAAGAGGTGGTATGAAACTTTCTAGAAAAAAATGCATGGAAAAAGGAAAAAAGGGTCATTATGAATCATACATGGAAAAAAGTCAGGGTCATTATAAAGCATGGAGTGTGTTCTGACAGAACAAAACTTAACTGGAGTAAGGGGTAGAAGAACCCCAAAAGTGGAATGTTGTGAATAGATGAGGAAGGTAAAGCCTTGGGGTTCAATGAGAAAGAACCTTGAATGTCATGATAATGACAAAGCATTTTGCTTTAGGGAATGGAACCATTAAACATGTTCAATGACTGAATATTGCGACTGATTGTATTGTAGTTTTTCTGACCAAAACTTGGAGCAGAGTATTGGATTTGAGGACAGAGAGAAACAAAGCCAGAGAGACCAGACAGAAAGTTTGATGAAAGTCCATCTGAGAGAGAATAAAGAATGTGTTACCAGCATTGAAAAGGGAAGAGAAGGAACTGATTGACATGAAGGACAATCTCAGAATTTGCAGTCCAACTAGCTAGAGATTGTGAATGAGAGGAAGAGACATTTGTGTGTTCTAGTCCTGACCACAAGGTGACTGGTGATACTGTAAATCAGGAGGCAGACTAGAGCTGGAGGAAAATTTAATTTTTTCTGTGCTTATCAAAAAGTTTCTGACCCTTTGTTAAACCATTCCTTCTATTTTATATTGTGATAATTCTAAAGAAAATGGTAGAGTTGTGATTTTAAAACAATTTAAATATAAAAATACATTTTTTACTTTTAAAAAAGACAATTCATTATCTACAAGTAGTTTCAGTTATCCTTTCTCTTGTCTTGACTGTGTTTAAAGTTTCTCTTCCCATTGGGAGAAAAATACTATATTACTAAAGACAGTCGTCCGGTTCTATTAATTTAATTGAATTTTGAATTTGGAGAAGTCTTCCTGATCAGTATAGAATTTCTCTTCTTGCACATGTCATTTGTTCTCATTATTTCATGATTTTCATAAAGAAAAAATGCAGACTATCTAAATCTTACTACATATTAACTGACTTTATCAACACAAATCATCTAGACACTAGATTTTAGTGGAATAGGCCATTGATCTGTTTCACAGAAGTTATTTTTAAGATGGAAGACCATATGTTATATGCTAACAGCTATGTGAATAAACATTTAATGACATCCAACTAAACTTCTGACAGATTTTCAAAGACATAAACATCTAGGTCTTAAATGAAAAAGTTGATAACTCGCAGTTAGTCATTTTATCTTATATTTTCAGGTTTTGAAAAAGTGACAAAATGTGAGGCTGAATGGCATGATTTTTATGACAATGGACACCGGGTAAAATAGGAAAAAACTACAGTAAAGATATAAATGCTACAAAGCAATAATGGAGGTTGAGGATATTTTTACCATATTAGAATGCAATGATGAACATTGTTGAAGATTCAAAGATGTTTTGTCCTTACTTCCTAGATGTTCTTTTAGTTCAAAAATATACTGAAATAATAATTTAATACTTTTGTGCTATAGGGAAATATATTGATGTGGGAATTGGTGAGGTCAAAAAGAAGGTCACGTTCTCTCTCAAACCTGTCAATGCCTTTCTATAAATAGTTTGCAATTTCTTGAATATATTTGGAAGTATTTCACACCAAACAAAGTGTCACCCTTTTCTTTCACCCACAAAGCAGTAAGTGTTCATATAGAAAAAGAGAAATCTTGTCCTCCTCCCAATAAAAGGCACTACTTGCCTCTGAGTACATAGGTTTTTCACAGCATGTGGATAATTTAATTTATCTAGTCATGTTACAAAGGTGGGTAGCTGTGTAGTTTTGAATAATTCTCCATTATTTTATCAGCACAAGTCCTTTATAATCCAAGGAAAAATAACATCTGGGCTTAGACTTCACTTAATAGAGAAAAATCTTAAAGAGTATTGATTTCCCTGGTCAGATATTCTCTCTCTCTCTCAAATGAGATGTAACTGACCTATATAACATTGTTTGTAAGTTTAAGGTGTGCAAGGTGTTCATTTAATACATTTATATGTTACAATATGATTACCACCATAGTGTTGGCTAACACCTCTATAGCATCACATAATTGTCTTTTCTTCTTTTGTGGTGAGAACACTTAAGATCTAGTCTTTTAGCAACTTTGAAATATATAATACTGTATTGTTGACTAAAGCAGTAAAAATGTTAGCAATTGATAGGAATGTCAGCGCTAATTTTATTTTCATTCTAGGTAACATAGTCATTTATTTGTAATTACAGTAGTAAAATCCTTACTATTTAGATTGTAGGGGCTTATATAAATACTTATCCATGAGAATCGTATCCCCATTGCAGGGCAGCAAGATTATCTATATGAGCAGCTGCGTTGAGGAGTGGAAGTTATAAAGACTTTGAAATAAGGCCAGGCTGGAAATCCTGGTTCTGCCCTTTCCTAACTGTAACCAAGGGCAAGTCAGTGTTTACAAATTTTTGAATGTGTAAGATAAAGAACACTGTGATGCATTGATCCTTAATGTTTCAATAATATCAATAATCAATGTTTTTTCAAAATCGATTACTTCTCTTTCTCTTTAACCTCCCTTTGACTTGGAGAGACATTAGTTAAAAGTCAACTCTGATGCTTATCTGCTCTATAGCAGTTGCTTAAAGCAGAAACTATACTTACTTTGAAGATGAAAGCATTATTTTCTCTGGCTTCTTGGGTTGATGGACTCTAGTCTTTAGTAGCTGTACTGACTCTGGAGGAGAGAGTAATGCTGAGAGGAAGGCAGGTTTCTCTGTTCATATATTTCCTGTTGTCATCAATACACAAACAGAAAGAAAGGTCCCTTTGTTCTTGAGTATAATAATCATTACACTATTTCATCCCGTTACAGTATTTCTGCAATGGTCATTTTGTATTGAGACCAAACAAATGTCTGTTCGAGAAATGTTTTTAAATTGGTATTCATATTATTTATATAAAAATGCAATATGATGGTGTTCTTTTGCAATTTTTTTTCACAAAATGAATTGACTCTGAGATTTGGCCTCATTTCTTGACATACTTATAAAATTTATTTCATCTTGCCAACATCCTCAAACAATTGGTACATTAAGACAATGCACATGAAGACTTAACTCAGACCTCAAGTTCTGTATTTTCCCCGTTGTTTCATTAGCCACCCCTAGGGATCCATTGTTGTTCACTGTGAAGTAGGTGTCCTGTGGTATGGCCAGCCAGAGTAGCAGTCCCTCCAGTGGAGGAAATGGGTGGGGAGACGTGCACAGTAGAGGTGAGCTTCGGGGAAGTCACGTTCTCAGGGCTTTGGTTTTCAGTGTGAATAATAGGAGACCATTTAAATGGTCTTCCAGTGGACTGAAACTATCATTTTCAAATCTCTTCAAATCTCTTAACAAAGAATAGCTCAGGGACTGGAAATAATTTAAAGAATACTTATTTGCTTCAGGAAAATAGATCTTCATCATTGTTTTACTCTAGTTAAAGACTAAATTCCCATTTCCAAAAGTAGAAACAAGAGCAGTCTGCTTTTTCGCTAAACCGGTCTTTACAGGGAAAACAGATTTTCTGGATATAAATAAACAAAAGTAAACATTTTACTTTTTATGTAATACATCTTTTATCCTATTTGGAGAGGAAGGGCATAGTCCAAGAGAACAAAGGATTATAGCCTTCACCAAAAAGAGAGGATATTTTGATAGCTTGACTCTCCCCAAGGAATATTTTAACTGGTCTGAGAGGGTTAGGAACACTACCAAGTATAAAGAACATAATTTGTGGGGCCTAGTAAAAAATGAAAATGCAGGGGTCTTTGTCCAAAAGGCAGGCAAAAATGTGAAATTAAAGGTTCTAAAATATGAATAGTTTTCTTCCATGGACTTTCCAACTTGTAAACATGTTTTTATTTGCTATTTAATGCCATTCTATATAAAGATAAATTATTAACATGAATTTTACTGTTTATGTTGTGCAATGCCTGTTTTCAATGCAAATATAAAAACACCTTCTATGTCAATCACGAAAATATACAGTTTCATTTTGTAGCTCATACATGCATGTTTTTTATTCTTAACAGAAAATGAAAATGCTACATTAAACAATCTACTATTTTTATTTCACTTAGTGAATATAGCTAATATATTTATAGTTTATTGATACTCTCTTACCTTCACCTTACTGATAAGGAAAGACTCAAAGAAAAATGGACTATGGTTTGTCCTTCTCCCTCATTCTTTTTTTTTTTTTCCCCTTTTTTTTTTTCCCCTCATTCTTTTTTATCCTCATTTTCAGCATTAGTGGAGGGCTAATACAAGGGAAGAGTATAAGAATGGACATGATAGGGTGTGTTGTTCATTTATGTTTCTTACAAACAAGTTTTTTTCATTGGAATTAAGTTGTAGTTCTCATGGAAAGATAGTATCTCACTCTGTCTTAGATGTAATATGCATACCTTGGATTTACTTTGAGTGTTTCTAAACTTCCAGGCATCATGAACCCACTGGAATTTTGTGCACAAGGGGCACTGTATTTGAATGGGGAGCCAAGAACTGGCAGATGTGCATATTATGAGTGGCTTATCTACTCATATGCATGTTTGTTGTCTCGTTGGACTTCACTTAAAAAATACAAGCTCAAAGGTAAAAGAATTTTAGTATGGGAACAGCAGAGCATGAAACCAACCAAGTTCAGTGCCCTTCCAGGCTCGAGGCCCTGTGCAATTACATTGCTCATATGCCCATGAAGTTCTCCCTGGTAAAAAAAGGAGCCATGACTCCTGATGTTGGTGCTCTTACTTCAGGCCTCTCCTGAGATAGGGGCATGAGGCTGGGACTATTGCAGAACTCCCTGCGGTAAATGTGGCTCTTTATCAAATGCAGCTAGGCACCCAGGGGATGTGCTGCCATGTTAAAAGCAAACAACCAATCTTTAGTCACACCCCTTAATTCACAGTAGCATTTGAGCCTAGATTCAAACTGTTGCTTAAAAAACAGTTTGAATTGTCCTACATTTAACATAAAACCTATAAAGCTTACTAACTTAGGGATAGTGTGATTTTCAGAAGAACTTAATAATGTTGCAGTGTGGAGTCTTCTTGGAAAGATCCAGGCAACAAAATCAGATTTTTCTCAGGAGTGCTGAGAAAACACATGCTCCTACTTTCTGCACTCCTTTCCCCAATATTCCTTGGCTTTCTGTGCTGCCTCCCATCTTCCTGCTGACCTCCAGCTCTCCAGACAGAAGGCCTGCTTCCCTGTACAGTGTGAATGAACATGGGGTTAGACTAAGTTTCAGCTAACCAACTGTATCAGGAGGTTGTTCAGAACTTAAAATAGCTGACAGAGTTCTTTCTTAGGAAAATACATTCTAGCAGAAACTCCATTATAAGTGTACAGTTGCTGCTTTTTTTAAAGAAGTTTTATTTAAATTCCAGTTAATTAACATACAATGTAATATTAGTCTCAAGTGTGCAATATAGTGATTCAGCACTTCCATATATAAAATTACTTCTAATGGTAGAATTTCACAATTCTGAGAGACTTCTGGAGATGGTTCTTTCAGTAAGATAGTATTGTTGGGGTTCCTGTAAATTTCATTGAATAGGCACATGGCCATTTGCATTTCCCCTCCAGGAGGCACCATGCTCCCCAGGTTTCATTTGGTATGTTGGCATTCACTTGCTACAGTAGATCAGCTCTGTGTAGCTCTGAGATTTTTTTCACTTACTACCCCACAGTAGTGGAGTTACCACTCTTTCTGTTGTGTACTTTATGCTTACATACTCAACAGTGTTATCTAAAATGTATGTTAAGTCAACCTTGTCATTCAGCCCTATTTTCCTATTACTGAAGAGCAAATATAGAGAGAAGGGTCACAAAGTGAATCTTCACTCTAAAAAGATGAATAGAGGAGATGGGACAACATTTTCAGAATGATATTATGTGATACTCTAAACAGATTTGTGTGTTAAATCTCAAAATACTGTAATTTGTATATGAATTTTGAAACTGAACTCGGGGTGATTCAGAACTTGTAGAAGGAAGTTCCAGAAGCATTTACTTTGCATCTCAGTATCAGTACATTTTCTTTTCTTTCCGTTTTTTTTTTTTTTTTTTTTCAGAAACCATTTTAAATAAAGCCAAGGTCAAAGGTCTGTGGAGTAAAGCTTGCAGTTACCACTTCTTGACACTAGATGGTGATGGTACATCAGAAAGGTGACATGTTGCTGGCATCAATTTGCTCTTGGGTATTACAAACTTAAGAACTTGTGGAAATACTAGAGCAATTTGATAAGTATTGCAAAATAAAGGGGAATCGCTGAAGTGTAAATGAGAAAGAAAAAAAGGCATTTGATAGAATTTTTTTTAATTTTAATCAGTGGAGTAATTTCTCAACTTTTTGGATAAATCACAGTTTAGGGTATCTTTGATTTCTAATTTCCTTATCTATAGAGCAAGAACATAAAGTGATGAGAATACAGACTCCTAGATTTTTTCACTTTACTCATCTTTTACTCTTGCCTTACCAGCACTTAATTTGGCTTCTAAAATTTGTGTAGGCATCCAAGAGATTCACCGTGTTTTCACAGAAACAACAAATCAGCTATTCAGTAAACATTTAGTAAATGTCTCCCATGTGTCAGGCATGGTTCAGGGTGCTGGGGATACAATAGTAAATTCAACAGTAAAAATCCATTCCTTTGTGGAACTTAGATTGCAGTATCAATTCTTTTCTTTTGCACTCGTATTTCACTGGCTTATATAATATTTATTAATTTGTAGAATAATGACAACAGATAATGTGCAGATGTTGATTAGGGAATTTACCCAGGGGACACTGCTGGGTACAGAACTGAACTACTGGGACTAAAAGTGTTAAGAGAGTATTAGTGGTGAAAGTTCAACATATGGAGACCATAGGCATTATTTTAATGGGTGTAAGGAGAGCTGCTGCCTATTAATATTCTCAGTGGATCAGGGCTGGAAAATGTAGTCAGCAGAAACCAGTGTGTCCCTGAGACTCCTTCAGGGGTGGGTCTTCAGGATTAAAATCATTTTCATAATAGTAAGATATTTTTTGCCTTTTGTACTTTGTTAATACTTGCACTGGTGGTACAGAAGTAAAGGTAGGTAAAACTGTTGGCTTCTGAAGATGAATCAAGGGAACAGTACTGAAATGTACTAATGGTCCTTATATTCTTTATTCCTACATACTCTCATTTAATAATATCTTTGCTCAAATAGTTACAGTGGTTAATTCTTATTAAAGGTACTTAATAATCTCTGTGGTGAAATGGAAAATACAGATACAAAATTGTGCTATATACCAAAGTCCAATGATTGTCATTAAGAAAAGAATAAGGGGTTGGTGGTCTGTAAGCTGAGCTTGCTGCTTTTTATGGAATACCATTTTACTGAAAAGAATATTGACAAAAAAGTTATTCGGACATCGCAATTAGGCCCTTTTCTCAAAAATGAATGAAGTAGGTAGGTCTGTCACTTCAAGGAAAACTGACAGTATTTATTACCAGAGATAAATTGTGAGCTTTCATACAAAAATTATAATTTTTAAAAACTTGCATCTACCATTATGAGCTTGATAGCTACCTCAGGCTGCTGTTTTAATATTCTGTAATGAAATATGTAACCATTTAGAATAATTGGCATAACTCAGAGAACCAGTATTTTCAAGATGACCAAGGTGTTTTGTTACAAATTCAGGCATGCATAAAAAATTCACTCAAAATACAAGATAAACCAGGGGTTTTCATGGAATGGAATGGGAAAAGCTATCCAAAAAAAAAAAAAAAAAAAAAGCTATCCATAGGTTTCAGGTTTTATGTTGTAACTAACCTTTAAGAAACCACTACTTGTTGATTTTGTTTAGTTTCAAAGAAGAATATCTAAAATTAACTAAAAAGGCCAAAATATTCTTTCCTTTTCCATTTTCACCCAGCTCACCTATGTGTGACTCTGGATTTTTTTCATATTTCAACAAAAATAATACATTTCAACGGATTGAAAAGAGAAACAGATATGATACTACAGCTGTCTTCTATTGTAGATTTCATTGTGATTTGTAAAAATGTAAAACAATGTCACTTTTCTTACTAATTGGTTTGTTTTGAAAAAATTTTTTGTAAAATGTTATTTGCATTAATGTTTAATGAGTTTATTATTGGGTTTAAGCATATTACTAAATTAATATTTAAATAACTTCTTTGTTTAATTTCTAATTTAGTAGATATCGTTAAAAATAACATGCATAAACAAGAGCTGTTGAGGTCTTCAAAAATTTTGGGAATGTAGAGGGTTCCTCAGAGCAAAACGTTTGAGAATCACTGGGATACGTTACAGAAGTCAGTTAATAATTTTATCTCATTTAATAGGAATTATAAAGTATCTGTTACAGACTACAGTGTTCTCAAACTACTTTCTTTCTTTGTTTTTTTTTTTTTAAGGATTTAATTAACTTATTTGACAGAGAGATTGATCACAAGTAGGCAGACAGGCAGGCAGGGAGAGAGGGGGAAGCAGGCTCCCTGCTGAGCAGAGAGCCTGATGTGGGGCTCAATCCCAGGACCCTAATCATGACCTGAGCTGAAGGCAGAGGCTTTAACCTACTGAGCCACCCAGGCGCGCCCTCAAACTATTTTCTGCATTTGAAAATACAAAATTTGGGGCCTCACCCCTCACAAGACATTCAGGACTTTAAATCTTTATTATTTTTTTTTTTTTTAAGTAGGCTCCCTGCTCAGAGTGGAGTCCAACGTGTGGCTTAAACCAGTAATCCTGAGATCAAGACTTGAGCTGGAGAGTCAAACGCTTAACCAACTGAGCCACCCAAGCACCCTAACTATTTTTAAAATGCCCTTGAGATAGTTCTGAGATTATGAAGTGGAAGGTATTTAAACACTAGTTTTGTAAAACTAGCTTTTATTAATTCAAAAGCAGTGCATATCTATTATATAACATTTTGAAAATATAAATTACCTAAAATAATAATAACAATCACATACAAATCCCTTCTCTGTGATCTCATTACCTAGAAATAACTATTACCAACGCTGCCTATAGTTTCAGTCTTCGATATGTGTATGTGTGTCTGTGTTTTAAGAACTAACAAGGGGTAGTTGCTTTTAATCACTTAACATTGAATGAACATCTTTTCTTGACATTAATAATCTTTATAAACCTGTGATTCCTAAACCTGGCTATTTCAGAATAAGGTAGGGGGTTGGAAGTAGATTAAAAGTATTGCTGCATGGGCCTCCTGCCCAGAGATTCTGAATTCATTCATTTTTGAATTGTTTTCTGTTGGGATGATGAAAAAAATTCATTTTTGAATTGTTTTCTGTTGGGATGATGAACAGAAACTGTGGAGTCAGACTTTAGAATCTTTATTTTGGAGAGATCTTTCATTTTGTCAGATTGCTCTACAGAAAAGCTCTATGCATTTACATTCTCATTAGTAGAGCATAAGGATGCGGAAAATCTCATCACTATCAGTGAGTATTACCATCTTTTAAAAACTTTACCAAGCTGATAGTGGGAAAACATTGCCCATGTATATTAATTTGCAATTGTTTGAGTACTACAAAGGTTTGAATATGTTTTATACATGTTATCCATTTGAAATTTTTTTTTTGAATGGCCTCTTCACCTCAAACCTGAACCTTTGAAAGGTGATGTTAAACAGTATTAGTATTACCTTATCAAATCCTTCACCTAGAGCTCCTGCCAAATATGGGATTCATGGCAGTATGCATGATCGATGTGCCAATATGGCAGTTATCCCATTTGTTTTCATTGACTCTGAACTTAACAGTCTTATATCATTTTGCAGCTAAATTTTAAACACTGAAATAGGTGTATAAAGAATTGAATTTATATTTTGACCCCAGCCACGATCCTTAACCCTGTCTTCAACTTAAATATTTAACAATATGTTTAATTTTGATTAACTCAAAAGCACTAGCCATAGACTTAAACATTTCAAGTAAAAATATTGGCAAAATTCTGTGCTTCAAATAGGACTAAGTTGTCAGTCACTATATTATAGCATTGTTTGTTATCACTGGAAAATGTCTTGCAAAATTCAGGCAAACCCTTAGTGAAAAGTTCGGTCTGTTCCTTTTGTGTCCTAATCTCAAATCACCAACAGTGCGAGTCATGAGAAATGAAAGCCTTACAATTCTATCAAGTGAATTATATGCTGGCAAAGCCATCACAGGGTTGCCTTTGGAATTTGACATTACTATTATGTAACTGGGCATGTTCTGTTTTCAAGCTCATGAGAATCAAAAGGGGAATATTTCTGGGAAAATTTCCTAAAGCTCCTGCCTCTGTGGGCCTTTGCAATAATACAACCACAATTTGACCATATGTTTCCTTTCAGTATTTTTTGATAACTTTTCAGAGTTGGCTTCAGTTAGTCGGTGTTGATAAAACCCACTTGGTAGCTATTGGGAGTGCCTTGAAATGAGAGGCCAGGAGTTAACCTTCTGATCAAAGCCGGCTTTAAGTTTAACCCTCTGGTTCAGATTTACCATCAGCCTGAGCATGGTTGAGGGAAAAATGAATATTGTTTTTACATGGTAATACCGAATGTAAATTAGGGTGGGGATAGGTCTAATGAGAGCATGAAGTGTACTCACTTGATATCCAAACTGGGCAAATTAAGAACGGAGACCCCTAGGAAGTTACATCAAAGCTGGATCTTGGAGGAAGAGTGAGTTAGCCTAATAAAGTAAAGGTAGGAATTTCCTGTTAAAGACCCACTGTCGGACTGCTTAGCCCTCTCTGAACATGCCAATCTCTCTGTGAATATTGGTGATGGGCCTCTCATGGCAGAAGTCGGGGAGGCTGGGAGAGGACCACACTCAGAAGGTCTTATATGTCCAGCCAGGGAATCTCATGTCTGCTGAAACACTCTCTCCCTACCTTCTTCTTTTTTTTTTTTTTTTTTTTTAAATATTTTATTTATTTGACAGAAACACAGTGAGAGAGGGAACATAAGCAGAGGGAATGGAAGCAGGAGAAGCAGGCTTCCTGCCGAGCAGCGAGCCCAATGCAGGGCTCGATCCCAGAACCCTGGGATCATGACCTGGGCTGAAGGCAGAGGCTTAACGCCTGAGCCACCTAAGCGCCCCTCCCTCCCTTCTTATTAAAAAAAAAAGAAAAAGAAAAAGGCAAACAAAGTTCCTGCTTATGTTCCTGAGGTGATCCACAGGCCCAGTGAATCCTTCCCTTTTCTCTTGGGTAATACAGAAACCCATCTATTTTTTTTTAAAGCTATTTTACATTTGTCATAATCATGAAATTCAGAGCATTGACAACCAGTGAAAACAACTGGTTTCCTCTAATGAGGACAAAATTAATATCTGTTGAATTTAATATATTGGTTTTAGAAGTATCTTAGTTTTACTTGCTAATTTATTATTAATACATATTGCTAAAATAAAAGTGTATTTTTAAAGTTTTTTTTTTATTGCTTTAAATTCTTTATGGAATAATATGGGGTCTAACAAACTATAAGTTATTTATTTTTTAAATCCCCATGTATTTAATTTTATGTAATCAAATTAACTTTCTGTTTTGTGAGTTTTGAATAGAGTGCTATCGTGAATTATTTTTCCTATAATTTTTTAAACACTAAATCTTTGTTGAAAGGTCAACATATGCAAGGGAAAAGTTCTTGTACTAAAGAACCACTAAATAGTTAAGGAAATGAAGTAAACCCAAAAAAGCAAAATAACAACTATGTATTTAAATTATATTTGTGACTGTAGTAGAAGAGACATTGTAAGTGTAGGTAGCATATGTGTATAATTGCCAGAGGAATCACATGGAAATTAAGTGGTTACAAAATGGGACTATGGAGTAGATATCATTTGACTTTTTATGTCGGTCTTGAAAGATGCTTGAAAGATGGGTGTAATTTGTATTGGCAAGGAGGAAGGAAGGCTTAGGATAAGATGTAGTATTGGAAAGACATTGAGTATTGTGAATAAATTGGTCTTTTGCTGCCAGAAGAATGGAAAAAACAAAATTTTAGAGTAAAATGTCCTTGTTTATTTCTCTCCCTTCCTCTCTCCTTCCCCAAAAATTTCCTTGGGAAGGAAAATGGCTTTTATATGGTACCCATGTCATACTAATGTTTTTCAGCATTGTCATGCAAGGAGTTGTCAATGATTGATGATGAGCTGTCTAGATTCAGTTCTTAAAAGGACAAAGCAAACCACTTTAGTGAACTGAATTTTTTTGATCTGCAATGTGTATTGTTTGATATGCCTGCATAATTTATCAAGACCCTTCAGAATCTCCACGTCACCTGCTCCTCAGATCAGAAGGTGATTGTGGCTTTGGGTGGATATTAATCAGCCACAGCACTGCCTGGTCAGAAAGAGCAAGTGTCCTAGCCTTTTACCTCATGAGACCTTGAGTGTCCATCCAGCGTAGGTCCCAAGGGAACTGCATTTGGTGGACTGGAGTGGCCGGCATGCCTCAGGTGAGATGTGAAGTACAGTGGTTGACCTGTGTTTAGAAGCTTCTCTTTCTCATAAAATACCTAATCGTAATTCACATGAGACCTTCTATTGTTACTTCCTTTTACCCATTCATTAAACATTTTATACTATAAAGAAAATAACTGGAGATTACATGCAGTAGTTAGAAATTCATAGGCAAAATGTTTTTAACTGAAAATAGCACAAATTTAATATGCATGCTTTCATTTTACTTTCTTTAGACATGAATGCTGGTTCAATTCATGAATGATCAACTTATTATTGGAAGAAGTACATGGCACTTGCCACGTATCCTCAGAAGGAGAGATGACTTTTTGATGATGAATGTGGCTGCCATCATGAGCAGCGCATATCTGATCTTTTTCACAGTGGCTCCCATTATCAGGAAAGCAAAAGCTCCATAGAATATCAGCATATGTTTTTAGGAGTTAACACCTCAGTGGAGTTTAGTCAAAGAGAATGTGGGAACAATACTCCAGGAATCCAGGAAAGACATTGATGGAGAGCAATGCTGTTACTCTATGAAACACTAGAGGTGGGAGGTAAGCCAAAGAAAAAATCTTGTACTTTACAGTTTTTTCCTAAATTTGGTCTTGCTCCAACATAATTATACAAGCTGTAGTTGCCAAAAACTAAATATGAATAAAAATGGAAAAGACAGGATGTTTGTTGGGAAGATTATAGGCATCTGGTGATGAGAAAAAAGTCAATAATTCAACTGATATGAAAAATAGCTAATTCTACCAATGTTTTCAGGCAATTATTGGCAGGGTATTTCTTATGGACTATGTGTACCCAGTAGTAACTCTTATTGACTCAGGTTTTCGTTCTGATTTAGTTTTATTCAATCATATATAAAAAATTAGAGCTTCTCCTCAATATTTTTCTAGTATGTAGAAAAGCAGAATCTTCTATAGGTGTATATCAACTAGAAATATCTTTGAATATTTTCTATTCTATCAATTATTTGCAAAGTAAAGCTAATTAAATATATGTGTGGTGTTGATCCAATCTTTCCATGTTCTTACAACCTGAAGCTAGGTCTACACTATACATGCTCCAGATATTTAGCAATATTAATGTGTATCACTTTAAGAAATACTGCACTTGAGTTTTTGTGCTTCTCTTTTTTGAAATAAGACTTGACCAGAGGAGTTTTAAGATATAGTTTCTTCTAAAAATTTGATCACAGAAGTTTAGGGATCAACATAAACAAGTAAGAGGAAGGAACCTTTAACCCGAGGGGACAAGTAAATTGCTGAAGTTTGTTTCCTTGGGAGAAGAAATGTCAAAGATGGGTCTGATAAACTTTTCTATGTCAAATGCTTTTCTTCTGTGTATTTTCAAAGATCACAGCTTTCATCATTTCCCTTTAATAAAACTGGTTATCCTGTGCATAATCTTGCTTTTATTCTTGTGAGGAAAGAAAAGTCGTGAAATTAGGGATAATGGGCACAATTTTCTTTCTCAATCAACTTAGGTTTTCAAGACAGTGTTCTTCCTAAAGCCCAGAAGTGTCCAGGCAATAGACTAAGATTATAATGACACAGAGGATAGATACAAGTAGAAACGATATTCTACACATGGATTACCTCTAAGATGCAAAAAGTACTAAATGCTTCATTTGTAAAATGTTTTGGCCATCTCTAGTTGATAATGTGTTTTGACCGAAAAATAATATGAAAGCATTTGGGTTTCAAAGTCATCAACAAATCATTACTTGAAAAGATTCGAGTAAACCATTGACACTTTTTTGGTAAAAGTGCTTTTATATTTTAAGAAACCAGGGTTAAATATATGTGTGAATTCCTTCTCTGCATTGATTTGATAATATCACTATCTTATATAAATTCCTTAAAAACTTTCCTCTGCTTTCAGGATAAAGGTCAGACTGTAGCAATGGCATATTATACATTAAACATTATCATGAAATTTTATGTCTTTCACTTAGTTATTTTGGTTCCAGTTCACTGAGGCATCCTTATGCCTCATATATAATATTCTTCTTCTCATTTTTCTGCCTCACCAACTCTCACCCTTCAAAACAATCTATTTAGAACTTAGGCCACAAAGTCTTCCCTGAAACAATTTTTGCTCTGCCAGTACTCCGATGGCTCACCCGTCAAAACCACACATTCATTTGTTTGCTCACAATTCTGTCTTTATAATTCTTTTTTTTTTTTTTTTTAAAGATTTTATTTATTTGACAGTGAGAAACACAGCGAGAGAGGGAACACAAGCAGAGGGAATGGTAGTGGGAGAAGCAGACTTCCTGCAGAGCAGAGAGCCCAATGTGGGGCTCCATCCCAGGCCCCTGGGATCTGACCTGGGCTGAAGGCAGACGCTTAGCGACTGAGCCACCCAGGCACCCCTAATTCCTTTTTTTTTTTTTTAAAGATTTTATTTATTTATTTGATAGGGAGAGAGAGATCACAAGTAGGCAGAGAGGCAGGCAGAGATGGGGGGGAAGCAGGCTCCCTGCTAAGCAGAGAGCCAGATGTGGGGCTCGATCCCAGGACCCTGAGATCATGACCTGAGCTGAAGGCAGAGGCTTTAACCCACTGAGCCACCCAGGCGCCCCTGTCTTTATAATTCTTATTTATCACATGCGTAGTATGGTATAGTAGTTACTTATTTACACAACTTTCTCCTTTAAAAGAATAATTCCCTGAAAACAAGGACCATGTCATTTTCATTTTTATTACCTAGGATCCAGGACAGTGCCTGCATATTTTGACTGCTCAGTAAATGGTTACTGAAAGAATATTTGAATTAAAAACTTATCTATATATTATATAATGAAATTTGGCAGTGAAATAGTATGAAATTATTTGAAGTAAAGCAAACATCACATATCTAATCTCGTAAGGGTGGTACAAACAGATCATGTCTCTCAAAACAAAAAGAGATCTATTTTAGTCTGTATGCCAAAGACTGCAAATCTCAGTTTCCAGAGTCTAAAATAGACTGTTGAGTAGAATATACTCTTCTTGATGTCTCTATGAAAATAAGTCAGAACACCATTACCTTTCTTTGTTAAAGTGATTTGAAAATAATAAAGAAAAGAGACAATTTGCTGTATTTATTTATTTATTTATTTATTTATTTATTTATTTATTTATGTGTTTTAAAATATGCTTAATTTAAAAATGTTTCTATCCTGGATAGTGCTGGAAGCTGTATAATTTCCAATTTTAACTTTGCTTTGTTTTCCCCTTTGTAATGTTGTAAATGACTTTTTAGAAACATACTTGCATGTATTTAAAATATAAAAATTGGTAAGTTTGACCTAAGTATATATCCATTAAATAATCACCACTTTCAAAATAGTGAACCTATCACCCATGAAGAATCCTGTGCCCTGCCTCTCCCCCACCTATCTGAGGCAGTCACTGCTCTGTTTCCTGACAGGATAGATTTGTTTGCATTTTTTACAATTTCATATAATAGGAATCATACAGTATGTACTACTTATTGTCTGGCTTCTTTCACATTGTAAAGGAAGAGATCAATCTGTATTGGTGTGTATCAGTACTTTCTATTCATTGATGAGTAGCATTCTGGTGTGTGTGTACCACAGCTGTGTATCCATTTACCAAACCTCTCATTTCCAGGTTTTGAATATGACAAATAAAGCTGCTATGAAAATTAGTGTAAAGGTAATTTTATTGACATATTTTTTTTTCTCTAAGATAAACATCTAGTAGTAGAGTGGCTGGGTCATTTTTTAGGCATATATTTAACTTTCTCAGAACCTAACAAACTGTTTCTGAAGTGGATTTACTATTTTACATTCCTTCCAGTACTGTATGAGAGGTCTAGTTTTTTACATATTTGCTACTGATTTTCATGATCAGTCTTTTTAATTTAGGTGTTCTAGTATGTGTGTGGTGGTGTCTAATTGTGGTTTTAAATTGCATTTCTTTAATAACTATGACGTTAAACATCTTTGTGGTTATTTACCATCTATATAACTTCTTTGGTGAATTATCTGGTCTAAAATTTTACCAAAGTTTTAATTAGATTACTTGTTTTCTTATTATTAATTTCTGAGAATCTTTTATATATTCTGATACAGATCCTTTATGTGCTATAATAATTTTATCCCATTCTCTGGCTTGTCTGCATTTCCTTAACAGTGACCTTCTAAGAGGTGAAGTTTATAATTTTGCCAATGTCCATTTTATTAATATGGTCGTTTAAAGATCATAAATTTGAAATTGTACCTAAGAAATCTTTGCCTAATTGAAAGTTTTAGCTTATGGTTTCTTTCTTTCTTTCTTTAATTTTTTAAAGATTTTATTTGTTTATTTGACAGAGAGAGAGAGAAAAATTACAAGTAGGCAGAGAGGCAGGCAGAGAGAGAGGGGGAAGCAGGCTCCCCACAGAGCAGAGAGCTGGATGTGGGGTTCGATCGCAGGACCCTGAGATCATGATCTGAGCTGAAGGCAGAGGCTTTAACCCACTGAGCCACCCAGGTGCCCTTTTGGTTTCTTTTAGAATTTTTATAATCTTAGGGGTGCCTGGATGGCTCAGTTGATTAAGTGTCTGCCTTTGGTTCAGGTCATGATCTTGGGGTCCTGGGGTCAAGCCCCAAGTCAGGCTCCCTGTTCAGCAGGGAACTCTCTCTCCCTCTGCCTCTCCCTCTGCCTCTCCCTCTGACTTGTGCTCTCTCACTCTGCCTTTCAAATAAATAAATAAATAGAATATTTAAAACAATTTTTTAAAGAATTTTTATAATCTTAGGATTTATATTTAGGTCTGAAAGCCATAATAAGTTGTGTATAGCAGGACAAGATAATAGATCAGAGTTCATTTTCTTGAGTATAGCTACCCAGTCATTTTAAAACTATTTGTTGAACAGATTATCCTTCTCCCACAAAACTGTTTTTGCATCTTTGTAAGGTATGTCCATATATGTGTAGTTTTATTTCTGGTCTCTTTATTCTATTTCATTCATCAGTGTAGCTATCTTTTTTCCAAAATACGTCATCTTGATTATCATAACTTTATAATATGCTCCAAAATCGGATAGTGTTAGTCTTTCAGTTTGGTTCTCCTTTTTAATGTTATTATTTTAGGTTTCTTGTATTTAAACATGAATTTTGAGTGATTTTGTTAATTTCTATTGAAAAGCCTGCTGGGATATTAATTGAATTGACATTGGACCGAAACTATAGACTCATTTGAGGAAACTGACATCTTAACAATATTGACATTTCCTGCCCATGAACACAGGCTTTGTCTTTATTTTTATCCTCTCTAATTTCTCTGAAAATATTTCATAGTTTATAGTGTTTTCAACTTTTTCCATCATAATTATTCCTAATAATTTTGTAATTTTTAGGCTCTATTAAATGGAAATCTTAGAATTTTATTTTCTAAGTGTTTGTTGCTAGTTTATGGAAACTTGATTTTATATTCATCTTTTATCCTACAATCTTGATAAACTCATGTATTAATTTTAGTAGCTTCTTTGTTGATACCATCTAATATTCTAGGTGGATGATTATGTTGTTTGTAAACTGACATTTTTACTTTTTTCAAATCTGGATGACTGTTATGTGTTTGTGCTGCCTGAAATCACTGCCCAGTACCTTAAATACAGTGTTGAATGGAAATGAAAGAAGCATAAAAATAAAACTCATAGATACAGAGAACAGATTGGTAGTTGCCAGAGGAAGGGGCTAGAGATTGGGCGAAATGGTGAAGGTGGTCAAAGGTAGAAATTTCCAGTATGAAATAAATATCATGGATATGTAATGCATAGACTGGTGACCATAGTTAATAATACTTTATTGCATATTTGAAAGTTGCTGAGAAAATCTTAAAAGTTCTTATCACAAGAAAAAATGTGTATGTGTGGTGATGGATGTTAGCTAGACTTATTGTGGCGATTATTTTGCAGTATATATACATACTGAGTCATTATGTTGCATCCTTGAAACTAATATAATATTATATGTTAATTGTATCTCAATTGAAAAAATGGTGGGAGCAGGCCTCCTTGACTTTAATAAGAGAGAAAGTATTCAGGTTTTTTTTTTTTTTTACCATTAAGTGTGATATTAGCTCTGTTTTTTTTTTTTTTTTTAATATAAATCCCTTTTTTATCAGATTGAGGCATTGCCGTTCTATTCCTGATTCTTTGAGAATTTTTATCAGGAATAGATGCTGGATTTTATTAAATGCTTCTATATTTACTGAGATGGTCACGTGGTTTTCCTTTTTTAACTTTGTTAATCTGGTAGATTATATACATCCACTTTTTTTTTTTTAAGATTTTATTTATTTGACAGAGAGAAACACAGCGAGAGAGGGAACACAAGCAGAGGGAATGGTAGTGGGAGAAGAAGCCTTCCTGCAGAGCAGGGAGCCCGATGCGGGGCTCGATCCCAGGCCCCTGGGATCTGACCTGGTCCGAAGGCAGACGCTTAGCGACTGAGCCACCCAGGCGCCCCTCCACTTTTGAATTTTATGTCAAGCTTGCATTCTTTGATGAACCCAACTTCATTATAGTATATTATCCTTTTTATGTATCATTGGATATATTTGAAGGTTTTATTTATTGATTTATTTGACAGAGAGAGAGATCACAAGTAGGCAGAGAGGCAGACAGAGAGAGGAGGAAGCAGCCTCCCTGCTGAGCAGAGAGCCCTATGCAGGGCTCCATCCCAGGACCCTGAGATCAAGACCTGAACCAAAGGCAAAGGCTTAACCTCCTGAGCCACATAGGCCCCCCCCCCCGCCTTTTTTTTGCTTTAAAGATTTTACTTATTTATGTATTTAACAGAGAAAGATCATAAGTAGGCAGAGAGGCAGGCAGAGATAGGAGGAAGCAGGCTCCCTGCTGAGCAGAGAGCCTGATCATTGGATATATTTGATTTGCTAAAAAAATTCAGAGTTTTTGTATCTGTGTTCATGGAAGATACTGGTGGAATTAAAGTAATTTAGTCCTATGTAATTTTTTTTTTTCTTTTCCCTTAATGTTTGATAGAATTGACTTGTGAAGCCACATGGGCCTGAAGGTTCCCTCCTGCCGCCTCACCCAGCTGTGGAAGAATTTTTTACTTACAGTTTTGCTTTTTAAAGCAGATATAGGGCTTTTCAGGTTTTTTGTTTCTTCTGGGGTATTTTTAGCAGTTTGTGTTTTTTAAGAAACTTCTCCATTTCTTCTAGGTTATCAGATTTATTAGTATAATATTATTCATAATATTCTTTATATTCCTTTCAGTGTCTGTAGAATTGGTAGTGATGTGAGCAATCTCATTCTTAACATTGATAATTTATGTCTTCATTCTTTTTGTTCTTGATTGGTCTGGCTTGGATATATTAATTTAATAGTGTCCTGAGAGATGGGACTTTTTACAGAAATTCTGTACTGATTGTTTTCTATTTCATTGACTTTTGTCATGTTCTTTATTTTTTTTTGTTTTGTTTGTTTTTTTGTATCTTGAGGTGAAGACTGAGATCATTGATTTAAAACTTTTCTTTTTCAACCTAGGTATTTAATGGATACAGTTCCATAAATGTAAATTAAGTAGATGGGTTGATAGTATTGTTCTAGTCTGCTACCTATCGACTGGCTTTCTGTCTTATTTGATCAGTTATTGGGAGAGCAGTATTGAAATCTTCATAATTGTGGATTTTCCTATTTTTTCTTGCAGTATCAATTTTGAAGCGCTGTGACTGGGTACATATATATTTAGGGTTATAATGTCTCTAGATGAATTGGCTTCTTTGTTCATATGAAATTTTTTTTCCTCTTTGTTCTGAAGTTTACTTTGTCATATATTAAGATAGCCATTTAGTTTTCTTCTTACTTCTCTTAACTGGTGGTGTCTTTTTCCATCATTTGACCACTGTGCCTTTATATTTAAAGTGTATTATTTGTAGGAAGCACCTAGTTATATCTTAACTTTTTATTTATTTATTTTTTTACCTAATATGACAAATTCTTTTGTATTTTATTTTAGATAACTTCTGTTTTTCCATAATTAAGTTTGTTAGTCTTTTTTTCCCTCAGTATCTAATCTATCATTAATTTTATACTAAGAAATTTTCATCTCAAATGCTATAGGTTTAATCCTTAGGAGTCAATTGAATATTTTTTTTTATTATCTTCCATGCTTCTACACAAATTTTAGAACATACAGAATAAGTTAAAATGACTATTTTTAATGTCCTTATCTACAAGTTCTTTTTCAGTTATAGGTAAGTTTCTACTAGTTGATTTTTCTGCTTATCATAAGCCATATTTTCCTGTTTTTTTTGCAAGCTTGGCAATTTTTTATTGATTTTCAGATGTTGCAGATTTTTACTCTAGATGGTGGGAATAGGTGCTGTTCCCTGTCCATTGTGAGTGCTGGGCGCTGTAACATCTTCTTTTGGGTGTTCTTTCCCTACTTTTGTGTAGTTTCTTGCATTGATTAGGTTAACACTCAAATGGGAACTCTATGTAAGTTTCCAGAGTGCTCTCTGAAGCTCTGTCCTCTCACAAACTCTGTCCTCAAAATCTAGCTACTGTTTTCACTCCAGACGCTCAGCTCCATGTCTTCAACTCAGGGAATCTACTGGACTTTCGGTTTTCCTTCCCTTCATCATGGTTTGACAAAACAGACCTCAAATCTTCCCATCTTAGAACAATTTATCATTCATGTTCCATGTGAGCTGAGAGTCTTTGCTATAGTATGTTTTTCATCCAGTAACTATCTGAAAGGAGTCAGTATGATGAAAAATTTTCATGGTAGAATGAAAACCTAAGGTGGCTGGAACCAATAACACCATGGCATTTGAAGCTACTTATTTTTGGAGTCAGATGTATTTATATACCCCATTGTAAAAACTGATACTAGTAGAGAGGAATACTTCTCCCACAGGGGCATTATAAATCACATTGTAATAGGAAAGGATATATCATTTCTCCATGAGGAAGGGAAAAGTGAATAGTTAAAGGCAATAATAGAATCTGTCATACTCATGTACCTACTCTCTGCAGTATGGAAGTAGTATATACAATAACAGTAGGATTTTTCTGTATAGCATTTTAAACACAATGGAAACAGCATCAAATACTTTTCATTTCACACATATTTGTCTTTTCAGTAGAAACCCTTTTAAAATGATCTGAACAAAGAGAGTACATATATATTAAATTAAAATTCATCGAATATTTCAAGAATATGTAGATTAAAATCAGAATTGCATTAGTTAAAACTATACTGCAGTCTTGATCTAGAGAAGCAGTTCAGTAAGACTGGTTCTGGAGCCAGATTTGAGTTTCAATCTTTATTTTTTTACTTTACTCTTTATTTAGCATCTAAGAAAACTTAGGCATGTCATTTAACTTCTCCGAGGCTGTTCCCTCATCTGTGTAAAGGGATAATAATAATATCTGTGTTATAGAGTTGATGTAAATAATATGTGTTAATATATTGAAAATACTGAGTATCTAAGGGCTCCTGGGTGACTCAGTCAGTTAAGCATCCAACTCTTGGTTTCGGCTCAGATCATGGTCATGGAATTGAGTCCCACGTAGACAGGCTCTGTGCTAAGCGTGAGGTTGGCTTGTCCCTCTCCCTCCCTTTCTGTCTCTCCTCTCTGGGTGCACGCGCTCGCTCGCTCTCTGTCTCTCTCTCTCAAAAGTAAAAATCTAAAACAAAACAAAACAAAAAACCCCAAACCCAAAGTTCTTAGTATCTAGTGAAAAATAAGTACTTGACACATACTTGCTTGTATTATTACAAAATAATTTTCTTATTTATGATATCTTAACTCTTACCCTAAAGTATTTTTGAATGATATCTACATAAATATCTATTTGTAAATTATATATATTTGAAACTTGTAAATAATATATATTCCCCTGAGAGACAGGACAAAACAAATTTCTGCAGCTATATCAATCTTCCTTCCTAAACATTTATCTTATCTTGGGCATAATAAAACTTCTTGTGGAGATAGGATAGCTTCTTTCTGTTAAACAGAACTGAAGTTAGAATAGGAACACCAGTAATGTTGATTTTGATTAGCCTTAAAGTAGTATGGGAATAATGAGCTAAGTGTACTATCTATGAATATTTTGGAAATTCTTGTAAGAGTTTCCTAAATAACGTATCATTCATCTCTTTGTAATATTTGATTTTCAGTTTTCTCTTTTCAGATCCATACCTTGTATTTTGAATGTACCATGTGTGTGTGAGAGAGAGAGAGCGATTGTCTTTATCTTTAAGCAAAGACATATGTATTACCTACGATATATATTTTTACTGTTCTAAAATAGTTTTTTTAATTTACTCAAGAAGAAACAAGAATATTTAATTTATTGTGTTTACCACGAATGAAAGGATAGACAGCGATGAAAGTGCATTTAGTAAGCACTAAACTATATGGCTGACACTCTACAGAGTAATATTTGTAGACATTAAATCATTTTCACATAACAAATACATAGAATTCTAATCAGTCTGTCTTGATTTCACCACTTATAAGACAGTAAGTTAGAAACAAATCAAACAATAGTTTGAGAATGTATTTGTGGTTCATATTTTAAACCTTCTGAATAAATGAAAACGCTTCAACTGTTTTTCTATTGAAAATATCCATGTACATTGGAAATTAGTATTCTGATAACTGGGAACATATGAACTGTCAATGGTAGACGACAAAAATGCATGACCCCAGATGAATCTCAGAGTCTCCCTGGGAACCTTTCTTTTCCAAACTGCCATCACCACTAACATGAACTGCCTGAAAGGTCATCATTTATCCTGCTTGGGCATTTTCAAATTGGCTATATGAATTGCAAGTATAACAACCTTTCAAAATGCAAATTTGATTATGTTACTTCTGGTGCCTAAACATTTCAAAAATTTATTATTTCTCTCTTTTCCCATAAAGATAAAAAAAAATTCTTAAATAGGTGTATTAGGAATCTGCAGAGTGTGTATTTCTGTGTGCATACATGTACATGAATAGAGAAATTTATTATAAGGCACTGGCTCCTGGGTTATGAAAGTTGAGAAGTCCAGACCCAGGAGATCTGACAGTGTAAATTGTGATCAAAGTCCGAGCCCAATAAACAGGAGAGTTGATGATGGGAATTCAAGTTCTAGTCCAGTCTAAAGGCAGAAGACTGCTATCCCAACTCATGGACAGTCAGGCAGGGTGCAAATTTTTTCTTACTCTACTTTCTTTAGTTGATTGTATAGGCCCACCCAATTGCCCCCCACTGGAAAGGGCAATCTGCTTTCCTTGGTCTACCATTTAGATGTTAATATCATTCAGAAACACCCTCAAAGACACCCTCAAAATAATATTAAACCATATATCAGGACCCCAGATATCCTGGCACTCTGTGGCCCAGTCAACTTGTCATATCAAATTAATCACCACAGTAGGTTTATAAATACTGTGTACTGCAGCTTCTGCCTGACTCTCCACCTCATCTTAAAATGATGCATCCCCTTTTAGATTAGTTTTCTTTTACTTATCCCTCAGATGTCAGTTCAGGTATCACCAACTCAGGAAAACATTTTCTACTTGCTGCTCTCCATTTCCTCCATCCAATTTCACTTTCTTCAGAACCTAAATATATAATTATGCACTCACTGATGAACATTCAGCGGAAACAATTACCTTATCAGTTTCATCTTATCATTATATTACTGACTTCTACTGCAAGGTCTGACCCAGAGTGGATGCTTACTGTCTGTTTGCTAAAGGAATGCATTTCTTTTCTTTTTTCTTTTTTCTTTTTTTTTTTTTACATGCTCTCACCCACACCCACACAATTCAGCCCTTGAGTGAAGTCTTGGTATGGAATGCAGACCCTACTGTGGAAATCAGAAAAGTGCAGAGCTCTTGGCTGTATGTCAGGGAGTCCAGTTCTAGTCTTCCTGTTCTTTTGACCTTTTGACTTGAATAAGGACAATTTTTTCCAGGACTTGATTTGCTCACTTGTAAGATGAGAACATTGGATAAAATAATCTCTGAAATCCTTTAATAGTCTATAATTTTATGAAAATTTAAAATTGGGGGCACCTGGGTGGCTCAGAGGGTTAAAGCCTCTGCCTTCAGCTCAGGTCATGATCTCAGGGTCCTGGGATCTAGCCCTGCATGGGCTCTCTGCTCAGCTGGGAGCCTGCTTCCTCCTCTCTGCCTGCCTCTCTGCCTACTTGTGATCTCTCTCTGTCAAATAAATAAATAAATCTTTAAAAAAACAAAACAAAACAAAAAAAGAATTTAAAATTGGTTATTTGTGTTTTCTGACAGTAATTCCATTTTACATGAGCTTATCTCTTTTTATAGCACCCACAAAGTGGGCCTTAGCCATTACTAAATTAAAATTCCATAATTTCTTGGTTTAAAATGGAAAGAAATTCCTAATTATCTAATGAAAACTTTTTATTTTTTCTGAAAACTTGCTATTTACAATTCTCCTAAGCTATTAAGTTTCCTGCTCCAGTGTCTGGAACTTCCTATTGACTAATCATGTAATTTTGTGGAGAGTAGAATTTCAGAAAGAAGACAGTTTTAGTTCTTTGAATTTCATGAATATGAACTCTTCCTTCATGACATTTCCTTGAATGGAAGGTAAAATCCAATTAGCAAAATTCTAGATAGTAGACATTTAAAACTGTGTCTCTTTCCTTCGGTTTGTATGTAAGCATCTTTGGAGCTTGTGCTTCCAAATGGAAAAGAGAAGAATCTATTTGCATGGCTTTTTAGTTTACTTTTGATGATTAAGTCATAGCATAACATTTATTCTGTCTTTAACATTCTTTAACATCACTGAGACTTAGTGTTTCAGACATACAATATTTAAACTGAAAGGGCCAATTCTCTTTTTATTTTTCTCATACCCTATTCTTATAGTGTTAAAGTGGATTCAGTTTTCCATTTTCCTGCTGTAGGACTTCAGGCAAAATATTTATGTTCTCCGATAAAATTTCTTCATCTATAAGATGGGAACAGTAATAGAGTAACTTCATAGAAATATCAGAAAGATTAAGATATTCTCATTATAATATAATAAACAATAAATAAATTAGATAAAATATAAAATATAATAGGTATATTATATTTTAAATAAAATAAAATATAGTAGATATTATATTTTAATAAAATATAATAGATATTATTATTTATTAAATATAATAGATATTTTAATAAAATATAAAATATAATAGATACCCTAAATACAACAATTATTATTACAGGAATTGATGTCTTACAACCAAAAGTAAACACATCACTCAGAAGCAACACATCAACAAATTTCACATTTTTAAAAGTCTTTTAAGACTAGGGTAAAATAAATTTAAGATGTCTTCTCATCAGATCCTTTCCTTTTTAGTTAAAACTAAGTTCTGTGTAGATTAAATGGCTTATAGAAGATAGATCCTGACAAGACAATACGATTTAGGTCTCCTCAATTTACGTGCTATGCTCTATTTATAAGTGGCCTGAAGATAGTTCCCAGAGTAGGAGACAAGCTCATTTTAGAGAAGTGAGATTTGGTTGCTTTGACATTGATTCTAATTATCTTCTCCATTAGCTCCAATTATCTGGATACAGAGTTTTAATGGGCAAATCAGAAATAATATTTTCTAGAATTTGATGAAGTATTATGTATCTTGGTTTTTACTGACTATAGTAAAATTGATATATTATTTTTCTTTAAGTTGTTTTTTTATCAGCACTGAAACATTAATTCAAGTAAAATATGGTCTGTAATGTTTCATATGAATAATATTTCCTTTTTGAGTTTTAATATTGCTCTAATGCCTATTCCTTAAAATAGTTGGCTAGAAGACTTTCCTGATCATTCTCATCAATATGGAATTCTCTTGTGTTTAAAACCCTTCAAGCACAAATAGTCTTTCCTTCACTTTCAAGCTGGCAATTATATTCAAATTATATCAACAGTCTGTTATGGGACGTCTACTTTACTTAAGGCTTACCTGTTTGTGATGATGTATTTTGTTAATTCTAATTGTTACAAATACAAGTCTATATATATTATTTGGTTCCTCCGCATTACTGCTGCAGGGCAAAGCACATGAATTTTTAGATTTGAAAAATCCAAGGAATCATACCATAACCTTTGCTTTGGGAGCTCTCACTGGTCTATGGCAGATTGCTTGGCAGTGATTCAGTGAGTCAGTGGGATGAAGGAAGAAGCTGCTCTCTTTAGCACTAATTGGGGCTTTATCTTATTCCTTACCAAGGTAATAAGGGCTCCTCTGTGGGTTAAAAGCCTTGAGCACTGGAGTAAGAATAAGACGAATAGGTATTGAAAGTATTCATGACACTAACTAGAGATTGAAAAGGGATTTTTAAAAATATTATAATGTTTGAGGCTGTTTTATGATTGGTTTGAAGAGAAAGCAGATATGCAGGACAGCTGTCGATGGCATGGTGACAAGCAAAGATTATATTTTGGAAAAGTCAGAAAAGGTAGAAAGTGGTTAATTTGAAAATTTGGCTGAGAAATCTTTGTGAGGTTGTCAAGCAACATTGTGAGAAGCAGAGGAAGAATAGGAAATAGGATACACATTGTTTTTAATGCATATTGTGAATGTTGAAGTGGGTGTTGATGTAACATATGAAACTGTAATAAATAGGTGAGAATATTATTGACTTGAACAAAGGGGGTGTTCCAGTGAAGAATAACAGTATTAAGAGTCTTGAATCCTTCATGATACAGGTTTGGTATTGGAATGATTACAGGAGCCATTGTAAAACAGTAGGAATGATGTAAACTTTGCTGTTTATATTATAAGATATATTCTAGTTTGTGGTACTGTGTAATCTACTTATTTAAATGCATCAGTGTTTCTCAATTACGTATTTTATGCTTATTAGAAATTATGATAGAGATGGATTAGTTTCTTGAACTCAGGTGGTTAACAGTGGTGGTTCCTTTTCCATACTCTTAGCTTTAAGGAGAGGTAGTAAGATCGATAGCTCACTCCCAGCATTGGAGAATGGAATCAGACCAAGCCAAGATAGCAAAATAAAGCATTTCTAGTACCATGTTATTCATTTCAGTGTGTACATTTGTGCCACTAAAAGTTAAAGTTTCAAACCAATTCTAGGACTATGGCTAAGCCTTTACAGACTATAGGCCACTACTTATATTAAAGGCAGGAATGATCAGTAGAAACTATACTATAGGAAAAATCCCTTCCTCCTGACCTGTCTAGCCTTTGATGCATCACCCACATTGATCTTTTTTCAGCCTTTGCCAGGTGGCTGAATAAGACAGATAATTTGATAGATACAAGAATGAGTACATGCTGTTGTCTTCATCAGGATTATTTTTGTTTGCAAGGAATGGATACCAAATTGAAATGGTCTAAGCCAAATGGTAACTCACAATGTTCTTAGAATAACTTCAAATATCAAAGGAAACATTAAAAAAGTAAAGCCTTAAAAAGGATCGAAACCAGAGTATCTCTGGGTGAAAGGGTCTTCAACACAAGCATTTAGTGTAATATAGTCAATGTGTTTGCACATCAAAGGCATGCTTCTTGCTGAGTCCATTGCTGTCTCTGAGAATTGGCTACGTTCAGGAAGGACAGGTTCTCTTTATTTAGAAAGAGTTTTTTAAGATGTTTAAAATGCTTGCTTACACACACACACACATACACATACACATGTACATGCGTGCTTAAAACATTGGCATATGCAGCAAATAAAAATGCAATACATGGATGTAGAGCTTCTACATTCAAATGATAGTAGAGAGGGTAGAGTAGGCACAACTCTTTCTTCACCATTTTAGCCAGGATATGTCACTTAACAGTTTTGCTTATGTCTTGTTTTCAAGAGCTGGCCACAAGGGCACACCTAGATGTAAGAGTCTGGGAAATGTAGTTCATGGATTAGCAGCCAATTTCCAAAAAGAATTCTATGTTCTGGAAGGGGGAGCAGGAATCTTGGAATCTTGGGTAGATCTCTCTATGCCTCATTAGCCTATATTTTTTGAAAACCGTGTTCTCTTACTGGGTATTTTGTTTGGTACCCCTTTTGCCTAGAACACCTTTCTCAGACCTCTCTGCATGGCTCATTACTTAACCTCATTCTGTACTGCATTCAAGCATCACATATTCTGGGTGGCTTTTCAGACCACCCACTATATCTTACTAGCAACTGACTCCATCTGGTGCCATAGCATAATTACTGCTTATTTTCTCTGTTCCTACTAGAAAGTAAGCTCCATGATTGTAGAGATGACCTATTTTATGGAAATATGCTGTATCCTCATTGCTGTAAACTGTGTCTGGTAAATTGTAAGAGCTAAATGTATTTAGAGTTTTGGAAATTAAGAAAATACTGCTTATTTCTGAATAAGAAAGGAAGTGTCAATTCTCTGAGTAAATATACAAAGGTTGATATAGCCTCCAAAAGTGGGGAAGCATAGTCTATTCTCAGACTGTACAAATGGGTTCATAGAAGATGCCATTCTGGACAGTGGATATTATTTTCCATGAAAATAGTAAAATCACTGGTAATAGGTAAAAACAAGTAGTAGTAAAATATATATTTTTTTAAGATTTTATTTTATTTATTTGACAGAGAGAGGGAACACAAGCAGGGGAGTGGGAGAGGGAGAAGCAGGATTCCCACTGAACAGGGAGCCTGATGAGGGGCTTGATCCCAGGACCCTGGGATTATGACCTGAGCTAAAGGTAGACACTAATGACTGAGCACCCCAAGTAGTAGTCAAATATTTTTGAGCAGGAAATGACATAGTTTCATTTATCATTAAGAAAGACAATTGTGTGTTTGAATGCCAGGAGAGAGGGGAGACTAGAAGGAAGAAGAATGGAATTGTATGGAATTGTATGGAAAAGGGAAGTAAAGTGTAATATAACACCTAAATTTTCCAGAGTACTGAGGATTTAATAATGATCCTTATCCTAAAATGGTCTCACAATAGTCCCATTGTTTTACAGATATTTTACAAATGAGAATACCGAATTTCAGAAGATAAGTAACTTGCTTGAGATGCTTGAGTTAACAATTGGCTCAAATAGTTTTGTGTGCCTGCAATTGAATTTTTGTTTGTCAGTTATCATAGTAAACAGGGCATTTGATCCTTTTGAGGTTAAGAGGGCCTACTTAGCAGTGTCAGTTGATAGTGGGGTGAGAGGTGAAGTGGGAGGAAGGTAGTGGAAAGGGTAAAGTGGTGAATGAATGGCATTTGATGGCATTCATCAAGATAGAGGGATTAATGGGAAGAATAGATTTACCAAGGGAGGTGGGTAGTTTCAGCTGCTTTGCTTTGGGTCTTAAGTGTTGGGCAACTTACATTGTGTTAATGTATAGCAAATCATTGAAAATTTGATTTCAACTATTAATTTATAGATGAGGATTATGCTAACAGCTTTTATTCTGCAACACTTACTTTTATAAATTATTTTTTAAGATATTGTGATTAATATTTCTACTAAAAAAAATATTTCTCAGCAATGGATACGTAAAAAAAGATCCCCCATTGGTCCACGGATCAGTGGCTTTTGGCCTTAGCAATGTGAATACGTTCACACAGTCAGCTTTACTAAGAATCATGGAGATTCTGTTGTGAGGCCAAGCACAGATTGGCTGAAGAACAGCAAACATGAGTAATGATAAATGGTGGGATATCAAATTAGAGCAGGTGTCCAGCAGGGGGCCTCAAGAATTGGTACTGGGCCCAACCTTATTTAACATTCCCATTAATGATCTGGAAAAGTGGGTAAGCAGTATGTCAAGCTTGGAGAGATGCTGTAAAAAGCAGAGGGGAATGCAGTAACCTGCAGATGCCTTGAATTCCAAAATGCAGTCTAGTTTCAAGAGAATGGGGAGAAAACAGTTACATAGTTTGGAGTTCTATTTAATTAGATTTTTATAATGAGAAAGTAACAAAATATACAAAAATCTTCCTTTTTTTTTTTTTTTTTTTTTTATAATTTGTAAGCCTGGTGTCAAAGAAGTCAGCTTAGTCAGAAAATGACAGGTTTTAGCTGCCGTAGGCAGTGTCCTTCTGCTTGAGCACTGAGGGGATAAACATCTCCCCACTTGGGTAACTCATTCGAAGAAAAATGTTGGAGTGCTCTAAGAAAAGTCGTTTTTTTGGGGCAAATCTCTTAGCACATTTATTTATTTGGTCACATATGGCAACACAGCTATTCAGAACAAAAGGGAAAAATTTTGAGTCTTTTAACTTTATATTAATTTTAAAAAAGTTGCTTCCAAGTCATCTGCAGAGGTGCCTTAGAGGTCTCCAAGGGTCATGGGTGGGGGGGAAATGAATTAAGGAAGAGAATTATTTTTATCTGTTTTGTTATCGTAGTTCCTCTGAAGATGTTGCTAAAAAAAAAAGAGAGAGAGAGAAGGAGAGGGAGAGGACTTTCTTTTAAGCAGGTGATCTAGTCGTGGGCCCTGGGAGAAGAAATGACTTGCCCAAGCTCCTTCCTATGTGTGGTAAGTGGCAGCAGTGAAATCAGACTCCAGGTCTTTTGAATACCCAGTTCTGTGCTCTCTCTGCTTTATCAAAAAATGTATGATCTGCAAATACTTTTTTTTGCTTCCTTATATTTTCCAGCTCCTTTATAATTTTGGGGACCATGTGACAAAGTTGTGTTCAGTAGCATTTGAGCAGAAACTGTGTATTTCTGGACTGAGACCTTGAAGGCCCATTAGTCTCCAGTTTCTCTCTTCCACATGCTATAAGAAATAGCATCTCCACAGATGAGGAATTCTTTGACAGTCTGAATCTGAGAGCAGCTATGTGTAGGAGATTCCTCGTTCAATCTGTGATGAATATGTATCATGAATGAAAAATAAACCTTTATTGAGCTTAGGGATTGATTTTTTAATTCTGTATTATCTAGCCTTTTTGAGGAACACAATATGAGTAACCCAAATAGTTTTTACAAAGGAAAAAGTAAAATGGCTTTTAATGGTATAAAGAAAGTGGTTAAACTTAAATATTGTAAAGATTTCACACAACTTAAATATATGTTATCTGGGGCGCCTGGGTGGCTCAGTGGGTTAAAGCCTCTGCTTTCGGCTCAGGTCATGATATTAGGGTTTTGGGATCAAGCCCCACATCTGGCTCTCTACTTGGCAGGGATCCTGCTTCCCCCTTTCTCTCTGCCTTCCTGTCTGCCTACTTGTGATCTCTCTCCTCTCTGTCAAATAAATAAGTAAAATCTTTAAAAATAAATAAATAAATAATAAATATATGGAATCTGTCTTGCTAAAGGTTACCGACATCAAGAATTTCTTTAAGAAAGGACATAGTTCTATAAAATATCAATACTTACTGACATTAATTAAGGATCACAAATCATAAAAAAAATCTAAGACCTTTCTCAACTTTCTTATATTTTCAGTCTTACTGCAGACAGTATGCTTGCTTTCATTTGTCTAATTTCCAAATAGGACCCAAGTTTACTATTTTGAAATTATTGAATAAGGTTTTGACTATTTTCAAAATAACCTTCACAATATTTTTAGTTGAGCCTAAAATATATTTTCAACCCTCTTTCCAGACTATTAACTTTTAATTTTTGTAGGCATTCTTGAAAAAGACACTCCACCCATTTCAGTTGATTTAATTTAATATATTTTTTTCCCCTGAACCATCGCATGTTCTATTATGTCTTTTTTCTTCCTAGACTTCAACACTCCTACTCGTCTTTCCTTTTTGGAATTTATTCCAATACTTCAACCCCTTTTGGTACTTCTCCCTATTTCTAAAAAATGGAATGCAGCTGCCTGAGAGAACTTTCTTCTCCATCTACAGGCATATTTACTTTTTGTAGTTTACTCATGTGAACTGAGAATCAAATGAAAACCTGATGTATTGAGGATATTCTCCTTTTCAAATGTTAAGTAAGATCATTACTGGCAAGGGTGTCAGTTCACAGAAATTTCAAGCTCATGTTTCTTGTACCTGTGCCAGCTGATCAGAAACATCTATATTTCAGATATCCCCAGAACAGGTGCAGCCATGAATTTGTATTGTTTGACCCTTTCACGGTTTTAATAAAATATAAATTTCAGTACCTTTAAATGGAGTTTACCCTCTCTAGTTGGCATCAGTCTCCACTGCTTCCTGCAGCTATATTATTCATAAGTGATACCTTATAAGTACTTAACTTTGTGATACCTAAACCCACACTACTGCATTTTTCTTTCATAATCACTGATGTCAGCTCATTATACTTTGGTATATTAATTTCTTTTCAAAACTTGAATACCTTAACATTATGTAATTTTCTCTAATGGAATGTATTTGTGTGTGTTTTATAAATAGGCTGTGTTTACTTAAGAATGATTAATGTTTTAGGTTCCATATTACTAGATGTAAAAAAAGATCAGCTGAAGCATCCCAATATAGAAATATCATGAAAATAAATAAGAGAATCAAACTACTTAAGGAAACCACTATATAGAAAAACTTTAAAATTCACAGTATTTGAATTATGTCTATACCAAATTATTTTTTTTCATTTTTTGAGATTTTAGAGTTGAAAAGGAACTACTGTTTAGGTAGCATGCTTATTAGAAAAACTTACTATTTGAACGGTTGGATTGATGAATTATTTATATCTCTGTAATATTCATTATAATATTTTTGAAGCATGATATGCATAAGAAATTATACAAATTATAATCTTACAGCTCACTGAATTTTCCCCAAACCAACATACCCACATACTCCAGGCCCAGATAAACAGAATATTACTAGAATCTTAGATATCCCTTTGTGTCCCCCTTCTGTCTCTAGGATTTTAAAAATAAAATTATTGCATTCACTTGAATTCTATAAAGCATATATCTTAGGTTTTCTTTTATTTAATTTTAAAGTTATATAGAAATAATCCTAGGTAGATATGTCTAGGAATAGTGATGGAAAGCAGTTGTTAGTATCCATGCTTATCAAATCAGCTTCTTTGTCTTGCCTTTGCCAAAGATTATCTGGACATCATGGGATTTTTGTGTTAATTCAGGGGTGCCCTTGAGTAAATTTTTAGGCTAGATCCTTAGCATGGAACCTCAGTCTGAGAGCATTTATCGTTAATATATATTAAGTTTGTGGTCAACCACACAATAGCTCTTTTAATAGTAAGTCTGTTTTTTTCCAAATATCACATGAAAGCAAATATAAAAATAGTTGACATGCAATTCCTACTTCTAGACAAAAGAATTAATGTCATGATGTTTTCAAACACCTTTAAGAAGGGAAGTCATTATTCATCTTAGTAGTATTATAAAAAAGACATTGCTGTTTCAACACAGTTGGTATTGTTTATATTTTATTTTTCTTTTTGTTATTAATGTATTTCCTATACTAGATTAGAACTACCAAAGATTAATAATCTATAAGCCTCAATAAAACATAATGCAATTAGCTACTTTAAAATTTGTCATTAAACATGGATTAGGATTTTTCATTATATATGCGTGAAGCTCTTTGTTCAGGAGATACTTATTGAGGTTAAATAGCCTGTCTAAGATTACATGAGGGACCTAAGTGGTAGACCTCAAGTTTAAATCCACATTTGTCTATTGCCAAAATTTCTTACAACTTGGAGCACTGTGTTCCAGAAATGTGAGCATCCTAAAGACAGAGAGAAGACTGGTAGTGGAGCCACCATATCTCCCAGATACTACAGAGGGCAGCTTGCTTTGATTGCCAGCATGTGTAGGTACAGTTGTGGTTGCCTCCTTTATTTAGTAGTGAAGCAGTTTATTTACCTATATAATACATCCCAGCATGCCACACGCTCTCAAATATCCACAAGTAGAACACTGTGGATATTTTGCTATCGTATGTAAAAATAATTTAAAAAATTAAAATTAAAATTAAAAAATTACTTTTGACCTCTCTAGTCTACTTTATAATCTCTCAATTAGCCAATCATTCATGCTCATAATCACAGACACTTATGTTTTTCCAGTTGGAAATATCTTACTGTAGAAGATATGACTCTTATGTGATAAGTGAGGAAAGTGAATCTTACAGAAGTGATATGCCCAAAGTCACATAATTACTTTAGAATCAGTTAAGATATTTACTTAACTCTTTTGACTTCTTTCAACAGCATTTTTCTATTCTTCCACTTCCTAACATAAAATAATACAAACATTGATTTAGAATTCTTTTTGGTGCAGAAAACTCTGATGGTTTTTTCATTTTCATTCTCTTAAAACCAGTTTTTAAAAGCTTCTCTTAAAAAAAGCAACTTTTAAATTTATTATAACTGCATACTGAAAGATCTTACTTGCCTTCTGATATTTTGTGATCAAATATACATCGATTTCAGGGCCTGATTTGTAATTTGACCTACCAATTTAGATGTAATGACATATAAATCAGTAGCACTCCTTTGTAGCCTAAAATCGCTGAAATATGGAAAACAACATCTTAGTTTTGCCTACTCTTGAATAGACATTTATAGTCCCCATTTATCAATAAAACATTAAAATTATATTGACTATGACAGGTTATCTGTGGTTATTAAAATATAGCAAGGATAGAGGTGATTTATATAATAAAATGAGTAACATTGTTCTAAGAAATAAATATAGAACTCTGCAACAGAGTGAGAAGGAAAAAGAGCAAGGAATCACGCATTCTTTTTAAGGTCTAACAAAAGATTTGTAAGAATTGGTCATGTTTTAAGCTATAAAAACAAATTTTGATAAATACTAATTCATTGGTATCATACAGAACATTTATGTCACCAAAATATATTTAAGTTGGAAATATGAAACTAAATATAATACAGTAAAAGGTAACTAAAACAACAGAGGGGTTGGAAATTAAACATGCATTTATCTTAATATACTTCTGAGTCACTAATGAACTCATGAAATAAATAAGTAGATAAAGGTGGCCCATGAAAAGATAAAGATAAGAATGTTTATATGCCATGGAACATTTTTAATTCAATTTTTGCTACTGAAACCCAAATTTAATAATAAAAAGTAGTATGCAAAGATGTTGATAGGGAAGTTTTTGCTCTCATATATTTTCATTAGAAAAAAATAACCCCTGAAAGTAATTAGTTAGGATCCAATTCAAGAAATTAAGAAAGGACAAAGGAGAGTAGAAGGGAAAAATAATGAAATAAATGTTGTAATAGGTGAATTCTTTAATGAAATATTAATTGTTTAAACAAGTAGAAATTCGGTTTATTGCATTCTTTTATCATTTAAATTAATACCTATTATCTCTTATCCAAAGATTATATTTGTTTAAAGAAGACTATTTAGATTTAATTGTTGATATTCAACAATTCAGGTTAAAAAATATACCAGATGTGAGGAGTGTGTGTGTGTGTTTGTGTGTACATGCACATGTACACACAAGAACATGTGAGTGGGTGTTTATGTGTTTGTATATGTGTGTATGTATATATATTGCATTTATATTAATATCATGTGATGAATGATATAAAGATGATTGTTGTGAAAAATAAATAATACATGAAAAGTGCATAGAATGGTGCTCAATAATGTAATCACTGATAAAAATAAATAGCACAAAAGATGATATAATTTGGTCTTTTACTGGAAGACCATATAGTATGGTCTTTTACTGGAAGACCACATGGAAGACTATGTTATTTACTGAATGCTGGTGACAACAACTGGCATTAACTGAGACAGAAAACCTAGGAGATGCAATTCGTGATAGTGTGGGGAATATTTCAGCTTGGGACCATGGTAATCTGGAGCTATTTGTTGGTCTTGTTAGGTAATATGTACAGCAGTGGGAGTCTAAGGCTCATAAGAAACATAGACTACAGACCTAAACTTGATGTCTAAAACAGATAAACCAAATTAAAAAATGGTAGTGGGAAGATACTATTCAAAGAGAATCCATGGAGTGAGAATGGTGGATAAGATGGAGCCCTAGGGAATGCCACTGCAAATTTAAGGAGTTCATGTAGAAGATTTTGGGGATAAAGAGATCCAGGGGAAAGTATGTTCAAGGCAGCACAGATGGTTAAACAGATTAATGATCAATCATGTCCTAAACAGCAGGAACATTTATTAAATAAGATCTAAAAAGCAAAGAATGGCAACTAGGGATAATCCAGATTTAGGTCTTGGTAGATAAGTAAGATATAAAAACATGGTGGAATTTATATATAATGTTGATCTTGATGGACTAAGTAAGTAAACAAATGAGATCTTCAAAAATGCAAATCGTAAAAAAAAATGCAAATGGTCTAGGCATCTGGGTGGCTCAGTTGTTAAGCATCTGCCTTCGGCTCAGGTCATGTTCCTAGGATCCTGGGATCAAGCCCCGCATCTGGTTCCTTGCTCGGCAGGAAGCCTGCTTCTCCCTCTCCTGCTCCCCCTGCTTGTCTTTCTCTTTGTCAAATAAATAAATAAATAAATAAATAAACCTTTAAAAAAATGCAATTGGTCTTTGTTATGGGAGTTAGAGCATGAAAGATGTAAGAGATTATATTAAGATCCTGGTTTTAAAGATTTATGATATAGAACAACTTCAGGGACTGACAAGATATATTACTTGGATTTTGGAATGGGTGAGTAGACATGAATTTTTTTTTTGAATTTAAGAAAATTAAGAAAAATTAAGAATCTTAGGATCTCTTAGGTGTTAAATAGGTCATCTACAGTAATTTTGAAGTCACCTGGGATGATTACAGAACTTAAGAAAGCAAAGCAATGTATCCCAGAAGCCACGCATTTCAGTGATTGTTAGGTAATATAAAGAACTCAGTAGGTGAAAATAATGAACAGATGGGCCAGATAAAGAGGACAGGGGAGGAGTGTATGAAGCACCAGGTAGTGTCCTACAAAGCAAGAGGATGCAGGAGCGTTCTGTGATGAGACTGAATGTGTGATGTATAATAAAGTATTGGTGTGATCATTGGGAAAGGGAGAGGAAACATGGGACCCTCTGAGATGTGGAAGGAACTAGCACGTCAGGTGGTGAAATGAATAGAGTTTTTAATGCGGATTTGAGAAATGATGAAACCATCTGACCTTGAGTTTCTAGATGAATCCTTGGCGTCAATTAAGAGTTTAGACATGGTCATATTAAAAACAATTGGGATATATGTATCTTGGTGTTAAGACTGAAATTAATAAATTTTGACATGGGAAATATAAACTTTCCTTTTTGTTCTGCTGATAGAAGCATTTCCTTTTTAAATAATACATTTTGGGGGCACCTGGGTGGCTCAGTCATTAAGGGGCCGCACTTGGCTCAGGTTGTGGTCCCAGGGTTCTGGGATTGAGCCTTGCATCAGCCTCCCTGCTAGGCAGGAAGCCTCCTTCTCCCTCTGCTTGTGTTCCCTCTCTTGCTGTGTCTCTCTCTGTCAAATAAATAAAATCTTTAAAAAAATAAATAAATCTTTTTAAAAAATAATACATTTTAGGGAAGCCTGGGTGCCTCAGTTGGTTAAGTGGCTGCCTTCAGCTCAGGTCATGATCCCAGGACACTGGGATTGAGTCCTGTATCGGGCTCCTTGCTCGTCAGGGAGCCTGCTTCTCCCTCTGCCTCTGCGTGCCACTTTGCCTGCCTGTGTGCTCTCTCTCTCTCTCTCTCTCTCTCTCTCTGATGAATAAATAAATAAAATCTTTTAAAAAAATAGTACATTTTGTTAATTCAATGAGTTGATAAAAAATATGTGAGGGAGGCTATAGGGAGCCTACAATTCTTTGATCAAGAGACTCCCTATTTTTGTGGCTTAAGTATCACTAAACTTTCCTTTGATTTTAATATGGTTTATTTCTTTTTTTCTTTTTAAAGATTTTATTTATTTGAATAACTTTAAAACTGATTACATGTTGAAATTATTGAGATATTTGATATATTTCATTAAATGATATTAAAATTAATGTTACCAACTTTGTTTCTTTTTTCAATATAACTACTGGCAAATTTAAAATTATATATGTGGCTCATATTACATTATTATTTGACAGTGCTACTAGGGAGGGTGAACTAAAGCCAAATATGTTAAATGGATTTTGTTCTTCCCTTGGATAGGAATATCTTGTACATACAGTTACTCTAAGTGAAGTCTCAGGAATCGCTCAATGTACTGTCACACGTGATACCAATTTCTCCCCATAATATCACATATAATTTTACATATTATCATTCAGTATTCTAGGTAACCCTCAATTGTAAGGGCTTACTCATGTTTTTCCCCTTTTGTCTGAAAGCTTCATACTGAGTGGAATTCTTTGCACTATTGCTGATACAACAGCTTGAATAGGAAGAGATATCTCAAATTCCATACTTATCCTGCTACCATGCTAACAGTAATTGCTGCCCAGGTAGTAGAGGTAGCAAAGGAATGCCTTATTGGAGTATAATACTACTATAACATTTGAACAGGAGGTGCTGGCATTGTTGCAGTAATATCTGAAGAATCCAGAACCATTTATTCCTGGAGATAAGTTGCCATGAGGATGTTTACTTCACAGAGGCCTTGTGCTTATTCTCACTCCCCCATCTCTGGCTACGTCTAATCCTATCTTTTCAGTTTTAAAGTAGATATTGTGAACCATAATGCAAAAAATATACAAGTTGCTTGAAGAACTGGCAAATGTAATAAGGAATTGGCAACTTTTATGTTTACAATTTTCCATTAAAGACCGGGGTTATTAAATGGATTTTTGCTTTCCTGTTTTCCTTCTATTTGCTTTTAAGATAAAAATCTAGAAAAAAGAAAACTGGTATATAACCACTCAATAAGTGAATGATTCGGGGCACCTGGGTGGCTCAGTGGGTTAAAGCCTCTGCCTTCGGCTCAGGTCGTGATCTCAAGGTCCTGAGATCGAGCCCCACATCGGGCTCTCTGCTCAGTGGGGAGCCTGCTTCCTCCCCTCTCTCTGCCTGCCTCTCTGCCTACTTGTGATCTCTCTCTCTCTCTCTGTATCAAATAAATAAAATCTTTAAAAAAAAATAAGTGAATGATTCTACAGAAGAATCTGAGTAATCATCCTAGATATTGAATGCTTTCTTCACAAACTACACTGAATAATTGAAACATAAACAGAACTGGCTTTTGACAGGTTGCCATTTTGGGACAAATTGCTCCAATTAATAAGGTGAATTACCACACTTCAGATATTACATATCTTCACATATCAGAAAATCTCAGCTTTATTTTTTTTTAAGATTTTATTTATTTATATGACACAGAGAGATCACAAGTAGACAGAGAGGCAGGCAGAAAGAGAGAGGGGGAAGCAGGCTCCCCCTAAGATTCTGAGTTCTTGGGGCATCTGGGTGGCCCAGAGGGTTAAAGCCTCTGCCTTCGTCTCAGGTCGTGATCTCAGGGTCCTGGGATCGAGCCCCGTGTCGGGCTCTCTGCTCAGTGGGGAGCCTGCTTCCCGCCCCCATCTCTGCCTGCCTCTCTGCCTACTTGTGATCTCTCTCTCTCTCTGTCAAATAAATAAATAAATAAATAAAATATTTAAAAAAAATTCCTATAATATAAAAAAAAAAAAGATTCTGAGTTCTTTCCTCACTCTTAAAATAGAGGTTATATGAGAGACTAGTGAAATTTCAATGAAGTGAATGCGGTGTATATTAGTGCAGAGAATTTCGAGATGACTGATAAATCCTTAGTGTCTCAGGGTGCTTTATGCATTAAAAACAAATCTTTATCACATTTGAACTCTTGGAGATATCGGATAGCTGCTTATAGCTCACTCTCAATATTTGTAATGCGCTAGTTTCCCACAGCTAAAAAAAATACCTCACTCGTTTTATATTTTGTGAGTTTAAGAACCTTTAGCATTTCAATTAGTCTAATATATTTTGTGTTCTCTTCAGATTTACTGAGACATAGCATTCAGGCTCTTGGGAAGACATTTTTTGAATTATATAACTGTAGGTTTGCATATTACTTAAGGGTATTAGGGGATATTATCAAAGGAGTTTTCTGAGTGCTAGTGTCAAAGAGTTTGCAAAACACAGTGCTCTTTTCAAAGTTCAATAAGCATGCCTGATAATTGTGGAAGCCCATACATTAAATAAATGAGACTCTCAGCAATAGCTATAAAAATACTGCAAAGTTGAATATCCTAGAAGATAGGAGAGTGAATGTACAATAGTCATTTAAATTATCTTATTGTGGAGACAATCATCTTATTTTTTCATTAATTGTAATATGCATGAATCATGTAGTATTTCAGCTCACTTACATAGTTTTGTGCTATATATATTATATGGTATTTGGAAGTCATTTAGGTTATGACATTATCAAAACAAGATATTCAGTTTTGAATTATGGGATGAATTCAAATGAAATAAGCACTTTTCAGCACCTTAAACATTCAAATGAGATGCTTTCCTGAGTCATCTCACTGGATCATAACCAGGCTGCTCTTTTACATTGCTGACAAACAAGTACACAATAATAAATATATTCAAAGGTCTGAAGCAACTTCAGGATTTATGTAACAATGCACATTTGAATTTAAAATGTATTACCAATTGTTTATATTCCTGTTGCTCTTATGAGGGCATAGCCTATCTTTTCCAGACACAGGTTAAAAGTTAAATTTTAATCATTGTGGCAAAAATAATAGCTTTAAAATATATTTCACTTATGAGTGAAACCATCTGATAATTGTCTTTCTCTGCTTGATTTATGTCACTCAGCATAGTCCCCTCCAGGTCCATCCATGTTGATGCAAAGGGTAGGTATTCATCCTTTCTGATGGCTGAGTAATATTCCATTGTATATATGAACCACATCTTTATCCTTTCATCTGTTGAAGGACATCTCAGCTCCTTCCAATGAATCATTGAACACTACATCAAAATCTAATGATATACTATATGTTGGATAACTAAACATAATAAAAAATTGAAAAAGTGTATTTCACCAAAAATGATATAAATTGCTTTGAAAATTTGTACTGTTTCAGTTGGTTTTAAGAAAGTAATATTTATCAATCCTGTCTATAGGCCGGCTCATTTTTATCCCTGTAACCACTTTTCAAACCCGTAACTACTCCTGGAATGCATGTTAATCACCATTGTGGTACAGATAAGGACTATAGCTCAGAAAAATTTAACCATTAATCCAGGTATGCACAACCTGGAAAAAAAGGCATCACTTCAAGTCTTCTTGGAGTGAAGTAGGATAAAAACAAGTAAGAGGATGTCACCTTAGTATTTGGATGTAGATCTCCGCTATGGCTTTCCACTAAAATCATTTGATGAATGGGCACGGGAAAGAGTTACAATTACTTTAAAATCTAAAGCTTTTATAGAAGTGAGAAACAAGCACTGCTGTCTTCATGGTTCTGCTAAAAACATTCATTTTTTCCAAGGTTCTGTTTCATGTGAAAGAATTAAGATAGAAGTTTTGAAAATGACTCAAGTGAATAGTTTCATTATGTAATTTCTCAAATCTGTAATTATCTCTTTTTGATCATGGGCAGTACTTTTAACAGTAGGAAAGTGAACAGACAGGTCTAAACTTTGTATCACTGTTGAGGGAATGTGAGAATAGGACTTTAAATTAGGATGTTAGGAAGTAAGCCGAAGTTTCTGGAAAGAGAAGGATAATAAACGAAGGGCATATGTCAGAAACTGCTTGCTGCATACCTAGCCTGCATTTCCCCTTCGTCTTTAGAAGAAACAGCATGAGCGCAGCTAAAAGATTGCATTTGCCTGCTTGGGTCTGGCTGTAGTCCTGAGGTTAACTTTATACTAATGAGAAGTAAGCAGAAGAATATGAGATTTGAGAGGATGTTGTTTCAAAGGATCTGATTTAGCTGGGAGAGGTATACATTTTTATTTTTTATTTATTTTAATTTTTTTGCTGTTGTCCTTCCCCTCCTATTCAATTTGCTCAGAATATGGAGGTCATGGCCCGTCTTTTTATTAATTCCTTAGGAAATATGTGGCCTTGAGTATTAAAGCCAAATGCTAAGGATAATGGACTGTAAGGATAGAAGTGCTGAGTCCCTAATCACTTTGCAGTCTCCGTCCTAGAGCAGGACTATTTATTCTAGATCTTTCTTTTAGAAGAGAGGTGATTCTGGTTCTACAAGTAGCAGTTGGATTCCTATCAGAGAAAGGAAAATAAGAGATTCTTCAAAATCCATTTCTTATGCCTTCTCTTTTTCTTAAAGCCAATTCTGATTTGTAGGGCTTATTTAAACAAAATAAATCTAACTTCTTGCTAAAGAGTATGTAAATAGGAAAGTCAAAAGTTTGATACTGTCATTAAAGTGTCACCTCATTAACATTAAGCCTCCAAATACTATTTTAAATTACCTTGAGGCAGGTAAATTGATTTACATTTTTTCATTCATCAAACAATGCATGATCCCCAAGCATAACAAAGTATTATTTAGGGGATATGGAATGCAAGAAGCACTTAATAAATATTTGTTAAACCATAAATATATTGTTTTGTTTGGTTTTTATTTCAAGTACTTTCTATTCTATTCAGCAAAATAAGTTGGCACAGTTTTAAATATCTTTATAAAATAAGTATCTTAATTGCTAAATTTTCTTTTTCCATTATTGGCAGAGTTTTTTCCTAAGAAATACAGTTTTTTTTTTAAATATTCAGTGTTTACATCAAATATAATTTTGTGTAATGCTACCTTTGAGATCAAGAGATGGAGTAATTGTTTTGGTTTTTCAGAAGCCCCTATTCTGCTATGACAGTTGTCTCATACATAACACAATATTTAAAAGATGTGGATAAATGATAGACTTATATCTAGTAAAAAGTGCTTTTTTTGTAATTATGTACTTATTTAAAAGCACTTTTCTGTAATTTAATTGCAAGATTCAGATGATTTTAATAATAAAGTCTTTGAAAATTAACGTATTTTTTGATTTGGTGCTGGAAAGGATTTCTGACAGATTATTTATATACATTCTATTATAATGAAGTTGCATAATCTAATAAATATGAAGATAGTAGAATCATCAGATAGATTTTATCTCATACTCTTTTTCATGTAAAATATTTAAGCACTTTTTTATGTTATCACACAAACTTTATAATGATTATAGTGGTGGAGAGTATCTACCACTTAATGTATTTTCAAGTAATACAACAGAAGATGCTAAACCATTTCCAAAGTGTAAGATTATTTTTAAACTCTTGCTCTCTCGCTTTCAGATTTAAGATTAATAAGCATCTTCATATACTTGGTTCGTTTGTTGGTTTTACTTTTGTAAGTTGTATTTCAGGTAATGGAAACAAATTCTCAAATTAGCATACCTCCAGAGGAAGACATTTATAAAATTAGAGCCTGTAGGAAGCACACTTTATGATATCTAACTTTAGAACAGAAGGACATGAATGTTAGACTAAGAGAAGTGATAATTTAGGGAAGATTATTGTCTTCTAATACATAAAGAGGTTTCCTGTTAGAAAAGGATTTGTAGACTTTCTTCATTTTAGGTGAACTGGGTGGAAATTTTTAAAATAACTTCTAAAAGTGAAA
>CM053604.1:153874600-153897514 GCA_028646535.1 Procyon lotor
GGGAGGAAGGGTCCCTGCTGAACAGAGAGCCTAATGAAGGGCTGGATCCCAGGACCCTGAGATCATGACCTGAGCTGAAGGCAGAGGCATTAACCCACTGAGCCACCCAAGCACCCCCAGTCTGTACTTTCTAGGAAAAATTTATTGGCCAATATCCTTGGAACAATGAATATTCATGGCTAATACTTCTATTATTTCTCTTACCTCTGTCCAGTTGAATTGTATGCTTACTAAGGTTTTCTGTTAGTCACAAAATGACCTACCTATTTATATGTTATTTCTGTTAAATCATAACAATACAATATTTGTATGTATGCATATTAAAATGCTCACTAAGGATGTGTACGTGACAAGGTAGCAAAATACCTAGCCACAACTATAAGGATGACATAATTTTAATTAAAATAGTTGAATTTGAAGAGTAGTGGCAATTGGAAACTTAATGGATATGGACTACAAATAAGAAAAGTTACTTTTTATTACATGAATTATTATTAAGTAGTAGCATTTAGTCAGGCGCATTATGTGAGAAAAGTAAAACCATAACAAATAAACAGCATTTATAGCTTATGTGTTAAGCTCTTACTATAAACTGCAGGGGCCCCTGAGTGGCTCTGTGGGGAGAGTGCTTAAGATACTCTCTTTCCCTCATGCTCTTTCTCTCTCAAATAAATAAATCTTAAAAAACAAAATATATATGTATGTGTGTGCATATATATATGTGTGTGTATGTATGTATATATATATATGTGTGTATATATATATTTTCTCATGGATCCCCTTGTAATCCACATTTTGATTAATCAACTATGCATTCTGATTTTGGGGGCTTCTATTTTCCTTTATTCTCTGCTGGATCTCCTATTTCTCATACCTGTCAAATTCTTTCTTGGTTTATTTTCTCATTTTTATAAACCAAATTCTTAGATTCTTGAGCAGAGGCATCTGAAAGAGTGTTTCCCTGACAAGAATACCCTGCTCCTTATTTTGGCTGGTAGTGGATCTGAATATAGAATTCTTCATTGAAAAAAAATATATACACACACACATATACATGTTTTATTTTTAGAATTTTTAAGGCATTTCTCTAGTATTACCTAACTTCCAGCATTACTATTTGAAAAAAAAAAAGTGACTTCATTTCATAGCAGTTCTTTTGGATGTGATCATTTTTATTATACTATATTTGTATGATACTCTATCCCCATTGTTCTGAGAATTCACACTGCAAATTACTGTAACTCTATTTTCATCCCACATGCTGGGAGTTTTTGGAAGCTTCTAATCTGGGTATCATATCTTTCAGTACTGGAATACTCCATGAAATGTTTAAATAATTTTTAAAATATTTTTGTTTTAATAATTTTTTTTTCTTTTTATCTGTATTTTCTCAATTTCTCTTTTTGGGACTACTTTTATCTGGAAGCTGGACCTACCTACTTGATTGGGTCCTCTAATTTTGTATCTTATTGTGATATTTCATATTTCTTTGGGAGTATCTTTGTAAATTCTGGGAAATTTTTTGTTTATTTTCAATTTCTTCTATTGAGTTTCAATTTGGTAATATATTTTTAACTTCTAATAGCTACTTTGTCTTTCATAGCTTTCTGCAATTCTGTCTCTTTTTTAAGATGTGTTTATTTGAGAGAGAGCGAATGCAAGCACAGGTAAGCAAAGAGAGAGAGGGAGAGACAGTCCTCAAACACATTCCCTTCCGCACACAGAGCCTCATGCTGGGCTTGATCCCAGGACCCTGAGATCGTGACTTGAGTCAAAATGAAGAGCCGGCCATTTAACCAACTGAGCGACCCAGGCTCCCTTCTTTTTCTCAATATTTGTGATAGATTTTTTTTTTTTAAGTTTTGTTTCTCCTGCATATTTTGTAGTCTCTGGAGTTTTTGTTTGGTCATTTTTTTTTTTTTGGTTCTACTTATATGCACTGTTCTTTATCTTCTATATCAGCTTTCCTTTGGTATTAGATAAATTTTGTTGCTGTTTTCAAGTCAGGATATCTACTCAATGATATAAAGCTAAAAAAAATGGGGGGCAGCACATCTGGCTGGCTCAGTTGGTGGGGCTTACAACTCTTGATTTGAGGTCATTAGTTTGAGCCCCACATTGAGTGTAAAGATTACTTAAAAACATAAAGCTGAAATTGCATGAGTTGGATATGTTGATTTTGAACTTTTCTGAATATTATCTTGGTGGGCTATTTCTTAGGGAAGTATAGTGTCTATTATTTTTGCATTCTTCATTCCTGAAATGGTATATTTCCTAAAGAGGAGTATTTCTTTTTCTAGAGGATAAAATATGAATGGCATAGTTTTAGATGCAAAGTGTGACCTTCACACTGTGTGTTTTTAGAATTTTGTATTGCCTAAGCATTTATCCTTTATTTCTCGTGTTTTGATATGATATCTTAGGTCCACCAGTCCAGAGACCCTCCATTTTATCTTCTCCAAAGAGAAATCTCCAGACTTCTGCTAAAGTGAAATTGAGGTAGCCAGTAGATTGGAGGGGTACAGATGTTTAGTAATCTAAGTGCTCCTCCAGTAGCTTTCACCCATGTCTGTCATCTACCATCTTCTTTATAACCAAATTCCTAAGTTTCCTGGAGCTGCCAGTTCCCGGGCCTTTTGAGGTATCTTCCATCTACATTGAGTTATTCCTCAGCTTTTCCCACTGCCAGTTAAGGAAGCAACTTTCTCAAATACACTGTCAACCTGCTTTCAAGTTTCCAAAATTTTGATGCTGTATCTCTTTCCCTGTTACCCCGTGTTTGCAGTTTGTGCATTTTTGAAATAGTTTATTTGATAAAGTTTATGTAGTTTTTAAAAAAGAACAAAATTAGAAGTATCTGGTTAACCATCTTAATACAGAAGTTCCTTTATTACATTTTAATAAATTAACTTTGGTTACTGTGTGAAAATTGAATTTTAAGGAGATAAGAATGGAAGCAGGACATTAGTTGTGTGTTATTGTAGCAGTCAGTGCAAGAGAGGATAATGCCTTGGGCAAGATGGTGACAGTGAAGATAGAGGAAAGTGAATAGTTTCAAGTACATTTTGGAGGTATCATTGAGACTGCTGATAAATATTGGGAGTAAGTGAAAGATTCTCAGTTTTAAATTTTAATCAACTGTTTCTAAATGGGAAAGAATATAATAAGAACATGGTGAGGGTATAGATCCAAAATTGTATTTTGAATAATTTCTGTTGTGATGCTTATTAGAGATACAGTGGTGATGTTAAATGGATGTTAGAATCAAGAGGTCCAGATCAGGAGGTCAGAGCTGGAAATATGCATTTATTGTTATCAGCATAACAAAGGTTTTTAAAGCCATGAAGCTTCTTGAAGTCACCTATAAAGATAGTCTAGTGAATAAAAGGTCCAGGGGCAAGATCTTAGACATCCAAACCTTAAAGGTAAGGAAGAAAATGAAAAGCAAGCAAAGGAAATGAAAACGTGGTCAATGAGTGGAAAAAATCCAGGAAGCCAGAAGAGTCAGTGCTTAAAAAGGGAGGGAACGTTGATTTTGTTGAAAGTTGCTGACAGGCTAAATAAAGTGAAGGCAGTGAGTGATTAATGAATTTTGCAACATAGAAATTATTGTTACCCTTGATCAACATAGTAGGATAGAAGTTTAACTGGAAAGGATTAAGTATGGAATTGGTGATTATGAGAAGAGACAATACAGATGTGTCTTTCCTATAGACGGGAACTAGAAAAAGTTGATAGCAAGAGCAACATATATGATCAGATGGTGCGATTTTTTTTTAAAGATACTGATTAGTATGTGTATAGAGATACTAAAATCAACTTGATATTTAAGAAATTATATCCAGGGGCGCCTGGGTGGCTCAGTGGGTTAAAGCCTCTGCCTTCGGCTCAGGTCATGATCTCAGGGTCCTGGGATCAAGCCCCGCATCGGGCTCTCTGCTCAGTGGGGAGCCTGCCTCCTCATCTCTCTCTCTGCCTGACTCTCTGCCTACTTGTTATCTCTCTATCTCTGTCAAATAAATAAAATCTTTTAAAAAAAAAGAAATTATATCCATATATATGGAAAATATAACATTAAATAATGAAATATTTTGATTTATATTTCTCTGCATAGTTACTTTTTTATGAAAATAGGTGAAAAGGCAGAATCTATGAACTCCTGGATTAATGTAATGTTTCCTTTCTTTTTTTTTTTTTAAAGATTTTATTTACTTATTTGACATAGAGACAGAGATCACAAGTAGGCAGAGAGGCAGGCAGAGAGAGAAGGGGAAGCAGACTCCCTGTTGAGCAGAGAGCCCTATGCGGGGCTAGATCCCAGGACCCTGAGATCATGACCTGAGCTGAAAGCAGAGGCTTTAACCCACTGAGCCACCCAGGCACCCCTGTAATGTTTCCTTTCTGTTTATTGGCAACTGTATTTTATTACACTCCTGAGCACCTGCTAGATGACCTTACTATTTTTTTTTCAGATGGATTACATCATTATTTACATCCTATAATTTCACTTCTATTTTGCAAAATAATGAGCTTGAAGCTGCATTTTGCATTTTAACAGTATGGTTAGAATTGATTTCAGTAACCCTTCTACATCATTGTAATGCATAGCAGACCACGGGTCTATTATTGCCTGATTTTTAAAACAGAAAGTCCTGAAGACATCTAATTTGCTGGTGGTTTGGGACTGTTCATTGGAACCTATTGCTTTTGCTTCACTGGGGATTACTGAAGGTTGGATCAAAACTACGGAGTAATATGCACATAATAGTCTTCCAGGTAACTGTGAGCTGCCATTGCTGCTTATATGCAGAATTATCTAAACATAGATTATTTGCCTTGAGCTGTACAGTCTGTTATATACTGTAAGGTAAAAACATGGATGAAATTCGAGGGTGGGTGATGGTTTGGCCAACTCTAGAAACATCTGTTCAGAAAAATGTGGTTTCAGACAATTAACTACAGGGAGATATGCATTTCAGGTTGTCAAAATACAAGTATTGAAATGTTTTACTTGTGGAACAGTTTTGTTACAGAAAATGACTACTAGCTGGTCACCTGCCTCACAGGATAATTCCAGGGAAGGACTTACGTCACTGTGAGGTGAATGGGGTGTCCTTGTGTGTCACCATGCATATCTGACACTTGTGATGGTCAGTGTCTGAAGGATTTGATCACAGATTCCTTAACTCAAAAGAGAAGCAGTCTCTGCCAAAGTCAAATAAGAATTTGAAGAATGTGGTGTTAGAATTAAAAGATTTGGCAAGAATAGTGATTCATCCCAATTAAAGAATTGATGTATATACTTTCTAGCAACTGTAGGATATTAGAATGAAAGACAAATCTATGATCCTACCACTTAAAGATTTTTTTGGTTATAACAATAATGATAATCATACTGTGTTTGATAATATATCCTATTTTTCATCTATAGCATGATAATTTTCCAGTGTTATTATACTTATTATTTTAAATGATTTTAGTTTATCAAATAGAATATATTTTGATTTTAACTGTTTTCATATTACTGGACATTGTGTTTGTATTCTAACTTTAATTCTATTAAATAATTCTGTAAATGCTCTCTTCGAAGATGAGATTTTTCCCTAGAAATTAGAATATTGGATCAAGACTATGAACATTTTTAATATTTTTTTTTTAAGATTTTATTTATTTATTTGACAGGGAGGAGAGAGATCACAGGTAGGCAGAGAGGCAGGCAGAAAGAGAGAGGGGGAAACACGCTCCCTGCTGAGCAGAGAGCCCTATGTGGGGCTTGATCCCAGGACCCTGAGATCATGACCTGAGCTGAAGGCAGAGGCTTTAACCCACTGAGCCATCCAGGCGACCTATTTTTTTAATATTTTTGATACATACTGCCAATTACATACTCAAAATGATATACACTGTACATTTTCACCAGTCATATGTGGAATGCTATTTCATCAAAACTTCACTAGCAATGAAGATTAATGCTTTTATTATGGCTAGTTATACAGTGCAAAGTAATTTATTTGTAATTATACATTTGCATGTATTTGATTACAAGTAATTTGAATACTTTTAATACAATGAGTTATTGGTCTTGGCTATATATATACTATATAAAAGATTTAAGGACAGATTCTGTGCACCCAATTTGAAAGGATTGGCCCTCAGAAAGTATACATTACATATTTCCTATTTTTAATGAATAAACATTTGCATTCAATGCTCAGAAAATTGCTTTAATTATGTAAATAAATTAATACTCTTCATTTACAAGGTTTTTGTTATGGCTGTAGAATATTTCTTTGATTCACACTTATACTTTACATGTCATACATTTATTTGATGTACATTTATTGAATATCAAGCATTTGATAAAGTGTGAGGAAAATCAGGGATGTTCTTTTTCTTCATGGAATATATGTTTTATTGAGGAAGAGAAGCATTGATGGTATACATATATATAGAAATAAATGTAAAATTTAACTGTACTAAATGATGAGGTTTATGAGCAGAACACTTGAAGAGGTTTACTCCATTGAGAGTGTAAAAATAATTGGGTGAACTAACCTAGTCAGGGAGATAAAAATAGAGATGCTTAAGAAGAAAGCTGGAGAAAGTAGTTACTGGGTGAAGAGAGAGGATGAATCACTTTTTTTTTTTTTTTTAAGATTTTACTTACTATTTGACAGAGAGAGTGCACAAGCAAGGGGAATGATAAAGGGAGAGCAGGCTCCCCGCTGAGCAGGGAGCTTGATGCTGAGCTTGATCCCAGGACCCTGGGACATGACCTGAGCTGAAGGCAGACGCTTAACCTACTGAGCCACACAGGTGCCCCAAAAGAAAGGAGGAATATTTTAGGAAGTATGGGCTGCACTTACATTGATTGTGTATCGGGGAGGAGCATGGCGCACCTGAGGAATGGAGAGAAGAACATAGCATAAGAAGAAAGCATAAAGGGGCTACACTATGAAGGGTCTTGTAACTTTTAGATGATAGAACTTTGGACTAAATATATATTTGGAAATTATATCCTGAAAATAATACCATTGATCTTCATTATTCATGAATCCTGTGTTTGTGAATTAGCCTACTCACTAGTCACTTATTTGTGACTTTAAAATCAATAAATACTTGGGGCACTTTTGCTATCATTTCTAGACAAGGATACGCGCAGAGCTGGGAAAATTCTGAACTGCCCACAGGCACATTCGCAGCTGAGGTTGAACCATATGACACTGTATCTTGTCATGTCAGCTCTCATCTTATCAAGTGCAATTTTCACGAATTTTATAGCACTGCATTATTTGCATTTCTTGGGCTTTTTGGTTGATTTCTCAGTTTCAAATAACCCCAAGTATAGTGCTGAGTACTGCCTGTATTTTTTAAACACAGAGGTTGTGATGTGCCTTTCAGAGAAAGCACGTGTGTTAGATAAGCTTTGCTCAGGCATAATGTATAGTTTTGTTAGCTGAGTTCAGTGTTAATAATATATATTAAATATGATGTCTTTAAACAGAAAGACATATAAAAGTTATGTATTTACTGCTTGATAAAAAAGTGATGGGAGAATCACAGGAATCTTATTTCCCCTCAGAGCGTTGATTCAGTATTCATTAATTCAGGATTTATGGCAACTTTATAGAATGTATTGCTCATAATGGAATATTACTCAGCCATAAAAAAGAATGAAATCTTGCCATTTGTAAGGACATGGATGGAGCTAGAGAGTGTTATGCTAAGTGAAATAAATTGGAGAAAGACAAATATCATAAGATTTCACTCATGGAGTTTAAGAAACAAAATGATACAGATTCTAAATTGTAGAGAATAAGCTGATGGTTACCAGAACAGGAGGTAGGTAGGGGAATGGGTGAAATGGGTGATAGAAATTAAGGGGTGCACTGGTTCTGATGAGCACTGGGTGTTGTCCAGAAGTGTTGAATCACTATATTGTTCACCTGAAACTTACATTACACTATATGTTAACTGGAATTTAAATAAAAACTTAATCAAAAAAGAAGAGGCTATGTGTATTAAAAATAACAAGAATAGCTAGCATTTATTGTGCTTCTATATGTATTAACACTTTAACCCTCCTACCAACATACCAGGTTGGTATTATTAATACCCCATGTTTTAAATGAAGACACTTAGGAGTGAACATGTTAGGATTGATACTGTCCAAGATCAACAGCAATAACAGCAGCAGAAGCAGCCAGCTGCAACAAAATGCCATAGTTAAAATAGTTCCTCTTTTTTAATGTCTGTTGGTTCCTACACCCTCCTCTGAGGTGAGTAGGGTACATAGTCTTCTCAGTTGACAAGAGAGAAAGCCAGTGCATCAGGAATGTAATTACCCAGTGTCCTGCTGCCAGCACATCCTGTGCAGTGCTCCTTTTCTGGAGCAAAGATATAATGAACATAGACTATACACCCACATAACTGCATTGTGTGCTTTATTCCGGAGACTGGGAAGTGACCTTAAAAGAGGATATGCTTTGCTCTCTATCCCCAGGGAAGAGAAAAAGAATGACAGATTTTGACTAAAATGTCCGTTACTTAGTGAAAAGCTGGTAAGAAAGTGCTTTTTTCCACTTCATATGATTTCCCTTTTGGTAAACATGATGCCTTTTTATCTAAAATCTATTAATATTTCTTGAATAAAAAGTGAAGAGCTTGACCAGAACAACAAATTACTGTGTAAGAGTAAGTTCCTCTGACATACTGAATATCTTTTTAGTAAATAGATACTGAGAATTGCCTGAATTGGCCTCAACTATAGTTATCTTTAATGTTGAAAGGCTTTGTTTTTCCCATTATACAGATTCTATTCTACTTTAAAAGGATCTTAAATTAGAATAAAATTCAATTACTACTCTCTCTTTTTAAAAGATTTTACTGGTGTATTTGAGAGAGAGAGAGAGAGAAAAAGAGAGAGGGAGAGCATGAATTGGGGAAGGGCAGAGGAAGAAGGAGACTCCAAGCTGAGCAGGGAGGTCGATGAAGGGTTCAATCCTGGGACCCCAAGATCATGACCTGAGCTGAAGGCAGATGCTTAACTGACAGAGCCACCCAGTAGCCCCACTAAATTACTATTTTTACACAACACTAATTCTGATTAAATAATTATCTTACAGATTAAAAAATTTACATTTTTGAGTTAACTAAGTATAGTAGCTAATTTAAGATGTAATAAATATAATGTCTTATTTTCTCAGTATCTATTAAGAACCGCTATTCTGCTAAAGGACAAAAATCACCATCTTGTTCATTTATGGTTCACCATTTTCTTAAGGACTATGTATAAATTCTGGAGGTTTAGAAAGTTCTAAATTGTTATATTTTGGCAGGGATGCATCTGAATCTCAGTGTCTTATACTTCCTGAGAAGTTCTTGGCTTCTTCTTGTTTGTTATATTACTCTTGCAGATGACAGACTTGTGAGACCTAGCTTTCTCTCAGCTCTTGGGTACATAGGGATCTTTCTGCTATTTCCATGTCCTACTGCTTCAAGCAAAATTATGTGGGCTATCATAATCTATTTCTATATATTTCCATGCCTTTCTCAGTCACACAAATTCATGCTCTTGCCTCCAAGTCATACTGGGCTACAGGGAGCTGCTTAGAAAGCTTGGGATACACACACACACACACACACACGTGCGCGCGAGTGCGTGTTTGTGTGTCCATATTTATATATGTATCTTTCCATTTAAAAAAATTTAAAGATTTCTTTATTTTAGAGAGAGAAAGCACACAAGAAGGGGCGGGGGGCGGTGGGGAATGGGGAGAGGAAGAGAGAATCCCAAGCAGACTCTTAACTGACCGTGGAGTCTAACTTGGAGGCTTGATCTCATGACCCTGGGATCACCACCTGAGCTGAAAGCAGGAGTCAGACACACACAAGACTGCCACCCAGATGCCCCTACATATATCTTTTTAGATATACCATCCAGACATGCTCCATAGGGAACTTGTAAACTTCTACTGCTCTAATATCCAACCAGATATCCAGCATTTTTATTTCCTACACCCTACTTTCTCCCTTCATTTCCTCCTGTATCCATGGAGTGAGGGAGGTTTGTTTTATCAAAGGCCATTTTAATCTATGCATTCCTTACCCCTTTTTGAACTCTCACTCTTCTAAAACATGGAATCTTTAGTTCCATTCTGTGTTGGAAAGCATTGTTCTAGTTTAAGATATATTGTTCTAATTTAAATCATATTCATATTCCCTGAGCCCCTTTAGATAGTTATAATTCCAAAAAAACTAGTGTTAAACCTCCACAGCATTTTCTGTGTGTATGCTTGCTTACTTATACATTTACTTATTTATTTATTGCACTACACTGTTTCTTTCCTGAGGCACAGAATGGCCTAAGAAAGCTTAAGATAATATATGATTGTTTAAATGGAAAATAGCACCTGAATTATTGGTTAATATTTATTTTGATTTTTAAATTTTTTTTTCTTTAAAGATTTTATTTATTTGACAGAAACACAGCGAGAGAGGGAACACAAGCAGAGGGAATGGTAGCGGGAGAAGCAGGCTTCCTGCTGAGCAAGGAGCCGGATGTGGGGCTTGATCCCAGGACCGTGGGATCATGACCTGGGCCTAAGGCAGACGCTTAACGACTGAGCCACCCAGGCACCCCATTGGTTAATATTTAAAACTGCTGTACATGACATAATTTCGTTTTCATGTAGATTATATCATGGAACATAAAACTAAACTGTGGTGAAATATGGTCATTTTCTGAAGTTACATGAAAATATATATGTGAAATGATTTTGTCATTTTCTAGGAAACTATCAGATAGAATACTGTGAATCTGTACAGTTGTTTTGAGTTAAAAGCTTCTGTTTTGAATGCTGTATTTTCAAATCTTAAATAATTTCTTATGGATATTTCTTTACTCAAATATATTTTTTGGAATTCTTTCATAAAAGGTACCAATTATTTAGAGTAAAATTTAGGAGAATTATATATTCTCTGCCAGTATGCTAACTGTGGTTCGAAATGCTCCTATTTATTGAAAATGTTTAACATATTAAAGACCGTTCTAACTAAAGACCATTGTCTGAAAAAAGCTATCAAAGGTGAGATTGAAAGAAAAATTAACTGATATTTTTATTGACCCAGAGTTAGGGACTATTAAATAAAGAAGATTTGAGAACTTAAAATACCAATCTCATTTGTTTTTTTATATACTACTCATTATTTGATAATTTCAGAAATTAGAAAAATAAAGTCTTAAAAGTATAAAAGTGTATTTCTAAACAGAAATTTCTTTTCGTTTCCACATGAAGTAGCTGCAAATTGTGAGTCACTTTTGGGGAGATGATTTTTTAAAATGAAAACTGGTTCTGGGAATAGAAAAAGAACATAAAACAAGTAGCACAGCAGGAATAGAAATTTTTGCAATCAGACTTGGGAGAAAGGAAGAAAGTCAAAATGAATATGAGTACCACAATCCTATGCCTGTTTAGGAAGTGAACTAAAATATATCATACAAAAAATAACAAGTCAAATTATATGCAAATCTGTTTATTTGGGTTGGGATAAGTATGGAGAAGTCTCAAGAAATAGCAAATGAGCTTTTGTATAAATAGTTTAAATGAAAACCTCAAAGATGAGGATACTGCAGACATTGTCAAAACTGTATTAGCCTTTTCTTTTTTTCCCCAAGTTTTTATTTAAATTCCAATTAGTTAGCATACAGTGTATTATTAGTTTTAGGTGTAGCATTTAGTGATTCATCACTTTTATACAGAGTGCACTGCTCATCGTAATAAGGTGCCCTCCTTAATCCCCATCACTCATTTAACTCATCCCCACCCACCTCCCCTCTAGCAACCCTCAGTTTGTTTTCTATAGTTAAGAGTCTGTTTTCTGGTTTCCTTTTTTTTTTTTTTAATCCTGAGTTCATCTGTTTCGTTTCTTTAATTCCACATATGAGTGAAATCATACATTTGTCTTTCTGTGACTGACTTATTTCACTTAACATAATACTTTCAGTCCATCCTCATCGTTTCAAATGACAAGATTTCATTCTTTTTTATGGCTGAGCAATATTTCATTGTATATATACACCACTCTATCCATTCATCACTTTATGGGCATTTGGGCTCTTGCCATAGTTTGGCTATTGTTGATAATGCTCCTGTAAATAAAGGGTGTATGTGCTCTTTTGAATCAGTATTTTTGTTTCGTTTGGGCAAATACATAGTAGTGCAATTTCTGGTTGTAGGGTAGTTCTATTTTTAACTTTTGAGGAGCCTCCATACTGTTTTCCAGTGTGGCTACACCAGTTTGTGTTCCCACCAACAATGGAAGATGGTTCCCCTTTCTCAGCATCCTTGTCAACACCTGTTGTTTCCTGTGACGTTAATTTTAGCCATTGTGACAGATGTGAGGTGGTAATTGTGATTTTTATTTGCATTTCTCTGATGATGAGTGATGTTGAGCATCTTTTCATGTGTGTTAGCCATTGGTATATCTCCTTTGGAAAAACGTCTATTCATGTCTTCTCATTTTTAAACTAAATTATTTGTTTTTTGGGTGATGAGCTTTTATTTGTTTTGTTTAGATGTTGGATAGTAACCCTTTTCCAAATATGCCGTCGCAAATAACTGCTTCCATTCCTTTGGTTGCCTCTTGCTTTTGTTGATTGTGTCCTTCTCTGTGCAGAAGCTTTTTATCTTGATGAAGTCACAGTAATTTATTTTTTGCTTTTATTTCCCTTCCCTGTGGTGGTATGTCTAGAAAAAAGTTGCTGTGGCAGTATCAAAGAGGTTACTGCCTGTGTTCTCCGCTAGGATTTTGATGATTTCCTGGCTTACTTTTTGTGGATTAGCCTTTTTATTAATGGCCCAGATATTATCAGGAGATAGAAACCTGCAACAAAGCAGTATCTTTTGATAAATATCTCATTGAAATGTTAGGGAAGTTTTAAGAGCAACCATTGACAATTAAACATTTTAAAAATTGATTTAAGTTTCATACCATGTAAGTTAAATTTTGGGATCTGTTTTTTGAGAGAAAGGGGGTTGTATGTAAGAAAAAAAAGTACTTAAAGATAGAGATTTTAGGGGCACCTGGCTGGCTCAATGGGTTAAAGCTTCTGCCTTCTGCTCAGGTCATGATCTCAGGGTCCTGGGATCGAGCCCTGCATCAGGCTCTCTGCTCAACAGAGAGCCTGCTTCTTTCTCTCTCTGCCTGCCTCTCTGCCAACTTGTGATCTCTCTCTCTCTGTCAAATAAATAAATAAAATCTTTAAAAAAAAAAAAAAAAGAGATAGAGATTTTAGACTTTCCTTGCAACCTGGGGCTCCCATCTGTGCTTTACATCTAAATTTCAAATTCTTTAGCTAGGCCTTCAAATCAAGCTCTCATACTCTTAGAGTTGCAAAGAGACAGCTGTGTGGTATTATCTAATCAGTTGATCTTTGTACTGAATGGGAATTTGTACTTTCTATGCATTCTTATATATATTTAATATTTATGTTATTAAAATTATTAAAAAATATGTATTATTGAGCTTAGCTAAACAGCTCATTGGAAAATAAATAGGAAATATAACAGTGCTAATCATTATATTCAGATATTTGTTCAATTCACACTGTATAAAGGTACGTTATAATAAAATGTAAGTCAGTTATTTTATTCACTTAAGGAATACCTGTCCTTAATTTTAGGAGTAAAAAAAAAAACACTCCACTGATCTATAAATGTCATTTATTACCTTTATGTGTTATAGCCATACCTCTTGCCTTACATCCATGTCCTGACACTTCCTGTTTTAAATACATAATTCCAAACTACTTTTATTTCTGATGTTAAAATATAAGAGAAATGAAAATAACTCTGTGAACTCATAAATGATTTCTAATGAATACAATAATATTTTGTAGCATGTATATGTGTATAAATTATACACAGAATTATATATATTTTTATATATATTTTATCCTGTTGAGGATTATATATATATAATATATATATGTGTGCGTGTGTGTGTGTGTGTGTGTGTAGTACACACACATACACATTTGTCTAAAGGTAACCTAAGACATTACAATTTTCAAGAGTTTATTTGAGCAAAATATTGATATGAATTGGGCAGTACAAAACTGGAAGTGGAAGTTCCTTCCCTATTGGGTACTCTACCAATGAGAGCTAAGGGTAAAGTTTTTAGAGAAACGACACAAAAGCAAAGTAAGGAAATTATTTGATTGGCTATTACTTAAGGAATAGTCTTATTTGAGAAAACCTAGTTTGCGGTTTCAAATAGTTACTCTTAAGTTTCATTTTCTTGAATTTCGTGTATCAACTCTGAATTAGTCTTTGGTTTATTTATATAGGCTACTAAGGAATTAGAGCAACCTCAGTCTAACAGCTCAGTCTTGTTTGATTACTTTAATGTATCCCATTATTTGTGTAAAACATAATCTGTCATTTCCTAGTTCAGGAATGTTCAATATGATTATAATTTTTCATTGTTAGAAGCATTACAATAAATCTGATTCATACATCTTAACTTTTTCCCAATACTTGTCCAAAAAGGTTTTTTAGATAAATTTCTGGTGGTAGAATTATATCAATGAGTGTATACTTGTGAACTTTACAAATACATTTTCAAAAAGCAGTCAAATCAAAATAAAGCACCAGGATTATAATTTTATTCAATCACTGGCAAAATGATATGCAAAAACCACAATTTACTATTGTAAGCTGGCATTTTGCATTTCATTATAGCTGATATTATTTCATATCTTTACTGGCCATTTATATTTCCTTTTGTAAATTATGTATATATGTCTTTGCCTACTTTTTAAAATATTTCTCTTCTTCTTACTTATATGGAATAGACATTTAAAAAGTAAAGTATTAACCTTTTTTTACCATAAGTGTTATAGCAAATGCTTCTCAATTTTCCATTTATGTCTTTGTTTCCTGTGTTCGTGTGTGTGTGTGTGTGTGTGTGTGTGTGTGCGTGCGCACGTGCTATGAGAGGCACTGGCTTGTATTTGCTTTGTGTAAGTTTTCAGTCTTAATATACATGTATATATTTTCTTTTACTTTTATGATACCAATTTTCAGTGTCCTGATAAGATAGTAATTCCACATTTAAGATTTTTAAAAGTCATATTGTACATTTCTATAATACTGGCGTTTTGTTATTTCATATGTTGAAATAATCCATTATAAAATTATTTTTAAGTATTATGCAAAGTTAATTTTTTTTAAAATGGAGAGTCATTATTTTTCCTAATTTAAAAACAGCCTTATAATTAATCCAAAAATAACTAAAGGTTTTACCTAGCATAATCACAATGCAACATCACATTCAAGTGAAAGTGAGAGTAAATTCATTCTTCTCTTGATTTTTTTTTTTTTTAAAGATTTTTTTTTATTTATTTGACAGCGAGAAACACAGCGAGAGAGGGAACACAAGCAGAGGGAATGGTAGCGGGAGAAGCAGGCTCCCCGCCGCACAGAGAGCCCGATGCGGGGCTCGATCCTAGGACCCTGGGATCATGACCTGAGCCGAAGGCAGCCGCTTAAAGACTGAGCCACCCAGGCGCCCCTCTTCTCTTGATTTGACAATGATCATTACAGAATGTTCAACATGCAACCCAGAGCAGAGTACCACTTCTTGAAAGCCCCTCGTTGCTTTTTCCTCTTACTGGCCATATTTCATCCATTCTCCCAGCTGTGCCATTTTTGCATACTTGGCACAAGTTAAACAGTGATTTGCTAATTATTAAGGTAGATATTTGTATACATAATCTGTTTTATTGCCTATGAAAATGATATTGCCTTCAGTAATAGAAAACATTTTAAAATAATGTCATAAAACAAATAACAGCATAATCCATTAATTTCCCAATTACTAGTAAACTAGATTAGCTTTTTAAAAATATTTATTTATTTGACAGAGAGTGAGAGAGAGAGCACAAGCCGAGGGAGTGGCAGGCCGAGGCTGAGGTAGAGGGAGAAGCAGACGCCCTGCTGAGCAGAGAGCCTGATGTGTGGCTCGATCCCAGGACCCTGGGATCATGAGCAGAAGGCAGACACTTAACTGACTCAGCCACCCAGGTGCTCCTAGATTAGTTTTTTTAATTGTGTATTGACACACATTGTCACCTATAGATTCAACAAGTCTGTACATTATGCTTTGCTCACCACATATGTAGTACCATCTTTCACCACACAATGATTTTACAATACCATTGACCAATTCCTTATGCTGTACTTTCATCCCCATGACTTATTTATTCCATAACTGGAAGCCTGTACTTTTCACTCCCCTTACTCATTGCCCATTCCCATGCCTCTTCCGCTTTGGCAGTATCATTTTGTTCTCTATATTTCTGGGTCTTCTGGGTCTGTTTCTGCTTTTTTGTTGTTTGCTTATTCTTTTTTTTTTTTAAATTCCACATATAAGTGAAATCATACAGTATTTGTTCTTCTCTGATTCATTTCACTTAGCATAATACCCTTTAGGTCCATCCATGTTGTTGCAAATGATAAAATCTCATCCTTTTTTATTGGCTGAGTAATATTCTATTATATATGTGTATGCGCACACACACACACACAGAGTACATCTTTATGCATTCATCTGACCCTGGGCACTTGGGCTGATTCCAAATATTGGCTATTATAAATAATGCTGCAATAAACATAGGGTTGCCTAGTATTTATAGTATTATAGATTATTAGAATGTAACTTTATGAAGCATATTCTTAATCTTGATTTTTCTATAGGTAAAGGAAAAGTCTCCAACCTAATTCAATTAAAATCTTTTTAGTAAAATGATATATACTAATGCATGGATAAATGAATGATAAGACATGTTTTGTTACTTAAAATCATAATTTATTTTATTAATACTTGTCCCGTTAAACATATATATTTAGACTATGTATTTGCAATATATTTTAAAAACTTTTAAAGGGAGATGTCATTGTGAGTAAAAAAACAAAAGTAATGTTTTACAAGTGTTTATTATTTATTTCCTGTTTATGCATTGGTTTTATGTACTATAAAACTTCTGTATCTTCCTAGTCTTTTAAATTATGTTTGTGAACTCCCTAGATTAAATCCCATTGTCCTTTTAAAAAATGATCTTGGGGTGCCTGGGTGGCTCAGTGGGTTAAGCCTCTGCCTTCAGCTCAGGTCATGATTCCAGGGTCCTGGAATTGAGCTCAGCATCTGGGCTCTCTGCTCAGCAGGGAGCCTACTCCCCCCTTTCTCTCTGTCTGCCTCTCTGCCTACTTCTCTCTGTCAAATAAATAAAATCTTAAAAAAATAATAAAAATAAATAAAAAGTGATATTAAGTCAGGTTTTTTTCTGCTTCTAAATGAATGTTTACAGGCATCTTATTATTTTTACTTATCTAAAACTTTTGTTGGTTTTAATCTTCATATAGGTTTTCTAGTTATCCATTCAGTAACTGATATGGGTTACATAGGACTCCAGATGTGTTTTACTCAAATCTAAAACTATAGGTGTGACAAAAATCCTGACAAAAATGACACATTTTTTTCTGACAAACATGAGATTAATTCATTAAATGCATACATTTAGAATTTATAAGAGAATTATTTTAAGATTCCCACATGTCAAAACTGACCAATAAATATGAAAATGAGAATGGTCCTTCACATACTCCCAATTTATTACAACCTTAAGGTTGTAAAAAACAAAAAACAACTCAGAAACTCCCCATCTGATCTGTGTTCTGCCTTTTTGTTACTATATAGCAAATGACTTCTGAAAAATTTTTAGAAGTTGAATAAAATAGGAGTTAGAAAAACAAGACTCTCAGATTGCCAGTTATTTCCAAGTGACTGAGAACTTTATTATCTTAGAAAGCAAAAAAAAAAAAAAAAATCTAAACTCAGAACTGAAATTTAGTCATTTAACTGAGAAAATACACTAACATATATTATGTAGCTTTTAGCCACCAAAGAAAACCAGCAGGAATCACTATTGTCGGTATCAGAAAAAAATAACTGACATGTACTCTATTATAGCAATGTTTAAATTTTACTTGTAATCATTTTTATGTGTATTGACACACAAAAACGCTTGAAAGCCAAGTTTTTAGTTTGTGATTTTGTTTTTCTTCTATATTACCACGATCTCAGCATCATTTCTAAACTTACTCAATTATCTGTGACTACAGGTTCCCATATTTAGAATGAATTTGCAATACATTAATCTTTTGCCTGCATTATAAACATCTAAACAGCAAGTTTTAAAAAGTGCTGATTTCTGCTCATCTTATTTCTAGCCTATAAAAGTCACCGTGATGGTTAGTTTTATGTGTCAACTTGAGTGGGCTAACAGTTGCCCAGGTAGCTGGTATAACATTATTTCTAGGTATGCCCATAAGAATGTTTCTGAAAGAGATTAGCATTCATATCAGTAGACTGAGTAAAGAAGATATGCAGGTGTAGGTGGACATCATTCTGTTGAGGACCTAGGATAAAAAGGCAGAGGAAGGGCCCTTTTATTCTCTCTTCTTGAGGTAGGGCTTTTATCCCCTTCTGTCCTTGGACATCAGAGCTACTGGTTCTTAGCTTTTTGGACTCCAGGATTTACACTAGCAGTGTGCTATTCTGCCCCTCGAGTTCTCAGGCCTTCAGTCTCAGACTGAATCATCCCACTAGCTCTCGTGGTTCTCCAGCTTATAGAAGGCATGTTGTGGCATATCTCAGACCCCATAATTGTTTGAGCCAACTTCCATAATAAACGTCCTCTTCTATATCTATATTTATATCCATATCTATCATCTATATCTTTATCTACATGTATCCTATTGGTTCTCCTCAGAGAAATCCTGACAAAGATACCAATTGTCTATCGAATCATGAACAATTTGATCAGTAGCATAGACTCTCATACCTGTAATATGCCTATGTCTGAGAAATGCATCATATTAAATTCATAATAAACACTAGCAAATATAGAGTAGGATTTATATGTAGTCTCTTTGCAGTGAAAGGTTTCTTGTTTGCTTCTATTCATTGTTATCACTTCTGGTAATGATTTCTTTCTATAAGTATCTCAGTAATTTATTCAAAAACCCTTTTCTCAGTCTGGGTCACAATTGAATTCTTTATTCATGTTTATAGCAGATTGTCAGTGTTGGAATGAGTCTTGTTTAGATGGTTCCAGATGGTTAATTCATTTACTTCTGTAAAATGTTGTGACAATTCTGCGAGAGAGATTTTTTCTGAGTTTGAGTTCTTAAATGTGAAGGAAAGAGGTATTAGACCTTAGAGGAATACTAGATCAAAAACAAACATACAAATAAAAAATACCAAATAAAAGAAGGTTCCAGAGACTCACATTATGATACAGCACATTCACTTGAGGAGGCAAGAATTATACATCTCGCACACATTTATAACCTTTCTTTGTGAAATTTGGTTTTCTTCATTAAAATGGCAAATTTCTTATTTCAGTATCTCTAGAATAATACTTTGTGCTAAGGAAGTGTTTAATAAGTATTAGCATGGGTTATAGATCACAAAGTTTTATTCTGATAGGCTCCTTAGCAAACATTGAAGCCAATTTCTTTATTATATTAATAAGGGAATTGGAACCAAATGGGTGAAATTGTTTCCTGAGGAAATCAATGTCATAGTGACACTGTTAAAGTATTACCTATGTTTCTCAGCTTCTAGCAAGTATATATTATTAGTAATATATATGTGTTGTTATTAAAAATGAATGTATAAGAATAATCAAATAATTATTAATAATAGTGAGAAAATAAGTTTAACAGAATTAAAAATAAAATGATCTTTTAAAGGAAAAGAGACTCCTGTTTATGTTTCAGTCTCCTTTAGAGTATAATGTCCAAAAAGGATGGGCAGTGAATCCAATTTGTTGTTTTCTTAATTACATAATGGTATAATGGTAACACTGTCAGAGGATTAGTTTCATCCTTCAGGCATATGTACTAATTTAGTTCCATACTAAATATCTATGAAATGATTAAGAAATTCTCCTGGTAGACTAATTGCTTCAGGTTTTAGTTTCAAGATGATATCCTATTTTCATCTCTGACTCTTTGACAACAGAAGATCTGCTTACTCATTCTCTTTAACCTTGAGAATTTGCTCTTTTTTTTCTGGTGGTTTTTCTTCCAATTATGTTTTAGAATTTTTATTTTTTAAGATTTTATTTATTTATTTGACAGAGAATTACAAGTAGGCAGAGAGGCAGGCAGAAAGAGAGGAGGAAGCAGGCTCCCTGTGGAGCTTGATCCCAGGACTCTGAGATCCTGACCTGAGCCGAAGGCAGAGACTTTAACCCCCTGAGCCACCAGGCACCTCTGGAATTTAGTAGAAAAGAAAAATTAAATCCAGCAAATAAAAATTTACCAAAAAAAGCTGCTAATTTCAGTAATAAAACAGAAAGAGGATGGAAATATTCAGGATAGCAAAGTTCAAGTTACACATATTAAAACAAAATTAATTCTCCTGTTCTAAACTCAGTATATTTTTTTAAAAGAAGCAAGTTAAATATATGTTTACTTGAGTTTCTATGACCAATTGGTTTATCCCCAGAAGCCTTACCTTTTATTCTGCTTGTTTCTAAATGCCATTAAAAAATACTTGAAGAAGACAGTTTAGATACAAACAAACTCTATTTAACAGTTCCTGTAGTGAACAGTTTCCTTGTGGAGAACTGCGAAATAGGTCTGAAGGTAAGAAGCATTTTTAGGATAAAGAATAAAGAACAAGGAAAAGAAAAATAGAAGATATTTGATTGACTAGGGCCACACAATCCACCTCATTTGGAGTTAGAAGGCCCAGAGTTGGCTTGGTGTATAGGGATTGGCTGGCTTGGATATATTGTGTTTCTGGTCACATAGATCATCTATAGGGACACAAAGTTTAGCTTTGTGTAATTGAGGCAGGTGTGACTCTGACTTGGGACTTGGACTTTATTTCAACAGCCCATCTATTTGATCATCTTTGATCATTCAAGCAATTGGATCAAAATATAGGCCTTAAGTGCCTGTCATTTAATATTGCCTCTTTGGGTCTCTGTGTATTATTCACAAGAGATGGTGTCAGACTCAATCCTGGAGCTGGAACTCCCATTCTTAGAGTTCTTCTGGTCCTTTTGGCATTATAATCAGAAAGAGATGATTGTCAGCTGGTCAATGGTTGTCCATGTGCATTTGAAATTTTTGAGATAATGCAGCATATTAGGGAAATAATAATTATAATAGTTACTATTAGGGATATAATAATAATAAAAAAACAATGCCCATGGTTTAGAGCGTGCTACTCTCTAATAGCACAGTTATTAGAGTTAGGGTCCTCAATGACCCAAGCCAGCTAGTATAGAATAGATCAAGAAATGACCCCAAAGAGCAGCTTCAGGCATACTTTGTTTTATTATGCTTTGCTTTATTGCACTTTGAAGATACTACTTTTTCTACAAATTGAAGGTTTGTGGCAATCCTGTGTCAGGCAAACCTGTTGGCACTATTTATTCAATATCATTTGCTCACTTTTTTGTCTGTGTCACATTTTGGTAATTCTCACAAGATTTCAAACTTTTTCATTGTAAAATTTGTTATGGTTATCTGTGATCAGTGATCTTTGATGTTACTATTATAATTGTTTTGGGGAGTCACAAGCTGTGCCCTTATAAGATGGCAAATTTAATTGATAAAGGTGTGTGTTTTGACTGCTCCACCAAGAGGCCATTTCCTTTTCTCTCTGTCTCCTTAGGCCTCCCTGTTCCGTGAAATACAGCAAGATTAAAATTAGGCCAGTTAATAACCCTACAATGGTCTTGAAGTATTCAAATGAAAGGAGTAGTCATACATATCTCACTTTAAATCAAAAGCTAAAAAAGATGAACCTTATTAAGACATGTCAGAAGCTGAGCTATGCCAAAAGTTAGGCCACTTGTGTCAAATGTTCAAGTTTTAAATGCAAAGGAAAAGTTTTCTTTTTCTTCCATCAGTGTTTTTTTTCCTAAGTTTTTATTTAAATTTCAGTTAATTAATATACAGTGTAGTATTAGTTTCAGGTCTTCAGCGTGGTAGTTCAGTGCTTCCATATAATACTGGTGCTCATCAGAAGTGCAGTCCTTAATTCCCATCACTGATTTAACCCCTCCCCCCACCCTCCGGTAGCGGTTACCCTCTGGTAACCATCAGTTTGTTCTTTACAATTAAGAGACTGTTTCATGGCTCACCTCTTTTCCCTGCCCCTTTTTGCTCATTTGCTTTTTGTTTCTTAAATTCCACATATGAGTGAAATCATATGTTATTTCTCTTTCTCTGACTGACTTATTTCACTTACCATAATATGTAAGATACTTACTAGCTCTTTCCATGTCCTTATAAATAGCAAGATTCCATTGTGTGTGTGTGCATACATGCATGTGTGTGTATATATATATCACATCTTCTTTATCCATTCATCAGTTGATGGGTACTTGGGCTGCTTCCATAATTTAGGTATTGTAGATAATGCTACTATAAACATTCGAGTGCATGTATTCCTTTGAATTTGTATTTTTGTGTTCTTGGGTAAATACCAAATGATAAATCTTTAAAAAAAATAAGGTGAGCAGCAAATGCTGATGTAGAAGCCACAGCAATTATCCAGAAGGTCTAGTTAGGATGATTAATGAAGGTGGCTGCACAAAACAAACAGATTTTCAGTGTAGACAAAACAACTTGCTATTGAAAGAAGATGCCATCTAGGGCTTTCATTGCTGGAGAGGAGAAATCAAAGCCTGCTTCAAAGCTTCAAAGACAGGCTGACTGTCTTGTTAGAGGTTAATGAGACTGTGACTTTTTAAGTTGAAGCCAATGATCTCTGGCCATTCTGCAAATCCTAATGTCCTTAAAGAATTATGTGAAATCTACTCTG